>CM068370.1:195111687-196311687 GCA_034769895.1 Magicicada septendecula | reverse complement strand
TTAATGTAGTGTTGTTATGTCTAGGCTTATCGTGTAACTCATTTCCTGCCTATATCCATTTCACCATTATGCTAAAATATAAGAAAACATGTTTTTAGCATCAGTAGTGTGATATATGTTAATTTTGCAAAGAGTTTTACTCTAGTATTTTTTCAGTTTTATATTTATAAATTTGTTTTCTATTCTCAATTTATTTGGTAAGACAATTTTCTATTGTTTCTTACTATATATATTGTAACATGACCAAGTGTTACATAACCTAGACATATACCCATAGAATTAATAAATACACGAAAGTAATGTAAGTGGATAATATGATGATGAAAGTAGCGAAGAAGAGAAGGACCAACGAAGAAGAAGTGCCACAAGAAGCAGTAAACAATACACTGCTTGACACTACAACCAATACTATAACTGACACTAACTAATGGACAAGCCAAGATCGCTATAAGCTGTCAAGCGAGCCAGTGAATGACTTGAATGTAATTTCACATGTTAATAAAAATAATTAAGTAATGACCCGAATAATATAATATCAGCAACAGTATTTGGCTGAGAATAAATAAACAATGACTAGTAACTATCAATGCCTATGACTAAGATTAGCTATGGCCACAATATAAAATTGAAACTTGTATTACAACCACAAATGTATCATAAGAAGTAAGGATAATTGTAAGAGGGAACCTTATATAAATAAGTTACCTCATCAATGTACCCAAATGTAACTAATGAACATTATTAAGGCATGAACCCGATGTGAAAGGTATGCCTAGGCTACGCCTAAAACAAACGATTGTCAGTAATGTGATAAGTAGAAAGGACTACTAGTGTAAATAACATACACTGAACAATCATTATACCAAGTGTAACAGTGACTATTATTAAGATATTATAGATATAACAACTCAATTATTAATGGGTAGCATAGGGCGAAATAGTATAGACAAAATGTAATTAGAAAGTAAGGATAGTTTATAGCAATGTATTACCCTAGTTAGTTAAGATTTAATAATTATGTTCACTAAATAAGTATAAAGATGGATGTATTAGTGTTCCGACACAGACGTTTAAGTGAAAACGCGATGTGAAACACAAATAATTTATTGATAAGAAAGAATCGTGGCTGGCGTCACTAGCAGACGACAGCGCAAAGCCATGTATCTGAACATTATTTATTAAGAAATGTCAGTGAAAGTGCAAATAAAACCAGTGTCAAACTATATCAAATTAAAGCGTAAAAAATATCCTTAAATTTGATAGCAATACAACCACGATCGCAACTATAATAAGTGCGTGACATGCGTTAGCATCATTTGTAAATAGAAAGTAAGAAATTTGTTTGTCAACACTAACAACAATGTCAACTGTCAATCATCTTAGCCAAAAGACGATTAATGACGGTTGGAAAACAATGCGTCACTTTCGTAACGTCTGGTTGAGCCAATAAAAAAATAGCTTACTAAATGAAACGATCGCCTAAGCCTCATCAAAACAGGGGGTATATAACGGGAATGCGAGTAATTCCGTTAACATTTTTTTGTCATCAGCGAGAGCGAAAGGTGTCGCTCGTCACCTCAAAATTTTTATTAACTTATAGTATCATGTAATAGTGCATCCATCCAAACATTTCGGCAACACCAAGTAACTACAATACAGTCTACCTAGAATCAGTGCATCGATGTGAAGTATTTATTTTATTTAGTGCGGGATAAATCGAACAAGAGAAAATAATTAACCAGTATTACAAATAGTCCAATTTAGTCAGAAGCGGACAATTATTCTCTGTTCAAAGTGCGTGTGCAGTGTAATAAACCAGGGTCACTATAATCCGACCGCTGGAGTGTTCAATAAAATTTTAATCTAAAAGATTAAAATAAAGAGGTAACATCTTGACAATTTATTCCATTAATCTGAGTGCACTGATATATTTTTTAAACAAAATTTGTACTGACGCATAACACCAAAACTTTTCATATGTTACACAGTGACTGAATTTATTTAGTGGATTTGTCAATCCTATTTAAGATTGATGTTAGTCTTAAGTGGTATATATAACTTTTGTGAATAATTAAGCAAGCGTGACGAACGCCTAACCTATAAATAGGTTTGATTTTTTGTTAGTAAACAACAAGGCCATATTAGTAAATATTGTTTTATGAAATAATTAACTTCTGTGTAGGCATGAACATTCTTTCTTGTGTTTAAAAGAATTTACGCCCGAGATATAAATAAAATTAATGTTTAAATTAAAGTTTCTCTGGAAATAACCAGAAAAGTTGTTTATGCTCTGAGCTAGTGTAGTAGGGTAAGTGAACGAAATAATTTCAATTGTATACCAATGTATTTTCTTGCTTATGTTTGTTTGAATTCATTATCAAGGGTACAAATAAAACCCAGTTATTAGCAGCATAACTTTGACTTAATTTATTTCGAAAAGTAAATAAATAATTAATTCAGAATAATCAAAGTAACTTTTAGTAGAAATCATACATTGTTGAATTTGAATTGCCATAAGGGCAATAAACACAATTTCAGTTTTTTAAAGAAGAGAATTAATAATTATTTGATTATATTAATGGGTTTTACACGGGATTTTCCCGAAATAAACCTGTGTGGCGCCCATTATTAAACAAGGAAACCTAACCTTGTAAGTAAAGCAAGCTGGTTTTGTAAACCGTCTTGGCAGCTTATTAATTTATAAAAAGTGAACTTCCGAACTTCCAGAATCACGACCAGGTACGTGGAAGTGTATTTTATTAATTTTATTGTCCAGACGTGACTTGACTTTACGTACTTAGACGACGGTCAACCTGGAGGAGGAGTTTCGCTGCCAGAATCGACACGACGGCTACCTTCATCAAGCGACCAGCTAGTACGCTTTATTCATTGAATTAAGCAACGTTATTGTTCAAACAACATTACTGCAATTATTTTTATTTTTATTCAAAGGAGTTCTTTTAAGACAATTATAATTTTTTCGATTCATCATAACTTGTAACTTTAACTTTCAAGTGTAAACTTATAACACACTTTTAAATTAAAATATTAAACAATTATAACACATTTAAACACACCGGATCAGGGTTACTTACAATATTTGTCTTGTATGCTTCTATTAATCTTGTTCACATTAACTTTAACCAATCAGAATCATTCTTCTGTGTATACATCTACTTTCCACTCTCTATAAATACACATACACAACTTCCAAAATTAAATGACAGCTGTTGCACTATATGAATTTTGATTCTGCCTAGTTAAACAAAATATGACCACATTATTAATTAACAAAGTCTGAATATACCTATATTTTTGTTTCACGTACTCCAGTTTCATTATATTACTCATGTATTACACTGATTACTTTTCAGTGGGTTAGTTCAGTTTAAGACAAAATACATTGTGCAGAACTACAAGATGTGTCTAGAAAACAATAATACATTGCATCTATACTGTGAGAGATTTTGTGTAGAACACTGCTGTCATTGTTAGTTATGCTGATTCCTCATATTCAGTGAGACTTTGCGCAAGTAACTTGTATTACAGTTTGGAAATGAGCATGCTGATCGAAAATCCCACCAAATGTGAAATTCATTTTGTGACTTTTTTCTAAATGCACAAGACAAATGCCTGGTTGTAATTTTTTGGAAAAGCACAACTGTTTATGGTAACATTATAACTTGACAAAATGTTTCGAAGTAGCAGTATAAATTCTCGGGAGGAACATGATGTTCAAGTGATATTCACATAGTCCCAAGTGACATATGCACACAGTCTGTATGGAAATCAGTCTCCCTTCAATCATTCAAATACTGAGGGTGGTTTAGTATGTACAACACACATCTATAACAACATTAAATAATTCACGGCATTTCTGTTCTTCGTATTTCTTCCAAACAGACAAAGATGTTGTGAAATTCATACTTCCACTAACTGCGGAAATTAAAAGAAAAGAATATGCAGAATACCCAAAGGAATAACAATTGAAGGATATTCACTTGCACGAAAGTCTGGTTGAGACTACAGAGGTTTAGTAAAATTAAATGTTGATAAATGAGGCCATGTTGACCTACAGGGATTAACCATCTTTAACTCAAATTCCAGAAACTTGTACTATATCTCTGAAGTTAAGTACCTACATTGAGAAGTAGGCTAGATTTGTAGCTATAAAATATACTTCCCTATTCTCAATTTTCTTAATGTTTACT
Organism: Magicicada septendecula; assembly: GCA_034769895.1. Taxonomy (NCBI): domain Eukaryota; kingdom Metazoa; phylum Arthropoda; class Insecta; order Hemiptera; family Cicadidae; genus Magicicada; species Magicicada septendecula. The sequence continues at coordinate 196,307,476 of CM068370.1, read as the reverse complement.
GGACCATGTCACACAAATTTACTCTTTTACCATTTAAAGTCACAAAGATAAAAGTGGAACACTGGAATGATTTGACAAATGTATAATCATTGTTTAAAACATTTTCTTTATATGCACCTATCTCCTATAAAAAAGAAATCTGTATTTAATGGCACGCCATATGATACATGACTGCAGGATCATTCATAATATCAACACATCACTAGTTGATATTAAAGTACACAGTTTTTTAAGTTAAGTTCAAAAGTTACAATATTTTACATTAATATTTCAAATAATTCATTCAGTGATGCATATTTTTATTACTTTGAAGTATATATATATATTGTTACGACACAAATAGCCAACCCAGTACCAGGGATAAAAAAAAATATATTTATAAATGTAAATATACTTCTTATCAAATAAACTGATTGATTTAATTAAAATATAAGGAATATGACTCAACAAACGACGACTTTGACCTAACCCAAGTGATTGACCCAACAACAGGAAACAAATGAAGAAGGGAACCACACAAATAACCAACGAGAATAAGAAAGTAATAAACCCAAACCAAAAGGAAACAAGTTCATATGTTTAAACGACCCTAAAATACCCAAGGAAAAGGATGGAAAAACCCAATGTATTAATCAAATAATGAAAATGAAGAAGGAGGGAGACAAGCAGAAGTGAAAACCAATAATGGTTCACAAAACAAGTAATAAAGCACTCAAGAAGAATATTGAAACCAAAACAAGGGTTATCCGGAGAAAGGAAAAGTAATGGTTACTACCCATTAATAGACAAAATGACCTAGTGAAGAAACATTACTAAGGATTAAGGTGATAAAAAGGCAACCTAAACCACAGATAAAATTGTTATTAGTTATTAAGTATTAATTATTAAGTATTAATTGTCATTAGTATTAAGGATATGAAAGAGAAATAAGTATAGGGATCACCCACCAGAAAACAAATAGTATAAACAGTGATACAGTGCAATGGTGTAGGTGTAAATTCCCCAAAGTGAAGTGTTACGCTAGTTAAATTATAATTAACAATAAATAATTTAAAAGTGAAGGTAAGATAAAAGTGGGAAATTAACGGTGAATAAATAGCTGGTGAAAAATAGTATTAAGTGTGAATTATAGAATAAGGTATGGTAAACACTAGAAGTGATGATGACTTTATTATTTAAGAAAAGATGTTCAATTGAGTTAAGTTTAATTATAGCCAGTAGTAAGTAAAAAGGGAGGATTCCAGAAAAGAATAAATTGAAGGTGTTAACATGGAGAGAATGTAAAAATTGTTTAAAGATTGAGAAATCAAAAACTAACAAAGACACCTAAGTTATAAGGGACTGTTGTCAATTTAATAAAAAGTGATGTTGTTTATCACAACAAAAATAATACATGTTGTAAACAAAAAATTAGCAAATAAGGATAAGTTAGAAGGAAGTGATGATATTTCTTGATCAAAATAATAACTCTAATAACTTATAAAGAATTGTTCATGTTAATGTTATGAATAGGATATGGCTGAATGAAATTTGCAGTCCATAAGCCTAATGTTATGTTTTAAAGATTAAAATAGAGAAAGCAATATTGACAAGTAAACAACACACCAACAGACTAAAAATACAACACAACCAATAAAAATAACAAAGTAAAGCCCAATAGGCTGAAACAAAATGTGATTTGAATGAAATAAGTAAAATACTATAATGGCTACTCAGGCCTAGAAAAAACATAACTGTCAGAACCAAACAACCAAAAATTATAACAAATTGAATAAGAATTTAGAAAATCTGAGGTGAAGGAATCACCAAGAATAAATTGTAAATCATTTATAACACAAAATATAGTAATAAGCATTATTATACAAAAAGAAATGCAATTAACAAGCATTAACATAATTGTAAAAACTTAAAATCTGAAATTACCCAAGCTTGTGGGGTATCAAAATAATCTATGAACGAGAATAAATACTATAGTGACAATATTTAATAACCAGGAAGGAAGATGGAGGAATAACAGCAATCAGAAGATATACGAAGAATTCGAATTTTGATAACAATACCTCATCTCAAAATCAACCAATCAGAATTATACCGTTACTATGGAAACGGCGGTTGAAGACGAGATTACCGTTGGAGAGCGAAGCGTCATTAAGCCAATGCAGATGCAAATATTTGGAAGAACGTTTTTCAGTGTAAATTACTGCAAACAGTTGTTAAAAGTTGATGAACTTGATCGTTGGAGAAGCAGATGACCGTGGTAGCAGATAATTCAAGACCCAAGGCCAATTAAATAGAAAATATCTTTGAAAAGAATGTCAAGACCCATGACGAAACAGACGCTCAATCTTTTGAAGCCCAAAATCCATGAAAACTGAATGTATGCAGCCACATCCTACCCGATTAAACAAAGTTTATGCTATTATTTAGTTCTATTTCAAGTGTGAATTTTAATTTATGGTGTATAGTGTTAATGTATTTGTGGAAATTTTCTATTTGTCTTTTGTTGCCGTTGTAAAGGAGTAAAATGTCAAAATACCTGTGCCAATATATTATTTTATCGGTGTATTTGTTGTTGTTCAGTATGTGTTTCTGTTCTATGGTGTGTACAAATATTTTGGCTAGTATACCTGATATGGGGGAGGCCTATATACATCCCCTATATCAGGTATACTAGCCAAAATATTTGTACACACCATAGAACAGAAACACATACTGAACAACAACAAATACACTGATAAAATAATATATTGGCACAGGTATTTTGACATTTTACTCCTTTACAACGGCAACAAAAGACAAATAGAAAATTTCCACAAATACATTAACACTATACACCATAAATTAAAATTCACACTTGAAATAGAACTAAATAATAGCATAAAATTCTTAGACCTTACAATCACCAAAACAAACAACACACACACATACAAAATATACAGGAAACCCACCACATCAGACGTGGTCATACATAACTCATCCAACCACCCAACTCAACACAAACATGCAGCTTTCAACTACATGCTCCATAGGCTCACTTCAATACCCCTAAACACACATGACTACCAAGATGAATTAAACACAATCAAATATATAGCAGTCCAAAATGGATACAACCCGGAATTAATAAATAAACTACACAAACGAATCCTAAACATAATAAGTAAAACACATCAGACCAACAACACACAACCCAGCAAATACATAACACTTACATACGACAATTCCAATACACACAAAATTGCAAACACATTTAGGAAACACAACATTCAGTATTACTCCCACTGAGAAAGAGGAACATCACCTCGAAACGTTTGGGGAAGTGACAACGAATAGTAAGTTCATACGTGAAAGTTTATATATATTAATAAAAATACATTATAATTAATTTATCTCTTAAAAATTGTTTAAGTTACTTTGAATGTTGGTGTTTCCCCTTCTATGAATTGATATTCGTAAATAATTAATCGAATAGTACACTTGCCAAAATCGTCTAAATCAGTTTTTTTTCCTATGTTGAGCATTTTTTATGGGAAGTACTGCAAGATTTTATGTCAGCCGTATACGCAGATGCTTCTTAATAATTCTAAAAACACTACTTAGAGACACACCGCACGCCTGAGCTAACCTTTCCTGTGACTTTCTTTCTGATATTCCCTTATCTTCCGATTTAATAAACTTGTACACGTTATACATTATTTTTCGACTCTAACTATGCATGACTTTCCTTTGCACTGAAATTGACAGGCCACCCAGATTAACCTAGTTCATTCTCCAAAACCGGAAAATAGTGCAATAAACTAAACGCTACGCTTTTGATGAAAACTGGTATTTTTTGACAAGTACGAACACAATTACATATCATGGGCCGTTGGCAAAAGAACAATTTATTCATGTCTGGTAAATTGCCCAGTGCTGAATTTTATTTTATCATTTAGTAATAGTAAAAAGTTACTTTGTAAGAACATAGTAATTAACATATAAAGAAGATACTTTATTTATTATGTTCTTACTGTTTGTACATACGTTGATTACAAAATTTTTTCCAGATTTTGGGGGGGGGGTTTAACCCCCCAAAAAAACCCCTGATTGCGCCACTGTACTAGGCAGATATTTACACTAAATGCAATATTTGCTTTTTAAAGTTGTTAGTTTTGAAATGTTCATTTATGTTATGAAAGAATTTTTCAATGAAAAAAAAAACTTATTGAATTCAATAAACTACGTTTTACACTATAATTAGAGTTCCGATCTCTATAACCAATTATATTTTTGTTATAAGATATTATTTCAGTTTTAATTATAGTTAATTATGAATCATTATTTTCATTTAAAAAATAATTGTTTTTTTCTGCAATACATGAATATTAGCAACTTATGAATGTTATAGAATATTTTATAAAATAAGGTTTTCAAATGTGATACATGCTAATTTGAAATACCAGAATACTCCATTTTGAAATGCAATCTGATGTTGCCAGAAGTGCTGAGTAGGCTTTAAAATATATATTTTTTTTAAGAAAAGCAATAATGGTGTATTTGCCATTCAAATGCACATTCTTATTTATAATCAACTAAATGCTATGCAACTCACCGTCTGTGGCTTAAGTAAATGTCTTTATACAATTGACATGTTTCGGGACACTTGTCTCATCCTCAGAATATTTAAAAAAGTCTCTTCATACCATCATATGATGGCACAGTCGTCAATATATTAAAAATATTAAAATCCACATAACACAAAACACAATTACACTACACAAAGTATGCACACAACAATTTTCGGTGTACACCGCACGGTAACCGACAGCGCACTGGTTCATATTTGACTCGTGTCGTGACAATATCGCAACGCAGTATCATACAGGACATTAGATTTAAAGTTCAGCTGATCATTTAAAACATGTGGCCTGGTAACAGGATTATTATACGCTCTATATATTTCAAATTCTTCAAGGGCGTTCATGTAACGTCCTTTATTACAAAAGTGAAGGGGTATCAAGTTGGTATGAAAATTAGTATAGTTGTGATTTTCATCAATAAGATGTTTAGCGAATTTAGATTTTACATTTACTGTGGTGTGAAAATAAGTGGGTGGCTTATGTTCAACAAACCTCTTGAGAAAACCACGGCCCGTTTGGCCCACATAAAAAGCATCACAACTATTACATATTAATTTATAGATCGCTGTTTTCTTTTCAAGGGCGGTTGGTTCCCAAGTACGAAGGTTACTTAAAATGTTATTTGTAGTCTTATATGTGACAACAACGTTTGACATGTTTAAAACAGAAGAAAGAATTCTAGGTAGAAAGCTCATGTATGGTATAGAAATGTATTTATACACACTGTCCCCAGGTGCCCTTAGCGTGTTTGTGTTTTTTCGTCTCATATCGATGGCCTAGTTCAAGACAGCAACAACTCAAAAAAATTACTTTTAAGATAATTGGGTTTAAAGTTTTTGTGCTTGCTATTATAACGTATAGCTTCTATCACAATTACCTCCAGTATTTCTGGTTTTGTTTATCATAAAGATTACAATTTCAACATTAATTAGATGGTAAATTGATGATCGTATCTTTTTGTAAATATGATATATTTATTATTGTTTAATTATGTTTTGTGTTGTTTCTCTACTGAACTGACATTGTAGAGGATTTATGATGAATTTATAGTTATTGCTACTGTACGAAGCAAAGTAAGCCATTAAATTACTCCATATTTATTTAAAATGCAATCATTCAAGGATTATTCTCTACTTTTACTCTATAAAATAGTAAAACAATGATGTTTGAATTTCAAAGTATACAAAATAATTGCTGACTCTTTTGTGCCTGGTTACTTCCAGTCTGAGTCCTACTGCTAACGGTTAATATTTTTAAAACCAGTACTAAATAAAACAAAATTACTAACATAAAAAACACTGGAAAATTAAAAAATCGAATAATTACAGTATTGTTTAGAGTTCAGTGTGTTGAAATATTGGAAAATCTAAAACCAAAAAATTTTTCTTCAGAGTTCAAAATTTTAAAACAATGGAAAATCAAAAACAAAAAATTATACTTATTCTCATTCAGAGTTCAACGAATCATAGAACTGCAAATATTGATAGAGAATGCTGTTATATATTTGATATAATGTCAAATATATCATATGTACAATTTAAATATGGTTAAACAATGTATGTACAATACGCATGCGCGTATTATTATTGTTATAACGGATGTATGTATTCTATGAAGGTTAGTTCAGTGAATAAAGTCTTTTCTAATCAACGTGTTGTCTAACTGTATTTGGCAATATAATTCCAATATTAAATAATATCTCTCACAGGTTATGGGCCCAGCACGCTTCCACTGCGCATCACCTTGTTGAAGTTTGGCAAAAACCAGTGGTGTAAAATATTTCCTATTCAAGACAGCTTTCATTTCCATATAAGCTTCATCAGAGGCTGCACTTTGGACCAGCCAATTGAGCTGTCTTGGTAAAGTCTTCATAATTTATCATCTGTTCTTCACCACAATCGGGAGGGCTGTGCTGTTTGTCTAGAAGATCCCACAAAGCCTTAAGTTCGTTGTTATCAAGAAGCTGGCGACATCGCCTCTGCAGGTACTTTGCTTGTGCTTCTGATCTCAATGTGACAGCTACAAAAATAGTTCAGCTGAAGAAAAAATTGAGAAACAAGCCACTTATGACAGTCACATTCTTGAAAAAAAACTAAGCAGAGCAGAGAAAGAAAGTGATGTAAAGAACGCAGAGAAAAACAAGAATCTCCAGGTTTGTTGTTTCGACTTACAAGCTGTTATTGCGCTTCCTTGTGGAGACGTCAGTCAGTTTTATTATAAAAGAAGACTCTCTTGCTACAATTTTACGATTTTTAACATTTCTGAAAAAAAAGGGACGTGCTACTTATGGCATGAAGGCATCAGTAAAAGAGGCGCAAACGACATCGCAAGCTGTGTATATAAGTATTTACAAGAATGTGAGGCACATGACATTATATTTTATGCAGACAACTGTGCTGGACGCATAAAAATAAGTTTATGGCTTCTCTTCTTATGTTTCATGTCATGAACTCTGAAACTACCAATACTATAACGATCAAATTTCTCGTTGTAGGACATACCCAAAACGAGGGTGATAGTATGCATGCTCTGATTGAGCGGTCTAAGAAACGACCTTTGAATGGAGGACCAATCTACATCCCTTCCCAGCTTGTTCCAATAATAGGTCTCTCTAAAACAAAAGGTCACCCTTATAAAACAGTAGAAATATCAACTGAAGACTTCTTAGATGTCAAAAGTCTGCAAGAAAGTATGAGTAAAAATTTCAAGACTGATGAAAATGGCGAAGATGTTAACTGGAATAACCTGTGTGTCTTAAGAGTCGAAAAAACAGAACCAAACGTGATGTTTTACAAAACATACACACAAGAGAATTATGGCCGGATCAACAGCACAGCGCATGATTCGGAGGAGGAGGAACAGTATCCCTGAGTTGAAAAAAGCTTATACACGTCCACCAGCAATATCAAGAGCAAAGATTAATGATCTACTTTCATTGTGCAGAAATGACTGTGAGAGATATTATTTTAAATTACCAAAAGAGGAAGAAACATTACAGCAAAAACTGAGATCAGAAGCACGAGCAAAGTACCTGCAGAGGCGATGTCGCCAGCTTCTTGATAACAACGAACTTAAGGCTTTGTGGGATCTTCTAGACAAACAGCACAGCCCTCCCGATTGTGGTGAAGAACAGATGATAAATTGAGCTGTCTTGGTAAAGTCTTCATAATTTATCATCTGTTCTTCACCACAATCGGGAGGGCTGTGCTGTTTGTCTAGAAGATCCCACAAAGCCTTAAGTTCGTTGTTATCAAGAAGCTGGTGACATCGCCTCTGCAGGTACTTTGCTTGTGCTTCTGATCTCAATGTGACAGCTACAAAAATAGTTCAGCTGAAGAAAAAATTGAGAAACAAGCCACTTATGACAGTCACATTCTTGAAAAACAACTAAGCAGAGCAGAGAAAGAAAGTGATGTAAAGAACGCAGAGAAAAACAAAAATCTCCAGGTTTGTTGTTTCGACTTACAAGCTGTTATTGTGCTTCCTTGTGGAGACGTCAGTCAGTTTTATTATAAAAGAAGACTCTCTTGCTACAATTTTACGGTTTTTAACATTTCTGAAAAAAAAGGGACGTGCTACTTATGGCATGAAGGCATCGGTAAAAGAGGCACAAACGACATCGCAAGCTGTGTATATAAGTATTTACAAGAATGTGAGGCACATGACATTATATTTTATGCAGACAACTGTGCTGGACGCATAAAAATAAGTTTATGGCTTCTCTTCTTATGTTTCATGTCATGAACTCTGAAACTACCAATACTATAACGATCAAATTTCTCGTTGTAGGACATACCCAAAACGAGGGTGATAGTATGCATGCTCTGATTGAGCGGTCTAAGAAACGACCTTTGAATGGAGGACCAATCTACATCCCTTCCCAGCTTGTTCCAATAATAGGTCTCTCTAAAACAAAAGGTCACCCTTATAAAACAGTAGAAATGTCAACTGAAAACTTCTTAGATGTCAAAAGTCTGCAAGAAAGTATGAGTAAAAATTTCAAGACTGATGAAAATGGCGAAGATGTTAACTGGAATAACCTGTGTGTCTTAAGAGTCGAAAAAACAGAACCAAACGTGATGTTTTACAAAACATACACACAAGAGAATTATGGCCGGATCAACAGCACAGCGCATGATTCGGAGGAGGAGGAACAGTATCCCTGAGTTGAAAAAAGCTTATACACGTCCACCAGCAATATCAAGAGCAAAGATTAATGATCTACTTTCATTGTGCAGAAATGACTGTGAGAGATATTATTTTAAATTACCAAAAGAGGAAGAAACATTACAGCAAAAACTGAGATCAGAAGCACGAGCAAAGTACCTGCAGAGGCGATGTCGCCAGCTTCTTGATAACAACGAACTTAAGGCTTTGTGGGATCTTCTAGACAAACAGCACAGCCCTCCCGATTGTGGTGAAGAACAGATGATAAATTGAGCTGTCTTGGTAAAGTCTTCGTAATTTATCATCTGTTCTTCACCACAATCGGGAGGGCTGTGCTGTTTGTCTAGAAGATCCCACAAAGCCTTAAGTTCGTTGTTATCAAGAAGCTGGCGACATCGCCTCTGCAGGTACTTTGCTCGTGCTTCTGATCTCAGTTTTTGAGTTCAGTATCCAATAACCTTGTTTTTACATCAGAATACGAATATACTGTCGCGTCTTTATTCATTTCGTTTCTATCGATGTAATGACGCTCTCAAAGCTTTCCGGCATTGTCAGAAGAAGGTAACACGTTTTGTCGGTATCATCTGTTCTTTTTTATTGTTCAACACTTTCAAGCGAATTATACCTCTTTTTGTAACTTTTATAGTGCTACCATTTGCTATAATATTGGAATTATATTGCCAAATACAGTTAGTTAAGTTGGCACTATTACAAAAAAAAAACTTAAAATTCTAGCCTACAAACTCATTGTAATGTATAGTTTAATCTAATTTATTCTTTATTGCTTCTGTATTAATTTTACAATTTATTAAAAATGCTTACTTATTATATGGGTTGATGATATAATCATCACAGGTGACAAGAGCGAATGTCTAAAAATCATTGAGTTCCTTAAAAAGGAGTTCAATGCAAAAGAATTAGGAATCATCAACAACTTTCTGGCCACAGAAATCAATGTAAATAAAGAGCAGATCACCATTTCTCAAAAGGAATTCATACAAAAAGTAATCTCAAGATTTGGTCTGGAAAATGGAAAACCGATGGATACACCTATGGAACACAATTTCCAGGTTGACTTATCTCTACCAGTGGACAAAAACTTACCTTACAGAGAACTCCTTGGTTCACTTATCTACATATCAATTGTAAGTAGACCAGACATAGCTTACGCTACATCTGTCTTAAGTAGATATCTTGATAAACCCACTAAACAACTCTGGATTGCTGCAAAGAGGGTATTGAGGTACTTAAACGGTACCAAGCATTTGAATCTCACATTTCATAAAAATCAAGATACTGGATTAATCACATATTCAGATGCAGATTGGGCAGGAGACACCACCAGCAGAAAGAGTACAAGTGGATGTATAATATATCACTGTAACAACCCTGTATCGGGATACATAGCATGTGCAATGGCAGCGATGGATGTGGTATACTTTCAACGCATACTTGTGGACTTGAAGTGCAACGTCTTAATTCCTTTAATTTATGTAGACACCAAAGTGCACTTAACATGTGTGAAAGCTATGAGAATAGCAGACGTACTAGACATATAGACATTAAATATCACTATATTAAGGATCTTATACACAAAAAACTTATTGAATTAGAGTACATAAAAACCCAAGATAATGTAGCTGATATTTTCACAAAATCCTTAAATAATATAAAGTTTGCAAAGTTTTTTGAAAAACTCAACATAAAATAGTTTTCAGATACAAAAAATTTTCAATTTTGCATTTATTTTTTTATTTAAGTATATTTATCAACTGTACTCATACCAAAACTGTTCCAAATGTAAATTAAGGGTATTTAAATTGAGGGGGAATGTCAAATATATCATATGTACAATTTAAATATGGTTAAACAATGTATGTACAATACGCATGCGCGTATTATTATTGTTATAACGGATGTATGTATTCTATGAAGGTTAGTTCAGTGAATAAAGTCTTTTCTAATCAATGTGTTGTCTAACTGTACTTGGCAATATAATTCCAATATTAAATAATATCTCTCACAGTTATTTCTGTACAATGAAAGTAGATCATTAATCTTTGCTCTTGATATTGCTGGTGGACGTGTATAAGCTTTTTTCAACTCAGGGATACTGTTCCTCCTCCTCCGAATCATGCGCTGTGCTATGTTGATCCGGCCATAATTCTCTTGTGTGTATGTTTTGTAAAACATCACGTTTGGTTCTGTTTTTCGACTCTTAAGACACACAGGTTATTTCAGTTAACATCTTCGCCATTTTCATCAGTCTTGAAATTTTTACTCATACTTTCTTGCAGACTTTTGACATCTAAGAAGTCTTCAGTTGACATTTCTACTGTTTTATAAGGGTGACCTTTTGTTTTAGAGAGACCTATTATTGGAACAAGCTGGGAAGGGATGTAGATTGGTCCTCCATTCAAAGCTCGTTTCTTAGACCGCTCAATCAGAGCATGCATACTATCACCCTCGTTTTGGGTGTGTCCTACAACGAGAAATTTGATCGTTATAGTATTGGTAGTTTCAGAGTTCATGACATGAAACATCAGAAGAGAAGCCATAAACTTATTTTTATGCGTCCAGCACAGTTGTCTGCATAAAATATGTCATGTGCCTCACATTCTTGAAATACTTATATACACAGCTTGCGATGTCGTTTGTGCCTCTTTTACCGATGCCTTCATGCCATAAGTAGCACGTCCCTTTTTTTCAGAAATGTTAAAAACCGTAAAATTGTAGCAAGAGAGTCTTCTTTTATAATAAAACTGACTGACGTGTCCACAAGGAAGCGCAATAACAGCTTGTAAGTCGAAACAACAAACCTGGAGATTTTTGTTTTTCTCTGCGTTCTTTACATCACTTTCTTTCTCTGCTCTGCTTAGTTGTTTTTCAAGAATGTGACTGTCATAAGTGGCTTGTTTCTCAATTTTTTCTTCAGCTGAACTATTTTTGTAGCTGTCACATTGAGCACATTGATCTTTTTTTCGCCTACAAAAAGCAATGATTAAAAATAGTTTCATGCGTACTTAAATTTGCATATGGCTCTCCGTTTTCCTTGCATGCAGACACATACATGCGGTACATTGCTGCCAGTGTTAAACTTCCATCCAACCATCCAAATATTTCTTTGTAGAAGATGCGCGGCAATAGTGTGAATCTACTACCGCAAATGATTCTATGTGCCTTTTAATACCTGCCTTCAACTCTGGAGGTAATTGTCTTCCACTCTTACCATGACGCCCTCGCTTATCTGGTTCTATTACACCTTCATCATTCTTTTTCTTACAAGCAGTGAAGATCATTTTTCTGCTAATATCTAAAGTTCTTACAAAAAATAATTTACACACCCTAACTTTTGAACCACAAATATCAAAGTAATAGTCATAGTTCAGTGACCTGTTGCTGTCAATCTTTTTGTATGTGTATTTATGCTGTATTTCTGTCATACTTTGAATTAGGTAGTCGCAGAATTGTTTTGTTTTCTTCCTCTTCTTTTCCTAGACACAGCGCTGCCAACCATAGAAGAGGCAATAACTTTGGAAAATTTTCAAGTATACACTTCCATAGAGAAACAACTCGAAATGTTTCGGTATGGAACTAAGTTGAAGTGTAGTTTCTGTTCTAAACAGAAACATGTCTAAATGTTGCTGTATTGAACTAGGTTTATGCAAGCACAAAAATATTTCTAGAGTGAATTAACGCTTTTCTGGCCCACAATATTTATGTTTTGACTTGGTTCTTTATTGAAATATGTAGAGCAGCATCTGAACAATGCCTATCAAGCAATAACTCAAAATCGTGTTTTTTTGAGTTGTTGCTGTCTTGAACTAGGCCATCGATATGTTTTTTAAGGATATTGTTTACTACTGCTTTTTTGTAGCCATTGGTGACCGCAATGTGTTTAATTGTATTTAGTTCGTCTTGATAATCCTTGTCGCTGAGGGGCAATGATAAGAGGCGGTTAACCATGGTGTGGAAAGCAGCTATTTTCTGCTATACCGGATGATAAGATGTAGCATGTATTATAGTGTCAGTTGTAGTGGGTTTCCTATAAATATTAAACTCCAATTTATTAATGTTTCTGGTGACCGTCAAATCAAGAAAATTTAATTTTCCACTGTCCTCGTGCTCCAGTGTAAACTGTATATTGTTATTAATACTGTTTAAATATGTGTGTAGCCTATCTATTTGTCTATGTGTGCCTTTATAGATCAAAAAGGCTTATTTATAAGACATAACAGATAAACTTTTTAAAATTTGTCCTCTGAGATAACGTTTCATATAGTAACAATTTTTTACCAAAATCACTTTAATGCTATTTAGAAATATCTCCTATTAAGGGAAATGTTTATTCTTGCTAGTTAAAATTACTAAACTTCCTTGATTACTGTTTGTGATGTACTTTCATCTTCTAACTCAGTTTCTGGATACATCTGCTACATTTACACTAGTTTTTAGTTATTTTATGCTTCATTATAAAACTAAAATAAAATGAATCAAGGACAACGCCAGGTGCAGTAAAACCCTATTATAACGCTCATCAAGGGACCGCGTAAAAACTGCGCATTAAGTGGGATCACATATTAAATGAAAAATGACTAAGTAGCAAAGATATATACACTGTAGGTGTCACTGTTACTGTATATTGTAATATACGCTTTCTTATGGGTTAAAAGGCACACGTTGGTTGTGTCACTTTGTAACTTTAGTAAGAATCTGCATTTCTTATTATAATAATTAGTACAATATTCCAACGCCTCTCGTTGTTGGCGTCAATTTATAGTATTATATCGGTGTAGTATCCTTTTAAGCCCCGCGATGGAAGCCATTTTTTAAGAGAATCTGCATTAGTTAGCCCCAAGTTGTTGGTGCCAATTTGTACCTATACGCTCCATATTTCGTATGGGTTAAAAGCCACACGTTGGTTGCGTCACTTTGTAACTAAACTCGATTCGCTCTCTCTTCTATATGTGTTATTATTTCTATGTAAGTGTGTTTATGGTATTGTTCGTTAACCTTCGCTCTTGAATTAATTTAGTTAATGTATTATTTTATTTTTTATTAATTTGTTAAACCCCGTCATTAACGGAACAGTAGGTTTCTAGTAGATCTGATTTAGTGTAATTGAATTAGGAATGAAGTCGGATGCAGACCATCGTCCGTGGTACTCTTCACTTGACGTCGACTCTAAATCAGCTAAAACATATTGGGAGTAATCATGTCGGGTTACAATTATTTACTTACTTTGTATGCAGTGTAGTCAGTCATGATCGCCTATTTAAAGAAGTCAGGATTATAAATAAACAAATATAATGGTTGAATCCTTTCACTTTTGGTGGCTTTGAGTGCTGCCAACCTTTACACATGTAAACATAGGCTGTCCGCTAATAATTACATAGTTATTATAAATTTTAAATGAGTTAAAGTTCCATTAAGGGTTCACAAATATAATTTATTCAGCGTTAAATATTACTGAATCATGGTAACTACATTGGTTTACTTTAACTTGGGTTCACAATTAATTAATTTGGTTGAAAAAAATTACAATCTCAGGGTGTCATTTTGTTACATGAAAATAAACATTCGTAGATGTGAATCGTCTTAAGTAAAATTTCCTAAGTAGATTCTTTTAAACTGCAAAATACGGACTATATAATGTTAATGTTAATTATAAGATCTCTGAATAGGAGAGTGCTTACATTCTATGATCGTAAAATCTTAATACTATTACACAAATGGAGTATGAATACGTTCAATACTTTTAGGTTATTTGGTTAATCAACTCGAACCATTCTGAAACTTAATTTATCTCTACAGTACAAAGGAACATTAAAAAAGTTATGGTGAATCTAGTTGAGTGTTCAATTATTAGAATCATTCATAAAAGTGTCATTATTTCAAAATACTTGGTTGGATTATACCATAACATGTAAGTAACAATAAATACACAATACTTTCCTTTATTTCTCTGAATTGCCAATTATTGTACACTAGGCAATTCCCTAATCACTTTTAACTTGATTTCACTTCATCGATTATAAATTACAATACTTTATTAAATATTAAACCGCACTGGTTAGGTTATAAACATTTGTTGACATTTGTCGCACAGGATGCTGGGTAACAATGGCGGCAATTTGATCCGTAGAAATTCATCAACTGTATCACATCGAGGTTTGACCAAAAGTGTCTTGGGGTGACGCTCAAACTCGCCGTTCCAATTTGCACTACTACCGGCTTCGGTCGTTTTACGCTTCGTGATTGGTGGAATTTTATGCTATTCCATACTGAAGCCATACTCCCTCTCATTTAGGAAATAATTTAATTGTATTGTCGGCTTGGGTAGATGGGTTGGAGATTAAAAAACCGACGCTAACTTTCTTACTAAAAATCATTGAAATAGTTTCTAATGGACATAAGTCTGTTATACCACAAGGAAACTCACATACGGCTTCACCACTATTTGTCTTTTTCAATTTGGCAAGTTTTAACACCTCTTATGATATAATTCTGTCCATTAATAAAAAAGATCCTTAATTTTACTTATATCTTAATACAATAATTCTAGTTGTTTTGATTGTTCATCATCGTTTTTCACAGCACTAAACTTTACAGAATATTGAAACTTTCAACTTGTGAAACTTACTTGTCTTTTCTTCCCGTATACGTTTCGGTGTGGTGTTCGCCTTCGTCAGCTTTGAGACAGACACGGAGACACGGAGTCTGTCTCAAAGCTGACGAAGGCGAACACCACGCCGAAACGCGTACAAGAAGAAAAGACAAGTAAGTTTCACAAGTTGAAAGTTTCAATATTCTATAAACAATAATTCTTATTAAACTAATTCTCACTATCTATTTATTTACAATTCCATATTGTTTCTGTTGAATTTAGCTCCTACAATGTCTTTTGTTGTGGTGAGCTAAGATTCTATACCCTTAATTATAAAAATAATTACAATAATTAATTCTTGTTATGCTCATGGTGTCTGTAACATCATGAATTAGATTATATTTGTATTATACTCTCAGGTTATTTAGAGTGTGGTCGATACCTTCTATTTGTTATTGACTACTTATACCAACTTGAGGTTAACATTTTCTTGTTAGTTGTATGATTCTATTCTTGTACCTTGTGATTAAAAAACATATGAGTTATGGTACTATGGAATTGTTGTAATTTACAATTGTTTCTTTATGAGACTTGATTATTTTCATTAACATTTTATCTGTAATCAAACATGATGTTTACTATGCAGTTTGTGATATTTTGTCTCTGCTTGATTTTCTTTATCATTACTGGTTTTACATAATAGATAGGTTTTACATCTAAGTACAAACAGTCATATTCCTTTTACATACAATTCATGGTTTGACCAGTGGTAGGTATTACCTTGTTTATATTACAATAGTTAGGTGGTTTCTTACTGGTTCTTTTGATAGTAATCACTCTCATTTTTATTAAGTATTTAATTTGGTGTGTATTGTACAATGTATGTACCTCACTTCTGCATTAGGCCTACTTCATCAAAATACATTTCATTAATTATAATAAATACAACCTTCTAGTTGTCTTGTATTAGTGATCAGAATGATCCTAGTGTTATTTACTTTCATTAAGTTATAATGCACAACAGTTTTATATCCTGTTGATTACATTCATTATCATTATAACAGTGCTTTTATAGGTTGCTAGGTTAGTTTGCCTCACTTTCCCTTTCTCTGACTAAATCTAATTTACATTGTTGGTTCTCACTGGTTATATTTTTAAACTATAATCATCTATATACAATATTACTCATTAATTATACTACTGGTTATTATTATCCAGTTTTACCTTATTATTTTACATACATTTTTAATTAGCAATCAGTCTTTTCTGATATTCTATGATTTTCATCACTGTCATAGTTAATATTTAAAATACATGGTTATTTTCTTGTATTCTGTCTTATTATATTAGTTACACTCATTTATTATTTATTTTATCACTCTCCTAATCTAGTTGGGTCTAATAGTCTTAAGTCTTGGTCATTATTATTCAGTATTTGGATAAGTCTGGTCTATCATGGGGTATCTTGTTTCCTTCACCTTGAACTCATAGTTATCTCTTAATTAATTTTTACAGTTTTATCTAGTTCCTCTTTCTGGTGATGGTTATGGTCAATTATCTTTTATCTTTGTAATAATCTGGGGTTTCTATTTCTTTTCACGATGTTAGCTACTTTTCATCATGAATACTTTGTTACATTGAATTTGGCTGTTGTTGCTGCTGTATTATTCCTAAGTTCATGGCTTATAATTACTCTTTGATCTCTGTACCTTTGGTCATGTTATAATATTCATATTTTTCACATATATAGCACTTTTATCAAAATACCGTGTTAAGGACAATATAGTAAGCAAAGAGTTCAAATCTACCTCAGTAACTTATTCCACTTACATATTCAGTTATTTCTGTCAAAAAAATGTATAGTTGTTTGCCTTATACATGAATCTGTACAATTAATAAGAAAATGAATCTGTGCAGTCGCTTTAAAGTATTGTATTTGAAAATAGCTTCTATGGAAATCCACTTTGAACAAGTTTTATTGTGTAATGAAAAATAGCATATTATGTAGAATTTGGATGTAGTAAGTGGGGTTTTTATAATGTCAATGTATAGGAGATTTGCAGGGACTACACAAAAGCACATCTTACACAAGATAGCTGTGTAATGGGGTTATAATGGTTAGTTTTAATGGGGTTAGATAGTTTTATTGGGGTATTTAATTTGCTAGTGTAAAGAATTTTTAAAAAAATGGCAGTGGTTTAATATCTTACTATAAAGAAATTATTGTTCTGTAAAATGGGTAAAATCAGTATTATCAGTGCACAAATTTTGTTATTAAATGAAGCTAGCAAAAAACATTTTTAAAGTACCCATAATGCAGAACGGCTACAAAACAGTTGAAAACTGAATTGTATCCACATATATCTGTGTACATTTCTTACTTTCCTAGTCATATTTTGCTACATTCATAGCACATCGTTAGACAAGTTTGAGAAATTTGAGAGCCTTAATTACAACATTAATAATAAGATATAATTTAAGTAGTTAAATTATAGCCAGACTAGTGGGCATTTTCTGCAACTTAGGCTTTGATAATGGCAAATTCAAGTTTGACAATATTTGGCATTAAGTATGGAGCAATCCTTTGAGCCTCAAAGTATATGACAAGTTGTGATGTCTAGTTTCAAATTTGTTAGTGCGTTTGATGCTTCTACAACACAGTATTAGAGAAACGCAGATGAAAAGTTATGTCCACTGGAACAAACAATATTGTTTAGTTGCCCTAATATGCAAAAGGATAAAAATAACAATAAAAGAAAGCAATCTAAATATCACAGCGTATCCTAAAAACAATGAATTTTTTAGTGATGCAGAGCAGCTTCTTCACTAGATGTCAAGTTCAAAGGAATTGTCTCAACTTTAGTTTCAAGTATGAATGTCCATGGATGTATTTCAACAACATTAGTCAGCAAAGGTATTACTGTAGTTTTATTTTGACTAAGGTAGATAAGAAGACTCCTCTCATCTTCTGGTGATACATCCTCTTCAGTTGTTGTGGTACCTTCAAAAGGTTTTGCAGTAGTAACAACAGTTGGTTTCACTGTTGTAGTTGTTAGTGGTGCTGTTTTATTGCTGTTATTTGATACAGTTTTATTTTTATTACTTGGTGTTTGTTTTACTAATGGACTCCTTTTACCAAATCTCTGTTGTATTGTTTTCTTCACAGTTACCTTTTTCTTCTCTGGCTGTGGTTCTACATCTTCACTACTGCTGTCATCTTCACTACTACTGTCATCTTTACCCCTACTTTTTAAAAAGTCATTTACTATATATGGAATATTTATATTTGGTTGCTGCCCTCCAACATTGTTAAATGTATTTGTAACTCTGTACGTGTTATCAGTGTCAGTATTAAATGTATCTGCATTGTCTCCATTACCAATGTTATCATCGTTATTAGTATCCATGTTACCTGTATCGCCTATATTATCATTACCCATATCATCGTTATTAGTATCCATGTTACCTGTATCACCTATATTATCATTATCTGTATTTTCTACATTATCAGTATTATAATCTGCATTATTCATTTGGTCTGTATTTGCATAATTAGATTCATTGTAATGATTTTCATTGTCACCAAAACCAGTTTCATTGTTATACAATCCTTCATTTTCCTCATAGTTAACATTTTGTCCTCTGTCATGATAATCAATATTATCATGGTATACACCATCATTGTGATCACTTGGCAGTCCAAGACCACTATTATTATCATTATTAAAATAACGGTCATGATGAGTGTAATTACCATCATGTTCATAATAACCTTTGTCCACATGATTTTCATTTTCGTAATTGTTAGGATGGTCATAATGATTATGTGGATCATAATGATCATAACTGCTGTTAGCATAATGGTCTTTGTAAAGTTTATTCTGATTGTATTCATCGTAGTCACCATGATTGTTCATGTTTTCATGACCATAACTATTGTTGTCATGACTATAAGCATTTAAACTGCCTTTGCCATATGGATCATAGGTACCACTATGTTGCATATAGCTGCCATTTTTGTATAGTGTGCCATCTACAGCTCTGTCATCTCCACTGTGCAACATGTCATTGTATCCAAATATATTTCCATGCGGTGTGTTGGTACTGTTATCAGAGTCAGCAAACGCGTGGTGATAATCATCATAACTATATAATTCTTCATGTACATTACTGCCATTACTATGTGACCTCTGAGAATCATCATCTGGAAGATTTTCAGGTCCATTTTCAATTTTGTGTGCACCATCAGTATAACTATCATGATTTATATTGCTATACAGTTCTCCATGATTGTGTAATAATTCATTGTTGTTTGATTCCTCCGTTTGATTTGTATATAGATTACGCAAGAACATCTTATCAGTTGTATCACTACTTACTTCTATATTAATGGCATTGGTCCCACCTGAATATTCCAAAGTGTTGTTTGTGTCTTCATAGGCATGTTTTAGAATATCATTATTGTCTTCATTCTGATAATGGCTGTTTAATTCATGCAACTGATCTTCAGAATCATGTTCGTTTACATGAATGACACTTCCATTT
Organism: Magicicada septendecula; assembly: GCA_034769895.1. NCBI lineage: Eukaryota > Metazoa > Arthropoda > Insecta > Hemiptera > Cicadidae > Magicicada > Magicicada septendecula. The sequence continues at coordinate 196,287,538 of CM068370.1, read as the reverse complement.
TCAGTAAAATGATCATCATTTTGAACAGTCATATTTTCATGTACATCATATTGGTTACCATGCAAACCTGGATCCTGAACGCCATCGTCAACATTACTTTCATTTTCACCATGTGCATTATAATCATGCTGTTGTAAACTATCAGGTGTATTATCTTTTTCAGTCATTTGTGATACGCCACTTCTATTTTCATTTAAATAATTATTATTGAATGCTTCATGTTCATGAAAAAATTCCTGACTTACATTTCCATGCTGGTTATAACCAGTCTGTTCATTGTCTACATTAATGTCACTGATATTCTCTGTGTAATATGGATGAAAATTATCTTGTGCACTGGTTATGTTTTCACTGCTATTGTAACTGATTTGCCCAGTATGCTCATTAACGTTTTTCTGCATATTACTTTCAAAATTATTTTGATAATGAGCAGCATTAGCACTGTCTGTAAACAAAATATCTTGGATGCTGTTACTGTTATTTTCATTGTGATACTGATCATTATGTAAATAATTATCACTAGATTGTTCATTTCCACTTTCACTATTATTATAAATGCCATGAGTGCCTGAATTCTCCTGGGCAATACTTCCACTGTCTGGTGAATCAACATCAGACAATTCATCACTGGCATTCTGACTGTAACCAACATGTCCGTCACTGGTAATGTTTCCATTTTCATTATTATAATAGTCATTATGACTGCCTATACTTTCACCTATGTAACTAGAGTTTTCATAATTATCGTGGTTATATAAACCAGTATCTACATCAATTATATTTCGATGGAAACTTTCCGGATTAGGCAAAACTTCAGGTATGGTTTCACTTTCATTATGATAAAAGACACTATCCATTAGTCTACTTGTATCATTATCATTACCATATAAATGTTCGTTACTTTGTGTGTTTTCATCCAAATCAACTACAAAAGCAGTAGAATAAGTTCCATTATTTAACCAGTCTGAAGTGATTGCATCCTCCGTGATTTCACTGTTCACAGTTACTTCATCAACTTGAATACTCTCTGTTATTTCTTCATTAATATCATGTCCTGTGAATACTTGCTGTGTAATATATTCTTGCTGATTAAAGTACTTATTAGTTAAATTCTTTTCAAAACCAGTTTCATTAGTTACAACAATATCTTGAACAATGGTTGGATCTTCTGTATTATTAGTCTTCATTTTATTAATATGCGTTACATCCTGTATATTTGATTCATCTACTTTGACATTTTTATTGGAGATGATTTCATTGGTTTCTTCATCTAACTTGGGGTGATAATCTTTTGTTTCCATGTCATGCAATTCATTTAAAATATCAGTGCCATTTACAATTTCTTCTGGGACTGGTACTGTTGAATTAATACTGTTGTCTGCTGCATTAACTGTGTCAACATTGTCTACAGTATTAACTTGTTCATAAACTGAGTCTACCTTATTTTGTGTTAAACTATCAGGTACGTTTAAATTTCCATCACCATTGAAGGAAGTTTCATATAACTCATCATCATGTAAGTTATATTCTGCAGTCAAAGAAGTCCTGTTACTCTGTAGTAGACTGCTCACATCATTTTCTATTTTGCTTATATTCACAAAATTGTTATCAACATTTTGAATATGTCTCATATCACTAGAAAGCATGTTTTCATCAGTTGTTATGTCATCTTGTAAAAAGTTTTCAACAATGGTGGTCACTTCAAGTTGTTGTTCTTCTGTAGTTGTTATTATTTCATAATTTAGATTTCCAGTAGTTGAAATTTCATTTTCTAAATTTCCAAAAGAAGTTAGCTCATTTTGCTCTAATTTACTATAAATTGTGATTTCATTTTGTACAACTGTGTGAGGGGTGGTTTCTTCATTTTTCAAAGTAATTCCATCTACTGTTAACTCATTCTCTACCTTGTTTTCGTTGTTCAACATATTACTTCTAGTGAAATTAACTACATTTTGTTCATATTCTGTAGTTGTTATTATAGAATATTCCATAGTTATGTCTGGGACCATCACTTCATTTGGTACTGTATTTTCAAATGTTGTCACTTCATTTTGTGTGACACCTTCAACACTAATTTTATCAGTTATAATCAAATTTTTATCAGTTGTAACTTCAAATGTTTGAAGAATTGCTTTGTCAGTTTCTGCTTCATTCTGCCTATTTGCATTTGTAATTATTTCTTTCTGTATTGCATTGCCAACCACTGACAAATCATTCTTAAAGCTTTCAGTGTTTATTTTGGTCTGCACACTTTCAGGATTCACTTCAGTTCCTCTGTTTTCAGGATTTATTGCAATTTGTACATTATCTCCAACAGTGACTGTTTCACTATGAATGACACTTCCAAGGGTGACAACTTCATTTTGTTGAATGTCTTCAAAAGTTGTTTCTTCTTTGTGTACACTATTTCCCATAGTAGTACATTTGACCTGAACATTACCATCAACTGAGGATTCTGTCTGAATTGCATTTACAGAATCTGATACTGCTGCTTGAAAAATTTTAGTAGTGACTTCAGCGACACTTGCTTTACCTTCTTCAGCAGTTGTTACTTCATTTTGTGCACTTTCTGAAAGTGTTTCCTCTCTCATCATGTAACTAATATCAGTTGTGATTTTGTTTTGAATTTCTGACTTCTGATCACTTTTGTCTCTTGATATAATTGCATCAATACTGTTGTCTACAGATTTTAATGTAAAATTAAAATTTTCTTTTATTGATTGTTGAGCATTTATGCTTTCTTTGTTCATTGTATTATTAATAATGTTTGGAAAAGCTTTCTCTGTTTGGTCTCTGTGCAACATACTTTCTGTATTATTATTATTATAAATAGTTTGGATTTTGTTTTGAATATTTATATGAGGAGGTTCTGATGTATAATCACTTTGTACCTCACTTTTTGGAGTATTATCCTCAAATGTGGTTTTAGTTCTAAGTAGTCTACTTAACAAGCTACTATGGGTCTCTGGTTAAACTGTCACATCATCTTTATGCAATGTACTGGTAACAACTGGAATTGTTGAATATTCACTCATCTTTTCAATGGCATCCACATTCAGATACTCTAGTGGGTCCTTGTTAACTGAAGGTTTTTTATGTCTTCTGAGAGCTGTACTTGTCACAGAGAGAGTTGACGTTTCTATAAAACCACTGCTATTTAAATTAGTTCCTACAAAAGTATGTATTTTGTCAGCTGTAACATCTGTATCAATATTACTGTTGCTTGTCATATGAGTTGTCAATTCTGTAAACATAGTCTCTTCACTTTGAGTCAAAAATACTGCAGCTGTAGTCTCACTTGTTACTGATTTAAGTACATTTTCCTTTTGAACCTCATATGTTCTATTTTTGATGTGTTTAACTTCATTATGATTATTGAATGTTGGATGTTTTTTATTATGTAGCATGTTTTTGCCTGTCATATGATTTGGCAATTCTGTGAATACAGGATTTTCACTGGAAGTCACAAGTATTTCAGTTAGAGTCTCACTTGTTACTGATTTCAAAACATTTTCTTCTTGTTTATGATGTGTTACATTTTTGTTGTTCATATTTTTCATTTCCTTATGCTTATTCGGTGTTGTGCGTTTTTTATTTTTTGGCATATTAGTTCCCTTCCTATGTCCATTACTACTGTCTTGTTTATGTAATGTATTCTCACGAATAGCATGTTTTAATTTTATTGTGTTGTTCTCAAAAAGTCCTTGATAGATGTTTTTGTGTGGTTTATTTTTTACATATGTTTCCTTAGTACTAAATGTTAAATTTAATTTTAATTCTGAGTTTGAATTAGTTTTTCCAGAGTGGCCATCGCTTTCTTCAAATGTGTTTTTATTGTTATTTTTTGCATCTAAATTATTTTCCATACTTGTAACAACTTTTTTGTGTTCATGTTCTTTGGCTTTTTTATTTCTCTTTTCCATACTTCCAACACTGATTACATCATTTATTGCATTATTTGTATGATTTTTAATATTGTCTAATATTGTCAGTACAATATTATTTTTTTCTTTCACTGTGTCATCTTTCATTCCACTGTCATATTCATAATGAGCAGCACTTCTTTTTTGAATTCTACCTTTTGAAGAACTGCATTTTCTGAACAAATCTTCTTGGTGAAAATGGTTATTTTTTAATAAAGCATTACTATGTATTTTATAATTACTTTGAGCTCCTGGAAAATCTGAGCCCATATAACTCTCAGTTTCATTTTCCTCATACTTTTCTGTGCATTTTTCTTGCTGTTGTATTCTCTTTTCAAGTTTTCTTAACCATTCATTTACATTGTACGTTTTAATTTCTTGTGAATGACTTTTGTTTTTAATGCCTATAGTATTATTAGTAGTCAGATCTTGATTATAACTGCTTACTGTGATTTCTGGTAATTCATTGTTACCATTGCTTATTTCAGTAATGGGATGTGTAAATTGTACTTCTTCTGTACTCTCATTACGTATCCTACATCTGTAATACACATAACTTACATTCCTTTTAGTGGCTGTAAATGTCCGCTTCACTGTTTCTATTGGGACACATTTCGCAGGTTCGCAGCACATGGCTATATTAAGTAAATGATGGTACGGGCACTGAAAAAGCAAAATAAACATTAAAACTAAGGAAACAGAAAATTATTATTAATAAAATAAAAACCACAATACCATATAGAAATAAATACCAATACATTTAGGCAAATGAAAAAAATGAGACCAATGAATCATGCTACATTTTTTATAATTATTAATGTGTAGTGTCTTACACAGTTTAAGTAACCTTAAAATTTATATAGGTAAAATGTGATGGCAAGATATGAACACATAGAGCCACAGTAGGATACTGGAGGTTAAGACCAATTTTGACCCTGGCTTTGCTATATGCTGATGATACAGTGCCCAAGGGATAAACTTCAAGAGATGTTGTAGAATGGAAAGAGGAATTGAGAAGAAAAGGCTTGGAACTGAATATTGAAAAGAGTAAAGTTATGCATGTTGGAAGGAAACGAGAACCGTCTCTGAGAATTACCTGTGATGGTGAACAACAGTTCAAGTCAGTATGAATACTTGGGTGTTATTTTTTATAGGGATGGGAGAATATATCACATAATATCAAATCATGTGAGGAAAGCAAACTATATATTATACAATAAATAACACACTTATAGGAAAAAGGGAAATCAGCAAGAAAGCAAAACTACAGTATTTAAATCTGTATACCTACAAACAATGATGTATGGAGCAAATATTTGGACTATCCTAGACAAACATGCAAATAGAATAACATCAGCAGAGATGAGGTTTCTCAGGCGAATAATGATAAAAACAAGGAGATCAAATTAGAAATGAGATTACCAGACAAAATTTGGGAGTAAAGTCCCACGTGGATTTGCTGGAGGTGAGAGTTCAACTGAAATGGTCGGGACATGAAAGTATGGGAGATGAAGCAAGAAAAATAAAACAGTGCCTTGAAGTAAACCCGGAAGGTCAGAGAGCAAGAGAAATGCCAAGGATGACATATCAGAATTGACCGGAACACAGTTGATGGGAGAGTTAACAGGAAATGATGGCTTTGTCATGGGTAGGAACAGATGGAGACAATCGTCAGAGGATCCCTACAACGCAACACAGAGAGGCAGAAGGGTCGGATAAAGAAGAAGAAGGAGAAATGTGATGGGATTGAAACAATGGTGTAGGAGAGCTGGAAAGAACTGTGTGGAGAGCTGCTAGTGGTACAATGGATCTAAAAACTAAGAAAATATGACCATGGGAATGAAAAGGATTTATAATAATGGTTTGTAAAATGTAAAAGTTGGAAAAGAGAAGCAAGAATTCAGATGACTGAATGGGAAGAAGAATGAATTAATCAAGAACAAATCTACTGTTGAGATACATTGGCAAATATATTTATTGAGTAGTAACAAAAAAAAAAGAAATATGCAAGAAGTATACTACTAGACAAAAGTCTTAATATTGGGAGGTGTACTGAGAAATAGAAGAGTGAGGATTGGGGTAATAAAGCTAATAAAACAAGGTAACATGTGAGAGGTTAGGCACTGAGAAAGCGTAACAAATGAGAGAGCACTAAGATATAACTTGATAAAACCAGAAAAGTTGTGACACAAACAGTAGCCTAGGACCAGACAAAAATTTTAAAAAATTGGAAAATTAAAGAAAAGAAAATTATGGGAGCACTTCAAGAAATGTGCGGAAAGAAAGAAAATCCAATATCTGCTAGGGCAGACAGAGAGGGAGAGAAAAGGGAGGCAGAACAGGAGTAGACAGAGAAGAAAACTTTTTGAATTTTGTATTGACAATGATCTGGCAATTACAAATAGAGTAGGCTGTTGACAATCTGAACGTCAGTAATCTGAACTATCAAAAATCTGAACTCCTCAACAGACATGGAGTGAAAGTACAAAATTAATAATTTTGATTTTTAGTTAAAAAATTTACAGGCATTGCACAAATGCAATGCACAGAGAAGGGCATTGAAAATGCTTCAATAAATCTAAAAAAAAAAAAAAAAAAAAAATATATATATATATGTTTCAATCACTTTCTGCTACAGTCCATTTCTTGATGTATATAATACTATAATACTTATAACTATTTTACCTCAAGATGTATTTTTTCTTTAGGGACATGTTTCGGGAGATCCTGTTCTCCCATCTTCAACCTTCGCCATCTTGCTTCTGGTACAGTATTTGTGTGTTGGCTTCTGGATGTTATTATGGTGGTTTGTTGGTCTTTGGTCCTTCAATGTTGCATTATTGTGTGTGGTTGTGGTATCTGTTTTTGTATTTTGTGTATTTTCGATGTTGAGTGCTTTGAATATTGTGTCATGTTTTGTATTGATTTGTATTTGTTCTGGTATTAATTTGTTTTGTGTTTTATGTTTGTAAATCTGTAAATTTTCCCAAATGTTCATTATGGTGCCTTTGTGTGGTATATGTTTTATTAGTGTTACATTGGTTATGTCTGGGAATTCATGTCCTGTGTTTATTGCATGTGTGGCTAAATTGGATTTATATATGTTTGGTTTTTTGTATGCATTTAGGTGTTCAAAATAACGTTTTTTTAGCTGTTTTTTTGTTTGTCCTATATAACATTTATTGCAATCTTGTCATTCAATTTTGTATATACCGTTGGTTGTTGTATTATCTTTGTTGTGTGAATTATTTAGATTTTGTAATTTATTTTTATTAGTTTTGTATGCTATTTTTATATCTGTGTTTTTAAATAGTTTTGTTAGTTTTGACATTTTATTATTTATATATGTGAATGTGGCCCATTTTTTGTTGTTGTTATTATTTATGTGTTGTTCAGTTTGATTAATTCTTAATTGCTCAGTTTTTATTTTGTATTTGATTTTATTTTCTATTTTGATCATAGTATTTTTATTGTAACCATTTGCATAACCAATTTGGTATATTATATTTCTTTCTTTGTCAGTTTCTTGTTTGTTTAGGGGTATTTTGTACATTCTGTTAAATAACGAATGAAATGCTGCCATTTTATGTTGTGGTGGGTGGTCATACAAAATAGCAAGAATAATAGCACAAAAACTAAAAAATAACCAACTAACAAATAACCATCATAACATAAAAAATACATACGAATTAATAGACAAACTAAAAATAATAAATATAAATGAAAATACATTTTTCACATCATATGACATAACAAACATGTACACTAATATCCCAGTAGAAGAAACAATTGACATAATAATAAACAAACTTATAGAACAAAATGAAAACAAACAATATATAACCGAAATAAAAAATAGTCTCCAACTAATACTAAAACAAAATTACTTTGAATTTAATAGCAAAATTTATCAACAGAAAGAAGGTTTAGCAATGGGATCACCATTATCAAGCATAATAGCAGAAATATTCCTACAACATATAGACACCAAAATACAAAATATCATTAAAACACATGACCCAGATGGCATATGGATAAGATATGTAGATGATGGACTATATGTATCAAATAACAAAAACACAAATGCAGAGAACATACTGAAACAAATCAATAACATACATCCCAAAATACAATTCACAGAAGAAAAAGAAAAACATAACAAAATCAACTATTTAGACATAACCATCACAAGATACAACAAACACATACAATATGCAATATATAGAAAACCAACTTCCACTAACATCATTATACCTAACCATTCTGACCACCCACCACAACATAAAATGGCAGCATTTCATTCGTTATTTAACAGAATGTACAAAATACCCCTAAACAAACAAGAAACTGACAAAGAAAGAAATATAATATACCAAATTGGTTATGCAAATGGTTACAATAAAAATACTATGATCAAAATAGAAAATAAAATCAAATACAAAATAAAAACTGAGCAATTAAGAATTAATCAAACTGAACAACACATAAATAATAACAACAACAAAAAATGGGCCACATTCACATATATAAATAATAAAATGTCAAAACTAACAAAACTATTTAAAAACACAGATATAAAAATAGCATACAAAACTAATAAAAATAAATTACAAAATCTAAATAATTCACACAACAAAGATAATACAACAACCAACGGTATATACAAAATTGAATGCCAAGATTGCAATAAATGTTATATAGGACAAACAAAAAAACAGCTAAAAAAACGTTATTTTGAACACCTAAATGCATACAAAAAACCAAACATATATAAATCCAATTTAGCCACACATGCAATAAACACAGGACATGAAGTCCCAGACATAACCAATGTAACACTAATAAAACATATACCACACAAAGGCACCATAATGAACATTTGGGAAAATTTACAGATTTACAAACATAAAACACAAAACAAATTAATACCAGAACAAATACAAATCAATACAAAACATGACACAATATTCAAAGCACTCAACATCGAAAATACACAAAATACAAAAACAGATACCACAACCACACACAATAATGCAACATTGAAGGACCAAAGACCAACAAACCACCATAATAACATCCAGAAGCCAACACACAAATACTGCACCAGAAGCAAGATGGCGAAGGTTGAAGATGGGAGAACAGGATCTCCCGAAACATGTCCCTAAAGAAAAAATACATCTTGAGGTAAAATAGTTATAAGTATTATAGTAATATATATATATATATATAGGAATGTTAATTATCGACCGTATTATTATACTGTTAATGATTTCGAGGTTCGGTCATTAATTATGAAAACGTCGCAAAACTGAGTTTTCATAATTAATCACCGAACCTCGAAATCATTAACAGTATATATATATATATATTACTATAATACTTATAACTATTTAGCAAGATGGCGAAGGCTGAAGATGGGAGAACAGGATCTCCCGAAACATGTTCCTAAAGGAAAAAATATATCTTGAGGTAAAATAGTTATAAGTATTATAGTATTATATAAATCAAGAAACGGACTGTAGCAGAAAGTGATGAAATATATATATATATATATTGTTACAACACAAATAAGCCAACCCAATACCAGGGATGAACAAAACAATATTAAATCTAAAATAATACTTCATGTTAAATAAAAATGATTAATTTAAATAAAATATAAAAACTATGACTCGACAAACGACGACATGACCTAACCCAAGTGATTGACCCAACAAAAGGAAACAAATGAAGAAGGGATCCACGAAGAATAAACAAGAATGTAACCAAACCAAAGGAAGAGAGAAAAAAAAATCCAAAACCCAAACAAAAATGAAACAAGTTCATGGAATTAAACGACCCAATGTAACACGTCGAAATGTACCCAAAGGAGAGGATGGAAAAACCAAAGTATTAACCAAATACGATGAAAATGAAGAAGGAGGGAAATAGATAGAAATGAAAACCAATAATGATACACGAACAAGTAATAAAGCATAGGAGAAGGAGAAATAATGCACTCAAGAATAATATTGGAACCAAACCAATAATTACCCTGTGAGAAAGGAAAAAGTAACTGTTATTACCCATTAATGGACAACAATGATTTAGGGAAGAAACCCTATTAAACAAGGTTAAAGATTAAAATGATAAAGAAGCAAACTAAACCCCAATTTAGAATTAGATGGAAGAATAGTAGTGTAAGAACATAAAATTGTTAATAGTATTAAGGATATATTGTAATGAAGGAGAAAAAACGAATAGTGAGATAGTAATTAGAGGGATTACCTATTCAGAAACACTTAACATACAAAAACCTTTGTGAAAGTGTAAAACCCCAAAGTGTAGTGATAAAGAAGGTACACTAAATAAATTATAATTAACTATAAATAATTTAAGAGTGAAGGCAATGTTTGAATGAAAATAGTGTAAAGTATAGAATGGAAATATGGTGAAGAGTAGTGAGTGATAAAATCATTAACAATTAATCAATCCTAAAGAACGCTAAAAGTTTAATAGTGATAAACAATAGTGAGTAAGTATGTTATGGAAAATGGTATTAAATATAAACTATAAAGAGATACTGAACACTGGAAAGTGATAATAACCATAGTCAACAAAACTAAAAATGTAATTAAGGAGTTTTAAAAGCAAGTAAAGATTGTTTAGAAGGTTAAGGAATTAGATACAAATCAAAAACACCCATGTTAGAAGGGATCAAGATTAGTTCATAAAAGTGATATTGTTTGTCACACTAAAATAATATAAATTAAAATGTATTGTGAACAAAGATTAGCAAATAATAAGTTAGTTCAATAATTATTCAATCAAGTTTATGAATTGAATATGGCTGTCAAAGTTATACAGACCATAGTCTTATATGTTATATTTAAATAAGATAAAACAAGTAGTAAATAATAGCCACATTGTTATTATTGGCAAAGAAAATGAACAAAAATGTTAAGAAATGTATGACTAGAAAACATGGAAACCAAAGAGTAAATAATTGTGTATAAAACAACAGTGACATACTAATAACACATAAGCAAACTCAAAACACAACACAACAAATAATAATAGCAAAGTAAAGCCCATTAGGCTGAAACGAAATGTGATTTAAATGAAATAAGTCAAATACCATAATGGCTACTCAGGCCTATGAAGGTGCATAACTGTCAGAACCAAACAACTACAAATTATAACAAATTAACAAAGAAATTAGCAAATCTGAGGTGAAGGATTCACCAAGAATAAATTGTAAATCATTTGTAAAACAAAATATTATAATAAGCATTTGTATACAAAAAGAAATGTAATTAACAAGCATTAACATAATTGTAAAAACATAAAATCTAAAATTACCCAAACTTGTGGGGTATCAAAATAATCTATGAAAGGAAATAAATACTATAGTGACAATATTTAATAACCAGGAAGGAAGATAGAGGAATAACAACAGTCAGAAGATATACGAAGAATTCGAATTTTGATAACAATACATCATCTCAAAATCAACCAATCAAAATCATGCAGTTGCCATGGAAACGGCAGTTGAAGAATGAATTACCGTTGAATACCGTTAGACAGAAGTGAAGTGTCAGTAAGAGAATACAGAAGCCAATGTTGGGAAGAACGATTTTCTATTAAAATAATGTAAAAAAGTAATTAAAGTTCCTGACCATGACAGTATAAGAAGCAGACGACCATTTATAGCAGTCAACTCGAGATCCAAGGCAATTAAACGGAAAATTACCCGAAAAGAACATCCAGATACGTTATGAAAAAGACGCCCAACCCATTGAAGCCCCAAAATTAATGAAAACAGAACTTATTGCAGCCAAATCCTACCCGATCAAACGAACGAAGACACCAAGTAATGCTGAGGTGTTAAGTACAATTAAATTACTTATTTTCCAAAAACCCTAATCACTCTAAATTTTACTAAAGATAAATTTATCTCACTATAAACAAATATTTCTCTTTCACAGATTATTAAGTAAAATAAAACTCGCTAAAAACTTGTTAACGTTAAACATAACCTATTAGTTAAACACGAACTTACAAAACACATATAACGACACCACAGAACAGATTGTAACATCACACATTATTATTTATGTACACGTAGAATAAGGTAATATATTGTTATTGTAACCATAGGAATTCTTTAGCTCATAGTCACAAGAATCCACGATTTTGGAAACCAAAATAATTGTAATACTTTAACGTACACAGCCATGCAAAAGCTGAGCATTTCCTTAATCGATTCGTCAAGCCCAGAGGACAAGAGTTTCATGTAATCAGTCGGTGCAAATTTTATGTCGCATTCATAAGCGAAGTTTTATATGTGTACTACGTTGATGACTACAAAGAAGTATGGTTCCCATTTTCGATAACGCACCAGCGATCACGCGCAAATGTGCGACACGTCCTTATAAACATTTTCAATGTTAATAAGAACTGTATGAGTATAGTCTTAGAGTGGAAAACAAGAATAATTGAATGTGTTTGTCACTCTAGACAAGATAAATGTCTTGCTTATTCTAAACTGGAGCTGTTTCCATACCTTGTTGTGTGAATGTGTTATGGAAGGATATGGATCAACTTTGGTCACTGTGAGCAAAATGTGTCATACAGCAATTGTGACAGTACAAAAGAGTACATAATTATTTCATGTGATGCAATAATATGATCGAGGTGAATCTACATAAAATATGACTTTAACGATTGGAAGTCGAATGACTCAACCAGAGTGACGTAGTCATCGCCGTCTGCAAATAAACGCAACCATATATGGGTAAAAAATATAGATTAAACCTGACGTCACAACAAAATCATGACGTGAACACATGTTTTCGAATGACAAAACACAATTATGAATTTAATAAACTTCTAGACTATTTGATGACGCAGACGAGACAGAAAGCGGTGAGCGGGAGGAATCACGTGACCAGCTAATATACTACCCGCTCCGAGATCGCCATCTTGCAGTCTATGAATAATCTCTGAAAGCAGGAGACTACAAACAACTTAAGGCCATGCAACAGCATAAGGAGGCCTACACAACAAATTGGCGAGTAGATCTATAATATCAATTTTGGCGTTTTAACAGTGAAAAAACCATATAAACAGTGAAAATTAAGTTTCGTTGAAGATATAAGAAGCAGCAAAATGAATTAACCGTTCTTTAAAAATTTCAGTGAGTGAAACAACCAGATTCTTCAAGAGATGACTCCACACGTGGACTAACTTATACAGATAAGTACTCAAAACAACCAGACTGCAATCAACAAAAATGAATACAGTATAACACTTTAAATCTCGATCGTCGTGAGATCTCAAACATAAAAAGGGGGGTTTTTAATAGAATGAATGAGAGCGTGCACAACGGAGTACTGGTTGGCTTTTAATTAATTAAGTAGCGTTAATTTGATACAAAATAATTATGTGTTCAGTGGTGATTTGTTAATCTCAGAATAAATAGGGTAACACCCTTTGAGTTTACCAAATGAAAATAAATACCAAAAAATATTTCACAATGACCACGTGTTAAGTGTAAATTGTTGCGCAGCACCCTCAATCTGTTTGCGACATCCAATTTTCGCCTAACGAATTCTAGAATCTTCTGAATCCAGGGAATAAAGCGTTAAATCATCAGGTATTGTTTAATAAAACGTGTGGAAGAGTTGCACATTGACTATACATATGCTGACGACCCAAATGTGCTGTGGAGATATAAGGTAGGTGAGAATGTAACGCCAAGGTAGGTGATATTTTGGGCGGGTAGATTTAAAAATCATTACAAGTTCCTTTACAATTGGCGCCGCTGCCAGGATGTTTTAGTAAAAATTGTATAAGTTCCTTTACAATTGGCGACCCTGCCAGGATTGTTTAAAACTGTAAAAGTTCATTTACAATTGGCGCCACTGCCAGGATGTTTTAGTAAAATTGTATAAGTTCATTTACAATTGGCGACCCTGCCAGGATTTTCACGTAAATTTTACGTGAAATAGGCTTGAAATTGGATGACCGGAAATAGACTGAGGAGGGCGGAAGTTGAAATTTTAGGTTAAGACATTCAAAATAACACGTGGTCGAAAAAATTTTTGGTTAGAAAAAATAAACACTCATATTTATCTCAATAGTCAATAGGAAACAGTGATTAACAAAAAATAAATAAAATATGGAGAATAGTGATGAGGAAGTCAGCGTGTCTGACTTAACCGTTATTAATGAACAAGAAAGTCAGTCAACTGGTGTATTAAAGAAAGAAATTAGTCTGACTGAGTCAGCGGCAATGGATAACGTTGAAATTCATTCAACACCAAAATCTATTAAAAAAGCTGATGATCATGATATGATGAACATGATGCATTTGCTCTTAGAACAACAGAATAAAACGTCTCATGATATGAATAATCGGTTTGATGTTAACGATAGTAAGTTGGATGAACAAAACGCAATATTAGATGACATGATTAATAAAATGAAAAAACGAAATGAGAAGTGGGAAAGAGATAGATATAAATTAAAAGAGAGTAAAGAAAGTGAATTAAAACAGGTAAGCGATTTTGATAGTGAAAATAAAAATGAAGACAAGTTAAGTGCAAATGAGAATAGAAATAACGAAGGAATAATTAACAAGGTAAGTAATGGTGATGATATAAGTGATAATCATAATGAGGAGATTATGTTGAATAATAGTAGTAAAGATATAGTTGCAAATGGGGTATCTAAGAGCGATACGGTAAGTAATAGTAGTGATGATGAGAGTATAAAGTTAGTAGAGGTTATTGAGGGGGTAATAGTCAGTGTTCATGAATTAGAAAGAGAGTGGAGGGAGAGTTTAAGTGAATATTGTGGGCGGAGGGCATTTTTTTCCTGTGGTATTGTAGGTGAAGGAAAGGCTTCACGAGTGTATTTGGGAGACAAATGGTCTACAAATAATCCCTTAGGTTGTTATAACGTACCTGGTAAAGCCAGATGGCGTTGTAACAAAGTTGTATTGCCCTTTGCGTGGAATGAGAGTGTGAAATGGGGATGGGAAAGTGATTTTGAGAGAGAGAGAGAGAGAGAGAGAGATGTTCAAGTTAAATAGAGGTTATGAAGGGTGTGATGGTACAAGAAAGGGTAGACTTCTTTTTTATATTGAATATTTTTATTAATTTATAACCAACCATTTTATGAAACACGTGGTGGTGCAACTCACCGAGGCACAGATGAAATGGTTGAGTACCTAACATAACCAATTGATTAAACTTTTAAAATTTAGCTACAAATTATTAAATCATAAATTCAATAATCAGATAGCTCTATAAATGGGGGTTATGTATGAATATGTAAAAGAATGAGAGAGGGCGTGTGATATAAAAAGAAAAGTACTGGTTTGTTAAGCATAATAATTATTCTTTTGAAGTCTTATAAGAATTGTAGTTGTATAATTTTTGTTCATTTATAACTTTATACAGAGAACTATGGGTAGACACAGATATAGTAATTTATGAAAAGAAATGATTAGAATTTGAGGAGTTGTGGGGGAGGTTGGGAAAGTAAGAAAATAACTTTGTTTAATAAAAGACAAATAATTTGTTAAAAGCAGAAACTTGCGTTAGCGTAATTATTTCACCACTCAAACCCAAATAATCAACTCTGCAACAGTTTCGTCTATAGAACTCTGGGGAGAACCATAGGTAAGTTTAGAGAACGAGAATTTGGAAGGCGGTATTGTGACAGTACAAAAGGGGATATAATTATTTCATATGATGCAATAATACGATCGAGGTGAATCTAAATAAAATATGACTTTAACGATTGGAAGTCGAATGACTCAACCAGAGTGACGTAGTCATCGCCATCTGCAAATAAACGCAACCATATATGGGTACAAAATATACATTAAACCTAACGTTACAACAAAATCATGACGTGAACACGTGTTTTCGATTGACAAAACACAATTATGAATTTAATAAACTTCTAGACGATTCGATGACGCAGACGAGACGGGAAGCGGTGGGCGGGAGGAATCATGTGACCAGCTAATATACTACCCGCTCCGAGATCGCCATCTGGGAGTCTACAAACAACTTAAGGCTGTGCAACAGCGTCAGGAGGCCTACACAACAAATTGGCGTGTAGGTCTACAATATCAAATTTGGTGTTTAAACAGTGAAAAACCATATAAACAGTGAAAATTAAGTTTCGTTGAAGATATAAGAAGCAGCAAAATGAATTAACCATTCTTTAAAAATATTAGTGAGTGAAACAACCAGATTCTTCAAGAGATGACTCCACACGTGGACTAACTTATACAGATAAGTACTCAAAACTACCAGACTGCAATCAACAAAAATAAATACAGTATAACACTTTAAATCTTGATCGTCATGAGATCTCAAACATAAAAAGGGTGGTTTTTAATAGAATGAATGAGAGCGTGCACAACGGAGTACTGGTTGGCTTTTAATTAATTAAGTAGCGTTAATTTGATACAAAATAATTATGTGTTCAGTGGTGATTTGTTAATCTCAGAATAAATAGGGTAACACCCTTTAAGTTTACCAAATGAAAATAAATACCAAAAAATATTTCACAATGACCACGTGTTTAGTGTAAATTATTGCGCAGCACCCTCAATCTGTTTGCAACATCCAATTCTCGCCTAACGAATTCTAGAATCTTCTGAATCCAGGGAATAAAGCGTTAAATCATCAGGTATTGTTTAATAAAACGTGGGGAAGAGTTGCATATTGACTATACATATGCTGGTGACCCAAATGTGCTGTGGAGATATAAGGTAGGTGAGAACGTAATGCCAAGGTAGGTGATATTTTGGGCGGGTAGATTTAAAAATCATTTTAAGTTCCTTTACAATTGGCGCCACTGCCAGGATGTTTTAGTAAAATTATTGTATAAGTTCCTTTACACAATGATTGTTGGGTGTCTTTTGATGAGTCAGTAACTATTAAAAGAAAACTCTTCTGTTTTGTCTCCAGTACATAGTTCATTTTAATTCTGCTTACTCAGTTGCACTGTAGTTTTACCTTGCATGAAGTTTTGGAATTTGGTAATCTAAATTATCTTACTTTCAGCATAGTTTATATTTGTCTTGTTAGCACATTGTAGTTTTAGTGTCACTATGTTTTTTATAAACTGTTTCAACTTGAACTTTTATCACCACCTCCGACTCTTAAAAGAAGGCAAAATGTTTTAACTATTAAATCAAAGGTTGAAAATTTAAATAGGCTTTTGCAGGAAAGTAAGTGTGATATTAGTGAAAGTTACGTAGATGATAACAAATATAAAAAGCAATAGGGAAAAGTTTTAAGCTTCAGTTAGAAATTCGATTCAGATAGGGGGTCGAACAACAAAAAACAGTGAGGACAGCAAATTACTTAACGTGCAGTGTTCTTGTTGTTCATGCAGCAACAAAGTTCAGGAGAATCAATTTCAAAACCTTTGCTGTGTGAGAGAGCTTCGATTTTCAAAAAATGTAGGCAGGCCATCCAGATTTAAAGCCAGTACAGGATGCTTAAAAACTTAATCAAGGCATGTGATTTATGAACTTCACATTGAAGAGGAAATTGTATCTTTAGTGTAATAAAATCTTTCAAAACTTTATAGACTTTATTGAAAATGAAGGCTATTCAAAACACTATGTTTATAACCCTGACACATTAGAAACCTGAATGTATTAGAAATCTCCTCCAAGAAAATAAGTAGCATGTTGAAGAGAAGCTGGTGAACTGACAGTTAGCAAAGACAGAGTTACAATTATGGTTTGCACCAATGTAAGTAGCTCTTATTCTTTGCTGTTGTAGATGGTAGGGAAGGTAAAGAAACTCTCCTGATTTCAAAATGTCATCTGCCTTCCTGTTACATACAAGGTACAAAAAATGCATGAATGAAATCAAATTTGTTTGCACAATGGTACACTAATGATTTCATTCCATCTGTTAAAAAATTTCAGAAAGATAACAATAAATGTGGGAAGATTCTCTTCTTCCAGATAACACTTCCTCACAGCTTTTGGCTGAAATATTGAATAACATCAACAATGATTTCAAAATTATGTTTCTGCCAGCAAATGTCAGTGCAAACCTTAACTGATGGACCAGGAAGTAATAGAAACACTCAGTGTCGTGCAGTCAACGGAAGCAAGTGAAGCACTGCTTCAGTAGTGATTGATGACACACTATCTGCAATTATTTATAGTGAATGTTATTAGTTAATTTAATATAATTTTAAGTAACCAAAAGAAAAATTCACTGGAATTCTCTAACGTGGCAACTTAATTTTTTTTTAAGTAGACCGACTTCACACGCAGGGTAGGTGAAGCAGTGTTGAAGACGCAGACCCTGTTGAAGACCCTATTGGTCTCAGGATCCCAGCGAAGCGTGAGACCAATCTTCAAGCCGACCAAGATAATCCAGCAGTAGTTTCTGAGACCAGTGAAAGACGTCAGAGACCCGCTCTCGTTGTGCGAAGTATATGGAGTTCCTTACTCATGCAGCCAGTTGTACAGTGGAAATATGAAACGTAGTGTCCATGCCCGCATTGATGAATACAGCCACTACTGTCGTTTGAGGTAGCCAGAAAAGTCTGCTTAGTGGAGCACGCACTCACCAATGCTGGCCATCGCAGTAACGGGTCAAATAAAAGGACTTTTATTTTATTAAATTTTGGGGATTTATTAAAAATGTGTTAAATTCATTGTCCAACTGTGTGGCCAGTCCACGTGTTTGAATAAAGCATTGCGCTAACCAAGGAACAATACGCAATAACTGTTGTGTAACCTTTACAAAAGAATGTACCAGGCGTCATTTCTTAGAACTTTGCGGGTGTGTGGCAGTTACGCCCGAACGCACCACACAAGCAGGTGCGCAGACGACGCGGAATTGTTGGACGCAAAATGGCTTAGAGAAGAATCTCTGTTCGCTTCGTTAACCATGCTGGAGGAAATAAAACTAAGCCCAACCTCTTTTGTGACGTCAACCAGTGCTGACCAAATGTCATCCACGTCAAACACACAAAGAACTACGTGTGTTGAATGTGACACAGCAGTGGCAAAGAAATAGAAGGCATTGCTTTCCACCTTGTGAGACCGCAATCTAGTTGATAGTAAGCGTAGAGACGCTCTTCCCAGTTCGCCTACAAACAGTGCCTGTCCAGGTACTTGCCCCAAGGGGGCCTTTCAAAATTTATAAGTTTCAAGTAAAAAATGAGTTTCAGTTAACAGTAATGTGACAGTGGTGTTAGTGTTCAACGAAAAGACATCAAAATCTATTTTGTTGGACATCTACGAAGTTATAAATGAGTGGCCACGAGTTCGAGAGGTCACCACGTTGCCGGCTGGGGTATTATGTAATGGGTTAAATTTGTTAAATAAATAATAATGGTGAGGGGATAATTAAAGTGTGAATGCGAGAATGTGCAGGCTGGGCGGTCTGATGTCTGTCTTAAGGTAATTAAGGTAAGATGGTAATATAAGATAGAATAGTAATTGTATCAATCAGGTAGCGAAAAGCGGAGAACCATTATACTTATATTTCATTTCAAATTTTGACGAAATAGTCTAACAAAAGTTTTTTTTCTCTAAAGTAAAGAAATAAAATCATAATTCTCTTCAAACAATGAGTAGCGTAAGTTATTCTAATAACCCGTAAACCACGTTTGCATCCTACGTTCGTGTGACAGAATCCTGGACCAAGATAATTTTCAACAGGTAGGTGGAATTCGATAATAAATTATGTATTAATATTTGTAAGCAATAAAATAATACCACAATGGCTTCTGAACAGGGACAGTTTTTTATAAATCAAAATTTAATGTAAAAACCACACCTACAAAGATGCAAGCGTGTTATTAAGGTTAAAGTAGTGAAGGAGAAATACGTAATTTACGCATTGTATAAGCAAGATTGAGTTTGTGTTATGAGGAATTAAATTAATCGAAATAAAGTAACAAGTTGTATAAAATAAGAAATAATGGAAAATAACGAGAGTATTAATAATGAAGTCAGCTTCGCTGACAGTCAGACAGAAAGTCAAATAAATACCGACTCAGGTATTCAAAAAACAGAGTCACTATCAATAGATGGCCGTAATGTAGAAGAATCTGTAATTAGTACGCCGGGAGTGATTTCCACTCCCGTAACAATTAAAACAAAAGAAAAAGAGATGTCCATGAATGACTTATTTAAACTTCTCAGTAAACGATTTGATAGTAATGACGTAAAACTTAATGAACAGAAAAACAAAATTCAAGAAATTAAAAGTAGTGTCAATGAGAAATTAGATGTACAGAATCATAATTTTAATGACAAATTTGATGAATTGAAAAAACAGAATGATGAATTAAAAAATGATATTCAAGAAATTAATAAACGTTTTGAAAATACTAATGAAATAATAAAAAATAGTTTGGATAAATTAGAACAGAGTATTGAGAGAATGGGAGTGGATGTAATGAATACAGACAAAAGTAAAACAAATGAAAATTGTAATGATATGTATAAAAATGTGGTACTAGAGAATAAGTTAATAAATGATAATGATGATGTCGAAAATAATAAAAATAATATTGAGAATGGTAATGTAATTGAAGAGGTAGTATCAGAGAGTGGTATGTTGAAAATAAATAGTGAGAGTACTGATGAAGTTGTAGAATGTAATAATGGAATGTTAATGTGTGTTTATGAGTCAGAGAGAAAGTGGAAAAATAGTGTAGTGGTAGAATGGGGGCAGAGGGTAAATTTTCCCTATATTTATGATGATCCAGTGTGTTCACAAGTGTTGTTTTTGAAGGGCAAGAGTCCCGTGTTAATGGAAGATTTAAGTTGTTTCCCGTTTTTGTATAAGTCTGTACCCTCTGTGTGGAATGATGTTAAAAGTATGAGATGGTGTTATGATGAGAGAAATTTAGATAGAGAGTTGTGTGTTGAGAGAGAGATAGAATTGTATAAATTAAAGAGAGATTATGATGAGTGGAAAGAAATGTTAGAAGTGTGTTTGAACAATAATAATTCAATTTATGATGAAAAAATAACTGACCCGATAATGAAAATAATTACTAATGGAGACTGGACAGAAATACATAATGTTGACTTGGTATATGATTATTATGATAAAATGAATAAACTGAAATTTTATGGTTATGACACACAAGATAGCCATATGTGTGTAACTGAAATTGAAAATTGTTATTTGAAACAAAGACTAATTTTTGACGATGGAGGTTAAACGGTAAAACAATAAATGGACAATTTTAAATATTTTGTTTTACGGTTCAGACCTCGCAGCCTTGGACAATGAAGTGTGATATAACTGAATAATAATGATGAAGATTTGTAAATAAATGTTTAGTGAATTTAATTGTGTGTATTGTAAAATGTTAGGTAAACAATGTGTATGTAGGTAATTGTTGTAATAATAATATTAATATTTTGCAGCCTAAATAAATAACAAAAATAATTTGGAAGAGGATAATTAATGAGTTGTAGTTATTGTACTTGGTGAAAGTAATTAAATTGTTGTTTTCAATAATTAATTTAATTAAAATAATTTGAAATGTTTAGATATTTTGATTGATTATTTAAATGTTGGATAATTGAGTTTTCTAATGGATTTAAATTGTTTTATGAGAGTTGAATTTGAGAATTAATCAATAGATAAATGTTAAATTGTTTTATATGAAATAACACTGTTGTTAAATTTTCAGAGGTTACTTGGAGATATTGGTGGGTATGGTGTGTATATTTTGTGTTTATGTCAGTAGGTGAATAATGTACTGTAAGTATAAAAATTTATAATACCAGTCAGCTATGATAAAATGTTTACAGGGTTTAACTCAATTGAAAAAATTTTAAATTCAATAATGAAAATAACTTGAGATAATAATTTAAAAGGGAATAATAACTGAAAGGTAATGTAAAATGGATGTTAATAATAAATTTGAAAATTTTAAGTAATCTAATTGTAGAAAGTGATGAATGATTTGAATGTTAATGAATAAAAGAGTTAATGGAAATTTCATATTATAAGGTTTTATATAAAGATTTAAGTTAGCTATTAGTGTGCTATTGCTGGGGTGGCATGTGCCCCAGTAGATAGTGGAAAGTGTTGGGGGTGATAGAGAGTATTACCTCCATCGGAGGCCGAAATGGTGAAAATGCACGGCACACATTTTTTTTGTACAATTTCATATTGTACCATGATAGACTGCCGTGCCGTGCAGAGTAATGATGTTGTAACATGCATGAAGGTAGAGTTTGATTTCCCTGACTTTTCGGGTTTTGGCTAGTGGTCAGCTATGGCCATAATTTAAGTCCCTTGACCATAGCTGGCTTGAAATTGGTTGATACTAGAAATTAATAGGGGGGTGAAACTAGGGGAAATCCCGGAAACTATGGAACAGCGGCTGCCACTCTGTCCAAGTAGGGACAGCATAGACAGGTGGTAGACCCGCATTAAGGGCGAGTAACTATATAATGAAGATATGTTGATATCTAAAATCTTTAAAATGTAATGCCGAAGCAAGGACAAGGAGATGTTCAATTCCTCCAACTATGGTGTCCTTGTGGAGGCCAATGGGCGCCACAGTCCAACAGAACAAAACAATAGTGTGTGTGGTTTGGGGGGTTGCTCAGGTGAGCAACGAAGTTAAATTTTATAACTTAAAGATGATAACTCAATTTTGCACTAACTAAACGCTCGTAGTACGATTTGATAAATAGGTGTTCATATGTTTATTATACTATGTTTATTCTGTCTCATAAATGTTTTATTTTAATGTGTTAGGAATATAGGGATTAAAGAAATATGTAATCTATATAATCTTGAAATGTGGTTATAACAAAGTAAATACCTAGACTGACCGGCAGGTGGTTTACCTAATTGTACCAGAGTCAGAAAAAGGGGAAACAATGATGTGTAGTATGTTAGATATAAGGATTGATAAAAATATGTATTTCATATAATGTGTATAATTTTGAAATGTGTTTGCAGTAAGGTCATTCACCTTGCTAAGAAAATCAGCTGATCAGTAGTAGAATGTCACTGATAAATTGTTTACTAATTTCCAAGGTAATTAATATTCAATATGATGTTAATGTGGTAAAAGATTTTATTTGAATGATAGACTGAATTGATATAGTTGAGAATTTTGAATGATTTGTGAAAGATAGTAAAAGATAGATTTTGGGTGATTAGTATTTTGTTGGGACATGTAGATCAGTCCAAGTTGAAGTTAAAGTGGTAACAGAGAGAATAATGTTGTTGTGAAGTAATGTAATGTAGAATTTGAGAAGTATTGATGCTGACACAGTAGTTATGGGGAATATATGTAGAGTAATGATTGATATATTGATGTTTACAAATGATGATGTTATTTTGTAGTTAAAGTGAGGTAATGAGAATGTTAATTAGGGGATGGTAATTCTGTAAGAGGGGATAGTGTAGTGTAGGAGTCCGCAACAAAAGTGGTTGGGATGGGAAGGGACCGTTTAGCGCGGGAAGGGGTTGCCTTAGGTAGAATCCAGGAACCAGATTAAGGGAATGAGCTTTTTTTGGGGGGGAAGCACACATCCTAAGTACAAAGGGTTAGAGAGTATTTTTTTTTATAACGAGAGAATGATGCGGATTGAGTTTAGTAGTAAGTTGGGTTTAGAGATTGTTTGATAGATGTTTTGATAGAGATGGGTGTCATGTTAGTTAAAGTTGTTAGTGATATGAGAGTCAAAGAGGTAAAGATTATAAATATATACATATCAAGTTGTAAATCAAGTTAGTATGAATAATTAGATCACCCAAACTAATGGAGAATGAGACTATTAAATAAAGAAAGTTATGGTAAAAATATAAAATTTTAATTGAAATGAGTGACAATTTTAATAGAATTTGAAAAGGTAAAGTTGTAAAATGTATAATTTTGAGAAATTTAAATATCAATTTTATTCTTAATCATAATAATATTTTGTTATTTTAAATGTTTTGTTTTATTATGTTTTTGTGTTTAAAGATAGAATTTTAAAGATGTTCAATATATTTTCTGATGTAACTTATGTAGGTCAAGGCTGTGGACTTGACCCAGTTTGATCAGCTGATGGGTGATGTTCTATACTAAACCAGTTTTGGCAATGAAGTGATATCAATTTTGTTTCTTAATTAATTTAAATAATTTTAATATTGAGAAAAAATATATTTTAATAAATTTAAATTTTTTTTGAAAAAAAAAAAAATTGATTTTATGCCTGCCATCTGATTGATGTTTTGAACTCTGATTATATTATTGTTTGTGTGTATTAATCGTGTTTTTTATTGAATTGTATTGTTTAGGGTATATGTATAATCACATGTTAGGATAAGGAAGTTCATGTTTTTAATAAATGTTCAATTTATTTGTTTTTCGAATTATCACTAATAACGAAGAGAATTATTCAATTTAGATAAAAGATTTGTATTTTGATTTTTGAGATTACTGGTAATATAAATTTGGGTTTCAATTTAAAGGAAATTCCTAAATTTAAAAGATTTGATAGGATGTAGTTGTAAGTGTGTGTACGAGCCCAGTAACTGCTAAAGGCAGCCCAGTGTGCATGATAAGGGGGAACATATCGGTTGAGGATCTGGCATGATATAAGACCAGGGATTTGGATTTTGGGGTTGCATGGTAGAAGGTGAGGTGCGCTGTGGTGCGTATCTGTTCAATTTTATGGTGTTGGGATCTCGCATAGAGAAGTCCAGTGATCTTGTTCAGATGCGACCATAGTCGCCGAGCCAGGGGGGTTGTTTACCCATGAATTATAAGAGCTAAAGGGGGTTGTTGGCACCATATCCTCACCGGTCCTCTTAGGGGTTGTAGCAATGAGATTTCTTCTGTTTCGGCAGAAGATATCTCATTGGGGGGGGTATTGTAACGGGTCAAATAAAAGGCCTTTTATTTTATTAAATTTTGGGGATTTATTAAAAATATGTTAAATTCATTGTCCATCTGTGTGGCCAGTCCACGTGTTTGAATAAAGCATTGCGCTAACCAAGGAACAATACGCAATCTGTTGTGTAACCTTTACAAAAGAATGTACCAGGCATCATTTCTTAGAACTTTGCGGGTGTGTGTCAGTTACGCCCGAATGCACCACACAAGCAGGTGCGCAGACGACGCGGAATTGTTGGACGCAAAATGGCTTAGGGAAGAATCTCTGTTCACTTCGTTAACCATGCTGGAGGAAATAAAACTAAGCCCAACCTCTTTTGTGACATCAACCAGTGCTGACCAAATGTCATCCACGTCAAACACACAAAGAACTACGTGTGTTGAATGTGACACAGCAGTGGCAAAGAAATAGAAGGCATTGCTTTCCACCTTGTGAGACCGCAATCTAGTTGATAGTAAGCGTAGAGACCCTCTTCCCAGTTCGCCTACAGACAGTGCCTGTCCAGGTACTTGCCCCAAGGGGCCCTTTCAAAATTTATAAGTTTCAAGTAAAAAATGAGTTTCAGTTAACAGTAATGTGACAGTGGTGTTAGTGTTCAACGAAAAGACATCAGAATCTATTTTGTTGGACATCTACGAAGTTATAAATGAGTGGCCACGAGTTCGAGAGGTCACCACGTTGCCGTCTGGGGTATTATGTAATGGGTTAAATTTGTTAAATAAATAATAATGGTGAGGGGATAATTAAAGTGTGAATGCGAGAATGTGCAGGCTGGGCGGTCTGATGTCTGTATTAAGGTAAGATGGTAATATAAGATAGAATAGTAATTGTATCAATCAGGTAGCGAAAAGCGGAGAACCATTATACTTATATTTCATTTCAAATTTTGACGAAATAGTCTAACAAAAGTTTTTTTTCTCTAAAGTAAAGAAATAAAATCATAATTCTCTTCAAACAATGAGTAGCGTAAGTTATTCTAATAACCCGTAAACCACGTTTGCATCCTACGTGTGGCAGAATCCTGGACCAAGATAATTTTCAACAGGTAGGTGGAATTCAATAATAAATTATGTATTAATATTTGTAAGCAATAAAATAATACCACATTGCATACTCTTTGAAGAGACGAGGTTTCTGTCATTGGTGAGTTCATATTTCCCTCGCCTGCATATGGAGTCTGTCCAGATTCAGACACATGTATCTGTTACCATGAATCGGCAGGGTGAGTCCCTCTCATAGAGTGCTCTTCTTTGGACGCGAGTTGTGGTGAACCAATAAGAATTTGCCTTTCTTCTGATTGGCTGGTGGTGTCAGACAACTTCGTGCGGACACCAAAAGTTTATAAATATGGGTGTCCTACTCACGGCCATTAGCCTTAACCACAGTTCAGTAGTCACAGACTGCGAACCTTGGTTAGTGTGTTGCAGCCTTCTGCACTGAAGATGGCCGTTGAAGGCACGGCTGAAACATTTGCTCAAAACAACTATGGACCACAGACTTACAGCCCGGCAAGCCGAAGTACATATCATTGAAGCTGACCGTGAAAGCCTCAGACAGTGTTACCAATATTTTTGTTTCTTTGTCCCTATTTTCTTTTATTTAAGCAATAATTTTATCAAAATTAATTTATCATCTAACTGACTGTTCTCTCTCTCTTCACCTAGACACTGATCTAACACCTAACATAAGTCAACTCTGTTTTATGAGGGATTCTCAAAGAAATAAAACTCTCTATTCTACCATCATTGTAGCACTTTACCTTCCATAACACTTTAAAATTAATTTTCTTGCATTTTTTTGTTCTGACCTGCCACAATTAGTCCACAAACTAGATAAGCTGGAGTTGACTGTAGTAATGAAATAGTATGTAATTATGTTATCAGTGACAGACGTTTCTACAAAAAGTTCTGAATTTGAAAATAAAGTTGACTCTGAATTTAGTAAATTTAGTTGTGGTGGACATTTGTTTACAGTGAACCTAAACTGTTAGTCTTGCTCCACAGACATTACATACACATAAAAAAATAGCTTGTTTACCACGAACCCTCAATTATGGTTTTAACGAACTTGAAACCAAAAATTTCAACAATAATTGCAAACAGGTAACAGGCCGCTGACAGTAACAGATAGCAATACCTAATTATATAACAGATACTAGCATAATTACAAAATAGGGCTTAAATTAAATATTTTGTTTATGTTTAGTGTATAATCTGTAGTACATGTTAGATAATGCTGTATCATGTATATACATAAAGTTTCTGTATCCCTAACATAAAAATCAAATATATTTTAAAAGTACATTAACATAGTCTAAGGATGATAGTGAGAACCAACAAAACAGTTACAAATGCATTAGTAGTGTGATTCATTTCTATGTATGCTTAGCTGATTCAGACTTACTATCCATCCTACAGGATAACAGAAGAAATGTCTTCCATACACTGACGTTACAAATGCAACACTTAAGAAATACATAGTGTAAACACAAAAAGTCATTTTAAACATTAAAAAAACAAAAGACGACCTAAGGATACTTAACACTAATAAAGTCGCACCAAATTTGTTTATACATTCACAGTAACTGGATGAAAACAGATTATTATCAGTTGATTTTATCACAACACTGATAAAAATCTCAGCTCTTTGCAACTCATGTCAGTGAATCATGTTATTTAATGAAATACAACACAAAAATTTTGTTAACAGCTAATGCACAATCTATAACTGTTGTTATTTATAGTTTTTTTTAATGATGTAATTTGCAAGGCATAATTAAAATCTAAAAATACAGTGCTGAAAAACAAAGATGGGTGAACACACATTGTGTAAATCGTCACATACATTGTGGAAAGTAGAATTCATCAACAAAATATAATTTCTAACCCAGATTTGACTGGTAAGTAATACTACTCATGTATCAGCATTAACTTTTTGTGGACTAGATTTTACCTTCAGATCTGAAGTCCTCAATTGATGCTCTAGTATTGTGAAATCTGTTGTACTGATTCAGCTAGTCAGGATTTGAAGTGTTGTCTTCCACATTACCTCCTCCTCAACATTCCAACCAGCTTTTGGAAAACTCTGTACTAATTTATCAGATCATGCTTCTTGGCTTGCTGTTTCTTCTTGGCAGTTCTTTCATTTCTAAGTCTTTTCATATGCCAAAACTATTGGAAATTTTAAAAATAATATCTTTCAAATCTCCACTTTAAATTGTTTCTCCGATTCTTTATTATTACCTATTCCAGAGACCAGTTCTTAAAAATTCATTTCTGTAGACCCTAACAGCCACGGGTAACTAGTAAGGGCAATGAGACTAAACAAACTCTAGAAAGCATATATTAAAATCTGGATTTCTTTTTAGTATAAAGTATTTACCTGGTTAATTGTTACTTACAAAAATGGCAGAAATTTATTTAAATGTGAATCATTTCATTTCACAAAAAACTCATATAGTGCACAATTATAAACACACTTTACATATGACACTGCATAATATGATTGCAACCATTGATTAATTTCAATTTCATACGTTTTACCAAGAATAGAACTGTTAGTTTATTTTTACAGAAATTACTTTTTTTGCATGAGAAGCCTTATACTTTCCATTAGTAACACTGTGGATTACATAAATAACAATAATGTGACGTGACTGTGAATTTACAATGTTGAGTACAGTGCATACACTGAGCTTTAAGACTTTTGTTTTAAAATAATGTAGATAATTAAATGTAATTTATATCTCTTTTAAAATTCATGAGTTCCATTGGCTACCATTATGATGACTACATTACACACTTCTCTACTTTCAATATGGCAGAAATACAAAAAATGTAAATTTTTTAGTTTATTACTGTTTTGAATTTATAGTTCAGAAGTACTATTTCTTTAATATTTTTACAATATAATCCTGCAATACTCTGTCATCATATTTATACACTACAGTATCAAGTTACTATTTTTATTAAAGCAAATCTGATATACTGAAGTGCCACAGAATCCCTATTAAAGCAAATCTGATGTACTGCCAAGTGCCACAGAATCCCCAAAAGTCTGAGGTCTTACTCCATAAATGTTTTCATTGTCCATGTCAGTATCTCAATTTCACTGTACCCTGTTTCCAAAAAATAACAGAACTGTGAATTTTCTTTGTACGATAAAGAAAAAAGGCATTGTTAATAAATTTCTTTCAAAAATATTCATTAATAATTAAAAAAAAACAATATAATGTATAATACAATAAATTTTATTATTGTTCTAATTATTTACATTTTTAATTAATTTTATACTTACAACAGTAATAGTTGAATAATAATAATTCAATAATAAATACATAAAATATATATATTAACATAGCAAGTTGCATAAGTATATTGTATAGGATCAACAATTTACATGCAAATTTGCAGGTATATAATAAAAAATTCAATTATTATCATTCAGAACTTGCCAGTTCTTACATATCTAACAATGTAATTAATTATAATTGTGTACACAAATGATGCTTTCTGCCTACTCTAAAATACAAATAACAATAAATATAGTGAAATAGAAAGCAGCATATGTGTCACTTTTGTTTCGGAGTTGTGCGAAGCATAAAAATGTTGTAACATCGTATTATAGAGTAATAAGATTTGTTAATTAATTAGTTGCTTTACAAAATCTTGAACTTTATAATAAAAAGTACTAATTCTGATTATTTATCTATTCAGTGCTTCAGTGTGTACATCATTATACATTTGGAAATATAAAATTCACTTTTCAGTAATAAATATATTAACCCCAAATATTTTACATGTATTAAATACTAAGGGAAAGATTATGAATTCTTGAGTGGTTTTGTAATTGAAAAATATTTTATTTTTATAAAGCGCATAAATTCACCGTTAATATTGCCATGGTTAAAAATAAAACAACCACACTGCGTACACTTACCTCAAGTTTCATGTTTCACCTGTTATGACCCTACCATATTAAAAACGTTATCCAGCTATTATATTTAGTACTTTGAAACTGACTTACTAATGTTCTGTACTGAAATGCTTACAGACTGTGCTAAGTTCAGTGCTAGTGTGGACAGTTCCTACCACCATTATTTAATAAAACACCATATACAAAAATTTTCAAGTTTCCTTAAGTTAGCAGTTACTGGCATAAAATTAATAACACTAACACTAACACTGCAAACTTATATTTGCATTTCAAAACACTCATTACTTGCCTTAAGAACACGTTATATTAATTCTAGTTTATTTTATTTATAATATAAGAATATGAAGAATAAAATCTTGCTTACCACAAGAATTTTTTTTAATCACAACTAGTACAGTTACATGTTAATGTATGTTTAATGTTTCAAAACATTAAAGTTTACAGAGTTTTAAATATCATGCTATAGGCTGTGTAAATAAGTAGTTTATACAGCCCACAATGACTGTTTCAGTCACATCTAACAAGAGTTTGTCACAGTCATGTGAGACAGTACCAACAACTGAGTAACAGTGATCACATTTCTATTCCATTAATGTAGTGTTGTTATGTCTAGGCTTATCGTGTAACTCATTTCCTGCCTATATCCATTTCACCATTATGCTAAAATATAAGAAAACATGTTTTTAGCATCAGTAGTGTGATATATGTTAACTTTGCAAAGAGTTTTACTCTAGTATTTTTTCAGTTTTATATTTATAAATTTGTTTTCTATTCTCAATTTATTTGGTAAGACAATTTTCTATTGTTTCTTACTATATATATTGTAACATGACCAAGTGTTACATAACCTAGACATATACCCATAGAATTAATAAATACACGAAAGTAATGTAAGTGGATAATATGATGATGAAAGTAGCGAAGAAGAGAAGGACCAACGAAGAAGAAGTGCCACAAGAAGGAGTAAACAATACACTGCTTGACACTACAACCAATACTATAACTGACACTAACTAATGGACAAGCCAAGATCGCTATAAGCTGTCAAGCG
Source organism: Magicicada septendecula (assembly GCA_034769895.1). Taxonomy (NCBI): domain Eukaryota; kingdom Metazoa; phylum Arthropoda; class Insecta; order Hemiptera; family Cicadidae; genus Magicicada; species Magicicada septendecula. Next base: position 196,256,718 of record CM068370.1, on the reverse strand, counting down.
AGCCAGTGAATGACTTGAATGTAATTTCACATGTTAATAAAAATAATTAAGTAATGACCCGAATAATATAATATCAGCAACAGTATTTGGCTGAGAATAAATAAACAATGACTAGTAACTATCAATGCCTATGACTAAGATTAGCTATGGCCACAATATAAAATTGAAACTTGTATTACAACCACAAATGTATCATAAGAAGTAAGGATAATTGTAAGAGGGAACCTTATATAAATAAGTTACCTCATCAATGTACCCAAATGTAACTAATGAACATTATTAAGGCATAAACCCGATGTGAAAGGTATGCCTAGGCTACGCCTAAAACAAACGATTGTCAGTAATGTGATAAGTAGAAAGGACTACTAGTGTAAATAACATACACTGAACAATCATTATACCAAGTGTAACAGTGACTATTATTAAGATATTATAGATATAACAACTCAATTATTAATGGGTAGCATAGGGCGAAATAGTATAGACAAAATGTAATTAGGAAGTAAGGATAGTTTATAGCAATGTATTACCCTAGTTAGTTAAGATTTAATAATTATGTTCACTAAATAAGTATAAAGATGGATGTATTAGTGTTCCGACACAGACGTTTCAGTGAAAACGCGATGTGAAACACAAATAATTTATTGATAAGAAAGAATCGTGGCTGGCGTCACTAGCAGACGACAGCGCAAAGCCATGTATCTGAACATTATTTATTAAGAAATGTCAGTGAAAGTGCAAATAAAACCAGTGTCAAACTATATCAAATTAAAGCGTAAAAAATATCCTTAAATTTGATAGCAATACAACCACGATCGCAACTATAATAAGTGCGTGACATGCGTTAGCATCATTTGTAAATAGAAAGTAAGAAATTTGTTTGTCAACACTAACAACAATGTCAACTGTCAATCATCTTAGCCAAAAGACGATTAATGACGGTTGGAAAACAATGCGTCACTTTCGTAACGTCTGGTTGAGCCAATAAAAAAATAGCTTACTAAATGAAACGATCGCCTAAGCCTCATCAAAACAGGGGGTATATAACGGGAATGCGAGTAATTCCGTTAACACTTTTTTGTCATCAGCGAGAGCGAAAGGTGTCGCTCGTCACCTCAAAATTTTTATTAACTTATAGTATCATGTAATAGTGCATCCATCCAAACATTTCGGCAACACCAAGTAACTACAATACAGTCTACCTAGAATCAGTGCATCGATGTGAAGTATTTATTTTATTTAGTGCGGGATAAATCGAACAAGAGAAAATAATTAACCAGTATTACAAATAGTCCAATTTAGTCAGAAGCGGACAATTATTCTCTGTTCAAAGTGCGTGTGCAGTGTAATAAACCAGGGTCACTATAATCCGACCGCTGGAGTGTTCAATAAAATTTTAATCTAAAAGATTAAAATAAAGAGGTAACATCGTGACAATTTATTCCATTAATCTGAGTGCACTGATATATTTTTTAAACAAAATTTGTACTGACGCATAACACCAAAACTTTTCATATGTTACACAGTGACTGAATTTATTTAGTGGATTTGTCAATCCTATTTAAGATTGATGTTAGTCTTAAGTGGTATATATAACTTTTGTGAATAATTAAGCAAGCGTGACGAACGCCTAACCTATAAATAGGTTTGATTTTTTGTTAGTAAACAACAAGGCCGTATTAGTAAATATTGTTTTATGAAATAATTAACTTCTGTGTAGGCATGAACATTCTTTCTTGTGTTTAAAAGAATTTACGCCCGAGATATAAATAAAATTAATGTTTAAATTAAAGTTTCTCTGGAAATAACCAGAAAAGTTGTTTATGCTCTGAGCTAGTGTAGTAGGGTAAGTGAACGAAATAATTTCAATTGTATACCAATGTATTTTCTTGCTTATGTTTGTTTGAATTCATTATCAAGGGTACAAATAAAACCCAGTTATTAGCAGCATAACTTTGACTTAATTTATTTCGAAAAGTAAATAAATAATGAATTCAGAATAATCAAAGTAACTTTTAGTAGAAATCATACGTTGTTGAATTTGAATTGCCATAAGGGCAATAAACACAATTTCAGTTTTTTAAAGAAGAGAATTAATAATTATTTGATTCTATTAATGGGTTTTACACGGGATTTTCCCGAAATAAACCTGTGTGGCGCCCATTATTAAACAAGGAAACCTAACCTTGTAAGTAAAGCAAGCTGGTTTTGTAAACCGTCTTGGCAGCTTATTAATTTATAAAAAGTGAACTTCCGAACTTCCAGAATCACGACCAGGTACGTGGAAGTGTATTTTATTAATTTTATTGTCCAGACGTGACTTGACTTTACGTACTTAGACGACGGTCAACCTGGAGGAGGAGTTTCGCTGCCAGAATCGACACGACGGCTACCTTCATCAAGCGACCAGCTAGTACGCTTTATTCATTGAATTAAGCAACGTTATTGTTCAAACAACATTACTGCAATTATTTTTATTCAAAGGAGTTCTTTTAAGACAATTATAATTTTTTCGATTCATCATAACTTGTAACTTTAACTTTCAAGTGTAAACTTATAACACACTTTTAAATTAAAATATTAAACAATTATAACACATTTAAACACACCGGATCAGGGTTACTTACAATATTTGTCTTGTATGCTTCCATTAATCTTGTTCACATTAACTTTAACCAATCAGAATCATTCTTCTGTGTATACATCTACTTTCCACTCTCTATAAATACACATACACAACTTCCAAAATTAAATGACAGCTGTTGCACTATATGAATTTTGATTCTGCCTAGTTAAACAAAATATGACCACATTATTAATTAACAAAGTCTGAATATACCTATATTTTTGTTTCACGTACTCCAGTTTCATTATATTACTCATGTATTACACTGATTACTTTTCAGTGGGTTAGTTCAGTTTAAGACAAAATACATTGTGCAGAACTACAAGATGTGTCTAGAAAACAATAATACATTGCATCTATACTGTGAGAGATTTTGTGTAGAACACTGCTGTCATTGTTAGTTATGCTGATTCCTCATATTCAGTGAGACTTTGCGCAAGTAATTTGTATTACAGTTTGGAAATGAGCATGCTGATCGAAAATCCCACCAAATGTGAAATTCATTTTGTGACTTTTTTCTAAATGCACAAGACAAATGCCTGGTTGTAATTTTTTGGAAAAGCACAACTGTTTATGGTAACATTATAACTTGACAAAATGTTTCGAAGTAGCAGTATAAATTCTCGGGAGGAACATGATGTTCAAGTGATATTCACATAGTCCCAAGTGACATATGCACACAGTCTGTATGGAAATCAGTCTCCCTTCAATCATTCAAATACTGAGGGTGGTTTAGTATGTACAACACACATCTATAACAACATTAAATAATTCACGGCATTTCTGTTCTTCGTATTTCTTCCAAACAGACAAAGATGTTGTGAAATTCATACTTCCACTAACTGCGGAAATTAAAAGAAAAGAATATGCAGAATACCCAAAGGAATAACAATTGAAGGATATTCACTTGCACGAAAGTCTGGTTGAGACTACAGAGGTTTAGTAAAATTAAATGTTGATAAATGAGGCCATGTTGACCTACAGGGATTAACCATCTTTAACTCAAATTCCAGAAACTTGTACTATATCTCTGAAGTTAAGTACCTACATTGAGAAGTAGGCTAGATTTGTAGCTATAAAATATACTTCCCTATTCTCAATTTTCTTAATGTTTACTGGACCATGTCACACAAATTTACTCTTTTACCATTTAAAGTCACAAAGATAAAAGTGGAACACTGGAATGATTTGACAAATGTATAATCATTGTTTAAAACATTTTCTTTATATGCACCTATCTCCTATAAAAAAGAAATCTGTATTTAATGGCACGCCATATGATACATGACTGCAGGATCATTCATAATATCAACACATCACTAGTTGATATTAAAGTACACAGTTTTTTAAGTTAAGTTCAAAAGTTACAATATTTTACATTAATATTTCAAATAATTCATTCAGTGATGCATATTTTTATTACTTTGAAGTATATATATATATATATTGTTACGACACAAATAGCCAACCCAGTACCAGGGATAAAAAAAAATATATTTATAAATGTAAAAATACTTCTTATCAAATAAACTGATTGATTTAATTAAAATATAAGGAATATGACTCGACAAACGACGACTTTGACCTAACCCAAGTGATTGACCCAACAACAGGAAACAAATGAAGAAGGGAACCACACAAATAACCAACGAGAATAAGAAAGTAATAAACCCAAACCAAAAGGAAACAAGTTCATAGGTTTAAACGACCCTAAAATACCCAAGGAAAAGGATGGAAAAACCCAATGTATTAATCAAATAATGAAAATGAAGAAGGAGGGAGACAAGCAGAAGTGAAAACCAATAATGGTTCACAAAACAAGTAATAAAGCACTCAAGAAGAATATTGAAACCAAAACAAGGGTTATCCGGAGAAAGGAAAAGTAATGGTTACTACCCATTAATAGACAAAATGACCTAGTGAAGAAACATTACTAAGGATTAAGGTGATAAAAAGGCAACCTAAACCACAGATAAAATTGTTATTAAGTATTAATTATTAAGTATTAATTGTCATTAGTATTAAGGATATGAAAGAGAAATAAGTATAGGGATCACCCACCAGAAAACAAATAGTATAAACAGTGATACAGTGCAATGGTGTAGGTGTAAATTCCCCAAAGTGAAGTGTTACGCTAGTTAAATTATAATTAACAATAAATAATTTAAAAGTGAAGGTAAGATAAAAGTGGGAAATTAACGGTGAATAAATAGCTGGTGAAAAATAGTATTAAGTGTGAATTATAGAATAAGGTATGGTAAACACTAGAAGTGATGATGACTTTATTATTTAAGAAAAGATGTTCAATTGAGTTAAGTTTAATTATAGCCAGTAGTAAGTAAAAAGGGAGGATTCCAGAAAAGAATAAATTGAAGGTGTTAACATGGAGAGAATGTAAAAATTGTTTAAAGATTGAGAAATCAAAAACTAACAAAGACACCTAAGTTATAAGGGACTGTTGTCAATTTAATAAAAAGTGATGTTGTTTATCACAACAAAAATAATACATGTTGTAAACAAAAAATTAGCAAATAAGGATAAGTTAGAAGGAAGTGATGATATTTCTTGATCAAAATAATAACTCTAATAACTTATAAAGAATTGTTCATGTTAATGTTATGAATAGGATATGGCTGAATGAAATTTGCAGTCCATAAGCCTAATGTTATGTTTTAAAGATTAAAATAGAGAAAGCAATATTGACAAGTAAACAACACACCAACAGACTAAAAATACAACACAACCAATAAAAATAACAAAGTAAAGCCCAATAGGCTGAAACAAAATGTGATTTGAATGAAATAAGTAAAATACTATAATGGCTACTCAGGCCTAGAAAAAACATAACTGTCAGAACCAAACAACCAAAAATTATAACAAATTGAATAAGAATTTAGAAAATCTGAGGTGAAGGAATCACCAAGATTAAATTGTAAATCATTTATAACACAAAATATAGTAATAAGCATTATTATACAAAAAGAAATGCAATTAACAAGCATTAACATAATTGTAAAAACTTAAAATCTGAAATTACCCAAGCTTGTGGGGTATCAAAATAATCTATGAACGAGAATAAATACTATAGTGACAATATTTAATAACCAGGAAGGAAGATGGAGGAATAACAGCAATCAGAAGATATACGAAGAATTCGAATTTTGATAACAATACCTCATCTCAAAATCAACCAATCAGAATTATACCGTTACTATGGAAACGGCGGTTGAAGACGAGATTACCGTTGGAGAGCGAAGCGTCATTAAGCCAATGCAGATGCAAATATTTGGAAGAACGTTTTTCAGTGTAAATTACTGCAAACAGTTGTTAAAAGTTGATGAACTTGATCGTTGGAGAAGCAGATGACCGTGGTAGCAGATAATTCAAGACCCAAGGCCAATTAAATAGAAAATATCTTTGAAAAGAATGTCAAGACCCATGACGAAACAGACGCTCAATCTTTTGAAGCCCAAAACCCATGAAAACTGAATGTATGCAGCCACATCCTACCCGATTAAACAACGAAGGCACCTAGACACGTTGAGGTGTTAAGTACCATCAAATTATTTATTTTCCACCAACCCTAATCACTTTAAATAATTTTAAAAGGTAAATTTACCGCACTATAGAAACAATATTTCTCTTTCATAGAATATTTGAGCAAATTAACACTTAATAGAAACTTAACATTGAATAACCTATGAATTAAACACGAACTTACAAAACACTTTTATGACACAACACAACAGATTGTAACAGCACACATTATTCTTTATGTACACTTAGATTAAGGTAATATATATTTTTATTGTAACCATTGGAGTTCTTTAACTCATAGCCACAAGGATCCACGATTTGGGAAACCAATAATAATTGTAATGCACTTAACGCAAGCAGCAATGCAAGGTTAAATGGTTCCTAAATCACTTCGCCAAACCTGAAGGCAAGATCTCATGTAATCAGTCGGTGCGAATTTATAATTGTATTATTGTAAATGTGAATGTTTTCAGTTATCACCCATTAAAAAATAATTATTCCAGGGAGTAACCGTCGTTATCATTTCATAGGGAGTGCTATATTGTAATGGGTCGAATTAGAAGGTTTTTATTTTATTGATTTTGGTCTCGATTTTATAAAGATTTTAAATTCACTTCATATATGTGAGCCACCCCAGTTTAATTTTATATAAATTTAAATCATCAATTCCATCCAGTATCAAATTGTTAACTGCACCTGTAGGGAGCCTCAGTACAGCAATGCACAGCGTTAGCCAAAACAAATGTACAGACGTATTGCCTAACCGCCCAGCAGCAGCCTTGTGACACACACTACAGTCTGCAGTTTGCCAGCAGAGAGTGAACAGATAGCCAGCAGCAGCATAAAGTGCTGGAAACAGTAAAACTGTGCCCTCGGGAGTGCAAGATAGGCCGTAATAATTAGCCGGCCTATCTATTCACGTCGGAAAGTAACATCCTAACCTGCCGGACGCGAATAGTAGTGCGTCCGCCGACTGGACTCAAATTTCACCTAAATTACAGAGCAAAAATGTGAAGCAGCAGTGGTGTTGTGGTGAGGCGGCGGCGGCCATTTGAACAAAATTCTTAGCCCGGCCGGGTGCGTGAAAAATCGTGTGCACACAACAGTTCAGTTTCATCATGTAAAGAGTGGTAACCAAGATATAAAATTACAAAACAGAGTTAGTGAAGTGAGCGGGCCAAAATCATGTGAACAATACACTTTCGGGCAATTATTAATAAAGATTAATAAACATACGAGCCACGTGGCTACGAAAGTAGTGAGCCGTCGGGTAACCAGTAACCGTATTTTCAACAAATTTTTATAAAGGGTTTTTTGTGCAAACATGTTAATTAAATAATAGTAGTCGGTTTTGTAAAGGTGTGAATGTGAGAGTAAATAGCAGATTTGGGCTGTCTAATTAAGGTAAGGTGTTTATTATAATTCTGTAAGTACAAGTGTAATACCATCATGTAACTATCAGTAAGGGTTTTATGCATTTTCCATGATTTGAGCCAAGAGGCCAAATAAATAACCAATTTAATACTTGAAGGATATTCTACAGTAAAAAATAAACTTTTAATTAATTTCTTTATAAAAATGCGTTGCGTAAGTTTTTACGATAACCTATAATCATATTTGCATTTTAATGTTCGTGGTGCGGACCCTGGCGGAAGGCGAAACAGGTAGGTGGAAAATAAAATAAAATTTGTATGTGAATAGAACATCACAATATATCAATTACTTGTGTTTAAGAATAAATCGTAGCAGCAAACAGGTTGTCAGTCACACAGCAGAAGCGACGATTGGGACGGCCGTGCGAGCGGGAACTATTTGAATGCACCATCCCGCAACGCTGATAACTTGTTTAACCATAATTTTAGTTGTTTTGTAAAACGACTTGGCGCCACCCGGGATTATCACACCCCTATAAACAACAGGTAAGGTTACTGCCGTAGTATACAGGTGATTATATCTACGCTACGAACATCGCTAGCCACAACATTACTGTAACAACCCAGTGCGAGGCGAACGCACTAATCATACAAAACACATACAAATTGTACACATTTTGCAGGTACGATCAAATCGTCTCGTTACAATATATATATATATATATATATATATATATATATATATATATACACACACACACACGTTTCAAGTTAAAAATTTATTGTACACAAATTACAAGAGCAATTCACAGAGTACACTGACCAAACACTGAATTGTTAGGAAACAGAATGAATAAAGAGAATGCAACCTAAAAAGTCCAGATCATATGTTTCACAACTTTCTGTAGAATACAATATAGATATTGATTCCTCTTTTACCACAAAATTAATCATACAGTTTCCAGGAACAAGCAATTTTTCTCAACTAAGATTACGAACTGGCCCACCAATTGAAATCCTAGCCAATCTGGTCTATCTAGCATTATTTGTGTCCAATAATTTTTTTATAAACCATTCAGTTAAAATAACCTCATGTGAACCCTCACATTGTGCTAGGTTTACCACTTATCCTTCCACAGCAAAATGTGGGAAAGCAGATCAACAGGTTAACTTTTTAATAAAAAAATTAAGGCGTCAGTGTTTTTCACTTTTTTATGTTAGAATTACTGTCTTCTTTTTTCTTAATGGCTGATGAAGTTGTTTGTGATAGTGAAATATCGAAACCCACACTGTTTTTCCCTGTACATGATTTTAGTAATTTCGCTGGCTTTCCTTATATACTTTATAAGTATACTTTAAGTTAGGAAACTCAAGTTACAAAAACTTTCAAGATAATATTATTTATTCAGTAACTGAAAAATTTTAATTATTAACTTAGAAAGTTAATTTTTCATATAGTGAATTTAATTCTTTACCATGTACTATTTAACTAACAAATTATACTTTTCCTTTAAATCAAGCACAATACATATTAATAATAAATAGTAGCAAAAGTTCTCATTTTGAGAATGGACTAACACACACACGATTGTTTATGAAATAGTTTACCTACTAAGTCTAACAAAAATCACATTATATTTTTATCACATAATTATAATAACAACACAAAACTCAATTATTTCAATATCATATGACTGTACATTTAAAAAAATCAGTTAACTAACTATACAATATCACTCATGATCACAACAAACTAAGGCTTTTTATTTACAATTTTATTATACTAATAGCACTATCCAACTGCTCTACAGGAATTTTATACTGAACTTTTTGAAATGTTTCAGTTGTAACATTGTATTCGGCAGTCAAACATAACCATGAGTTACAAAGTGTCTGTGAAAACAGACTGGTAACATACTGTGAATCTTCACACTCCATCCATCCACCTCTGTCCATCTTCAAATTTTTCTTATCTCTTTTCCATAACAGATGTTTACAAATATAAAACACATTTTTTTGTATTTAGTTACACCAGTAATGCTAGGAAAGACTTGGTGGCTGACTCAATTATCTAAGTTATGTAAACCAGACAACTTAATATTGTGAAACTACTAAATGTGATTTGTAATTCTACATTAACTAACATTTTAGCTTCCCACCACAAAGTATTTTTCAATATATATATATGTTGTAACTGACAAAATGTTTTATATTAGAATGCTGTTTGAGTTTTACCACATACATTTTTCATATGATTTTATTTTATGCTTCCCAGAATTTTATTTCAACTGCTGTACTACTGTTTGGACAATAATAATTTACAGCATAGCCAGTGATGATGCTCTGACGTTAACATCTGTAAAGGACATGTAAGTTTCTGCTCATTACATTGTCCACAATAATGTGACATATCTATTAAAAGGATATGAGGCACGTAGGTCCTGAGGATGATTTATGGACTGTGTCAGAAAGATGGAGACTAGAAATTGGAAAACACAGTAGAACAACACTGCTCTACATAATCCTTATTCAGGAAAGGATTTTCTTTGCTTGAGGACGTGGTTATTATTTACACAATGTACACAGGTACTGGAACTGTCCAATATTAAGTTTATGAAACAGGAGTGCAATCTAGAGAAACTCCTATGGGCATAATCTAATCTGAGACTGTGTTTTCCAGTGCTTAAAGGTTCTGAGCCAGTAACCACACTCCAATTTTTTTGTGTGTAGATTCATTCTACAATTTGTACTGATCTTGATCCACACAGTTTAGCATTAAACATCAGGAAAAAAACTTGATCTGTTCCTATCACCATAGTGTAATGAGAACGTTTTCATTTTTCGATGTTAGAAATGCTGAGAAACACATCAGACTAAAAAGTTATTTCTCCATTGTTCCTGTTACTATGTGAACACTTACTGATTTTTGTACGTTGCATTTTAGTCATCAGTGATTAAATATTTTCAAAGCATAAGTGAATTATTACATAAGAACAATTCATTTTCTTAGTATATTTATAATCTGACTAAGAAAATAACTTTCACTTATTTAAAATATTGTTTTCTTAATTTTTTACTATTATTAACCTCTTTAATATTAAAAATATAAATAAATAAAATAAACCTCCGCTCAACAGTCCGTTAAGGACCAAGGCGTACCGCGCGGCTTTTGTGTTAAGTGTGACAGTGTATGGCTAGTACTACGCGCCACCAGCCGCTTGTTGCGGTATTCACAGCCAGGAGGCGGCGCTGTTATCTCAGCGCCTACTCAGTTTGCCTCACGACGCTGAGTGCACGCCGTACGGAACCTCCGCCGGGAATTGAACCCGGGACCACGAGCGCATCAATCGCCCGCGTTAGCCACTAGACCACCTGGAGGCTCTCTTTAATATTACTTTACTAATCTTTTTACTACTATATAGCAAAAATTGGAAACATTTTCTAGTATCTCATTTTTCCAAACTCAAATCACATTCCCTACACCTGAATATAAATTATTACAGTTGAATACAGAGTTAGAACTGAAAAGTCATGGGCAAATCTATTATCTACCTGTTTCATGAAAGTAGGAAATGTTTTGTTACCTATGCTAAAAATTCATTAAACAATTATAAATTACAAATAAAAGTAGTAAAAATTTAAATATAAGTAAACTGAATGAATATATAAATTATAATTCACTCAAATTACATCTCATGAAATGTCTTACACATGTTTAATACAATCTGATGATGATGATAGCTAGATATTAAGAATATATGAAAGTCACACATAATATAAAATATTATTTACATTATATTCAAAACTTTAACTTGTTAGATTACTGATAACATTTGCTTATCATTATTATACATAATTAAATATTTCAGGTTTGTATATTTTCGCTTTTTGTGTATAAATTATATACAAACACTTTTAAATTAGCTATTTATAAAACACTGAAATATTAGAGACAGTACATTCAAGTATGGAAAGTAAACATTAATTCAAGTAATACATAATTGAACTACTAAACAAAACCAAAGCTTACTTTATTTAAAAGTCATTAGCTACCATTATCGACCATTACTTTAAAAAATTGGTTACTATGTTTTTACACACAATAAAATAACATAATATGTATGTAAAAATGAATTACTATTTTAACTTAAAAAAAAATTAACACTCATGTTGTGTTATACAAGAATTATACATTCATGTCATAAAACCAATGTACATTCAAGAACTGTAATACAATCCCATTAAGATATTGAGTGATTTTGCTTAATTTGTAAACCTATAAATTAAATAACACAATCATCATTTTAAAAGTATTTCAATCAATATTTTTCAAGTTTATAAGCACGCGCGCGTGCGCGTGCACACACACACACACAGTATTCATAAAATACTTGTCCTCCAATTTGAAAATTATGTTTCTTTAATGTTTGTTGCTTATGCAAGCTGTAATTATCAGACAGGTTATAATAAAGTTACATTACTTAACAAATAAAATCTCAATTATTATAAATTAGCAAAATATATACAACCACTTCAAGCACCTTGGCAGTTTAAACACGGGTTTTTAAAAATAATCATGAAATGAAAAACAATGATGTACAGTGGGTAATTATTTCATACATAATAAAATATTATATTTATAATGAAAATGAATTCCTTTGGGTTTAATACAAAATTTGTAATCCTCATTGTATGTCGGACATCAGATATCAGCTCCCTGATCATTATTACTCAAAATACATTTATGTAATTTGACTCATATTACATTTATGTGGAAATAAGTCTGAACCCTTTCATTGTCATTATGTACTATTGCTCCTTTCCATGTTGCAGCCTTTGGTCATAAAAACAATAGATTCATCGGACAACTGTTTTCTGTTTTGAATACTAATCAATAACTTTGTGCTAGTGAACCTCGACGGAAGGACTAGTAATAAAAGGCCAGATCTATTTATTCTGGTTCAAATAATTTAGCAAATCAAAAAAAATCAAGAATGATGACATAATAACTATTATATTTAAATTTACAATTTATACAGGGTGAGGTCAGGGAAGTCTGTAGAACCATAACTGATGTAAAATATTACTTAGGATTCCTGGTTTATGGTGCCAGTAGATCACATCACTATTGCTGATTTTACTAATTTAGTGGTTCTGGGTTCAATTAGCAGACAGCATGATAAAACTGAAATCCAGTTTTTAACCTCCAAATTATTTAAATGAATGCCATAGTATTAGTGAATTAGTGATTGAGTGTAGTGCTGACTACACTGCCTTTCTTGTAATGTCTGCAGCTCATACACTGCCTTTTCTACACCACTGTGATGGTTCAAAAAGTCCAGGGGAAAAATGTACACACATATGCACAAAACATGGCACATGTCTAAAGTATTCAATTAATAGTCTGTGAACTATATACAGATATTTTTCTAACTTTTGCATGCTGTCTTTAAAAATAAAATTTCCCTTGTCTTTGTGTTAATCAAAGTTTTTTTTTTGACTTCAAGCATGTAACAATTAAAGGCCTCTTACTAACCAATTTTGAAACAAGTCAATTCAAACCTTGTTCATCAATTGCATTACCAACATACACAGCTACCTACTGTGGTTAAACTGTCCAGAAAGATTGCTTTATTTTTTAAAATACAATCTTATATTTTTTAAGCTTTCACATATGGCAACAATGAATTATGTGGGCATATTAAGGTCCTGACTTATATCTACAACATATGAATAAGTTGTGTGATCATGGACACACAATTTCTTCTATGAACAGGTTGCAAGCCAAAATACACAACTATCTCTGTGTACACAGAGAATCAAGTTACTAAATCAACACTCAACTCTAAAAATCACCACTCTCTCAAACATTACTCTTGAAACCTCATCAATTTGAATGTCAAGAACTCACAATAAAATTATGAAAGTAAACTTACACAACAAGCTTAACAGAAAATTATGTAAGAAATCTAAGAAATTGATATCTGTATACAAGCTCCTAAAATTTTAATAATTCACTGCATTCATAATTATCTATAAGACATGTTACCAAGTCTACTTTATAAACAAAACACCTACTCTTACTAATATGACTAAATTGATATAATAATAAAATAAGTGAACTGTATGTATACATTTTTTTCTGAAAGTGACAAAATTATTCTAAGCTGCCTGACATTTTGCTTCATTGACTTGGACACTTTTTAATACAAAGTGTGTTCAGAAAGTAAATACGTTTCCAAATGTGACCTCTAATGTATTGTAATTATCACTATGTTCATGCACATTACTATGTTAATTATCACTGATCTTACTTATACATTAAGTCTTTGTTTACATTTTGTTTTGTGGACTTTAAATACAACTGAAGGACCCAACAACACTATGAAATATGGGTGTTATAAATCATTTCAAATGCATAAAATGTAAAAAAAAAAACACTAAAAAGTTTAATCAACAGATTAATGAAGTCTACAGTGAATATGCAGAAAGTGACAAAATGGTAAAAAGGTGGACAACACAGTTTAATGAAAGGGGTGTATGAAAGGAATAAATTGGGTGGTTGTTTGTTATTAATGCCGATTTCGTGCAAACAGGTGACAAAAAGTTGATGAGAACAGACGATTTATGATTTCAGTACTTTCTTGTCAATTTCCTCAAAGTTTAAGATTGTTCCCTGCGAAATTGTAGGAGATTGCTTGAACTATCAGAAGTTGTGCTCATGCTGGATTCCAAAAATGGTTTCTCAGGTGCACAAAAACAATTAGGGAATACTTTGATTTTTTGGCAGAACAGTAATGAAGGGAACATTTCCCAGTGATGCAACATACGTGTTTCACATATGCAGGAATCAACACAACAGGAGTGCATGTACACCATCTAAGCAAACAAGTTCTAGCTAGAAGATTATGTACACCATGTTGGAAATTAAGTGAAGTTTTGCTTGACCATTTCTTGCCATGATGGACAACAATAAATGTTGCATCCACTTGTTAAAACTAGAAGAAATTGAGTCCAAGTGCAAGCATTTTTGCTTTTTTTATTCTATGAAGACAGAATGCAGAAATTGGTTCTAATTAAAAATACACCTTAATATCAAAGAAAACTATGTTAAAAAGTAGTTTAAGCTATAGTCCTTTCTTGTAAAACAAAATATTGATGGTGTACTTTAGTAGTCGAACTGTATTTACTTTCTGAACACACCTCATAATACAAGCAACCAAACTTCTGAATTAAAAATATAATATTCATTTCATGGCTATATATGTAAGTGATTTAGAATATACCCACAAATGACTTAAATCTGATGTGGTGTAGCAAATTAAATAAACATTGGTAAGAAAATGTCAGTCTTAAAGATGGGCGTTTTCTGAAGAGAACATGCAGAATACTCAGAGGGTGGGTACTGGGTGGATAAGTTCCAGAGTTTTACCAGTATTGTACTGAGCTGTACCTTGGATCATACATACTCTGATAGAGAATGGAATCAGACACATCTGATTTTGATGTATTGGCATGTTTCGCGTTTTTATCACTTTGGATACACTTGGCCATGTTCAACATGTAGAAATACACATTACAAGTGCGTTCAGTGTATGCAAAAATTACTCAGAATACAAGAACAGAAGATACTGATTTTATTAATCAAACACAATCTATTATTTTAACAACTGTAATTGTCCATTGAATACTTGGCTGATTACTTCATAATTTTGTATGTGTTTTGAACACAAAACACATATTGAAAGGACAAAATATTTTAAAAATCCTCCAATTAGGACAATTACAGAAAAATATTTAGAACACTGTGTCCACTTATCTTAGGCTCACAGAATTCACTGTCAAAGATAGTACATTAATCTGATATGTATCAAGCAAAAGAGACAATAGGAAAGATGACGTGTAGAAAATTCAGTCAGATAAAAAAGTAAATATAATCAATGAGACTACTCTTAAAGAATAACACCAGTATTCTTAAAGTACATATTAATCCTTTCAATTTAGAACACATACTACAGAGTAATAAACACATTATTATTATTATTTTTTAGAAAAGCAGCTTGATATTCAAATTGTTTTAATAACATCTTTGACCAAAATAACCACAATTCTGTATATGTGCATTTTTCTACTGATCATGTGGAAAGTTGCCCCACTTGATGTTCAACAATACAATAAATACAGCAAACAACAATCAACCACAAATCTGTATAAAATTTAAGGATGATAAGTGTCTACGGAAACTAGATTCAATAACATTTTGTATCTACCTACATAATATTATAGATTATGCACAATAATTTTGTAATATTAATTTAATTAAAGCACTTGAGTTAATATTTATTTACAAATGATCATCGGCTCTATCTCCATCGCAGTAAAATATTCTAAGTATAAAAGCTGTATACACAAGTAACATAGTATTATTACATAATAAAACTGAATTATTGTTCATAATTATTTCCCTTGTACTCACACATAAATTTTAAGGTTAACCAGTAAAGCAGATAATAGTGTTTGCGAATAAACCAAACTGCCACTAAGATCCTAAAAAAATTTAGTAAAAGACTATAAAATTCTTGTGAGTTTATAGCACAAACACTATTAGGCTGGAATTATACTATGCTTATTTTCACTGCTGGTTCAACAGGATGATTACTTGTAGTCAGGGTGATTATGAGTTACATTTGACCAGCAACAAGGGACAACAAAAACTCATCCAATCAGTTACTAGTGTACTGGTACATTTTAGGCAGTGTAACTAAATTAATTATATTTATACAGTATAATTATTATACAGATAAATACATGGTGTATATTTAATTTACAGACAGATGCATTTATATAGTGTGGTAGCATTCATAGTATATTTTGACTGGTGTAACACGATGTAATGTGTTGATGTGCACACGTGACACTTTTTTTATATAATGAGCTGTCGTTTGTTCAACTTGGAGAGCTGAATATTGTGCTTTCGCTGTTTGAACTTACATTACATCAATTCAGTAGTCTCTACAGAGCAATATTTCAACTTGAGATGTCATAGGAATGTGCCAGATGGTCGCACTATTAGAAGGTGGGTACATTTTGCAATGTTCATGCTGCAATCTTGTGTACCCCAAAAAAATGTGTTCAGCGACATGCTACAGCTTTGACAATTTCTGATTGATCATTAATGAGATTATTGTATCAGGTTGTCCATTTTCACCCTTATAAACTCCAAACTGTGTAAGGAACTTCAGCTTCAAGATTCGGTTCTCCACAAGCAGTTTATACAACCATATGTGATCTCCTTTGAAAAAGTTTACAGATGTTACACACCTTGATTATGACACAAGATGCACACACAAGAGTTATATAGTTTTGTGAATAAAAAAAATTTACGTTATTACAGTGATGTAAACTCGCATCAACTGGACTTCAAGCCCTCGCACAGCAGCTGTATTTTTTGGAGGACGATGATGGTGCGACTGTAACTGACACCAGTAAACGTTATCTAAGGATAATGCAGAACTTCAGCAGTTATGGATGCTGAACGTGGATATGGGCAATTTATGGTTCCAACAGATGGAGCAACCACACCACATGGCCAGATTGGGTCTTTTGCACAGTGATTAATTTATCGTTATGGCGACATCTCTTGGCCACCCCGGTCAACATAAGCTGATTTTTTCTTATGGGGGGGGGGTACCTCAAGCAAGAAATATCCCAGAACATTGTACCACCATACTGGAATTGAAGGACTGCATCAGAGCATCATGACCAATAGTCATGTTTTGTATGAAGAGAAACTACTATTTAACACAGGGAATAATAAATAAAAAGAATCTTTTCACTTACGGTGTTATTTTATTATTATGCTACTAATGCTGCTACACCCTGGATACATAAGGATATCATATTTATATTCAACTTATTTATAAATTTATAAGTAATATACATTTTGTGTATTGAAACAGAGGGATTAAAAAGGGCAGTTAAGTGTTCATCATTTTTATATCAAACAATAATTGAAGATTTCACAAAATTTTACAGCTGATATATAAATGTAACCATTTTTTGAAAACTAATAACTACAAAAGTTAGAACTGTAGTACAACCAATGAAAATGATACTAGTTATTTATATAACAACATACTATCTTGCACATGTGTGTGTACTTCTAATGTACTAATGTAACAGCATTCATTTAAAACAATGTGTTTTGATCATCCTGTCCAACAAAACCATTTGAAGACAATCGTGAAAATGCATAGTGTAAGACCAGTCATATAGTAGACTTCTCGCAACAACAACTAAGGGCTAGACCTCTTATCCACACCCCTTCAAACAATGACTAATGGGATGTCTGTTTTCATAAATTTCCTTGTTCATATAGTTAAATGGATGAGTTCGTATGACGTTTTTCTTAATAATGTCTACATCAGGGCTGTCCTTCAATTCAGCATTAATGAAGGTTTTATTAAATGTTGTGTTTATAAGAATCGGATACTAAGTTTTACAGTGTGTTCAAGAGTAACTACAAGAATGCAAAGAATGTCTAATTAATGGAGGGATGTTTAGTGTTTGTGAAATTCAAATCTTTTTTATGAAAGACTGATTATGATTTTCTATGGGTAATTTTAACTTCACAAAATTTTCTGTACAAGTATACAAAATTTTGGTAGCCCCCCCCCCCATGCACACACATACATATTGCATGTGCACATGCACACTAAAGCTATTCAATTGTAAAGAAAACTTTCATTTGTTATGCCATACATTATATTAAAAAATATTACAAAAATTATTCTAGGGAAAGTTTATAAAAATTATTTTCTCAAAAATGATTATTTTTACTATTATTACAAAGTCTACTGTTTTCAGATTGGTGTTTGTTTCTTATATAAGTGTATACTTTGAATATAATGAATTTGGGAGACTTGTTGGTTTTCTTTACAATAAGTTTTAAGTATTGGGTTCCGAACCTTATAATGTATCAACATAACCTGAAAGTCTAATACAGTTACCAAAAATACATTCCACTGGGAAATCGTAACACTCTTTAACCAAATAATAAACTGTACAGAAGAAATAAATTTTCTATTTCACTGGAGTTACAGAAAATATATCTTAATTGACTGTCAATGAATATCAACGTATTCCACAAAATCAATACTGCAAACTATAGTATCTATAAAATCCTTCAATTTTCAGATGGTAGCTTAAGTGAGAGCATCCTCTTTAAGCGTATTAACATTAGGGTTGCATATATGTTAATATTAACAAATACAAAAAATAATTTCCAGTGTTACGGTATGTTACCAGTGTCATAATCAGTCTGTCATTTAACTGAAAACTAATACTAAACAATGTCTGATTTGAATTATCCTATGGGTATAATCAGTTATTTTAAAGACATTTTAAAACCAAACAGTTCATCATATGTTAATGGAGGTAACATATATAAATTTCACTTAAAAAATTAATTGTTTATTTAAAATATAATGTTAATGTTATGATAAACTCATGTTTACTATGTCTCATGAAAATACATGACATATCAATTGTTCTTTTACAAAATGCTCTACTAAACAAGTACACAACCACATAGTACTAAATGTCTGTTTTACTAGTCACTATGATCAACTATATACATACTGACATGAGTTCCTTCTGGTTTGGACTATGCGATTAACTAAATTATAAAATTTTGTTGTTGTTTAAAATGAAGTTTTATTTACTCCAAAGAAGTACCATAAGAATACTGAAGAGCAAGATACCAATGTCTAGTGATCTGATAATATAGATTGTATAATGAGTAAAACTATCTAAAAATAAACATACAAAACCCCAGTGATCAGGAATGTTTCATAGCCCAGATCAGAAGGAAGGAAAACATGACAATGATCACAAAGGACTATGAAAAATTATTTATATAACTGAATCTGTTCTATTAATTAAAATGTTAACATAAAATTAATCCACTCATGAATATTATAGTATTCCTAAATGAGTTTAAAGCACAGTTTTGCCTAAAAAGAAAATGAAGATGATAAATGTACATAAAAAATAAAAACAAAACATTTTAGTTACATACCATTTACCCGTTTATAACTTACATATGAATATACATTTGAAATAAATTAATACAACATAAGTTGTTTACAGTCTTCAAGAAATCACTGGTAAATTTATTGATTAAATTTTATACATACAATAAATTACATACATACAATAAATACAAAAAATATGATACAATCTGCTTAACAGCACATATTTTGCCACTAATTATTTCAAATTAAGTCCACTTTATTTTACAAACTTGTCACGAGAAAATTAATAAGTTTATCTCTCTTGTTTTAAGTATTCACAACTATAACCTTACACAGTAATAAATTAAAATTATTTTAAGCTTTCATTAAAAACAAATGTGTAATGATAAAATTAGTTTTCTTAACAACTGTATGTTATGTACACATTAAAAAATCCAAAGCATTGTTAAAAATTGAAATATAAAAATTAATATAAAACAACAACCATTCTAACTGTGTGTTTATTGATGACTAAATGTAACTTTGGATATGCAACTTACACTAGTACTGAATAATACTACAAAACGTGTTGGTGGAAACAGCTTGTAACAGATCTCTATGAAACAAATTTTCTAATGAAAGTTTGATAGACTACAAACTACTACTTGTGATTTATTTGCAGACTCACCAATGCTTTCTAATTTACCAATAATGAAAACAATGCTTTGGACTGTCAATTTAGTATTATTTACACCTTGTTACAACATAATCTCATTTTTTGTAATATACGCTGTAAACAACTAATGGTTCTGTAACTTATTAATACATCCCTTGTTTAGAAATGTCAACTATAATAAATTTTTGTTTTTGTAGATTAGGATGAAACATAATTTAAACAGTGAATATGTTACACAAAAAATTAAAATAATACTGTAAATAATGTAATTCAAAAAGTAATGACTATAAAATCAGAAGAAATATGACTGACCCCTTACAAGCCAGTGATTACTAGCATCACTAAAGCAATTACAGGTGTGTATGTGTGTGAAACCAAGTTGAAATCTATTTTAAATTAATGTGAGCTGCATATAACTGAGAGCATATACATATATAAATCTAAAAATTATAATTGTTCGTTTCTTGATTCTTGGAAGTGTATTCTTGAATAACGCAAATGTTTACTTGTTCTGGGTGCAGAGAGTTTGGTTATTCTGGACCATATATTGTAAATGTTTTCTAACATTTTCCTTTAAGATGCATGTACTTATTGAAGAAGAAAAGTTGAAATGTTGCTTCTGGATAACAATTCTCATATAAACCATTTATTAGATACCAATGTAACTTGAAAAAAATGTAATTTCCTAGAAAATTATAGAAATTAAGAAAAAATAGTGAGTCAATTGTAAAAAATTATATATTTTGAAACAAATTTTTTACACATGAGAGAAATTTCCAAATAATACTTCAAGTAGCAACCAATAAGTAAGTGTTCCTGACTATCAAAATTTGGAGTACACTACCCCTATTTTGTCCAATATGGAAATAACATAAAACCCAAAGGTACTAATCTTCAGCTATTTAAATAAGAGATTACAAAATTTGTTTTAATAAAATTTTTACGTCCACTAATACAAATTTTTTATTGTTTATAAAGCCATTTTTAATAATTGTTATTAAACATTAATAATTAATAAATAGTAATTAAAGGCAATACTTAATAAATTTGTGGATTTTTGAAAATATAAAACAAGATAATAGTCCATGGCATAATAATAAGGGGTCCATAAGGTATCAAATATTATGGTAGGAAGTAGTTCATTCAAATGTATAGCTTGCACAAGTTTTAATAAGAAAAGGAAGCTTACAATTCACAAATTGAATACACCACAAAAAATAACGAAGATTACAAATCTGAAGAATGATAAAATATAAATTAAACACTTTAACCTCTAGTTCGTGAACTTCATCTGGCGAAAATGCTTGCTGTACTACCTCCAGTATAATAATTTTTACCTTATGTTTCGAACCCCAAAAGCTGTAGTCATCCTAGAAACTGAGAATTGTGGTTGAAGTATCTGGTAGAAGGCTCTTGTACAGCAAGAGACTTAACTCTGTGCCTCTGAAGGAGGGGATAAAGTATGAGTGAGTGTTTGTATTAGGAGGGTTAATTTGTCAAGGTCTATGATTCATGACAGCTGCATACCCTGTTCACAGTCAGACTGGCATCCACTCACAAAGGCAATCAGATAGTACACTTTGTAATTTTACTGCAGTTGTGGTAACCTTACTGGTTTTCATCATTGTGTTCGAAGACTACTTATTATTGGTTTTTGTGTATATGACTTAGTATTTTTCAAGTAGTTGTATTATAGTAACAATACGAATTTGTGAACTATCGTTTAGAATTAGTATACTTTTAGTTAATTTCAGTTAGCGAGTGAATTATCCTGTTATTTCTTTATTTGTAGCTGTCTGTTCACAATGACTCTTCAAGGGTCATCAAAAGAAAGAAAATGAAGTTTCATTGTTCACAGTGAAGGTCGCAAAATAATTAGTAATATAATTGAAAAATGTGATGAAGAAAAACAACAAAACTCACTGACGTACACACTGAATCAAGCAACAAAAGAAGATGCGTATTAATGTAATAAATCGGAAGGGATCGTATAAATACTTGAGAAAGCAAAGAAAATGCAGTCCAGAAGGAAAACTCTCCACAGTGGGGAAACCCTAAAACATGTGAGAAAAGGAAACTTTTACTTGATGATTTCGACAGGTGTGTAGTAAGAAATATTGTTCAGGATTTTTATAAAAATCAAAACGTTGTGTCCACTGTTAAAAAACTCCTACCTATTGTGAAAGAAAGAATCCATTTCTCATGGGGCATTAAATCATTAATGCGAGTGTTTAAAAGTCTGAGATTCAAGTGGAAGAAATTTAGAAGTAAAAGAAAAGTGTTAATTGAAAAACCAGAAATTGTAATGATGTGTTATAAAAGTACTTTGAGCAAATTAAAAGTTTTTGGGACTCTGGGAGAAACATATTTTTTTAGATGAGAGGAAAGTGAGCTTTGATAACGTAATGTGAATCAGTACTTCTCAGTAGTCGCTGGTTTGTTTATACCACTGTACATGCCTACGCATATGCATGTCTACGCTCTCTCTCTACTTCGCATTCCCTCAGGAACATAGAGTCCAAAGAGTTCAGTCTAAAGCAGTAGAAGACTCTCAGTTTCTGGAGACAACCACCAATTTTTGGGGCAAAAAGAAAAACAATAGACATAATCCAGGAGATTTCAAGAGATACATCACACCACAGCACATTTAAGCAAAGTTGGCATTGGAGAACCCTATATCATACATACACATAATTACTGAGTTTAATCAGTGCCCAATCTTTACAAGCATGTTTTTGATGCATACCATTATAAATTAAGAGGAAAAGTATATGTCATGTTTATTGTGTTTGTTGCTACATCAGCTTTACATTACTGGTTTGTTTGCTCGATTTAAGATCTACTTAATATAACGTCTGAACTGAAACTTGGGAATGTAGAAGGAGTTGAGTTTTGAAGTAGTCATTAAACAATCATATTTAAGAAGCCCACACAGCACAGCCACGGCTATATATAACACGATATATTGACACTTCATGTGAGCACAGATGACAAAGACCTTTATTTTCAAAGTGTACTCAATGTGTACCAGACATTCTGTTTTGTATCTTGGAGTTACTTGTTTGTTTTTATGCACACCCGTATGTTTTAAATTAATGTTTCTTTTTTAATGTATTTTGTTAAGAAACGTTCCTGACTTGGTTTAAAAAAATTTATTTTAGTTGTATTAGAAAAAACTACAGCAGTCACCAGAAAGGAAGTCATCTGGGGCCAGAGTGGACACACCTTAACACAGTACATAGCTTCCACCAATACGGTTTACATCCAGTGTCTGTACATAAGTTATCATTATCATTTTCTTGTTTGTGTGTGCAGTGTGTTATATTAGCTTGAGTTATTTATATTTTCAAGTGAGTTGTTTAGTAGTGAACTTTTGTAAAGATGGGTGATAGGAAGAATGTATTTTCCAAGCGAACGCAACAAACTGGAAGTTACCAATTGATGTTCGGATCAGTTATCCAGCTACAGCACACCACTACACCATTCAATGAAGTGGTACCATAAGGTAGCAATTGAAATTCTTCTTGGAAGCACCTTGGCAAATGCTCACATTGTGTATCATATTGGGTATCTAGGAAGAAAAATTTGATTACAAATTTAAAAATAGCAATGTTGACATATACATGGTGTTGTAATGTAGGACAAGATTCGGAGACAAACAAAGCCCTCTCTACGACTGAAGATAATATCAAAACATGGCTTCTGCAGGAAAGAAGTTCTGCTAGAGAAGGCCACAGATACTGCTGTGGCTTCTATGAAAGAAAACTTTGCGGAGAAATTGAAAAGAACAATGTTACAATAATTACAACATTTTGTAAGGCCCTGCAGAACCAAGGTACTGCTTGGAATGTTTCAATGAGAGACAAACAGGATGTTTATACTGTCTACAAACAACAATTTATTAGATGTACATGTATATTACAAATAAATGGTTTGTTACTAGCAAATCAGATTTTTTATTTTATAAACTAACCTATTTATTTCCATACATAAGTTTTCAGAATTCTGTATAGCTGAAGAAGATGCTTTCCTTAAGAAACAAGCAAAAATATTTGGTCTTCCCAAGCCACAGCAGACACAATATTTAGGTAAGACATAATTTCGTATTTCACTTTCATAAGAGGTTGTAACGGGGCAGATTAGGTAACACTTTCTAACCAGCCAGTGAGTGACTTTTGGGGACCCCCGGTGGCCGATTCGGTGCTATGCTGTGCAAGGTACGACGGAAATTATAACAATGGAATGCATAAGAGCGCGCGTGTGTGCCGCCTTTTGCGACATAAAATTCGCCCACATGGACTGCTTACCGTCTTTCACGAGATATCGAGAAAGGCGCGAGACATTCAACAACCAATCAGAGAGCAAGTTGATGGCTACGTAGCAGGTGAAACAAAGGAAGCAGCGTGTACCCACGCCTAGTTTGGCTGGACAGTCGCCACACAACTTCAGGACCGCGCAGTCAAAAAATAAAAGTGCTCGAGCAAATTAAAGTCAGCCGGCTAAAAAATGAGTATAATTTCAATTTAAACAGCAGTGCAGTATGACCTAATGAACCATCAACAATAATGGTTCAAAATTAACAGTTTAATCTAAAATTTCGGAGTGAAACGGAAAGGTGAATAACACGTGGTTGTGCAACTCACAGAGACGCAGATGGAATGGCTACGTACAATTGATAACAAATTGATCAAATTCTTAAATCTTACAGTTGCAACTTTTGAAATACATAACCGAATTACCTATATTAAATAAAGAGTGAGAGAGAGAGAGTAAGAGAGCGTGTACAAATATAAAAGTTACGTACTGGTTTGCTACCCAAGAATTTTATATAATAAGTTTTGTTTAATGATAGTATGATAATCATTGTTAAATAATAATTTATCTTATTCACATAGTAAAATAAGATGTTTCCTTTTGTTCAATGATCGTTTGATCATCATGGTTCAATAACATTTTCTCTTATTCATATAATAAAATAAGATGTTTCTTTCTATAAACTTGCGTTAGTAATTATTACACTGCTCAAAACCCAGTAACCTAATTCTATAGATCACGAGTTCGTCTATACAACCTTGGCAAAATGTAGAAGGTAAGTGAAAAATTGTAAGAATAATATATTTCTATAATATAAGAAAAAGGAAAAGGTACAAATGGCGCACAAACAGGGACGGCTTATATAAATTTATTTTATATAGGCTGGACCTACTTGTGAATATAGAAATGGGTTACTTTGGGTGATGGCATTTACGAATAAGTTACGTGTAAGTACGTGATGAAAGGTTATGTTTAATTGATTGGTAAAATAATCTTGAGTTAAGTTTGAGATTTTTTATGGTATATGCAATTTATACAATCATTTCAGTAGAAATAATTAAATAAAAAAAAAAAAGGAGAACAAAGAGAATGAAATGAGTCTAACCGACTCGATTGTTACAAGTGAATTAGAAGGTCATACCACTCCAATTTCAACCGAATCAACTGATTCGGGAATTCAGACAACTTTAATAGTAACAAATGAAAGTAATTTGAAAGAGTCTGTAATAATGAGGAACGCAGTAACAGAGAATAGTTTAACAGAATCAGCTGTAATGAATGGCGTTGAAATTCATTCAAATTTTGAATGAAATTGAATGAATTTCAACGCCAACCTCAAGTAAAAAATCTGATAATTATGAGATGATGAAAATGTTACAATCAATGTTAGACGTAAAGTTTAATGAACAAAAAAGTAATTTTAACGAATTAAAGAGGGAAGTAAAACAACACAAAGAAAGAATGTGAAATTTGAGAATAGTATAAATGTAAAGTTTGATGAATTAAACAATTTACTGTGTAAACGTATTGATGAACGAATTAACGAAAGTCATAATGATACTAAAAGACAAACAGATGAGTTAAGAGAGCATTTGTGTATTGTAGAAGATAAAACAAACATTTTAGATTCTAACCAAACAGAACTTGTACAACAAATAACTACCGTAAATGGTAGATTAGACAGCTTTGAAACTAAAACTTGTAATAAGTTCGAGGGCATAGAGTACAATGCAATGTATAAAAATAACTGTGCTATAGATAACCATAGTAGTGAATTAGAATCACAAGTAGCCATGTGTGCAGTAAATGATTATGATAAAATAGTCAAAAATGTTACAGATGAAATAGAAAGTAATTGTAAAACAGAAATTCAAGCAATACAAGAAACGGTAAAGGTCATTGAGTGTGTAAATAACAATAAGTTTGTATCCATTGAACAGAGTATTACTAATGTGAAAGATGAATTGAGTGTGGCAATCAGCCAGAAAGTAAATAATGTTCCAGAACGAGTAATTATGACTTGCGATGTAAGTAGTGAAGTTGATTTATAATTGTTTAATTGTGACAGTAGGGGGGTACACCCCATGCAATTTCTAAATGGAGTAAAAGATTTTAATCAATTCTGCAATAGTAATTGGGAAGTTAAGTTATTAAAAATAATGAAATGTTTCAAAGGGAGTTCTGCGGTATGGGCGGAAGTACACAAAATAGATTGGGTAAATTATCAAAGTATTGAGAGGGCCTTTAGAAATAAATATTGGTTGGAGGAGGAGCAAGAGGGGCTACGGAGTAAGATCATGCGAAGCGGTAATTTTGGGGTCCACGGGAGTAACGTAACTAGGTATGTTATGAGGTTATATAACGAGGCGAAATATTTAGAGCCACCCTTACCATTCCGATCATTTGTACGACATATGAGTAAACATTTACCACGAGAAATCCAGATCATTCTGATGACACCGGAAGTGGCGGACATAAATGAACTGGAACAAATTTTGGACATTTTCCAAAATATAAGAGACGGTGAGATGGGTAGGCATCCGTATACACCAGCATCACACACTAATGGAAATTATAATCAATCTAGGGGGTCAACAACTATCTATAGGGGTGCGAGAGGAGGTAATAATAATAGAGGCGAGGATTGGACGTGTTCGGAGTGTCGTTTTGAAAACTTTGCTATAAGAACGGTGTGTTATAGGTGTAACAAGGCACGAAATTGCCAAAGAAACGGAACAACGTCCAACCAAAACCATTAGCAACAGAGAGGAGAAGATACCAGGCGAGGAGCGCCCAGAGAGGGAAATGCAGCCAGAGGTCGCGGTGGATATGCCCAGGGCAGTGCCGCCGCCCAACAGGAAAACTAACAAGGACAGTGGATGAAAGGACCCAACCATTGTCAACAGGTAGCAGCGGGGTCCAGGAGGAGTGTAGCTATCGGAGTCAGCTGATCAGAACGGACATGTCAACGGAATTGATGGAAGAAGACAACCCAGAGGTTGTTGAACCGGAGACAGGACTGACAGAGGTGATTGTCAACACAGAAGGTAAGGAATTTAAAACCTTAATAGACACGGGTAGTGAGATATCAGTGATTTCTGAAAGTGGATTAGAAGAATTAAAAGAGTTAAGTAAAAATATACCGTCTTTACCAGTTGCGGGGGTTACAATAGTAGGGGTTACGGGAGTTCGAAGTAAACGTGTAACCAAACGAGTTCAGTTAAACACGTTAATAAACGGTGTTGAGTTTGAGAATACATGTTTGGTAGTCAGAGGGTTGAATTTAAAGGTAATTTTGGGGAATGATTTCTTAAAACGACATAAATCAGTGACTGATTTTACCAAACGGGTAGTAGAATTAGATAATGTAGTTAAACCGGTTAGGGTTAGTTTTAAACGGGTGTTAGATAATATAAGAATTTCGGGAATAAGGTTAGTACACAAACAGATTGATAGGGGGGACACAGAAGCAAGAGTGAATGCTTGTAGAGAGAGTGAAGAGAGAGAGATAGATGAAAGTGAAGAAAGAGTATGGGAGAACAAAGCAGATAATTTTTTTAATGAGGGTGTAGTTGTAGGGAGACTCCAATGCAAGGAGTTGTGGGCAGTAGTGGACCGTTTTAAAGAGGTGTTTCCGGAGTTACCTGGAAGGGCCAGGAACTATGAATGCGAGTTGAAAGTACGGGAACACACACCTTTTGTGCAGAGAAGTTATCCGGTGCCCTATTCTAAACGAAGAGCTGTTCAGATAGAATGCTAGAGGGGGATATAATTGAGAGGTTGGTGTCACCCTATTCAAATCCTTTAGTTGTTATAAAAAAGGATGGCAGAGTACGGTTATGTTTAGACGCCCGGAGAATAAATCAGATTATAATTCCTGACCGGGAGTCACCTGAACTAATGGACGAGATTTTTCAGAAATTTAGTGGGGTTAAATATCATTGGATTTAACCACAGGTTATTAGCAGATCCCGTTATTGGTGGAGAGTAGAAAATATACTGCTTTTTTGTTTAATGGTAAAAATTATCAATTTAAGAGATTACCTTTTGGACTCAACACCAGTGTAGCAAGTTTTATAAAATGTTTAGACGAAATTTTATAACCCAAGAATTTAAAATTCTTAACTGTGTACATAGACAATATTTTAATAGCTTCTAGGACATTCTCAGAACATATTGAGCATTTGGAATATGTATTAGATACGTTGCAAAGAGGGGGGTTGACGATTAACTGGGAGAAATTGAAATTTTTTACAACAGGAAATACACTTTTTAGGTTTCATTATTTCACCTGACGGAATTCGGGCTACCCCCAAAAAGTAGAAGCAATAATGAGATTCCCCGAACCCAAAAATATTAAACAGTTGCAAAGTTTTTAGGTTTATGTAATTTTTATAGAAAGTTCCAAAAGAATTATGCACAAGTAACCTCTAAATTGAGTGCGGTCTTACAGAAGAGTAAACAATGGAGATGGGGAGAAGCGGAGCGGGTCACATTTAATGAAATAAAAGAAGAATTTTAGAGTATGATAATGATGAACCATCCCAAATTTCAGCAAAAATTTTATTTACAGACGGATGCCAGCAACATAGCTCTAGGCACGGAATTGTACCAGGAGGATGAAGATAAGGAGCATCGTACCATAGCTTTCGCCAGCCGTACCCTGCTAGCGGCCGAAAGAAATTACACTACAATAGAGAAGGAGCTGCTAAGCATCGTGTTTGCAGTGAAGAAATTCCGTACATACCTTCTGGGGAATCAAACGATCATCAGGACCGATCACAAGGCACTATCTTTTCTAAATACTTGCAAATTAACGCATCGTCGACTAACCAGGTGGGTGTTAGCCTTACAAGAATATAACTTTTCTTGGGAATATATTAAGGGTAAAGAGAATAAAATACCCGATAATTTATCAAGGATAGACCTAGAAGGAAACAAAACAGGGAGGGATTTGAAAGAGATAGAAATTTTTCGGCTTAGCAGGGAAGATAGACTTTTTGGGGAAGAATTAAAAGACATTCAAACTATGCAGCGGTCAGATGACAAATTGAACAAAATAATAACCAGTTTACAATCCAACTCAGATCATTTCGGGTATAGACAACATTTTCAGATATAAAAGGGGAGTTTGTTTAAAAAGGTAGAGGGGGAGAACGTGATTGGAGATTAGTTATACCAGAAGGGTTAATAGAGAAAATAGTGTGGGATTGTCACTTCAGATATGGGCACTTTGGAGCGAAGAAATGTATGAACGTACTGAAGGAATCATGTATATTTAAAAATATGGAAAGGCGTGTTAGGAAATTACTCCGGGGGTGTGATTTATGTCAAAAGTCCAAAGTAGTCAACTATCGGTTAGAAGGGGAGTTAAAATTCATCAAAGTGGAAAGACCTTTTGATCTAGTTGCGGTTGATTTGTATGGACCATTACCTAAGGGTAGGGGAGGGGTGATGTATATATTTGTAGTATTGGATACCTTTTCAAAATTTGTGAAACTGAATAGTATAAAACGGGCAACAAGTAAAGTCCTAAGTGAGAAGATAACACAGGATTACATGGTCAATGTAGGGAAACCCAAAGTGATACTTTCGGATCATGGGCCCCAATTCATTAGCGGGAAATGGCAGCAGACTCTGGGTTGGGAAGGCATAATACCTAAACACACTGATATGTACCATCCGCAGTCAAATCAAGCCGAAAGAGTGATGAGAGAAATAGGTACAATTTTTAGGGCGTATTGCCATACTAAACACAGCGAATGGCCGATGTATGTTAAGAAAATCGAGGATTGGTTAAATTGTACTACACGAGTCTACCGGTTTCACACCTTATGAGTTAATGAAGGGGACACACCCACCTAGAATATTGGAACAACTGTTTAACTATCCACCAGAGAATAATCCCGTAGATATAAACATAAAACTTCGACTGGCTAATGCAAATTTATTAACCCAGGGAGAGAAAAGAAAACGACGACACGATTCGAAAGGCAAATGGACCAAGTATGAAGTAGGTCACTTAGTATTGGTAAGGAGACATGATCTATCTAATGCACAGGATAAAGAGATTAAAAAGTTCTTTTTATTATATGAAGGTCCATATGAAATAATAGAAGTTAAGATGGGCAACGTATATGTGGTACAGAATCGGGTAACACGGGAAATAGTGGGTACACACAATGCTACAAATCTAAAAATTTATTGGACTAAATAACTATATGTATGAAAGTACTTGCATATTTAACTGTTTTCAGAAGGAACTCTCCCCCATTTTCGGGCGGTTACGGCCTCACCAGCCCTGATCGTGGATTTTGGCCTTTTAGGGGCGGGCCATGGTTGGAGCAAACCTCAGACATGGGGTGACAACAATGGTCCTCCTCTACAAAATTGGTGTAAGTAGAAATTATTGATTTTGAAGAACGGGGAGGGGGACGCCTAGTGATCTTGAGTGGACGATAATGTCATAAGTGTATTGTGTCGGGCACTGCTCAAGATAGTACTTAAAGTATTGGTATTATACGGAAACAGTATTATTTTAAATTAAAATCGTACTATAGCTAAGGCTGTGATTTTAGAGAGTTTATTTACAACAGAGAATTTATTTACACCCAAACGTATCCCAGATTTAGATTTTTTTCAGTGGCACCTGTACACTCCATGGGGAGTCCCCAATTTTGTTTGCAATTAATTTGTATCCCCACTTTTTCAGTAATTGACAAATTAAATTAAATTTATCCCCTGTGTAGGTGCCCGCTTTTAAAATTGAATAGTATATATAGTATAGTATAGTATAGTATATATTGTTACACGATATTTTTCCCATCATCTTGTTGTATGATTGCCTAAGTAAAGATATTTACAAACCCTAGGAAAGTACCAGAAAACATAAAGTAGCCTACTTAAATGACTAATTATAGGTTTTATACTAATGATTAATAATAAATAATGTTTTAATAATTATGTTTTGAACTATTAAAGTTAGTAAGACTAGGAGGACAATGTTTTGTAAATACTTACCATGTTAATACTTATCCCACTATGTGTGTGAAAGTTGAGATTGACTCATAAGTTCAATAAGAGTTGTGATATGTTTATAATGGAAGTAGTTAATAGTAAAGAATGTTAGAATAATTATGTTTTGAGATATTAAAGTTAGTAAGTAAGGAGGACAATGTTTTGGGGACTACTTACCATGTGAATACCAATTTTATTATGTTTGTAAAAACTGGAATGGAGCCATAAGTTTAATAAGAATTGCAATATGTTTCATAATAGTTGTTAGTAATTAATTGTTTGATGTTGATTGATAATATATGCTGTAATATTATTTAAACAAAGGTTAATGTTAATGGAAGGGTACAAAAATTATAATAATAGAGATATTTGTGAAACTAGGTAGGTTAGGCCTAGATAGTTAACGTATTTGGAAAAGAGTTTATAGTAAAACTAGAATAATTAATGTCATGTTGAACTATGTTAATACTGATTGTATCTAATAGTTTTAGTAAAGTGAAGGGTATAAAAAAGTACTAATTATAAATAATTTCGTACAAATAGTTAAAAGTGTAAACTAGTAACTCTGGAAATATAGAATGGAAACTAATCAAAAGTGATATCAAAACAAAGTTTGTTTATTCTGAGGCTCAGAGAGAACCATAGTAACTCAAGATGATACAGTTTAAACCAATGAAAGCTAAGTTAAAGGCCTTAGCAACAGAAATGTTATAAAAATAATTAGGGATTCCATTATTAGAACTGAACGAGAAAGGATGATATACAAAAATGAGAGACCAATCTAAAATATTTCGAGTGTAATAACAGTGAAGATAATTAAAGTTAAATCATTTTAAAAGATCAAATGTTTAGAAGAAAGAAGTAAACCATTATTCGAAAGAAGGAAGCCGATTAACATATGAAGAAACAAATTCAACATATCCAGGAAGGGAAGTATTTTTGTTAATAACTAAACTGAAGCAATTACCTTAATGTCCCAAATTTACACTTGACAAAGAAACTGTTTACACTTTTTGATTAAAATTATATTTTAACTTTCACTGAGAAAATAATTAATATACAGTTTTATTTTCATGATAAAAACTATTTATGTATGGTAATATGACCATTTAAAGTGTATTAAACATTGAAAATAGTAGTTCAACATAACCTAAACACTGAGCATTGTAAAGTTAGTAATAAACTCTTGTTAAGACACTGTATTTAATTCTAAGTCCATGTATTTTGGTACTTTTCCGAAGATCATTGTAGTTTATATCATAGCCAAAAGGATCTAATGTAAAACAGTTTTAATTGTATCTTATTTAGTAATTATTAAAACGCAAACATTGTATACCCTGAGGGGTGGGAGTAACTGCTGCCATTCTGAGCAAATTTAAAGAACAGCCGGCAAGACTTTGTTAATAATT
Organism: Magicicada septendecula; assembly: GCA_034769895.1. Classification (NCBI taxonomy): domain Eukaryota; kingdom Metazoa; phylum Arthropoda; class Insecta; order Hemiptera; family Cicadidae; genus Magicicada; species Magicicada septendecula. Next base: position 196,223,752 of record CM068370.1, on the reverse strand, counting down.
ATATCTTTCTTTTACCAACATTTAATAAGGAGAATAAAGGATTTGAGTTAAATAACACCATATAAAAGGTTTTCTTTTCTTTCCTTAGTTGATAGTTTTATGTATATGATATTATGTATAACATATAATCGAATGTAAATTTTTTATCAACTGGCATAGGTTGGTAACACTCCCGACAAGAAAAGTATGGCACAAGATTTGAATCTGCCTTACTGAGAATTAGTATTCATAGTATTACATTAAATAAAAGATATAAAAAAATAAAAATTAGAAGGAAAGAGAAACCCTTGTGATATATGCAATATTAATTACAGATTAACCAATACATTTGCAAATTGGCGCTCAACAAACAAACCCTGACAACATAATAATCCTTAAAATCACTGAAATTTTCTAAATAAAAAAAAGAAAGAAAACTACATTTTCTTAATGTGTATGTTACAAATTGACTCAACCAACGCGTGGCTAGTAAACCATACGATAGAGATCAGATAGTTAGTACGTTACAATATGTATTTATGAATAAATACATACTTTGTAAGAATAATTGTAACAAATGAAAAGTAACAGACAAGTGTCTAGTGGAAAATTTAAACATAGAAAAGTCATTGTGAATTAGATAAATTATAAATTTGTACCCGCTATTTGTACATGATTAATAAGGCTGTAATGAAGTGATGATGTGACAATGAGTATGTAATAGAAGATGGACACTAAACAGTGATGTTTGTGAATTGTATTCAAGGTCAGAGTTGGACTGTTTATGTTAATATAATATTTGTAAATTTTATTTGAGTATGATATAATTGTGTATAGAGGTAAAACATGTAGTGTATATTTTAAACGCGATTCCCCATTTTCGGGCGGTCACGGCTTCACCGAACCCTGACCGTGGATTTGGATTATTGGTAACAAGATGTGGGCAGGCTTATTGTACCCTGACCATAGTTTGTTATTATTTTCAAAATTGGTGACTTTAGAAATTTAACCGGGGGGTGAACAAGGGGAATCTACCATAAACTTTGTAACAGCGGCTATCCACCGAATGGGGTGGTAGACCGTCTTAAGGGCTTGTAAATCATTTTAGTAGGATTACTGGTATCTTGTTTACCATTAAGACCGAATTTAATGTAACGCCGAATCAAGGACAGGGTAAACAATGTTTACACCCTAACCGCTTCAGTCCTTGTGGAAGCAACTGGGCGCTACAGTCCAGTCTGGGGGGCAATAGAGTGCTGGCCACATTACAAGTCATGGGCGTAAATGCAGCATTTATGCAAATTTGTGTAATTACGGCTGGGATGAGGCCACTGGTAGAGAAGCCTGGCGCAGGGTTACACCAATTGTAACGCGGGGTATCAGGGGTTAAGATAAAAAAGGGGGGATGGGGAGTATAAAAAAAAATTATGTGGAAGGAGGAGTTTAACTGAGTAAGAGAGAGGAGTCAGTTGTTGATTATTGTCGTAATCATAACCATAATGAAGTATTGGAGGAAATTGTTCTGGTACTCTATATAGCTGTTGTTTTAAACAATTTGCTGTTTTGTATTATATGAATATGGCCGTAGTGGTCTGGATAGTAATGAGGAAGTTGAAATTTCCATGTAATGTTCAAACGGAAAGGTAAAATTAAATTTAATTATGGTTCAATTAAATCCATAATTGATTGATGAAGTTTTTTCTAGGAATTTAAAGTATAACTGTCAAACTTATCTCAATGGTAAAAGTTATGCATAAAATGTACCATGTTAGACTAAGGATATATATATAGGCAAACCATGTAATATGTATGTTAAAAAAAAAAATTGTAAGTAGAAAACCCAGTACTTTGCTAAAGGTAAACCAGTACGACAGAGGGAATAAAAAAAAAATTGTAAGTAGAAAACCCAGTACTTTGCTAAAGGCAAACCAGTACGACAGAGGAAAAAAAATTGTAAGTAGAAAACCCAGTACTTTGCTAAAGGCAAACCAGTACGACAGAGGGGGGAAAAAATTGTAAGTAGAAAACCCAGTACTTTCCTAAAGGCAAACCAGTACGACAGAGAGGGAATCAAATCAGTTAAAGATATGGAATGTTGTAAGGCCATTTAGTAATGTTTTTAATGAATTGTTACAGAGTCTGGTGGTACTGTGGTGGTGTACCTGTGCTGGCCGGTGCGTCAGGTCAGGGGCGTCTCATGCCTGTCTGACTTTATGGTGTTGGGATCTCGAGAAGGGAAGTCCAGTAAGGTCATGCAGGTGTGACCACGGTCATCGGACTAGGGGGGTAAGTTACCCATGATTTTAGTAAGAAACTAAGGGGGGTCATGATGCCATATCCTCGCTAGTCCTTTTAGATTTAGGCAATAAGAGTTTTTATGCTTCGGCATAAAACCTCTCATTTGGGGGGGGGGGGGTATTGTAACGGGGCAGATTAGGTAACACTTTCTAACCACCCAGTGAGTGACTTTTGGGGACACCCAGTGGCCGATTCGGTGCTATGCTGTGCAAGGTACGACGGAAATTATAACAATGGAATGCGTAAGAGCGCGCATGTGTGCCGCCTTTTGCGACATAAAATTCGCCCACATGGACTGCTTACCATTGTGACGATTTAATAGGGTTAAATAGCACAAAATAAAAAAAGAGGTAAAAACATAATTTCTCTCCCTATGAAATAAATAGAAAACTAAATAACGTTAAACAAATAAATATGTAAACCACCTCCTGTTTCTTCAGCGAGTAATAAATTATAGAGAGACGTAATAAACTAGCAATTTAAAATAAGTAAAAATAATAATTAATAAATTAAGAACTATTTCTCGCACCGGTAAATAACAACACGCGCGGACACGCACTTCGCTAAGCCAGTGGTGCGCGCCCCAAAAATAGTAGTAACTCAGACTCCGTCGAGAGAACAAATCAGTTGAACATGTAGTCAGTAACTACAAAATTATAGAGAATGAAAGAAAATGTCGTTTACTCTCTTAGTTTCTTTAAGCTAATGCTTAGTAAAGCAGATAGCAATAATTACCAGTAATTTCAATATGTTTAACATCTTTGATGCGTTTTAAGTGTGTGTTTATGACATCTCTGCAGTTGATTTAGTATCATGTCAACGTGATAGAGATCACAGTATGTGTAACAGTTTAACTATAAGGTAAAAGTGCGGTAAACCAAAGTAAGTGAGTTCAAGTGAAAGTTTCCCACCACAACCAGAATCTGATAAACCTTGCAAAAAGAGAGAGAGAGACCACCACACCTTCCATTATTACAACTTCTTCAGACCTCCAGGATAGACCAGAAGCCGCATAGCCACCGTTTACTACAGACAACCCCGATTCGCCGAGGATGCTACATACAGGTGACACAGAAGTCAAACTTCTGTAGTTCAGAAATTACTTAATAAAAATATGAAAGACAATTGACACAAAAATAAAATTAATACAATAATACAAAAGACTGGCCGAATTAAATTACCATTGTAACTTTGTAATAAACAATATGATGTATTTAGCTTTAATGACTATAACATGCTAATATTAATAAGTCCATTCTTCAAATGGCAGCAAAAGTAAATTGTTTAACTTTAATATAAAGAAAGGGTATATCTCGTATCCGAGGGTATGAATTACCAAAGTTTTATAAATAATTAACCAAGTTGATTAATAAATCATTATGCAGTTATTATTTTTTTTTTATAGTTAACTAATCAGTTGAATGAAATAGAGTAAACGAGAAGTAGGTTAAGTATATATATATATATATGTATGTTTTAACAATACAAATCACAAGCCTAATTGATTTTTAATAACAAGACAGTAACTCATTTTCCTTTATGCTAATTACCAGGTATGTAAATAAAGAGATGTCATGGACGTAAATATATGTGAATTAATTTGGCAACACGAATCTAATATTCCTTAGGTTCCAGTTAAGTGTTTTGTTACGTTGTATTTTAATTAAATATATAACATTTTGTGAATATTATGGCAGCCTGTTTAATTGACCGACGCCAATTAACTGGGCTCCCGAGGTTATAATGGCGATGGTATACAGAAGTTATAAAAGATAGTATACAGCCGTTATACTGTCTTTCACGAGATATCGAGAAAGGCGCGAGACATTCAACAACCAATCAGAGAGCAAGTTGATGGCTACGTAGCAGGCGAAACAAAGGAAGCAGCATGTACCCATGCCTAGTTTGGCTGGGCATTTGCCACACAATTTCAGGACCACGCGGTCAAAAAATAAAAGTGCTCGAGCAAATTAAAGTCGGCCGGCTAAAAAATGAGTATAATTTCAATTTAAACAGCAGTGCAGTATGACCTAATGAACCATAAACAATAATGGAGCAAAATTAACAGTTTAATCTAAAATTTCAGAGTGAAACGGAAAGGTGAATAACACATGGTTGTACAACTCACAGAGACGCAGACGGAATGGCTAAGTACAATCGATAACAAATTGATCAAATTCTTAAATCTTACAGTTGCAACTTTTGAAATATATAACCAAATTACCTATATTAAATAGAGAGAGAGAGAAAGAGAGAGAGAGAGAGAGAGAGAGAGAGAGAGAGAGAGAGAGAGAGAGAGAGAGAGAGAGGAGAGAGGAGGAGGGAGAGGGAGAGGGAGAGGGGGAGAGAGAGAGAGAGAAAGAGAGAGAGAGAGAGAGAGAGAGAGAGAGAGAGAGAGAGAGAGAGAGAGAGAGAGAGAGAGAGAGCGTGTACAAATATAAAAGTTAAGTACTGGTTTGCTACCCAAGGATTTTATATAATAAGTTCCGTTTAATGATAGTACGATAATCATTGTTAAATAATAATTTATCTTATTCACATAGTAAAATAAGGTTCAATAATGTTTTTCTCTCATTCATATAATAAAATAAGATGTTTCTTTCTATAAACTTGCGTTAGTAATTATTATACTGCTCAAAACCCAGTAACCTAATTCTATAGATCACGAGTACAACCTTGGCATAATGTAGAAGGTAAGTGAAAAAGTGTAAGAATAATATATTTCTATAATATAAGAAAAAGGAAAAGTTACAAGGTAAATATCTAAAACTGATGGCATGTAACGGTACAGGTAAAACCCTCCCGAGACATAATTAAAATGTAAAGTTTTATTTGTACTTTGAATGGGTAAAACCATGTATGTTGGAGTCAAGGCTAAGGAATTCAAGGCAGGGAGACAGTTATTTTTAGCAATCTGACCTCTAAAATATCTATAATTTGAATCACGCTATATGATGTCAGGGGGCAAGCCTTGATTATTTCACTTTGGAATCTGGGGCGAGGTCAACAACGCTTCAGAATCTGTTGACATAATACACAAAAAACAATAAAACGAGACCACGTGATCACCCCTCCATCTCAGACTTTTGACTAATTCGTCTCGGCCCAGTTGAAATTATACTCTCGTCCGGTACGGCCGTACAACAATTCGCAGACGAGTTACGGGGGCGCCCAACACCAAAAGCTGTAAAAATGTGAAACAGCAAAATATAAACTTTAATTAGAGTGGATTAACAGTTCAATCTTTTTCTTAAAAAACCGTTATAATCAGTGAAGCGAATATGGAATAATCTTTACAGTGCGTGTGCAACAAGGCTGGACATTTTCAGCTAAGTATTATCTAGGGAGAGTAAACAAAGAATTTTCAAAAGTATAAATAACTCAAAATTAAAAAGGAAATGACCATTTAAAATTTCTATATATATTTTAAAATAATGAGCTCAAAGGGGGGTTATAAAAATATGTAAGGTATGAAAGAGCATGTGTGTGAATGGAAGCGCTGGTTTACGGAAAAAATAGATTTAAGTTTGTGCTTAAATTTTTTGTGTTATTTTGAATTTATATACAATTTTTTCTATTTTTCATTATGTCTATATAATCATATAATCAATGTATAGTTTATTGTTAAAGTCATAACAGGTAAGGGAGGGAGAAAGAATATTTTGATGAGATGGGAAGTAAATGATTTGAAAGGGTTTTTCTTTTGAAGAAAGTAAATGATGAAAAAATAAGAATTGAAATAATAACCAATAAAACTTAATACATTGTAAACAAGTAAATGAATTATTTATTTCGAACAACCATTCTCTCTCTCCAAATACGTCTTCACGAACTTTGGACCCGGTAAGTAAAAATTACGAAGTTGGCAGTATTGCAAGATGGCGTCTGAGTTAATAAACACACAACTGCATTTTGTAAACAGACAAAGGTAAATAAAAAGTTAAGTAGAAATTAACATTACAGGCAGCAATACGTCCTCTGAAGCCAAAGCGGACACATTTCAAAATAAAAGACTGTATTAGCGGGCATATGAAATTATTTTGAGATTACATTTATGTAATATATTGTTTTTTACTAGCAAAACAGGATTTTATTTATTAGTAATACATAAGGTTACAGAATTGTATACAGCCAAAATGATGCTTTCCATAAGAAACCAGCAATGTCTGGTCCCCCCCCCCCCAACACAAGTGGACACAATGTTCACGTGTTGTAATGTACTGCACTTTTATACAAGGTAAATACTGAACACTATGTCCACATAAAAAATATGGCAGCACTATGTCCTCTGACACTGAGCAGACACATTTCATATTTAAAAGATAGCGTATTAGAGGACACATGGTGTGTAGAGAACAATTTCTACAATGGTGCGTAGCAGACACTGGTGTCAGCCAGAGGACACCAGTGTCCACTGTGGCGTTCATTGTGTTGTGTTAAAATTTGTGGAAACTATTTTAAATTAATTTTTGTGTAAAACATCTTCTGACAGAGGGTTGGTAGGTCAGAGAAGTGGGGTTAATGGCAAATTGTAACAGTTGTGTAAATGGTGTGACGTCTATTTCCTCAAAATTATAATGTGAACATGGAGTGTGTCATCAGGAAAAACAGTAATGAAAAGTAAACTTGTATCCAATATACAAAAAATAATTTCTTACATGATTAAAATATTATATAGTTGAAAAATCAATGAATTTATCTGAGTTGTTATTTAAAATCAGTTTATACTAGTATGCTAGTACTAGCTGTAACAGGGCAAACCAAGGGGTTTATTTTTATTTCATAATAATGGTAACAATCTGTAGTAACCCGCACTGAGCAACATTTTTGATCACAAAAGCTTGACTTTTGTGAACACCCAGTAGTCATTTCCATACCAGGCCGGGTAAGGCACAAAAACCATTAGAACATTGGAATGTGTACGAGCGCGCATGTGTGTCACCTTTTGCGACATAGAAATGACCACGAGGTGACGGCATTAAACACTACAAATTCAAAACATTTGGATTTGCATTACAATTCTTTCTAGTTTACCACCCTGCCGGATTTTCACAATTTTTTCAAAATTTTGAACTCTATCGACCCTGGGGTCCAAAAACTCTGAAATTTTAAAAAAGACCACTATAGTCAGATCGTGGTTTAAATTCCCTTTAACTTGATACCCCACATGGGCTTTTGCAATTTTTCAGAAGTTTAACACCCCGCATTTTTGTCTCCCACCCCCTACTTTTGGGGGGAATTGGTCTCAAAAACAATAGGCTTCTGTAGGGTAAAACTATGGACACACATGCCAAGTTTATGAAAAATGGTTGATGCATTCAAAAGTTGAAAAAATGAATAAAAAATAAAATAAAACAACAAAAATTGTTTAAACAAGTAGCATCACCATAATACTTTGTTTTTAGTAATATTAAAGTAATAAAAAAATCAATACTATATATTTAAGAAAAGTCAATTAGCAAAAACATATTTTATAACAGTGTCATACATATATTAAAAAAGTTAAAGAATAATCATTAAAAAGAAAATACTCTGTCCTGATTAATCATTATATAAAATAAAATTCATTTTACAGAGACGTTTTTTGAAACATTATTATGAATACAATATAAAATTAACTAGCAACATAAAAACTTCATTGGGAAAGTGGTTAAAGCAGTATGGTCACCATTAACCTACAGAATGGCTGAAATATTCCTCAAAAACACTGATAATAAAATGTCCAACATGAAATCATTACCATTACACATAAAGATACAGACACATTATATATGTTTTAATTTTACTAATTTACATCTACATAGTTGCAAAACTAAAGAGCATACATCCAATAAACTGTGTGGAGGAGGGAAAAGTAACAGGTACAAACATTTCCTTAAAAAACAAAGACACCAGCAGCTACATAAGATAGCATTCTTATGGATATGGATGGACTCCAAATGCAGGCGAGTGAAGTAACCCCGGACAGAAGACAACACCCGGGCCTCATCAAACATCACCTGGTGATCGTCGTGGGAAAGAGCGTGTTCAGCAACTGCGGACTTCTCCGGCTGGCCCAGGCGGCAGTATCTCCGATGTTCAGAGAGGCGCGTTCGGACACTACGCTTCATGGTGCCTATGTATACCTGGCCACACATACAAGGAATACTATACACTCCGCACGACGAGAGCGGATCCCTGGCATCTTTCACCGGTCGCAGGAACTGATGGATCTTTTTGGTTGGCGTAACGTCCTGACGCCTCGTTTACTCAACAGCTTGCCGATGTGGTCAGTCACGCCATGGATGTAGGGCAAGACAGCGGAGCCAACAACCTCGGGCAACACCGACTCGTCCGGCCTACCAGATCGTCTCGGCCGGGCAGCTCTCCTCACCTCCGCAGCAGAGTAGCCATTGGACTGCAATGCTTCCTTGAGATGCCACAACTCATCCGCGAGATACTGGGGCTCACAGATCCTTTTTGCCCGGTCAACCAGAGTCTTCAGCACCGCCCGCTTCTGCCTAGGATGATGACTGGAGGACTTATGCAGATATCTGTCGGTGTGCGTTGGCTTCCTATAAACTTTATGCCCTAATCTGCCATCGGTCCTTTTCAGGACCAACACATCCAGAAATGCCAATTGATCACCGTTCTCGCGCTCCATCGTAAACTGTATGCGTGGGTGCACAGCACTGAGATGTCCAAGGAAACGTCCCAGTTCTTCCTCCCCATGGTTCCAGACCACGAAAGTGTCGTCAACATACCGCAGCCAACACTTCGGTTTCAGTGGCGCAGATGAAATTGCCAACTCTTCAAATCTATAATATATTTGCCAAAGCCCACTCACAGACTCATCACTGTATCTCAACAATGACAAGGCCTAGAAAGATGAAACTTTACATAGATATTCACTAGATACTGTAGATGTGCAATAAGACGGGGTTTGACAAAATTCAAAATTTTAGGGGGGTTTTGGAGGGGTCAAAGTGACCGAATATTCTCATAAGAAATACATGACAGTTAAAACGTGACAACTGTTAGGCAGCTTCTAGATGAGATAGAAACATGAAATTTGTTCTACCAGTTAACTTAACCCTCTTTTAAAGAACACAAAGGTCAATCTCAAATAATTTTAATTAAAACTACCCTAAAGAAACCTATAATATATTTGCTTAATACCACTTACTCACTTAGTCATCACTGTATCTCAAGAACAACAGGGCCTACAAAGAAAATATTTCCGAGTAAATTGATTCAAAGTTGTAAAAGGAGTGTAATAAATATATAGAAAACATTTGTCGGTAGAAAACAATATTATACGATATATTAACTATTGTCTTAAATAAATATTAATTACTTATGAACACATGAATTTTATGCATTCCTGCAATAAGAACGTGTTCCCAGAAGTACAGAAGTTCCCAGGTGGTACAGGGAAAACCTTTTTGATTAATTTAATATTAGCCACGGTAAGACAAGATAGGAAAATTGCTATATCTGTGGCTTCGTCAGATATAGCAGCAACATTGTTGGATGGAGGGAGGACAGCTCATTCTGCCTTCAAACTGCCTCTCAACTTAAACCACTCTGAGACCCCATTTTGCAACATATCAAAACAAAGCGACACAGCGAAGGTACTTAAGGATTGTAAGTTGATAATTTGGGACAAGTGCACCATGGCTCACAAGGGAGGAATTGAAGCTTTGGATAGAACTCTGCAGGACATTAGAAGCAATAAAAACCTGATGGGTGGAGTCACACTTCTAATGGCCGGAGACTTCAGACAGACTTTACCTGTTGTACCTAGGGGAACTCGAGCAGATGAAGTTAAAGCCTGTCTAAAGAGTTCTGTCCTGTGGCCTAAAGTCCAAGTTCGTTCCTTAAGAGTCAACATGCTGATGCATCTTAAAGGCAGTTTAAAGGCAGACGAGTTTTCAAGTTTACTTTTATAGATCGGTAATGGAAAGCTACCTGAAGAAAATGGCAAAGTCAATATTACAAAAGACATGTGAAGTTGTATGCGACTTGACAACGTTGGCTGAAAAAATTTACCCAGATTTAACTAATTTTTACTTGAAAGATGTATCTTGGCTGAAAGAAAGAGCTATCCTTACTCCAAAGAATGACACTGCTGCAAATATCAATAACACATTATTGGAAAAACTGCCAACTGAGATTGTCCAGTACCAATCCGTGGACTCTGTGGTGGAAGTAGAAGATGCGGTCCATTACCCAGTAGAGTTCTTGCACACGCTTAATCCTCCAGGCATTTCACCGCACAATCTTTGCCTTAAAGTTGGAGCTCCAATAATGCTGCTACGAAACCTGGTACCACCTAAGCTTTGTAACGGTACTAGGCTGCAGATTAAATCGTTGCACAACAACGTCATAGAAGCAACAATATTCACTGGATGTGGTCAGGGGGAAGCAGTCTTCATTCCATGCATTCCCTTAATTCCATCGGATTACCATTTTCAGTTTAAAAGACTCCAGTTCCCTGTCAAGCTCTGCTTTGCTATGACAATAAATAAATCACAAGGGCAGTCTTTGAAAATCGCTGGTGTTGATCTGAGGGAAGACTGCTTCTCCCATGGCCAGTTGTATGTTGCTTGCTCACGAGTTAGCTCTTCTGAGAGTTTAACTATCCTTCAGCCACAGGGTCAAACAAAGAACGTTGTCTACAAGGAAGTTTTATAAGTGCCGTATTTCGTTTCACAAAACGATTTAGTAGACTTAGTATTAGCACCCATTTATGCTTTTAAAAATTTGTAAATATTATATTTATACAATGTGCTTGGTTACCCAAGGTTAAAAAAAAACCACCGAACCAATGTGTTTATTCAGTAAAAACCGTAGCGAAGCACGGGTATACAGCTAGTTTTTCTATATAGAAGTTTGCAACCACAGGGCTGAGAGGACTTCCCATCATGACATCATCCAACTGTTCGTAAAAGCCGCCGTTCCATTGGAAGTAGGTCGTTGTTAGGACCTGCCGGAACAAAGCAGTGATGTCCGCCGGGAACAGTTCTCCTATATACCCCAAGACCTCCTGGACAGGGACCATCGTGAAAAGAGACCACATCGAAACTCACAAGCACATCGCCAGGCTCCAGCACCAACTCCCGGATCCTCCGGAGGGAATGCGAAGAGTCCTAGACAAACGAATCCGTATGCCCGATGTACGGCTTGAGCAAGCCAGTGAGGTGCTTAGCCAAGTTGTACGTCGGCGAGCCAATTGCACTAACAATGGGCCTCAGCGGAATGTCCTCCTTATGGAGCTTTGGTAATCCATAGAGACGAGGGGGAAGGGCCTCCGAACACCGGACGGCCGCCTTCACATCAGACGCCAGAGAAGATTGCTTCACCAAAGAATCTGTTTTTCTTAAGACCGTAGAAGTCGGATCTTTGGTCAGCCTCCGATAAATGGCCGGATCTAACAAACCCTCAATCTTCCGCTGGTAGTCTTCGGTGTTCAAGACCACTGTAGCGCTCCCCTTATCCGCCAGCACGATGACAATGGAGTCATCCCTTCTCAGATCCCTCAATTGCTTTTATATGCGCACGTACGTGGGTGCAAGCGCGTGCACGCACACACACACATTCTAAAACCATAAAATGAATGTAAGAAAATAAATAAATTTAAAGAACCTCAGACGGTATTATACAAAAATAGAACTTCAATTTGTTTAATTCATCTTACTAAATGTGCCAGGGATACTCTTGCTTTTGACTCTTGAAACCTTTTCAGAAAACTACGACCTGTTTTCTCTTTTGATAATTATTCTTTGTTTAATTTACACTACCAACTACAAACACAAAACATCTGCTTTACATCTCATAATATCATTTACTTTTCCCCACACGATAATTACATACACTACTGTACTCTTCCCCCATATAACTGGCACATACACACATTACTCTTTCTCTTTCATGACACTGTTATGATTTTTTATTTTAGGTGATAAACATCTCCAAACACACAAAATATCCTAAAAATAAGCAACACTCGACCCAAAATAACTTACACACATTTGGAAACATTTGAGAAATGTGTACAAATGAACTAATTTAAAATGTAAACTTGCACAATAAACAATTTATCTAGTAGAACAGGAAAGAACAAAAAAAGTCAAAAGGTCAAACAAATAAATATTACAATCACCAACAGTTGTTGCAACTGTCAGTGTTAAAGAACACACATAAAAAGGAAATAACTATGGATCAACATCACCAAACCTCATCTAGGAAATATTAATATTTAATATGCTATTCATTTAATTCAATAATTTGTTTCGTGGAATTAGAACAAACTAAAAGATAAGTATTAGAACAAACAAATTATGTACTACAGCTGACTATTTCTGAGAAAAAAATGAAAACAACCTGCCATTGTAAACAGTATATTACAACCTTAACTAACTTCAGCTGAAAATATTTAAGAAAGCTTCTTTACTCCCACAAAATAGTTTTACAGATAATCGTTTATAATACAAATTACTAGTATACAAAAAACTTACTTGAATTTTTTACAAACTATCATAAAACCTTTAGACAATATGCCACTGATTAACAGAAAAAAGCTATGAAACAAAATTCAATAAAATAAAAATACTGAATTACAAAAAATGAGATTATATCACAATGTTTTCTTCATATTATATAAAATAATAGTACACTACATTATGTTATGCAGGTGTTAAAACTGAAGCCAAAGTCCAGCTTTTACCCCAGCAGCTTATATAAGAATTTTAATCATATCTTACTAGACGTATTGGTAATTTTCTTTATTTGTTAGCAGAGGTTCTTGTTCAACTGGTGTCTTAACATGGTAACGTGTCATCCAGTCTGTTGGGTCTGGATTAAACAGTCCACAACAACGAAGATGAAAGAAGTCTATAATATTCTGACAGATACCACGATGAAACGGACTTCTTGTACTGCCAGAACCACTTGATGTGAAATGACGATATCGTCCTGCATTCATTCTTTCATTTGTTGTCATTCCTAATATTGATATCTACAAATAATAACAAAATACATAAACAGAAATTACTGAACTGAATACCAGACACACTAGAAATGTCTTCGTATCATTTTCTACTAGTATTGTGGGTGCTGGTAGTGTCAAGTGTATTTGTTATTCTTGGGTTTATTAACAGTTGTAAACCACTTCTATACGAGCAAATTAATCAGTTGTTAATTTGTGCAACATAAACATCAAACAACTATACATAATTGAATAGCACATAATTTTAACAATCTGTGTGTGTGTGTGAATTGTATTTACCATTAAAAACGTGTCAAGTAAAACTGATAAGAAAGATTGAAACAATTATCGGAACGTATATGATCAGGACTGAAATGATCAGTAATATTCTGGAGTTGCAATGTATGTTAAGATTGGGAAAAGAGCTGAGACTGTGAGATGATTTAGATGAGAATGGGAGACGACAGAATGGCTAAAATGATGTGGAAAATGGAAAAGAAAGGATGGATGACCAAAGTTGGAATAATTGGACACGTATTATATATAAGTGATACAAAAAGTTAAGGGATAAGTAAAAATTTTATCAGTCACTGCTAAAAATTGTGCACACTAATTTTTGAAACTGTTCTGCTTCAAATTGTTCTTTCATGAATTGTACATATGTCAATCAAATGACTTATAATTTTTACGACTGACATCCTTAAAATTTGCGTTTTCGGACATCTGTGTATATACGTGTGTATACATGTATGCCTACTGGTATGTATAAGCGTATGTATGTATGTTTGTGTCTGTCTTTGTCTATGTACAGTTAGCAGTATTCAAGTAACTGATTTATAACATACAATCTACACATACGAGGCATGTTAAAAAGTAACAAGAATTTTCATTTTTCTAAAAAATTATTTATTTATTCTTAAAAATTAATATTGTCCCCTTCAAAGTAGTTCCCATCATATACAATGGCAATGTGCTTTCCAGTCAATCAAACATTTGTGAAATTCTTGTTTTGTATAGCTTTCAGTTCACTCACATACCATGCCTTTATTTTCTCTATGGTCACAAAGTGACGTCCTTCCATTGTGCTCTTCATTTATGTGAACAAGAAAAAGTCCCATGGGGCCATACTGGTGAATAGGGTGCACACGTTTGCCCAAAATGTGCAAATTAGTAGTGAAGTGTGAGATGGTGTGTTATCATGGTGCAAAACCCAAGAATTGTTTGCTCACAGTTCTCATTTATTGTTTTTCTTTTTTTTTAAATTGCCTTATGCAACCAATGTTAAGACTTCAAGGTAATACTCTTTATTGACAGTACAGCCTGACAGTAAAAATTCATAGTACACAATACCATTGTAATCAAAGGAGATGTTTCACATTCAATCACACTTGCTGTGCTTTTTTGGTCTTGGCTCTTCAGGAAGGTTATTGGAACGGTGCCACCTTTCATCATTTGTTATGATGAGTTTGAGTAAATTTGGGTAATCAGACAGTACTTGCTCAGCAATGTTTCTGCAATACTGCTTTTATCACTGTTGCACACCACTATAGAAAAAATTATTCCGATTAGCACTTTCAAGCCTCACAGCTCATCATCAGATCGGAAATAAGAACAACAGTACAAACAACCTCTTTACACCCCCATCCTCTCCACTGCCCGCACACACCCCCGAAAACAAGCTATAAGCTAAATGTCCTTTCTTAACTACAGAGTTCAGTCACCTACAGTAGCGTGCAAATTAATCCGAACACAGATGTTTTTCCATAAAAAGCTACTTTATTCACAAACAAAACCACACAAGTACATTTACAAAAATAACTAGTAGCTGATATGTCCTCCTTTGTTCCTAATGAGGTCAGAGACATGTTTCGGCATCGATTCGACAAGTGTGTTGCAGATTTTTTTTATTTTTTCATCATGAAACCATACCTTTATGACAGCTTCAATCAGTGCATTTTTTTGTGGTACAGTTCATTTTTTCCACTCTCCGCTTTGCGATAGCCCACAAGTTTTCTATTGGATTCAAATCCGGGGAATTGCCAGGCCAATTTAAAACAGAAATTTGTGTTGTTGAAAAAAAGCTTTTACTTTTTTGGCAGTATGGTATGGTGCTAAATCTTGCTGGAACACACCGTTGCCTTCTGGGAACAGGTCCTGAAGTTGTGTGATGACTCTTGTTTGCAGAATGTTGATGTATTCATCACTTCTTAGCATACCATTCACTGGAACCAATGATCCAGGGCCTTTAGAAGTAAAGTTACCTCAAAACAATTTTTTTTTTGGGTGCTTAACAGATTGCTGGAGGTGCACTGGTGACGTTTTTTCATTAGCTGCTTTTCTAATATAAGGCACTTTTTGTCCCTGAACAAAAAAAATGTGTCTCATCGGAAAACATTACATTTTTCCAGTCTTCTATTGTCCAGTTTGCATGTGCTTTGGTCCATGCTACCTTTTTTTGCACATTACACTCTGTTTTTTAATTGGTCGGCAAGCTTTTCGTCCAGCTGCAAGCAGTCTGCGTCGAACTGTTGTCACATGAACATTTGTTCCACTAGCTGCTAACTCTTGGTTCGAATCCACAGCAGAAAGTGTAGGGTTAATTTTACTTTTTCTCATCAACATCCGATCTTGTGATGAAGTAGTTTTCTTTTTTCGGCCACAACTTCCCTTTCTTCGTGGTGAAACCGAACCAGTTTCTTTGAACTGCTTTACAAGAGCATTCACAGTTCCTAGGCCTACACCACACTCAATAGCTATTTGACGCTGTGTCATATTGGTGTGCTCAGAAAAAGCAACAATCTTGGAGCGTTTTCTCGGATTTATATTGTTACGTGACATTTTTACCAGGCCCTAGTAACATAAATATACCATGATTATATTATTAAAAAGTACCAGGAGACATAATATTTTAAGAAAGACTTAATTGAATATGTTTAATTTTAATTGTTTATTGTATGTTATGTTTATTATAATTAAAGTAAGAACTTACTTATGAAATTTGTTTTTTGTGTGCAGACGGTAAAGTTGGAAACACAGTCAGTTAAGGGGAATTATAACATATTACTAATAGTTATTAGTAATCAGTTTTTGTCACATTTATTAATATTATGTATACTAGTGTTAATAACACTAATGTTAGTCTTAACAAGAAAGTACCAAAATCATAGTCAGTCAAATTATATGAATAAGATTTCTATTAAAATAATAAGGAAACAATGTCAGTTTATGTTAAAAGATTACCAAATGTATAAAATAAATTTAAGAAAGTGAAAGGTACAAAAAGAAATAATAAATAAGTTTGGAGCAAAAATAAAAAAAAAATGTAAATCATTAACTCAGGAAATATAGATCAGAAAATAGTCAAGAGTGATGTCAAAATGATCAGTTTTTTATCAGAAGAACAAAGAAACAAATAAAAAGAAGATAAGAGCTCTTATAAAAAAGGTATATCCTTTTAAAAGAAAATGACATATAAAATAGTAAAAGGTTTGTTTATGTTATTCTTATGATGTCACCAGGGTGATATAAAAATGTTACCTGGAAACCAAGGAGATATCTAAGAGGGCCTTAGCAACTAATATGTGGAGGAAGAAAATAGATTGATTCTAAAAAAACTGAATGCAAAAAGGTTGATTTAAATACTTAATAGTAAAAAATAAATTATAATATATGTGATATCAGTGCATCTCCAGATAAACAATTGAATAATTATATATGTCAAGATTAAAATAGAAGAAAGAATTGCTACAAGAATCTACAGAATTAAACCAGGACATCTCTGAAGAAATTGGACCAATTGACACAGGGAGAGAAGTATTTTTTGATCTAAAATTAATCTGAAATATTCCCTGTTAAACCTGATCTAAAGGTTTCAAAAAACTTTGAATACACTTTTATAAAAACCATAATTAACTTTCACTGAGAACAATAATGATTAATAATATGGACATAAGCATAAGCCACCATTGATGTATAGTGCTAACATAATTTAAAACTAATTAAGTCTAAAAAACATTTTTATAACTTAACCTATACACTGAACTGTTTTACACTCTTAATATAATCCTTTTAAGATACTTTGTGACTATTTCTCATCACATGTATTTTGGTACTTTCCCTGTCAATACTGTTGTTATATTGTAGTCGAAAGGACCTACTGAACATTATAATTGTATTTTATTTATTAAAAATAAATTATAAAATGTTTTCAAAAGCCTGAGATCTAAGAGTTACTGCTGCCACTCTGAGCTTATAAAAATACAGCTGGCCAAACTTTGTTAAAAATTATGTTTTACATTTAGAACAAATTAAAGAATAAATAAAGGATTTGAGTTTACAAAATACAGAAAAAGGTTTATTTGTTTCTTATTTCATGAAAACAAAAAGGGTATGATATTCTGAACAAAATATCTGATACTGTGAGTTGACCTCAGTAATTAGATTAAGTTGGCAACACTCATCAATTGAAAATCTTAGCAGATTCCTTTTAAAAATGTGGTGATGAGTACAAATCATCATATCCATTGCTGAAAGAAAAGAATAAAAGAGAGTTCATTACAGGATAAAGAGACCATATACTATTTACATAAACTTGAACAAAAATTTATTATTGACATTTCACCAATAAAATTTTATTTGCAAACGGTGATTGCAAATTGGCGCTCAACAAACGTTCCCCTGAACAGATACTCATCCTTAAATTAATATATACAAATAATAACAGAGTTAAACAAGACACAAATTCAGATAAATTACCATAGATTCGAGTCTAGATGTAACAAATTGGTTATCCCAATAGTAAGGCTAAATAAAATATAATTTAGAAAGAACGATTATTAAATTTGTAAGGGTAAAACACAAATACACGTTGCAGATTGGAGCCCAACTAGTGAGGCTAGATATAGAATAGCTTTGTATTCTTATTGTGAGTTTACAGTGATTTCTACTCTAGTGGCGGCTACGATTAACAACAGAGATGTCAAGGAGAAGAGCGACGTCACGGAAACGAATGGAAGAAGAAGAGATAGAGTTAAATATAGAAGACCAGGAAACAACAACAGTTGAAGAAGTGGAAGTAATAGTAAAGGATACTCCAGTAGCGGCGACTGAAGAAATGGAAACGGTGGTAAGGGATACACCAGGGGATCAACCAGATAAACCCATACAAAAGGAAGACATGAGCATGCAGGAGATGTTGAGAATTCTAATGGAAGGGAATAACAAAATTAATGAAACATTGAAACAAAATAAAGAAGATAATGAGGAATTAAAGAAACAAATGAAAGAAAATCATGAAACATTGAAACAAAATAGTGAAGAATTGAATAAAAAAATCGAAAGCAATAATGAAACATTGAAACAAATGAGGGAAGATAATGAAACCTTATTAAAACAAACTAATGAGGAATTAAAGAAACAAATGAGGGAAGATAAGGAGGAATTAAATAAAAAATTAGAAAGCAATAATGAAACATTACAACAACAGTTGAAGGAGGATATTAGACAAAGTAATGAGGAATTAAAAGGACTGTTGAAGGAAGAGAGTGAGAGAAATAAAGAGGAATTAAGACAGCAGTTTGAAGAGTATAAAGAGGAAATAAGGGATAGAATTACTGAAACCAAACAAAAGGTTGAGAAAACTGAGGAGAATTTCAGTCAATTACGCGAAGAGGTAATAAACAAAATAATTGAAGTGGAGGATAACAGTAAAACCAGTCTTGTTATACTTCACAAAGATACTCAGGAGCAATTAGAGACACTACAAAATAAGGTAGGGGAACAATACAATCAGGCAGAAACCAAGATAATACAGGTACAAAATCAAGTTACCAACAACAGGAAGAAAATAGAGGAAATTCAACAGAAGGACATAATAAATCTTATGAAGAAATAGAGGTACTAAAACATAGACCGATAAACTATGTACCTACACTAATCGGAGAAAGTAAAGAAGTGATAAACTTTGAAGAATATCGTCAGAACCCTCTAGAATTTTTGGAGAGGTTAGAAGAAGGTCTGAATAGAATCAAAGAAAATCGGTGGCCAATAATAAAGAATCTCCTCGATGATAGTTTTAAAAATAGTAATGATAACTGGTGGAAGGCAGTAAGAAATGAAATCACCAGGTATAACGAATTTAAACAAATTTTTAAAATAAAGTATTGGTCTGAGTCTATCCAAAATATAGTCCGAGACAATTTAAGCACTGGCCGATATGATGCTAGAAGAGGACAGACAATGACTGCTTACTTTTTGGGTGAAGTCTGCGTAGCTCAACATTTACAACCAAAAATTGTGGCGATTTCATTAATTACAAATAAAATAATTAATAAATAGGTAATGTAAAAGCTGAGAAATTTTAAATTTTAATAAAATCTCACATTTAAACTAAATTTTATCGCTATCATAAAATTATAATAATATTGAATGAAGAGTTTTAAATAAAAAAAAAATAGTAATGCGAGTGTATAGATAGGGAGAACCTGGTTAATTAACCCTGCATAGACATGCGCTAACCGGAATTAACTTGAATACCGACCCCTAAACAAACTAATAATCCTTGTAAATTTGATATTAATTAAATAAATAAACAAGACCACAGTAGTGTACATTAATGAAGTCTGTAATTAAGAATATCTTTGGATAATTAAAAAGTCAAACTTTAACCATTTAAATAGAGGATAAATGTGGAACTATTTCGTTGCGACGCGTAACCTCCGCGCGATTAACTGACCCTTCCTACATTGTAAAGAGTCGAGATGAAGCGCTCGCGTAGAAGACACACGCCTGAACCATGTCTCCGCGAAAGACAAAATATTTTTATTTAGAAGACCCATACAACAATGTGTAGCTAAAGTATTGGCAATTTAGTGTGGTAGTAAGTCTAAATGTTAAAAAAACCGAAATGCATAAATAACTGTGTAAGGGATGACATCTCATCTGTTTAATTGGTAAGACGTTTATGTTGTTTTAAATAATATGGTACGAGCTACCAAAAGTGAGAACTTTTATAAACAATAATGTGACGTGCGATTCTGCAACAAACAAGAACAGTTACGGCACTTATACTACTAACGATGTTTAACCACGAGACTTCTGAGAACTTCCAAACTACTTCATTATGAACTAACCACTTCAAGAACTTCAACAGAAAAGTTATCTCCACTTAAGATCAACCGCAGACGAACACCATAAGGACCAAGGACCCTGACTACGAGTAACCTGATGGATTTGGCAGGTGACACGGAGACTTGTTCTCCGTGATTAATTAAAATTCTAACCAATGAATTGCTAAAGACAGTTGAAATAAATAAATAGAAAGACTTTAACGATAACCACATTATAAGATGTAGTATGTTATAGAATTCAAAATATTTGTAGTAACGAATAATGCTGTTGTATATATATAGCTTCACTGATACAAATTCTTAGAGTAAGTCCATTCTTCAAATGGCCCCCCCAAAATAGTATTTATAGAATATAAATAAGCGAGCTTAACTCATAAACAAGTTTAAGGTCCCGGATCCGTGGATAATGCTAGCACAAATAAATCCATATGTTTTGGCCCCAGTTCTTTACCAAAATCTGTTATAAATTGTAATCTTTTATTTAGAAAACCTTATATGGGAATATTTATGTAGAGCTGTTATAGTAATGATTTAATAAAGAGATGTCGTTACTTTACACTAAAACTGTGAGTGAATAAATCATCAGAGCCCCATGTAAAGGTTCCTTTAGTAATAACTACAGCTGGTTTAATTAATTAATAATTAAAAGTTGATTACGAGTATGGCAGCCCGTGCAATTGATCAGAGGTAAGTATGCACAAGTTCGCAGTGTTATAGCGTATGTGACACGCTATAAAATGCGCCACTCTGCTTTGTAAAAAAAAAAATAATAATAATTGTGTAATATTATGACACCCTGTTGATCTATTCACTCATGTACTTTAATATGTGTCTAAAATTTTAAATAAAATAAAAATGATAATTATAATTATAGTGGTATAGTAAATAGGTAACTTTAATTGTGAATTAGATATAGGAATTTACACAATGTTAACTTAGCGCCAAAGGTATACGAAACAACATCAGGTACATGCTTGTAAAAAAAAATTTCATTCATCAACGTGTCAGTTTGTAAACAAAATCTGACCGGTTAAATTCTTGTCCACGCCTGTGTAAAACTGTCATAGTTACCTCCCGCAAAGTTGAGTTAGACAATACGCCACCCTCTTCGATTGTTCTATTGTTATAAGAAGCGTGTATCATCCTGTGTTTAGTAACCGAGAATTCCCCCTTCGTTGAATGTATATTGACGCCTGTGTGAGATTTCTCTTTCTCTGAAATTTATCTCTCTCACTACCAATGTAAATTATAAATGTGAACTTTAATCGTTTATGTGTGAAAACAAGAAAGAGTAGTATAGAATTTAATGCGAATAGTAGAATAAGTATTTATAGCCACTCACATTTCAAAAATGGCTGTATTTAACCCCGATCTATTATTAAAAGATGAACTGTGCTACGCAGCTATTTTACGCGGTTTATCTCACGCAAACGTAACAGTGTCTGAATTGCGCAAGACATTATGCGAAAGCAGATCAGATATACCCTCGCAGTTAGATAGATTACGTGAACTCGATTATGACAGCGAACGAGAAACCTGTTATGCGAAGTATAGGGAACTGACGTTGTTATCTCAAAATATTCATGACGAAAAATCACCTACTGTAATATTGCGTGTCACGCAACGAATAGAACATTTACCCGCCGGTTGAACAATTTATTGAACTGGCCCGACGTCACCGTAACCCCTCCTGATGTGCAAAACTTTGCGGATGAGGCATTACGTCAATTACCCACAATTATCAACGAATTGCGACGAAAGTCAGACTCATCTAGAATGGAAGAAATTGAGCACTCCTTACAAAAATTATATATTTCCCCGGTTCAATCCCCTACTTTAGAACACCCTCCCTCCACCTCGAACCACGAATCACCCACCGTATCGAAGATACAACCGACTCATGAACAGCTAGCTAGTAGAGAATTAAATACCCTAACGATATCAGAACCCCCACAGCCTAGTGGTCACCTTACTCGCACCAGTAGATATGCGATTACGACGCCTAACGCAGCAACGAATCCTTCGAAATGTATACCAAATGTAAATTTTAATGTAGACCTCTACGGAAAGATTACCCACCCAGTAGAGAAAATTATTAATGAAATTCCCTACACCGATGGCTTAAGTATTTCGAAACTGTTAAATTTCATCAGATACCTCCTGCAAATAAAAGATTTACAGCAACTGAACGATTGGGAAATCCTGCAAGTAATCCTGACCAAATGTAAACCACCATTACGAGATCGTGTACTGGAATCATTAAACTCGACTCTTCCAGTAGAAGAACTTCATACTACCATAATCAAACATTTTATCCCCACGGGAATTTACGAGGAGATTAAAAGAAATACCGTACTTCGAGTACAAGGAGCCCATGAAAGACTGGCCCACTATATTGCAGACATCAGAGAATCTACACGACTACTGCAAGTCGACTGGAGTGAGAAACAATTGGTTGATACTATTCTAGTAGGCTTAGAATAGTATCAACTCTAGGAGCTTCTGGAGAGCGTTCTTCTCCAGAAGAACGCTCTCGATTAGCACTAATAAATAGGCCCCACACTTTTGCTGATCTAGAACAATGTAGTATTCACTCTTCAAATGTATGGTACGCAGATCAGAACAGACATGCATCGCTACCACTACACCACATAGAAAGGAAACGCAAGCTCTAGTCTCAGATACAAGAACTCATCGAGAAAGACGACCATTTCGTCGACCAACCAATTTTCATGACCATGGTAAGTCCAAGGAGCCTCAACCTCGACAGGAAACCAGTGAGACCCCACGTAAAGAAAATGTATGTTATAACTGCGGGAAACCTGGACACATCAGTAGAAACTGTAAACGGAAACAGTACTATCAGAAAACCCATTATCCAAAAAACATGTAAGGCAGGGAGATCCGAAATCCTGTGTCTTCCGCAGCATCGTGAAAACAGGTAAACCCCTGAGAGACAACAAATTAAAACAAAATAATAATAACAAAAGAAAATTAGACCCCTATGTTAGAAAATTTATTGATAAATGTAACGCTATTAATAAATGTGATTTCAGTAAGTGTCAATTACCGTATATACAAGTTGACCTCGGTGTTACATCCACCCTCGGATTAATTGATTCCGGATCAACGCGAAGTTTAATTAGTCAACAGCTAGCCAATAAATTATTTAAACACAACTTAGTTAAACGCAGTCAATCAGTGAATATTAGATGCGCTACAGCTAATAAACAAAATTTAATGATAAAACTTATCATCACGTTTAAAGTAAAAATTAAAAATCTAACGTGGTATTTTCCAATGTTGGTATGCGACGAGTTAGGACCCGAGTTAATATTGGGAGCTGATTTTATCAGTAAAACAGGAATAATTCTAGATATTCACGATAAGAAATTTTATTTTGGATTCGATCGTTCACAAAAATATAACTTGGATGATAATGCAAATAACAGAGAAAGTACTGGAACTACTTCTACACATCTAAAACATCACGAATCTGAATTAGGTCATCTGGAAAGTAAAGATAGACGGAACATGCAGACATTAATAGAACAGTTCTCCAACGTCCTCACCCCAAAGTTAGGACTGACGGACCTGATAGAGTACAAAATCAATTTGAGCGACCATAAAGTAATACGTTTAGCCCCATACAAGTTATCACCTCCAAAAATGGAAGTAATGAAGAACCACATTAACAAATTGTTAGAACAAGGAGTCATCGAACCCTCTACTTCATCTTATTCATCACCCGCGTTTTTAGTACCCAAAAGTAACGACAAACATAGACTAGTTGTGGACTACAGGCAACTAAATAAACGGATAGAATTTGAATCTATACCTCTTCCCGACATCCGCAGTGCTTTTCATTATTTTACGAAAGCAAAAATTTTTACCATCATGGATCTAAACCAGGCATTTCACCAGATACCCCTCTCGGAAGAATCAAAACATCTAACCGCATTTGCCGTCCCTTTCAATCTGTACCAATTTACGAGGGTACCCTTTGGTATATCCCAAGGTAGTTCTGTATGTAGCAGATTATTAGAAAAATTATTTCATGATATAAAATTTAAATATGTGTATCACTACTTAGATGACATTGTTATCTACAGCGAATCAATTGATCAACATCTTAAACATCTACGTGAAGTACTATCCCGATTGGAGAAAGCTGGATTAACTGTAAACCCCAGTAAAGTAAATTTTGCTGTCACACAATTTTCATTTTTAGGTCACATCGTAAAAGCCAACGGAAAGGTAAGCATAGACCCCGACCGAACCCGTGCTATCAGAGAATTTTTACCACCGCGGGATGCGAAAGGAATAGCCCGATTTTTGGGAATGATAAATTATTTCCACAAGTATATCCCACATCTAGCCGAAATTGCAGCACCTCTGAATGCTTTAAGAAAGAAGGGAGTTAAATCTGAGTGGAATGAGCAACACCAAACTGCATTCGAGAAACTGAAAGAAAGCATCATTGTAGCGGGGCATTTTAGGCCTACCTGGGGCAATATAAGGAAATTTGTATATTTTTTTTTTTATATAAACAAATAACATTTTTTCATGATAGGGACAAAATTTATAACCGGAAGGTAAATTCCGTGGTTGCGATGAAAACAACAGTGGCAGCACTGACTGTGAAGGTTCGTCAATAATATTTTATATGAACAGATTCAATAACCGACAAACTGTGCAAAAGTCAGTTCAAGGACACAACACAACGGTAAACAAATTATGTAACAGAGTCAGACCATCTGACATAAGTATATACGTCAGAGCCGATCCTTGTTGTGGAATCCAGTTATATAACAAATGACAGTCTGCTGGCGGAGTGATATAAACTTTCAAACAAAGAGACTTGGTCACACAACAACAGCGACTTCATAAAATAGCGCCAGTGGCTAAGTCCCAGTATAAAATTAGTCAGTGAGCCGGCCGGTCACATATACAAGTACCGAAATGTAAATCGCGGGCGCCCGCACCAAAAAAATGAAACGTAACGCTTTTTAACTCTAAATCAGAGTATAATAACCGCTTTAAAAATATGTAGAAATCGGAATACATATACAAAATGTAGAGACATTTTCGGAGATCATCAGTTTTAAAAATATAGCTAATGTGCGTGTAAAATAATGTGACGTCTTCAGGACTCATTGAACAGATAAGTAAAAAGAAAATGTGTACCGAAATACTTAACAAAAGTTAACCAAAATCATAAAATAACAATAATATGAGATCTCACGGGGTATAAATTAATTGGGTGTGTGTGTGTGTGTGTGTGTGTGTGTGTGTGTGCGTGAGTATGTGAGAATATATAAATTTAAACAAAGAAGGCTGGTTTGCGTTTAACATAAAAAATTATTTCTATTTAATATCTTGATTCTTTTTATTTCTTATAATATTTCTTTTATTTTTACCAACGGTTGTTATATTAAAGGTTTATACTATATGTGAGTTTTTAGAATTGAGAATATCTAATTGTTAATAAACTTTATATCATGGGAGACCATAGAAAGTTTTCTTTATTTTGAACAACCAATTCTGATCTCCTGTTCGCCGAAAAGAACCCGAGTACTAATTTTTTTTGTTGGTTTTGTATTATGTTTCTTGTATTTAATAAAAACAAGATGGCGCCCAACAGAAAACAGTGAACAGTATCTTTAGAATAATTTCAATACAATTATTAATAAAACGAAACATCACATTTGGCGCCCGAACAGGGACAATTTTATATAAAGGAATTTTATATAAAATACGGCCTACTTGGGAGGACAGAATGGTTGTTTGAAAGAACAGAAACATTTTTTTTTTAGGTACGTAAAATAGACGTAGATATGGGGTTATGTTATGATGGTGTGGAGTATGGGTAGATAGAGTATCTTTTTGATAATAAACATATGTTATATATATAGTAACATTTTGAAAAGAGATATATGTAGAAGTTTTCTTTTATTTTCAAAATGGCAGATAATAACGAGATTGTAGTGGAAATGAGCGAGTCGGCTAGTGTGGGAGAACCAGGGGTTCATTCAACCCCAGTAAATCAATCAAAAGAATTCAGCCTAACTGAATCAGCTATAGACGACTCGAGTAATCTATCGACTCCAATATCAACAAAATGTAAACAAGTAGAAAATGATATGATGAGTGTTATACTAAAGCAGTTAGAGAAAATGAACAATAAATTTGATATTCAGAACAGTAAATTCGATGAATTAACAAACCAAATTAAAGAAATTAATAGACATTGTGAAAGTACTAAAGTAGAGTTTACTGATAAAATTAACCAAGTAGAAACCAAGTTAGAAAATTCAATACAGAAGACAGATGTTAAATTTAATGAAATAGATAGTCAGATAGATAGAGTTGAGAAGCAAATCAATGAAAATAATGAAATATTAATAAATTCAATGAATGAGTATAACAATGACATAGAATCAAAAATTATTAAATGTAATATTGAAACTGAATGTAAGTTGAGTAGCGTAGTAATGACAGTTGAAAAAATTAGTCAAAATATATATGAACACCAAAATAAGATAGACTCTAAAATAAATGAAATTGAAAGTAATTATAAGACAGAAATACAAGCAGTAAATGAATCTATTGAAGTGATATCAAAAAATAATGTACAGTCTGAATATAGTAATGACAAAAAATTATATTCACTTGAACAAAACATTAGTAGTATGAAAGACGAATTAAGTTTAGTAAAAAGTCAAAATGTAAACAATGTTACTGAACGCATATTTTTGACACGAGATACAAATAATGAAATAGAATTAGAAACTTTTAATTGTGACAATCGTAGAGTACACCCAATGCAATTTTTAAATAGGGTTAGGGAGTTTAATCGGTTTAATAGTAGTAGTTGGGAGGTTAAATTGCTGAAGATTATCAAATGTTTTAAAGGTAGTGCCGAGATATGGTCGGAAGTACACCATACCGAATGGGATAGTTACGAAGATTTTGAGGTAGCTTTTCGAAACAAATATTGGTCAGAAGAAGACCAAGAAATCTTAAGAAGTAAAATAATGGGTACTGGGAATTTTGGTAGGATTAATAATCACCTAACCATATATGTAATGATGATATATAACGAAGCTAAGTATCTGGAACCACCGTTACCATTCCGGTCATTTGTAAGACATATTAGCAAACACCTGCCCAGAGAGGTGCAAATCACGTTAATGACTAGAGAGATTACAAATATTAATGAGTTAGAGAGCATGCTAGACGTGCTACAGAATATAGGGGAACGCGACATAGGGCGACGTCCAAACACACCAGTAGTACCACACCATAATAATAATAATAATAATAATTACCATCAGAACAGGGGTACACAGAGTTTTCATAGAGGAGCGCGGGGAGGAAGTTTTGATAACAGGGGTGAGAGTTGGAGGTGTAGAGCCTGTGAAACCGACAATTATGCTAATAGAACAAATTGTTTCAGATGTCATCGAAACAGGGAGTGCGCCAGGAACGAGAGGGCGAACCCACCACCCAATCAACAGTCGAGAGGAGGAGAATTTCATAGAGGAGCGCCGACAGGAGGAAGACATTATAATAGAGGTAGAGGGGGAAATCCTCCAGCTGTGGCAGGTCCATCCACGGAAAACTAGGGAGGACAATGGAGAAGCGGGCCCAACCATTGTCTACGGAAAACAGGAGGGTCCAAATAATCAACGGATTCCATAACAACGTTATCAAGATGGACATGGCGAAGGAACTGTTAGAAGAAGAGGAGAACAAGGTGATGGAACGCAGAGTAGGATTGACTGAGGTGATAATTAACATTGAAGGTAAGAATTATAAAACTTTAATTGATACCGGTAGCGAGATCTCAGTAATTTCTGAAAATGTCATGGGTGAATTAAAAGAGTTAAACAAGAATATACCGTCATTACCAGTTGCAGGGGTTACTGTAATGGGGGTAACTGGGGTGAGAAGTAAGAGAATAACCAGACAAGTACAATTAAATATTTTAGTAAATGAAGTTGAATTTGAAAACACTTTCCTAGTAGTTAAAGGGTTAAGTCTAGATGTAATATTGGGAAATGATTTTTTGGAAAGAAACGGAGCAGTAATAGATTTCAATAAACAAATAATAAAATTTGAGAAGGGGAATAAACCAGTCAGAATAGAGTTTAAGAAAGTAGTAAATGAAGCTAAAGTCACGGGAATAAAAATGTTACATAAGCAGATAAGCGATAGAGAGATAGAAACTAAAGTAAATATATGTCTAGAGAGTGATAGTCTAGAAAATGAGGAGAGAGAGATGCATGAGCATAATGAGAGTGTGTGGGCAAATAGAGCCGACAAATTTTTCAATGAAAATACAGTTGTAGGAAATACTCAGCGAGAGGAGCTGTGGGCAGTTGTGGAGCGGTACAGAGAGGTGTTTGATGAATCACCAGGGAAAGCGAAGGACTACATCTGCGAGCTGAAAGTTCGGGACCATGCACCATACATGCAGAGGAGCTACCCGGTGCCGTTTTCGAAGAGGAGGGCTGTACAGGAGGAATTAGACCGGATGATGCAAGGAGGCATAATTGAACGCTCAGTATCACCTTACTCAAATCCTTTGGTGGTAGTGATAAAAAAAGGATGGCAAGGTAAGGTTATGTTTAGATGCTCGGAAAATTAATCAAATTATTATACCTGACAGGGAATCTCCGGAACCCATAAATGAGATTTTACAGAAGTTTAGCGGAGTCAGATACATGACGTCCTTAGACCTGACCGCTGGATACTGGCAGGTACCATTAGCAACAGAGAGCAGGAAATACACAGCTTTTCTTTTTAACGGTAAGAATTACCAGTTCAAACGCTTACCTTTTGGATTAAACACCAGCGTTGCCAGTTTTATCAAATGTTTAGATAATATTTTACAACCTAAGGATTTAGACTTTTTAACTGTATATGTCGATGATATCTTGATAGCCTCTAGAACATTCAATGAACATTTAGAACACATAGAATATGTATTAGATAAGCTGCAAAGAGGGGGTTTAACAGTGAATTGGGACAAGTCTAAGTTTCTACAAACAGAAATACAATTCTTAGGATTTATTATTACACAGGAGGGGATATTAGCCAACCCTGACAAAGTCGAAGCCATAATGCGATTCCCCGAACCAAAAAACATTAAGCAATTACAAAGTTTTTTAGGCCTATGCAATTTTTACAGGAAATTTCAGGAGAACTACGCACACACAACATCCAAACTGAGTGCTGTACTGCAGAAGAATAAACAGTGGAGATGGGGCGATACGGAACGAGCTGCGTTTAATGAAATTAAGAGAAAGTTTAGTCACATGATCATGATGAATCATCCCGATTTTAATAAGACCTTTTATTTGCAGACCGACGCCAGCAATGTAGCGCTAGGGGCGGAGTTATACCAGGAGAGCTGCGACAAGGAACACCTAACGATCGCCTTCGCCAGTAGATCGCTGTTGTCGGCGGAAAAAAATTATACTACCACTGAAAAGGAACTTCTAAGTATTGTGTTCGCCGTGGGTAAATTCCGGACCTACATCCTAGGGAATACCACGATAATCCGGACGGACCACAAGGCACTGTCATTTCTGAATTCATGTAAGCTAACACATAGCAGATTAACCAGGTGGGTATTAGCCTTACAAGAATATAACTTTTCATGGGAGTACATAAAGGGGTCAGATAATAAGGTACCAGATACACTTTCTAGAGTAGATGTTATAGATAATAAAACTGGTAGGGATCTTAAAGAAATAGAAATTTTTAGACTAACTAGAGAAGATAGAATTTTTGGTGAGGAATTAAGTGACATTAAAAACTTGCAAAGGTCTGATAGTAAACTGGGTAAAGTAATTGTTAGTTTAGAAACAGATGTAGAGGGATCTGAATATAATGAGCGATTTCAAGTATATCAAGGTATTTTGTTTAAAAAAGTAGATGGTGGGGAGCGTGATTGGAGGTTAGTTATACCTGAGGGGTTAATAGATAAAATTGTTTGGGATTGTCATATAAGGTATGGTCATTTTGGTGCGAGAAAGTGTGCTAATGTTTTGAAAGAGTCATGTATATTTAAGAATATGGAGAAGAGAGTTAGGAGAGTGCTGAGAGTGTGTGATTTATGTCAAAAATCGAAAGTAGTAAATTACAGAGTAGAAGGGGAGATGAATTATATAAAAGTACATAAACCTTTTGATCTAGTTGCGGTTGATTTATATGGACCATTACACAGAGGTAGAGGGGGTGTGTTATATGTATTTGTAGTTCTAGACACTTTTTCTAAATTTGTGAAGTTGTATAGCATTAAGAGAGCGACGAGTAAAGTACTCAGTGAGAAAATAGTGAAAGACTACATGCTCAATGTTGGAAAACCGAAAATTATATTATCTGACCATGGTCCACAGTTTATAAGCGGCAAGTGGCGGCAGACGCTTGGATGGGAAGGCATCATACCCAAGCATACGGCAGTATACCATCCTCAGTCGAACCAAGCAGAACGGGTGATGAGAGAGATTGGCAGGATATTTCGGGCGTACTGTCACGCCAAACACACAGAATGGCCATCCTACGTGAAGAAAGTAGAGGAGTGGCTGAATTGTACCACCCATGAGTCCACGGGATTTACGCCGCATGAGTTGATCAGGGGAACAAGGCCGCCCAGGATTCTGGAAGAACTTTTGGAATACCCATCTGAAGGTCAGGTTTTGGACAGGGACATGAAAATTAGATTGGCGAACGAGAACTTACGAGAGGAGAGCGAAGAAAACAGAAACATGATGCCAAGGGTAAATGGACCAAGTATGAGGTAGGTCAGTTAGTGTTAGTAAAAAGACATGATTTGTCCAGTGCTCAAGATAGATAAATAAAGAAGTTTTTTCTTGTTATATGAAGGACCTTATGAAATTGTAGAAATAAAAATGCAGAATGCGTATGTGCTGAGGAACCCAGCGACACAGGAAATAGTAGGTACTCAAAATGCGACGAATTTAAAATTGTATCGGTCACTTTAATTGTGTTATGTTTATAAATAAGTTATTAACTATTGTTGTATGTTTACAGAAGGGATCCTCCCCCATTTTCGGGCGGTCACGATCTTACCAGTCCTGGCCGTGGAATTCGGAACTCGGAGGCGGGCCATGTTTGGCGGATCTTCCTTCGGGCGGTGAAAGCAACGATGGTCCGGCTTCACCAAAATTGGTATAAAGTAGAAAACTTAACTACACTTTTGAACGGGGAGGGGGACCCCAACAGGTACGTGACATCAATTATTTTTTATACACTCCAGGCGCAGCGGTTTCGGTGTACCTGTCACGTGCCTGCACTGCCTTAGTGTTGTAAATAATGGAGGCTGCATTTAAGTAAAAGGCAGTGCATACAAATTTAAATATTTTAGTGTCAAGGGCAAAATTAAAGTGGAGCCCTTGACAATATTTTATGTTTAGCCCGAAACGACGAGTTTTGGGGCAAGACGGTTTGGCGCAAGGTAGAAAGCGGGGTAGAAAAAATGGTAGGATAGGGGGAGTAGTGTGTTTCAGAGGGGGGACGTGAATTCACGTAGTGGATCTACCGGGTGCCAATCCGTTTTGCGGCAAGACCCGGCCTTTCAGGCGACTGCGACCTTCCTAGACGTGGTGAATGTCACGATAGAGTCAGCCTTCAATGTAAATAGCATTTAAAAAAAAAAAAAAAAAAAAACTTTGGATGTGTATAATTTGAAATTTAAATAAATTTTTAGAATTAAGTGACCAATTATAATTGTCAAGTTTTAGTATCAGTGAGTATAGGAACGTTGAAATAATGTGTAGTAAAATAAGAACTTGTTATCAATACAAGATGTGGGGATAATTTTGGGGGGTAGTTTGGTGCTCAAAGAAGTGATAGAACAGTGGAGTGTGGAACTGCAACGGTAGAAAGTTTAGTGTCAATTCTAATTAGTTAGTTAGTAAGTTGCTGTTGCTGGGGTGGCATGTGCCCCAGTAGATAGCGGAAAGTGTTGGGGGTAACAGTGAGTGTTACCTCCATCGGAGGCCAACATGGCGAAAATGCACGGCACACCCTTTTGTACAATTTTATATGGTACCTTGATAAATTGCCGTGTCGTGCATATTAATGATGATGTGTACATGCCTGAAGGAAGAGATGATTTCCCCGACTTTTCGGGCGATTACTGCCTTACCAGCACTAATCGTGGTTTTGGCGAGCGGTTAGCTATGGTCATACCAAGTCCCTTGACCATAGCTGGCTTGAAATTGGTCTATATTAGAAATTAATGGGGGGTGAAACTAGGGGGAATCCCGGAACTATGGAACAGCGGCTGCCACTCTGCCCGCGTGGGGGTAGCAGAGAAAGGTGGTAGACCCGCAGTAAGGGCGCATAACTATAGACAAAGATATGTTGATATCTAGTATTTTAAAATGTAACGCAGAAGCAAGGACACGGAGATGTCACATTCCTCCAAAACCTCAGTCCTTGTGGACGCAACTGGACGCCACAGTCCAGGGGGGGTCATAGTGTGTGTGGCAGGGCGGTTGTCCAGGGGGATAACGTATTAGAGATTTGTTATATTTTAATAATGATGATTTGCTACTCAATAATTTTGTTTTGATATGAAAAATAGATGCACTAAATACTTCCTATATTGTGTTTATTATGTCTTATTGTGTTAGTTGTATTTAGTATGTTAGGAATAAGGATTATAAAATATAATAATATGTTTTCAATGTGTTTATAGATTTTAAAATAAAATGAAATAAAGGTGTGATAGTTAAAATTTTCAATGGGTTGCAAAAGATAGAAATGGGTGATAGTAATTGTTTGAATAAAATGTTTGAATCAGTCCAAGTTGAATTTTTGTGGGACATATAGATCTGTCCAAATTGAAGTTAAAGTTAAAGAAATAGTAGAGATGAAAATAATGCAATGTTATTTTGAATTAATGTATGTTATAGAATTTTGAGAAGTATAAGTGGAGACACAGTAGAATTGGAGAATTTATGTAGAGTTTTGAGTGATATATTGTTGTTTATTTTGATGATGTTATTTTGTTGTAGTTGTAGTGAGGTAATGAGATTGAGATTTTGGGGATGGCAATTTTGTAGTAGGGGGTAGTGTAATGTGGGAGTCCGCAACATAAGGGTTGGGACGGGATTTGGTATAGATTTAGTGGGAAGGGGTTGCCTTAGGTAGAATCCAGGAACCAGAGAACGGGAATTGAGTTTTGGGGGGGGGAAATACGTATCCTATGTACAAAGGGTTAGAGAGTATTTTTTTTATATATAGAGAGAAGGTGGTGAATTGAGTTAAAGTAGTAAGGAGTTAGAGGTAGAAAAGGGTTAGTAGATTTTGATAGAGGGGTGTCATACTAGTTAAAGATTTTGTAAGGGAGCGTTAGAGTAATAAAAGGGGTAAGATTATGAGTAAATGCCAAGTTGATAAAGTGAATTATAATGAATAACGTAGAATCACCCAAATTAATGAAAGGGAAAAATAAATGAAATGATGTGAAAAAAAAAAAATTTTGAGAAACGAATTAATAAAAGTTAAATTGAGATTAAAAGGTAATTTTCTGATTTTATGTAAAGTGTGTAAATTTTAAATACAAGTTGTTTATTTTAAGATAATGATAACAATGTGAATTATTAATGTACTATGCTTTCTTATGTTATGTTATGTTGTTAGGTATTCTGATATATATGTTAGTAATAAGTAAAAAAACAAAACCAGTGCTTCTTAGCGCAAACCAGCACCGCTAGGGGGAAACAGATCAGTTGGGGATATGGTGTTGTATAAGGCCACTATTTGATATTTTGATTTGTTGTTTCAGTGTTGGGTGATGCTGTGGCGGCGGACCTGAGCTGGCCAGCGCGTCAGAGCAGGGGCGTTGAGTATCTGTCTGACTCTACGGTGTTGGGATCTCGAGAGAGAAGTCCAGTATTGTCATTCAGATGCGGTCACAGTCACCGAACCAAGGGTGAGTTGATAATTTTTTGTTGTTGTAAACTGTAAAGGGGGTTGTGGCGACATATCCTGGCTGATCCCTTTAGCAAGTATGAATGTGTCAATGAGATTTTTTATGCTTCGGCATAAAATATCTCATTGAGGGGGTTGTAGCGTGTCAATTTTGGATCATTTTATTTTTCAAGGAATGGGGTATTTACATTTTCTATTTATTTCATTTTGGGCGGGCTTGTCTAAAAAATTGTGAAAATTATTGTGCAACCAAATTCATTCCATTATAACAGAACAGTGTTGAGAAACCGTGGTGTAACAAAGGCATAGACGCAATTTGTTGTTGAGTAATGCGGCAAAGGAATTCGCGCCCCCGTCGAAATTCTTAGAACCCTGTACATGTGTGTCGACGCACGAGCGCAACTACTCGAGTCCGCGCTCGGCCAGGACGCCTAGTTGGTTTAACACAAGATGGCTAAAGTAGAAGTATTCATCATCTCTTCACAGACCTTCCGGAAACGCTGCTATAGTCCGGCCCATTTTAATGACATCAGTGTGGCACATGCAAATATCAGCTACACATGTGGCGAATATAATGACTATATTCCATGCATAGAGCTCATGAGTAACAGCAAACCAACATTATACGGCGACTAAAACCTGTTGGCCGTGGACGCGTACTTCCTGCCACTCAAAGACACACACGAGGCAGTCACACTATTGAAGCCGGCCGGCTAGGAACGAAGTAGACTCCACACAAAAGTTTTTTTTTATTTTTAATAGTAAAGTCAAATATCAGTGGAAAAAGTTTGGTATTACAATCAATCCATGCGGTAGAAACTAACCGAGTGTTTTTTCGGACATCAACATTATAACATTTCATATAAAGATGACTGTGCGTGAAGACCGCGTGTCCGCCGTGGGGGGGAAATTTATATTATAAAATGTTAAGGGTATTATAAATTCTGAATGAGAGTGTGTGCAAGCAAAGCTGGGCTGTTTGTGTTTGTGTTTATGTGTATAATTGTTTGAACCTGTATAAAGGATAAGGTAAGCTATAGTCAGTAAGGTGCAAGAGTTGCACAACATGTAACACGAATATCTATCAATTCAACATTTCTGATTAATAAATAAAAAATCTAATTTCTCTTCCATACAATTGAGAGTTAAATTTTTTCAAGGCCTTATTTCGTTACATGTATTATCAGAGTTCGTCGAACGAAATGGGTTTACCTCCACTACGCGATCCGGCCAGATCAAAGACGAAAGGTAAGTGGGAGTTTTTAATTTGAATAAATAATAAAAATTACAAAAAAGAGAAGAGTTACAATTGGTGCCGTGACCAGGATGTAATATAACTGAAAAGGGCTTATATTACTCAGACCTACATCTGACGATACATGGCGAAATATGGTTGCGAAAGCAAATTGATTTTGTATATGTTAAAACATCAGTTTTGAAATAAAATCACTAAGTGACAGTTGTTACATAAGAAAAAATAGATTAAGTAAAAATGTCTGAAAAAACAGAGAAAAGTAGCGTAATAAATTCAATTATGAGTGAAAGTGACCTTGAGTCGCAATCGCTGGATGAAAGTGGTATGAGGACGGGGGAGACGAACGCTGTTACAGAAACAGCTGTCGGCGGTAGTATAATCGTTCATTCAACCCCGATTGTGGCTCAAGCACCACTAAGTGAAACAGATGTTGACTCTGGGATCCAGTTGACCCCAGTTTCAACTAAAAAAAAAATAAACAATCAGAGGAACTAGATATAATGAGTTTCTTACGAAAAATGGACAACAAATTTGACATGCAGAATAAAGAATTAAATAAACGTTTTGATGATAATGATATAACTTTAAATAAGATGAAAAGTGACTTTAACAATAGATTAGATCAATTAACTAATGATTTTAATGAACAGAAAATAAAATGCGAACAGCAAAATATTCAAAACGAGATCAATTTTAAAGAAATTAAAGACCAGAATACTCAGTTTCAGCAGAGTATTAATGTACAATTCGATAACCTGAGTAGGGTACTAGACAAACATATTGATGAACGGTGTGAGAGTATGAAATTACACCTGTCAGAGTCACTAAATGAGCAATTAGAGTGCCGTGTTTCTGATATAACCAATGATATAACTAACAAAGTAGAGAAACAGATCACGGAGCAATATAGTATAATGAATACAATTTTTGAGAAACAAATAAGTGAATGTAACACCAATACTGAATGTAAGATTGGTTATGCTATGAATCAGATCGAAAATAATGATAGTAAAATAAGAGACATAGAAAATAATTGTAAGATTGAGTTCAAGACCATACAAAATACAATAAGTGACCTTGAATGTGATAATAACCTTACATTAATGAATGTTAAAAATGAATTGAGCATGGCCATCAGCCAACAAGTAAACACTGTTACCGAGCGAGTAATTATGACTCGTGACATAAGCAGTGAAGTTGAGTTAGAGACGTTCAGTTGTGATAATAAAAGAGTGCATCCCATGCAGTTCATAAGTAGAGTGAGAGAGTTCAATAAGTTCAGTACTAATAACTGGGAAGTCCAATTATTAAAAATTTTTAAATGCTTTAAGGGTAGTTCGGAGATATGGGCCGAGGTACACAAAACGGAATGGGGGTGTTTTGAAAGTTTTGAGTCCGCATTTATAAATAAATACTGGTCTGAAGAAGACCAAGAAGTGTTACGAAGTAGAATCATGGGAACAGGGAATTTTGGGGGGCCCAATAATAATATAACAGGGTATGTGATGAAAATATTTAACGAGGCGAAATACTTAGAACCGCCATTGCCATTTAGATCTTTTGTGAGGCATATAAGCAAGCATTTGCCAAGGGAAGTACAGATAACACTTATGACAAGGGAGGTAGCTAATATTAGCGAATTAGAGAATATTTTAGATGTGTTTCAGAATATCCGGGACCAAGAATTGAGTCGCCGTCAGAACCAGCAGAATGGAAATAATGGAGGTAATCAGGGACCGCCGAGGGGACCTACAAATGGACCGGCATTTCCCAGACGAGAACAAAATAACCGAGGACCAAAATGGTCTTGTCCAGCATATTCACAGGAGAATTATGCGACACAAAATTTTTGTTTTAGATGCAGGAGAGAGAGACCGGGTCAGCGACAGGAACCACAACCTGCACAGAACCAGCATGCATACCAACGAAGGGGAGAGGGCCAAGGAGGAGCGCCGAGAGGCCACGCTCATGAACAGCGAGTAAACCAACAAGAACGAGGATACAACCATGCAGTGGCGTGCACCTCTGCGGGAAACTAAGAGGGACAATGGAACACCGGACCCGACCGTTGTCGCCGAAAGTTTCTGGGGTCCAAATGGATGATAGATACCGAAACAACGTTGTGATTACAGATTTGTCTGAGGAATTATTGGAGGAGGAAGACTTCGAAGCAGGGAGACGGGAGAATGGACTGACTGAGGTGAAAATCAACATAGAAGGTAAGGAGATTAAAACTTTAATCGATACAGGTAGCGAAATCTCTGTTATTTCTGAACATGTACTAGATGAATTAAGAGAAATAAATAAAAATATTCCATCTTTACCAGTAGCTGGGGTGACGATTGTAGGTATTACAGGGGTTAGAAGTAAAAGAGTCACGAAACAAGTACACTTAAACATGGTAATTAACGGGGTAGGGTACGATAATACATTTCTAGTCGTACGGGGATTAAATCTTGAGGTTATACTGGGAAATGATTTTCTGATTAAACATAAGGCGGTGATTGATTTTCCTAAACGGGTGTTAGAATTAAATAGTGAAGGGGAACCAGTCCGTATTAATTTTGAGCGGGTGTTAGATACGATAAGAATTTCAGGGGTAAGGGTGATACATAATCGGAATAATAAACAAGAAATGGAAGTTAGTGTGAATGTATGTAGTGAGAGTAAGTTAGAGTACGAGGAGAATGTAGATCACTTATGGAATGAGAGAGCACTGAAATTTTGTAGTGAGGGTGGCGTAATAGGGAGTTCTCAACGTGAGTCGTTGTGGCGGGTAGTCGAGAATTTTAGAGAAGTGTTTGCCGATAAACCAGGGAGGGCAAGAAACTATGAATGCGAGTTAAAGGTGAGGGAACACGCACCCTATGTGCAAAGAAGTTATCCGGTGCCATATGCGAAGAGAAGAGCGGTTCAGATTGAGTTAGAGAAAATGTTAGAGGGAGATATAATTGAGCGATCTGTATCACCATATTCCAACCCTTTAGTAGTAGTAATCAAAAAAGATGGGAGAGTGGGGTTATGTCTAGATGCCCGCAAAATCAATCAAATAATTATTCCAGACCGGGAGTCACCCGAAGCGATAGAAGAGATTTTTCAGAAATTTAGCGGCGTACAATATATGACCTCTTTAGACCTGACCGCCGGGTATTGGCAAGTTCCGTTGGCGGCAAATAGTAGAAAATACACGGCCTTTTTATTCAACGGAAAGAATTATCAATTTAAGAGATTACCGTTTGGATTGAACACCAGTGTAGCTAGTTTTATCAAGTGTCTGGACGAAATTTTGCAACCCCATAACTTAGATTTTTTAACCATATACGTTGATGATATTTTGATAGCTTCCAGAACATTTGAAGAGCATGTAGAGCATTTGGAATATGTATTGGAGAAGTTATATCAGGGAGGTTTGACAGTGAATTGGGACAAATCAAAATTTTTGCAAACTGAGATACATTTTTTGGGTTTCATCATAACACCTACAGGGATACGTGCCAATCCAGATAAAGTAGAATCCATCCTGACGTTCCCGGAGCCTAACAACATAAAACAATTGCAAAGTTTTCTTGGTCTCTGTAATTTTTACAGGAAATTCCAGCGGAACTACGCCCAGACGACGGCCCGACTCAGCGCAGTGCTGCAAAAGAATAAGCAATGGAGGTGGGGAGAAAACGAAAGGGCAGCGTTCAACGAAATCAAAAAGAAGTTCGCTGATATGATTTTAATGAATCATCCCAATTTTAATGAAAAATTTTACTTACAGACCGACGCAAGTAACATAGCACTTGGCGCAGAACTATACCAAGAGGACGAGGCGAAAGAACATAAAACCATCGCTTTCGCCAGCCGGACGTTGCTAGCAGCAGAACGTAACTATACTACCACAGAGAAGGAGCTCCTCAGTATAGTGTTTGCCGTGAGGAAGTTCCGAACGTACCTGCTGGGTAATAGAACCATCATCAGGACGGACCACAAAGCGCTGTCGTTCCTGAATACTTGCAAACTCACACACAGCCGGATAACCAGGTGGGTGTTAGCTCTTCAAGAGTATAATTTTTCTTGGGAATACATCAAGGGTGTAGAGAACAGGGTGCCAGACACACTATCACGAGTGGACACAGACAGAAATAGAACAGGTAGAGATATTAAAGAGATAGAGATTTATAGATTGTCCAGGGAAGATAAACTTTTTGGGGAAGAATTAAAGAATATAAATGTAATGCAAAGAGCTGATAGTAAGTTAAATAAAATAATTACTAGTGTAGAATCAGATGTAGATGAGTTTGGGTATAAACAATATTTTCAAGTGTTTAAAGGGAGTTTGTTTAAAAAAGTAGAGGGGAGAGAGCGAGATTGGAGGTTAGTTATACCTGATGGGTTGATAGAGAAAATAGTGTGGGACTGTCACCTTAGATATGGGCATTTTGGGGCACGGAAGTGTGTGAATGTGTTAAAGGAATCTTGTCTATTTAAGAATATGGAGAAACGCGTCCGAAGAATACTTAGAGTTTGCGGGTTGTGTCAGAAGTCTAAAGTTGTGAATTATAGGTTAGAAGGAGAACTAAATTATATTAAAGTAGAAAAACCATTCGACTTAGTAGCTGTAGATTTGTACGGCCCATTGCCAAAGGGTAGGGGAGGAGTGATGCATATTTTTGTTGTACTTGACACTTTTTCCAAATATGTAAGGTTGTATAGCGTGAAGCGGGCAACGAGTAAGGTGCTGAGCGAGAAGATCACACGCGACTACATGATCAACGTGGGAAAGCCGAAGGTGATATTATCCGACCATGGGCCGCAGTTCATCAGCGGGAGATGGCGCCAGACTCTCGGATGGGAAGGTATCATCCCAAAGCACACCGCAGTGTATCATCCACAATCCAATCAGGCGGAGAGAGTCATGAGGGAGTTGGGCAGAATTTTCCGGACATACTGCCACGCTAAACACAGCGAGTGGCCACTCTATGTCCAGAAGATTGAAAATTGGCTCAACTGCACCACCCACGAGTCGACAGGGTTCACACCTTATGAGTTAATAAGAGGAAAGCGTCCACAGAGGATTTTGGAACAATTAATTGAATACCCACCGGAAACCAACACTATTGGTCGCGAGGTAAAACTTAGGCTAGCGAATGAAAGTTTGTTGACGAAGGGGGAGAGGAGAAAACAGAGACATGATATGAAAGGTAAGTGGACGCAGTACGAGGTCGGACAGCTGGTATTGGTACGACGACATGATTTGTCGAGCGCCCAAGATAAGGAGATCAAGAAATTTTTCTTATTGTACGAGGGGCCGTACGAGATAGTAGAAATAAAAATGAAAAATTCGTATGTGTTACAGAATAGAGAAACCAGGGAAATAGTGGGTACGCACAACGCTACAAATTTGAAATTATTTTGGTCAGCATAAGGATTTTTTATTGAATAGTAAATGTATGAATGTCATATAATTGTTTTTTTTTGTTTCTAGAAGGGCTCCTCCCCCATTTTCGGGCGGTCACGATCTTACCAGTCCTGGCCGTGGAATTCGGAACTCGGAGGCGGGCCATGGTTGGCAGATCTTCCTTCGGGCGGTGAAAGCAACGATGGTCCGGCTCCACCAAAATTGGTACAAATTAGAAATCTAACCACACCTATTTCAACGGGGAGGGGGACCCCAAACAGGTACGTGACGAATTAAAATTTTTTATACACTCCAGGCGCAACGGTTGATGTACCTGTCACGTACCTGCACTGCCTTAGAGTGTTATATATATATAAAGGAGGCTACACCTAAATACAGGGCAGTGCATATAAAAATAAATATTTTCAGTGTCTATGGCTAAGAAATTTCAGCTGAGCCATTGGCAATAGTTTTGCTTACACCGAAATGAAGAGTTTTGCTGGGAGTCACATTTGATGGAAATTCAGACGGTGGGTCTGGAGAAATGAGAATAAGAAAGAGAATAGTAGGAAGTAATGGGGGAAGTAATTTCACAAAGCAGATCTGAATTGTCATCAAAACTGTGACCCATAGCAAAACACCCCCGTTTCAGGCGGGGATACTGACCACTAGAATATAAGTTATAAATTTAAAATGTAAATAAATTTTAGAATTAAGTGACCAAATATAATTGGCAAGTTTTAGCACCAGTGAGTATGGGAACGTTGTGAAGGATATGTAATAAAATAAAAACTTGTTATCAATACAAGATGTGGGGATAGTTTTGGGGGGTAGATTGGTGCTCAATGAAGTGATAGAACAATGGAGTGTGGAACTGCAATAGTAGAAAGCTTTAGTGTATAAATATCAATTAATTAGCTATTAAGTTGCTATTGCGGGGGTGGCTTGTGCTCTCGTAGATAGCGAAATGGGTTGGGGGTAACATAGAGTGTTACCCCCATCGGAGGCGAAAATGGCGAAAATGTGCGGCACACCTTTTTAGTGTAAATTAAAATTTTACACACTGCTAAACGACAGTGTCGCACATAACTAGATTGATGTGTAACAGGCAGTCAAATTGAAGTTTAGATTTCCCCGACTTTTCGGGTGATTACTGCCTTACCAGCACTAATCGTGGATTTGGCTAGCGGCCAGCTATGGTCATATCAAGTCCCTTGACCATAGCTGACTTGAAATTGGTATATATTAGAAATTTAATGGGGGGAGACAATTAGGGGAAATCTCCGGAACTATGAAACAGCGGCTGCCACTCTGCCCGCTTGGGGGTAGAAAGAAAGGTGGTAGACCCGCCTTAAGGGTGTGTAATTATAGACCCGAACATGTTGATGTTCAATACTTTCAAATGTAATAGCGGAAGCAAAGACACGGAGAGGTAAAACCTGCTCCAAAATATACAGTCTTTGTGGAAGCGAAAAGGCGCCACAGTCTTACACAATTTGCAATAGAGTGTGTGGCTGGGAGGTGGCTCAGATGAGCCACGAATTTAAATTTTACCACATAAAAATTTTTTTTGTTTAATTCCAATTTTGATCCAATCAAAAATGCTTGTGCTCTGTTCAAATAATTATATGCTCAGACTCTTAATATAAGGTGTTCATACTATAATTTTAAATGTATTATTTTATTGTAGTAAGTAGATATAGTTGTTGATAAAATATGTGTTTTCATGATAGGTATGTGTATACTGTAAATAAGCCAATAATTAAACGTCTGGCAGGCGGGTAACACAAAATGATCAGAATCAGAGAAATGGGAAATAACGAGATGAGAAGTAATGATAAATAAATACAT
The DNA here is from genome assembly GCA_034769895.1 of Magicicada septendecula. Lineage (NCBI taxonomy): Eukaryota > Metazoa > Arthropoda > Insecta > Hemiptera > Cicadidae > Magicicada > Magicicada septendecula. The sequence continues at coordinate 196,180,916 of CM068370.1, read as the reverse complement.
ATATATTTCATGTAAATTGTTCAATTGTGAGATGTATTTTCATTGGGTTAGGATATCAGCTGATCAGCAATAATACGTCACTGGTGTATTGGTTTATAAACGTTTGTATGATTTGATGCAATGTTGTAATGTATTACAGATGTTTTAAAGTAATGATGAAAATCATTTGATAAAATGAGAAATAAAGTAACAATTTGTGAAAGTTCACAAGAGATAGTTTGTGGGTGATAAATATTTTGTGGGGCATATAGATCTGTCCAAGTTAAAGTCAAAGTTAAAGTTGAATTAGTAGAGATGAAAATAATGTAATGTTGTTTTGAAGTAATGTATATTATAGAATTTTGAGAAGTATTGATGTTGACACAGTAGTAATGGAGAATAATTGTGTTGTTGTGAGTGATATATTTATGTTTATAATTAATGAGGTTATTTTGTTGTATTTGTAGTAAGGTAATGAGATTGAGATTATGGGGATGGCAATTTTGTATTAGGGGGTAGTGTCATGTAGGAGTTCGCAACAAAATATGTTGGGACGGGAATTGGTATCGATTTTAGTGAGGAGGGGCCGCCTTAGGTAGAATCCTGGCCGCCAGATAAGGGAATTTGAGTTTTTTGGGGGCGGGGAAACACATATCCTATGTACAAAGGGTCGGAGAGTATTTTTTTATATAAAGAGAGAAGGTGGCGATTTGAGTTCAATGATAAGTTGGGGTTTAGAGTGTTTTGGGATTAGTAGATATTTTGATAGAGATGGGTGTCATGTTACTAAAAGTTGTAGGTGTTAGAGTCAAAGGGAGAAAGATTATATATGTATACAGTTCAAGTGGTACAGTCAATGAGAATAAATAATTTACATCACCCATAGTAGATTAGAGTAAGATTATTAATAAAGAGAGAGATTTATAATAAAGATATAAAATTGTTTTTTAAACCAGTGACAAAACTTTGAAATAATATAAAATTAAGGTGTTTATTTTAAATAATTTAAATGTCAACTTGATTATTATATTAATATTTTGTTTGTTTTAAATGTTTTATTTTATTATGTTTTGTATTTCAAGGTAGGATATTACAGATGTCAAATGTGTTTTAGATAGAAATTGTGCATAACATATGTAGGTCAAGGGTCTTGGACTTGACCTAGTTTCGATCAGCTGATGAGTTCATACACCTACTAAGCCTGTATAGTAGGAAGTCAATTTTATTTGTTTGTTTAAGTAATTTAAACAAAATTTTAAATAATTTTACATATGAAGGAAACATTTAAATAAATTTATTTTTTTAATTTTAAAATTTTTGAAAATTTTAATTTTTTTTGAAAAAAGGAAAAAAAAACTTGATTTTTTGCCTGCCAGCGAATGAATATTTTAAGTGTTGACTCTTTTATTATTTGTGTACCTAACCATGTTTATTTTATTGATTGATTGTATTGCATTGTATTGTTAGCCTATAAGTGATTACTTGTTAGATTAAGGATATGTTTCGATTAGTAGGAATGTCTAAGTTAAGTCATTTGAAAGAAAAAACAGAAAAACAAGGAAGAGAATTTTTTTGACAAAAGATTATTTTGAATTTTTAAAATTTTTTATAAACCTTAAAAGATAATTTTTCAATTTTACTATGTGTTATGTCAACATGTAATGTGAGTGTGTGTGAGCCCAGTATTTGCTAAAGGTAGCCCAGCTTGCACAAAAGGGGATCCATATCGGCTGAGGATCTGCCATAATCTGAGCCAGGGATTGAGGATTTTTGGGGGTAGCATGTTAAAAGGTGAGGTGCGCTGTGGTACGAGTCTGTTCGATTTCTCGGTGTTGGGATCTCTTACGGAGAAGTCCAGTGATCTCGTTCAGATGAGTCCATGGTCACTGAGCCAGGGGGGTAGTGTACCCATGAGTCGTAAGAACAAGGGGGTTGATGGCACCAGTTCCTCACCGGTCCTCTTCGGGGTTTGTCGATGAGATTTCTTCTGTTGTGAACAGCAGAATTCTCATCGAGGGGGTATTGTGGCGTGTCAATTTTGGATCATTTTATTTTTCAAGGAATGGGGTATTTACATTTTCTATTTATTTCATTTTGGGCGGGCTTGTCTAAAAAATTATTGTGAAAATTATTGTGCAACCAAATTCATTCCATTATAACAGAACGGTGTTGAGAAACCGTGGTGTAACAAAGGCATAGACGCAATTTGTTGTTGAGTAATGCGGCAAAGGAATTCGCGCCCCCGTCGAAATTCTTAGAACCCTGTACATGTGTGTCGACGCACGAGCGCAACTACTCGAGTCCGCGCTCGGCCAGGACGCCTAGTTGGTTTAACACAAGATGGCTAAAGTAGAAGTATTCATCATCTCTTCACAGACCTTCCGGAAACGCTGCTATAGTCCGGCCCATTTTAATGACATCAGTGTGGCACATGCAAATATCAGCTACACATGTGGCGAATATAATGACTATATTCCATGCATAGAGCTCATGAGTAACAGCAAACCAACATTATACGGCGACTAAAACCTGTTGGCCGTGGACGCGTACTTCCTGCCACTCAAAGACACACACGAGGCAGTCACACTATTGAAGCCGGCCGGCTAGGAACGAAGTAGACTCCACACAAAAGTTTTTTTTTATTTTTAATAGTAAAGTCAAATATCAGTGGAAAAAGTTTGGTATTACAATCAATCCATGCGGTAGAAACTAACCGAGTGTTTTTTCGGACATCAACATTATAACATTTCATATAAAGATGACTGTGCGTGAAGACCGCGTGTCCGCCGTGGGGGGGAAATTTATATTATAAAATGTTAAGGGTATTATAAATTCTGAATGAGAGTGTGTGCAAGCAAAGCTGGGCTGTTTGGGTTTGTGTTTATGTGTATAATTGTTTGAACCTGTATAAAGGATAAGGTAAGCTATAGTCAGTAAGGTGCAAGAGTTGCACAACATGTAACACGAATATCTATCAATTCAACATTTCTGATTAATAAATAAAAAATCTAATTTCTCTTCCATACAATTGAGAGTTAAATTTTTTCAAGGCCTTATTTCGTTACATGTATTATCAGAGTTCGTCGAACGAAATGGGTTTACCTCCACTACGCGATCCGGCCAGATCAAAGACGAAAGGTAAGAGGGAGTTTTTAATTTGAATAAATAATAAAAATTACAAAAAAGAGAAGAGTTACAGGGTATTGTAGCGGGGCATTTTGGGCCTACCTGGGGCAATATAAGGAAATTTGTATATATTTTTTTTTATATAAACAAATAACATTTTTTCATGATAGGGACAAAATTTAAAACCCGGATGGTAAATTCCGTGGTTGCGATGAAAACAACAGTGGCAGCACTGACTGTGAAGGTTCGTCAATAATATTTTATATGAACAGATTCAATAACCGACAAACTGTGCAAAAGTCAGTTCAAGGACACAACACAACGGTAAACAAATTATGTAACAGAGTCAGACCATCTGACGTAAGTATATACGTCAGAGCCGATCCTTGTTGTGGAATCCAGTTATATAACAAATGACAGTCTGCTGGCGGAGTGATATAAACTTTCAAACAAAGAGACTTGGTCACACAACAACAGCGACTTCATAAAATAGCGCCAGTGGCTAAGTCCCAGTATAAAATTAGTCAGTGAGCCGGCCGGTCACATATACAAGTACCGAAATGTAAATCGCGGGCGCCCGCACCAAAAAAATGAAACGTAACGCTTTTTAACTCTAAATCAGAGTAAAATAACTGCTTTAAAAATATGTAGAAATCGGAATACATATACAAAATGTAGAGACATTTTCGGAGATCATCAGTTTTAAAAATATAGCTAATGTGCGTGTAAAATAATGTGACGTCTTCAGGACTCATTGAACAGATAAGTAAAAAGAAAATGTGTACCGAAATACTTAACAAAAGTTAACCAAAATCATAAAATAACAATAATATGAGATCTCACGGGGTATAAATTAATTGGGTGTGTGTGTGTGTGTGTGCGCGTGAGTATGTGAGAATATATAAATTTAAACAAAGAAGGCTGGTTTGCGTTTAACATAAAAAATTATTTCTATTTAATATCTTGATTCTTTATATTTCTTATAATATTTCTTTTATATTTACCAAAGGTTGTTATATTAAAGGTTTATACTATATGTGAGTTTTTAGAATTGAGAATATCTAATTGTTAATAAACTTTATATCATGGGAGACCATAGAAAGTTTTCTTTATTTTGAACAACCAATTCTGATCTCCTGTTCGCCGAAAAGAACCCGAGTACTAATTTTTTTTTTTTGGTTTTGTATTATGTTTCTTGTATTTAATAAAAACAAGATGGCGCCCAACAGAAAACAGTGAACAGTATCTTTAGAATAATTTCAATACAATTATTAATAAAACGAAACATCACATCATATCACCCCCAGTACTACAATTAGCCGATTTTACAAAACCGCTTGTAGTGCAGACAGACAGTTTAAGTGTAGCCCTAGGTGCAGTAATATATCAGGAAGTAGATAACTCTAGACTACCTATTAGTTACGCTTCACGCACCCTGACAGATCAAGAAAAGAAATACTCCGCATACGAATTAGAATGTTTAGCTATCGTTTTCGCTTTTGAGAAGTTCAAACCCTTTTTAGAACATAAGGAGTTTCTGTTAGAAACGGATAATCAAGCATTATCTTGGCTACTAAATCACCCAAAACAGTTAGGTCGTATCGGAAGATGGGTATTAAGATTAAATTGTTTCAAATTTAAAGTACAACATATTAGAGGCACCCAAAACGTAGTTGCTGATACACTGTCACGTATGTTCCAGCCGACTAGTAAAACATACGAAAACAAGGAGAGTAGAGAAACGCCGATTATCAATACTTTAATTACCGATTTTCCTCTTGCATTTACGGACTTAGCCCAGTATCAACAACAAGACCCCGTTTAAGACCAATTATAGAACAACTTGACAAAGGAAATAAGTCAGAAAAATACATATTGAGTAAGAGAGTATTATGTTATAGAATAGCGAACGGAAAATATTTACGAATAATCGCCCCTGATATTATTAAAGCTATGCTGATGGAATACTATCACTCTTCCACCATTGGAGCACATATGGGAATAAATAAAACAATACATCGAATTCGTAAAGAATATCACTGGGAAAATATGAACAGTGAGATAGCTAATTTCGCGAAAAGGTGTAGGTTGTGTGCACTCAGCAAACCAGCGAGAAACAGCCAAATAAGTCAATTAATCTCAGAAATTCCTGCTACCCCGTTCTCCAAAATTTATTTAGACTTTTCAGGACCCTACCCGCGTTCTAAATCAGGAAATACAATGCTACTAATTTGCGTAGATTCTTTCAGCAAATTTGTCTGGATGTACCCCATGCGGCGAGCATTGGCTTCAACCACAGTAAGTAAATTACAGAATAGATTATTTAAAGAGTTCGGTACTCCCGTACATCTAGTGTCGGATAACGGACCCCAGTTTAAGTCAAAGGAATTCAGAAACATGTGTTTTAAATTAGGAATAGACCACATTACCACTACAGAGTATCGTCCGCAAGGTAATATAGCTGAAAGGTATTTGCGAAACCTAAAATCTGCTTTAATAGCCTACCATGCAAACGACCATACGTCTTGGGACCAGAACCTATCCTGGATACAATTCGCCTTTAATTCAGCCTATCATGAAGGACATAAGTCTACCCCATTCGAATTATTGTTTAAATACAAACCTAACCACCCATTATCCACTAAGTGGAAAATACACGAGTTGCTACCCCTTGAAATTAAGGATAAAAATATAAAGAAAATCTGGAATGAAGCGCGCGCTAATTTACGAGCAAACTTAGCGAAATCACGGAAATATCACGAGCAAAATAATAATAACAATGAAGTAAAGTACCAAATCGGTGACTTAGTAATGTATAAAACACACCCTACGAGTAGTGCAATCGATAAGACAACCTCCAAGCTGTCATACCGATGGTGCGGTCCTTATCAAATTCACAGATACTTAACTCCAGTAACTGTAGCCCTGTACGAACCCTCTACTCAAAAATATGTATGAAGAACACATATTTCGCAGATAAAGCGTTATCACAAAGAAGGAAATGGTAGAGTGCAAGCAAAATAAATGTAGTAAAAAGGTATATGTTTTGTACTCAACTGCTAAAGAGTACTTGAGTAACAATTGGCTACCTAATCGTATAAATAAGTACGAGGCCTGATCAACCTTGAATCCTATTCATCAAAAGTAGAACAAAGTGAGAAGTCAGCTGACATAGAATATAAGTAATAATTAAGTAATAAATTACTTAAAGAGTAATTCTATAACAAGAGTAACTCACAAACTAAAGAAAAATCCGGTAGTAGTCGTAAGTAGTAGATTTAAGAAGAATTTAGTATGTTTACGATATATTTTATGTGTGAATTTTATGTAGTATAAGAATTAGTCTGTAAGGTATTATATATATATATATATATATATATATATATATATATATATATTGATAGTAAGAATAAGCAAGTCGAGAGTGACTTATGCAGCTCATAATTTTGTACAGAGAAACGAGTGAGATAAATTTCATACGGTAATCCCCAAGCATACTCCCAGTACATTGCTGACCAAATAACATATATTTTCCCCAGCCGGAGTCTGTTTTTAAGCGGCGGAGTATGTGACGATTTCATTAATTAAAAATAAAATAATTAATAAATAGGTAATGTAAAAGCTGAGAAATTTTAAATTTTAATAAAATCTCACATTTAAACTAAATTTTATCGCTATCATAAAATTATAATAATATTTAATGAAGAGTTTTAAATTAAAAAAAAAATAGTAATGCGAGTGTACAGATAGGGAGAACCTGGTTAATTAACCCTGCATAGACATGCGCTAACCGGAATTAACTTGAATACCGACCCCTAAACAAACTAATAATCCTTATAAATTTGATATTAATTAAATAAATAAACAAGACCACAGTAGTGTACATTAATGAAGTCTGTAATTAAGAATATCTTTGGATAATTAAAAAGTCAAACTTTAACCATTTAAATAGAGGATAAATGTGGAACTATTTCGTTGCGACGCGTAACCTCCGCGCGATTAACTGACCCTTCCTACATTGTAAAGAGTCGAGATGAAGCGCTCGCGTAGAAGACACACGCCTGAACCATGTCTCCGCGAAAGACAAAATATTTTTATTTAGAAGACCCATACAACAATGTGTAGCTAAAGTATTGGCAATTTAGTGTGGTAGTAAGTCTAAATGTTAAAAAAACCGAAATGCATAAATAACTGTGTAAGGGATGACATCTCATCTGTTTAATTGGTAAGATGTTTATGTTGTTTTAAATAATATGGTACGAGCTACCAAAAGTGAGAACTTTTATAAACAATAATGTGACGTGCGATTCTGCAACAAACAAGAACAGTTACGGCACTTATACTACTAACGATGTTTAACCACGAGACTTCTGAGAACTTCCAAACTACTTCATTATGAACTAACCACTTCAAGAACTTCAACAGAAAAGTTATCTCCACTTAAGATCAACCGCAGACGAACACCATAAGGACCAAGGACCCTGACTACGAGTAACCTGATGGATTTGACAGGTGACACGGAGACTTGTTCTCCGTGATTAATTAAAATTCTAACCAATGAATTGCTAAAGACAGTTGAAATAAATAAATAGAAAGACTTTAACGATAACCACATTATAAGATGTAGTATGTTATAGAATTCAAAATATTTGTAGTAACGAATAATGCTGTTGTATATATATAGCTTCACTGATACAAATTCTTAGATTAAGTCCATTCTTCAAATGCCCCCCCCCCAAAATAGTATTTATAGAATATAAATAAGCGAGCTTAACTCATAAACAAGTTTAAGGTCCCAGATCCGTGGATAATGCTAGCACAAATAAATCCATATGTTTTGGCCCCAGTTCTTTACCAAAATCTGTTATAAATTGTAATCTTTTATTTAGAAAACCTTATATGGGAATATTTATGTAGAGCTGTTATAGTAATGATTTAATAAAGAGATGTCGTTACTTTACACTAAAACTGTGAGTGAATAAGTCATCAGAGCCCCATGTAAAGGTTCCTTTAGTAATAACTACAGCTGGTTTAATTAATTAATAATTAAAAGTTGATTACGAGTATGGCAGCCCGTGCAATTGATCAGAGGTAAGTATGCACAGGTTCCCAGTGTTATAGCGTATGTGACACGCTATAAAATCCCTGAAGAGTGTCTCATAGCCAAATTGTCATATCACTTTGGAGAAGACATTGTATGGGCTCGTCGGTGTGGACAGATAAAAACTATTGGAGAAATGGAGGCTCTCTTAGAAGGTTTTGAGAGGGAAAATTATGATTACAGGAGTCGAAGAAGAACAGAGGATTGGAATGATAGGAACAATGAACAACCACACGACAGTCGACGGCCAATAAACCACGTACGGATGGAGTGATATAATAGAAATCCGAATAACAGGCGATTTCAAGGAAGACGTAAGAATTTTAATAATGACAGAAATTATGGCAGGCGATATGGAAGAGATAATGACAACAGGAGACAATGGAATGATAACGGAGAACCTATCAGAGATCCAGAAGCTGGGATAGAAGAAGGGAGACACCCTCTGGAAACCAAAACACCAATGAACAAGTTCAACAAACCAACAGTGATATAAATAGGGAAAACGAGAGGCCGCAGTGAGAACATTGGACGGCCCATCACTGCGAGCGGACCCAGGGCTGAGGAGAGATATAAACCCTAATAATAATAACAAAGAACCAATAACCGTGATAAGAAACTTTTATTTAAAAAATATACAGAGAGATTTGTTGGAAGAGATTACCATGGCAGAAGATAAACCGAATGAGGACATAGTATACATCAAGGTAGAATTACATGGGGTGCTAACTGAAGTTATGATAGATACAGGAGCAAACATTTCTTTAATAGACAGATTAGAGCTGAACAGAATACAGGAGTTGAGTACGGAAAAAATATCCACATTGCCTATTAATAATATTGCTATTATAGGAGCGACTGGCAAACAAAACAAGACAATCAAACAACAAGTAAGTCTGAATGTTACGAGTATGGGAGTAGGAATTCCTATGGTGTTTCAGGTGGCCCAAGGGTTACCTTTTAAGGTGTTGATAGGTTGTGATACGCTAAGGCGTCACTATGCGATTATTAATTTAGCCAGTGGAAAAATAACACTGAGCTCAGAAGGTTATGAATGGACTGCTGAGATAATAGGAAGCTCAATAGCCCCTCAGTACAGAAACTCATACCACGTTAGGGAAATAATAAGGACACCCATAGGAGATAAAGAGATCGTAACAGAATCAGCATTATGGCAGGAAAAAATGCAGGAAATATTGTCGTTTCAAGAAAAGGGATATACCGAGGCAATCAGTGTGGAACAGAAGAAAAAATTAATAGAAATATATAAAACTTGTCGTAATGTATTTTCCGATTCTCCTGGAAAGGCGAAGGATTTCGTATGCCAATTAAAATTTCATGACTCCATTAATTTCAATAAGAAATCGTATCCTATTGCTCAATCGTCAAAAGAGGCAGTTAGAAAAGAAATAGCTAGGATGATTCAAGAAGATATAATAGAACGAAGTAGTTCCCAATATACCAGTCCCATTGTGGCGATTCCTAAAAAAGATGGACAAGTACGGTTGTGCCTTGATGCGCAGGAAATAAATAAAATTATAATAACGGATCGCACCTCTCCAATAGAGATAGAAGAACCTATGAAGAAATTCCATGGTTGTAAGTTTATGAGTAGTTGGGATGCTGTTTGCGGATACTGGCAAATAGAGTTACACCCTGACAGTCGCCACTATGTTGCCTTCATCGTCGAGGGAAGAAACTACCAATTTAAATGCTTACCTTTCGGGTTGGTTAATTCTGTCGCCATTTTTATCCAGTGCATGGACCAGATACTAGGAAAAGAAGCGTTAGAGTTCGCAACAGTATATGTAGATGATATTCTTATTACCTCTAAAACATGGGATGAACACTGTGATCGTATTGAAATTGTACTCAGGAAACTCCAACAAAATAATATTACACTGAAGTTAAATAAATCTAAATTCATAACTCAGGAATTACAATTTCTTGGGTTTATACTCTCTGAAACTGGGATCACGCCGTCGTCTGATAAAGTAGAAGTTATACAAAATTTTCCAAGACCTAGAAACATCAAACAATTACAATCATTTCTAGGTATTTGTAATTATTATCGCAAGTTCCAACAAAATTATTCCGAGCTGACCACTAAATTTCAAAATCTACTTTCAACCACGAACATAGAAACTGGAGTAAATATGTCGAAGCTGCCGAAACATTCCTCAACCTAGCTTACCACGAGACCATAGGAACTAGTTCATATCGACCACCGCCTAGGGAAATAACATCTTTAATTAAATTCCCTTTTATGGAAGAGAAAGAATTGGCTATTATCGAAATACATAATCGAGTGTTGCACAAAGCTGAGCTACAGAAGAGAAAAGAAGAAAGAGATCATAACAGGATTTTAAAATACTCTATGGGCGAAAAGGTTTTGCTAAAAAATAGAGACATCTACTGTTGAATTATCCAGCTCTGTTGAAGGGATAACTAAAAAGTTATTATTGTTATATACACGACCATATACAATAACAAAGGATAACCATAATAATACTTATGAATTATCCAACACTGAAACGAACAAAATAAAGGGAGTATATAATCAAGCCGAAATAAAAAAATATTATGGAGATTGAGAAAAGTAATGGTGAAATCAATCAGCTTATTTAAGCAACCTAATGATTACTAAAATAACCTGTTTTCTGGGGGGGGGGGGGCATTATGTTACGTGACATTTTTACCAGGCCCTAGTAACATAAATATACCATGATGATATTATTAAAAAGTACCAGGAGACATAATATTTTAAGAAAGACTTAATTGAATATGTTTAATTTTAATTGTTTATTGTATGTTATGTTTATTATAATTAAAGTAAGAACTTACTTATGAAATTTGTTTTTTGTGTGCAGACTGTAAAGTTAGAAACACAGTCAGTTAAGGGGAATTATAACATATTACTGATAGTTATTAGTAATCAGTTTTTGTCACATTTATTAATATTATGTATACTAGTGTTAATAACACTAATGTTAGTCTTAACAAGAAAGTACCAAAATCATAGTCAGTCAAATTATATGAATAAGATTTCTATTAAAATAATAAGGAAACAATGTCAGTTTATGTTAAAAGATTACCAAATGTATAAAATAAATTTAAGAAAGTGAAAGGTACAAAAAGAAATACTAAATAAGTTTGGAGCAAAAATAATAAAAAAAATGTAAATCATTAACTCAGGAAATATAGATCAGAAAATAGTCAAGAGTGATGTCAAAATGATCAGATTTTTATCAGAAGAACAAAGAAACAAATAAAAAGAAGATCAGAGCTCTTATAAAAAAGGTATATCCTTTTAAAAGAAAATGACATATAAAATAGTAAAAGGTTTGTTTATATTATTCTTATGATGTCACCAGGGTGATATAAAAATGTTACTTGGAAACCAAGGAGATATCTAAGAGGGCCTTAGCAACTAATATGTGGAGGAAGAAAATAGATTGATTCTAAAAAAACTGAATGCAAAAAGGTTGATTTAAATACTTATAGTGAAAAATAAATTATAATATATGTGATATCAGTGCATCTCCAGATAAACAATTGAATAATTATATATGTCAAGATTAAAATAGAAGAAAGAATTGCTACAAGAATCTACAGAATTAAACCAGGACATCTCTGAAGAAATTGGACCAATTGACACAGGGAGAGAAGTATTTTTTGATCTAAAATTAATCTGAAATATTCCCTGTTAAACCTGATCTAAAGGTTTCAAAAAACTTTGAATACGCTTTTTATAAAAACCATAATTAACTTTCACTGAGAACAATAATGATTAATAATATGGACATAAGCATAAGCCACCACTGATGTATAGTGCTAACATAATTTAAAACTAATTAAGTCTAAAAAACATTTTTATAACTTAACCTATACACTGAACTGTTTTACACTCTTAATATAATCCTTTTAAGATACATTGTGACTATTTCTCATCATATGTATTTTGGTACTTTCCCTGTCAATACTGTTGTTATATTGTAGTCGAAAGGACCTACTGAACATTATAATTGTATTTTATTTATTAAAAATAAATTATAAAATGTTTTCAAAAGCCTGAGATCTAAGAGTTACTGCTGCCACTCTGAGCTTATAAAAATACAGCTGGCCAAACTTTGTTAAAAATTATGTTTTACATTTAGAACAAATTAAAGAATAAATAAAGGATTTGAGTTTACAAAATACAGAAAAAGGTTTATTTGTTTCTTATTTCATGAAAACAAAAAGGGTATGATATTCTGAACAAAATATCTGATACTGTGAGTTGACCTCAGTAATTAGATTAAGTTGGCAACACTCATCAATTGAAAATCTTAGCAGATTCCTTTAAAAAATGTGGTGATGAGTACAAATTATCATATCCATTGCTGAAAGAAAAGAATAAAAGAGAGTTCATTACAGCATAAAGAGACCATATACTATTTACATAAACCTGAACAAAAATTTATTATTGATATTTCACCAATAAAATTTTATTTGCAAATGGTGATTGCAAATTGGCGCTTAACAAACATTCCCCTGAACAGATACTCATCCTTAAATTAATATTAACAAAAATATATACAAATAATAACAGAGTTAAACAAGACACAAATTCAGATAAATTACCATAGATTCGAGTCTAGATGTAACAAATTGGTTATCCCAATAGTGAGGCTAAATAAAATATAATTTAGAAAGAACGATTATTAGATTTGTAAGGGTAAAACACAAATACACGTTGCAATATCCATTACTACAAATGCACTACACTACACTACACAAAGTTTAGAAACTTCAAAATTCTAATTTCAGAAGAAGCAATAACAAAACTTACTCAAAGTATTTTAATCACAACACAATAAACTCAAAACTCCAAGAACATAACCTCAAACTACTAAACAACATGAAGACAACACTAAGAGAATGTGTTTTGGTTAAACAGTGTTACCACCGTGAACAAATAAACTGAAATTTCCCTGCGTTAAACAGATATGTCCCTGTGTTCGGATTAATTTGCACGCTACTGTATGTCTGTACAGTTACATATTTTTCTAGCACATTCTGTGTGTATGTGTGTGTGTACATTGTTTTCAAAACCTAACGTTGTAAAACCTTTCTTAATCACCCTTTTAACTGGAATTTCCTTTTCAGTACAGTTTTACAATGCATTATATTGTCAAAACCATCCCTTTTATTCTTTCTATATTCAACACAAACAACAACTTGCTTATGGGCACGGTCACTTGCCCTTATTTCAAAAACATCCATACATGCAATTTAATTCTAAATGTTATCTATCCGTCCTCTACCTTTTACTTCTTGATTATATTATAAAATCTTTCTTCATTTTCAATTTAGTTTTAGTATTAATTAGATTATCTAACCCTTTCTCTCTGTCTTTCAATATTTCTAACTCCTCCCCTAAGCTTTCTTTCAACTGTGTTATTTACTACTTTTAAAATTTCATAGTCTTCCAAAGCGTTAGGTTTTGAAAAGAATGCGTGCATGCGCGCACACACACATACGCAAACACGGAGAATGTGCTAGAAAAATATGTAACTGTACAGACATAGGTGATTCAAGTCTGTAGTTAAGAAAGGACATTTCACTTATAGCTTATTTATGGGGGGGGGGTGCGAGCAGTGGGGAGGATGGGGGTGTGAAGAGGTTGTTTGTACTGTTGTTGTTATTTCCGATCTGACGATGAGCTGTGAGGCTTGAAAGCGCTAATCGGAATAATTTTTTCTATAGTGTGCAACAGTGATAATTCTGTTTGTCATTATAACCTCTAACACAACTTTCTTAATTAAAATACTGCTTTTGGAGAAACTTTAACAATTTTTGGAACAAATCTGTCTGTTACTCATTTCATGCCCAAAACGTTAGCAAAAATTGCTTCACATGATCAGTATGATATACCAGCTTCCTCAGCAGTTTCTTTTATAGCGATTTGGTGATTACTGAAGACAATATCTTAACTTTTACAATGTTTTCTTCAGTGGTTGATGTGGTAGGTTGCCCAACTCTCTTGTCATCCTCAATGTCCTCATGCCCCACTTGGAAACATTTGTACCTCTCATAAACCCTTGGTTTGAACATAGCATTCTCACCAAAAGCCTTTTCCAACATTTGCACTACTTCACTGCACTTGATATAATTTTTAACACAGAATTTAATGCAAAGTCTTTGCTCTCCATTTTAATAAAACAAAATATGCCAAGCACACTAAAATATGTCATCACAGTTTGCTTGTTAAACACAAATAAGTGCACAAACACAGTTTCCAGTGTGATGGCTGTTACATGATGTCACAAGTACTGGGATGACGCCACACTGTGTTAAGTGTCTAGGCACTACATTCAGCATGTGTATTGAAATTCTATGAATTGAGATCTACGAGCTGATGTAATCTGGTTAGTACCAGAAAAGAAGTGGAGCCACTCACTGTTTTCCAAGCACAGCTCAAGTCAGTTGCTACTGTGCTGCCAAGAAGCAGTGAGTTGTGGTTAAGAGTTAGCCAGGAGTTGTAATTAACATTAAACCGTTCTCATTGGTATAATAACAAGATACAAATCCAGTGTTACGAACACATAAATAAATTTAAGAAACTTAAAATTAAACATCTGGGAAGAAGTAAATGTGAGTTGGTTTTTGTCCTATTAACAACAATCAAGAATTTATGGTCTTGATAAAAGGCAGTGTCTCATAAGACAGTATAAAAATCAATAATTGTTTTTCATTTACACTTGAATTAACAAAAACATAACAGTATCAGGCAGCAACTAGTGTGATAACATATAGAAAATGCAACCACGTGGTATAGGAGAATGAATGAACAAAAGAGTGCGACATATGAAAGGGACCACATCGACAGAGACAGCTTCAATCACCAATGAGCTGTTCAGATAGGTAGTGAAGAATCCACTTTTTGTTGTAGATATGAAAAACACATGTTCTATTTAATCATGGCTTATATCTTACACAAGAGAATATCAACAAGCTCAATTTGTCTCCATGTACATTTGATGTTGGTAATTACATTAACATTTTAATTTTTCATTTAAACAGTTTTGGATTAGCTCAGTAAATTCTTTTAACTAGGAATTTAAGGTAGGTAATTATTATGTAAGAAAAATTGTGGGAAAAACTTACCTAAAATTCTAGTCTTCAAAAAGCAGAAACAGTATACAAAAAAATCAGAGTTCTATCACAGGATACAAGGGAAGCATTAGAAAATGTTGAACACTAATGAGGGTATGCACACTCTATTTGTATCTTAAGTGCTGTACATCACTGTGAACTGAAAAAATTACAAGTACATTCTGTTAGCTTAAAAAAACAAAACCACTTAAATACCTGGTACATTTGACAGCCAAACAGTGTTGCCACCCATATGGAATGTAGAAATGCATTACATGCTACCCATGCAACCCATGCGTCACACTCTGCTAACTTCCACATTCCTGAATCAAACAAGCCAACTGTAATCAATAAAATACATTAATAATAAAACTGCAACGATCTTCTTACTCTGTAAATCTATTAATACATATCTTACACTGACATGGATAACTTAAAACTCTAAATTTCAACAAATCACTTTTATACTGATTATCCTAAATATAAAGTACCTTACATTATCCTTTCTGAGATACCTTTTGAGTTGGGTGGTTAAATGTCATATATAAAACCTTCAAAATTTGTGAAAATTATAATGTTTATTTATTTTTATTAATTTATTTAATTCTGTATTGATTATTGTGAATGTATATTATTTATTATGGTACTCTTGAATTAATCTGGGTTGGTCTTAATTTCGGGGTGTCAAAATTGAAATAATTTAGTTATTATGATTTGACCTGAATAAATAAAAATAAGAATTTTGAGTAAGTAGTTTTTTTTATGAAGTTTTAAATTTGACTAACAATAAATAAATCACCCTCTTCAAAATAGAAAAATTGAAGTATTTCATTTTCTTAGTATTCACCTTAGTTTGTAACTATAACATTGCACAGACAATTACCACTGGCAATACTAGTTGCATTGTGTGAAAGTTGGCAAGACTCATCTCAAGGATTAAAAAAATATATTACTTCTATTTTTAATTTGATCAATATTAGTGGATTCTTTTGACTACAAATATTAGTGTTATGAAAATACCAAAAGAAATTACAAAATAATTACAATATTTTTTGGATCTTATTTAATACTAAATGTGGTTAGTCAGCTTAACAGTTGGCAACACAAATTTCTTAAAGATGGCAAGATGGCAGACCTATGTTTACTCCAGTTCTTTTTTCGATTCGAAGTGAACGACTTGAAAATATAATAAATTGCTTACTTCTCTCCAATAAATGATTACCAGTGTCAAAATTTACATAAAATAGTGTGATTATACATTCTAGTGTGTACAGAGATCAATAAAGTTCATCAGAAATAAGTGTCGTGATGGTTAGTGACGTTCGGGTTATATTAATATAAAATTGTTTTTATCTCACAAATTAATAATATTTGTGACTGATTTTCTGTTTTTCACTCTTTCACTTTAATCAACTCCTCAATAAGATAATTCAACGGAATACTCTGTTTCTACTACACACTGTTTGGTTCAACCTAACCTGTCTTGGGTTCGATTATTAACTTTCTTGCTATGAATTACTATGGAGAGTATATCTGTACACAACCACGTTCAACAAACGAATGATGTTTTTTCTTCTCAATTTCGCTGGCGTCCCTGTCAAAAATGTAAAAATTTCTGATTGGCTGGATTAGACTGGCATTGTTAACTGACGAGCATGGCTTCTTGCTAAAATAATGAGTTGATTTTTCTTTCACAAACCCTGAACTTATGCAAAATTTAATTTAAAATACATTAGTAGATCTAAAATCTCAGTTTGATGCTGACAATGTTGATATCTCACAAGCCATAGTTTGGTTGCAATATTAACTTACTAAAATACACTGTACAAATCCACATACTAAATTTTCTCTGAATTTACAAACATTTAACATAAAAAATAAAATATAATGTGAGTTGCTTGCCAATTTCACTCCTAATCTCAGTTTACAAATGGTGAACATTAATTTACTTAAGTTACTAAACAAAATACATATTACAACATCTTTCAGTTATCAACATAAATCTCCTTAATTGTAACATTAAAACTAACATTATGAAAACTGAAAAGCATAAACAATAGTATAGAATTAACATTTAAAAGTTAATGTACTGGGTTACTGTTATAATATTTAAACAAACTCATATAGTGAAAAGTCAGTACCCATTTTTCAACAAATTTCAATCATTGTCTTTATAGACACAAACCTTATATAGTATATATTATATAGGAGTGTGTACATTACAAAATGCTTTAATGCTGAGGGCAATTAATGATGTCTAAAACATATTCAAAATTTGTGTGTACTGGTTCACATTTCAATACAAAAAACAAAAATCATCTACACCATAATTCATCACAAAAATATTTACTGGTTACTGGTCACACAATATTTGAAACATTCTAACAAACTTTCTTACTAATTGAAACAATTATATGGATGGTTCACAACAAAAGTAAAAATTCTGTTTCATAGCAATAATTAACCATGTCCCTTGTAGATCTTACGTTTATGTCAGTTTTTCATATATAAACTTGTTTAGAGTTTATTGATTCTCTTTAGACTAATATACAGCACTTTCTTTATACTTAGTGTCACTTCTCACTTACTGTATCTAGTATGTCACTTTTACACACAGAATTCTTTTTTAATATTAGTGTGTCAATTTCACTTTCTTTTGTTTTCTTAGTCTTTCATTAGTTATTTGGGCAGATTACTTATTATTGAACATCTCTGATATGTTCTTAATATAAACATAATGAATAACTTAACATAAAACCTCTAACTATATAATAATTAATGACATAACTTATTTTATTGACATTATACCTAACCTATCTGGTCTAGGCTCTGTTTATTTTATACTTTCTTATTATTGTTTTTGTACTTTCTTGTAGTCATGGTGCAAAATAGTTATATGTTAATAATCAAGCTTTATTATTCAGTTTTTCTATATTCAGTTTATTTAAAATGGTTTGTTAATAGTTAGGTTTAATAGAAAGGGTTTTTTGGTGATCATTGGGTGTTAAATCATAGTTTCTTTATGGAAGGTGCAAACTGTCACGTTACAATATTAAACAAACAAAATTTTGCTGTACATCAATTTTTGTTATTCAGTTATTAAAAGTACTTGTATTTTGATGATTCAGACTATAATTTTCTGCAAAAAAGACTAATTTTTTTTTCTTAATATAAATTAAAATGATAATGTAGTCATTATTAATGTTAACTTATACATCAAAATTAATATTGTTTTATTTATTTTTACAGCTGAAGAGTTGGAGCTGGCAGTCAGGACGATGAAGGACAGGAAAGCTCCAGGACCCGATTCCAGGAAATTGTGCAGCCACATGTTGCTTAGCCCGTTATTGTGAGTCTCCATCCACACACGCACGGTGTATACCATTCAATTAGTGTGTAAGAAAATCAGTTTTTACTGTTCATATGTGGTTTAACCTAGGTCATTCCATGTCAAGCAACACATTTTTTATATGAATTTTACCACACCATCTTGGATTTTCATGAAATCTGGTATACAGACTGTTTCCATAAAGAAAAAGAAAAACATCAATTTGTACGATAACATCAACATCAACAACAGTTTTGAAACTGGGATTGCAGCTCATCTATATGGATAGAGACGTTTAAATAGGTCTCATTTTTTAGTGTTTTTTATGAGCTTTTTCCTAATACACAACATAATAGGGCATAAGAGGAAAGTTTGTTTTTCAAATTTAAAATCAAATTTTTAATTGTACTTCCATGTTCCATAAGGAAATGGAAGTATGGTCATGGAGTAAAAAATCGTGTTCGAGATAATTGCAGATTCTGATTGTACTACCCTCAAAACATGAAAAATAGTCATTTTTCGAAAAGTGTCTGTGTGTAGAATTTTTCTATGTCAAACGATAACTGCCGCAAATTCAAACAGAATCAAATAATTTTTTGCATACAGTTCTGAATTGTAGAAGGCTCAAGGCCTATTGATTTTGGTGAAGTTCGATTAAGGGGAAAGGGGTAGTTTACCTGCAACGTTTTACGTTTTAATAAGAGTAAAGTGCTTAATTTTGATAAATAAAGTATCCTTAAAAGAAGGTCATAATAATCCACTATAGAAAGGTAGATGAAATATCTATAAATGAAAAGGGTAGTTGAAGGGGAAGGGGGTAATTTTCTATAAATTAAAATGGTACTTGATGATGAAGAAAGTAAATTTTATAAGTTTTATATGTGTAATACGTTATTGACAACAAAGAAGTAGTTTCTATGGAAACATTTCATTTCACTTTAACAAAATTCTATTTTTACTTCCATGTTCCTTAAGGAAATGGAAGTATGGTGATGGCGAAAAAAATCGTGTTCGAGATTATTGCAGATTCTGATTGTACTACACTCAAAACATGAAAAAAATCGTTTTTACTTCCATATTCCTTAAGGAATGGAAGTATGGTGATGGCAAAAAAAATCGTGTTCGAGATTATTGCAGATTCTGATTCTACTACACTCAAAACATGAAAAAAAGTCGTTTTCCGAAAAGTGTCTGTGTGTGTGTCTGTCTGTCTATCTGTGTGTCTGTCTGTCTGTAGATTTTTTCTATGGCAAACGATAACTGCCGCAAATTCAAACAAAATCAAATAATTTTTTGCATACAGCCCTGATTTGTAGAGGACTCGCGACCTATTGTTTTTGGTGAAGATCGGTTGAGGGAAAGGGGTAGTTTACCTGCAACGGTTTTTTTTTATCAAGGGAAATTTTTTTTTTTTGGCAAACGATAACAGCCGCAAATTCAAACAGAATCAAATAATGTTTCGCATACAGCCCTGAATTGTAGAGTTCTCAAGACCTAAAGTTTTTGGTGAAGATCGGTTAAGGGAAAGGGGTAGTTTACCTGTAACGTTTTATGTTTTAACAAGGGTATTTCCTATGGCAAACGATAACAGCCGCAAATTCAAACAGAATCAAAAGATTATTTGTATACAGCCCTAAATTGTAGAGTTCTCAAGACCTATTGTTTTTGGTGAAGATCGGTTAAGGGAAAGGGGTAGTTTACCTACAAGGTTTTTTTAACAAGGGTATTTCCTATGGCAAACGATAACAGCCGCAAATTCAAACAGAATCAAATAATTTTCTGCATACAGCCCTGATTTGTATAGTACTCAAGACCTATTGTTTTTGGTGAAGATCGGTTGAGGGGGAGGGGTAGTTTACCTGCAACATTTTTTATCAAGCGTATTTTCTATGGCAAACGATAACTGCCGCAAATTCAAACAGAATCAAAAGATTATTTGCATACAGCCCTAAATTGTAGAGTTCTCAAGACCTATTGTTTTTGGTGAAGATCGGTTGAGGGAAAGGGGTAGTTTACCTGCAACATTTTTTTAACAAGGGTATTTTCTATGGCAAACGATAACAGCCGCAAATTCAAACAGAATCAAATAATGTTTTGCATACAGCCCTGATTTGTAGAGTACTCAAGACCTATTGTTTTTGGTGAAGATCGGTTAAGGGGAAGGGGTAGTTTACCTGCAACGTTTTTTTATCAAGCGTATTTTCTATGGCAAACGATAACAGCCGCAAATTCAAACAGAATCAAATAATTTTTTGCATACGTCCCTGAATTGTAGAGGTCTCAATGACTTTCGATTTTGGTGAAGATCGGTTAAGGGGAAGGGGTAGTTTACCTGCAACCTTTTACGTTTTAACAAGAGTAAAGTACTTGAAAATTTATTTAAACTTTTTGAAACAATGGTAATTGTTAAAAATAAAATAATTTTGTTGCCAGGCAATAAAATTATAATTTTTTCATTTTAATGTAATATAATATTTTTCATTTAATACAGCAATAAAAAGGCAGGTAAGACACAGCCTGGCTGTTTGGCTGAAAATGATTTTAAATATAATTCTTAGAATATGGAAGTCATGTATGGTTCTCCATACCGATATTTTGAAAAGTGTCTGTGTGTGTGTCTGTAGATTTTTTTTCTATGGCAAACGATAACAGCCGCAAATTCAAACAGAATCAAATAATTTTTTGCATACAACCCTGATTTGTAGAGTACTCACGACCTATTGTTTTTGGTGAAGATCGGTAAAGGGAAAGGGGTAGTTTACCTGCAACATTTAATGTTTTAACAAGGGTATTTCTATGGCAAATGATAACAGCCGCAAATTCAAACAGAATCAAATAAGTTTTTTCATACAGCCCTGACTTGTAGAGTACTCAAGACCTATTGTTTTTGGTGAAGATCGGTTAAGGGAAAGAGGTAGTTTACCTGCTACGTTTTATGTTTTAACAAGGGTATTTTCTATGGCAAACGATAACAGCCGCAAATTCAAACAGAATCAAATAATGTTTTGCATACAGCCCTGAATTGTAGAGTTCTCAAGACATTTTGGTTTTGGTGAAGATCGGTTAAGGGAATAGGGTAGTTTACCTGCAACATTTTATGTTTTAACAAGGGTAATTTTTACTTCCATATTCCTTAAGGAATGGAAGTATGGTGATGGCAAAAAAAATCGTGTTCGAGATTATTGCAGATTCTGATTCTACTACACTCAGAACATGAAAAAAAGTCGTTTTCCGAAAAGTGTCTGTGTGTCTGTGTGTCTGTCTGTCTGTGTGTCTGTCTGTCTGTAGATTTTTTTTCTATGGCAAACGATAACTGCCGCAAAATCAAACAGAATCAAATAATTTTTTGCATACAGCCCTGATTTGCAGAGTACTCGCGACCTATTGTTTTTGGTGAAGATCGGTTGAGGGAAAGGGGTAGTTTACCTGCAACGGTTTTTTTTTAGCAAGGGTAATTTTGTTTGTTTGGCAAACGATAACAGCCGCAAATTCAAACAGAATCAAATAATGTTTCGCATACGGCCCTGAATTGTAGAGTTCTCAAGACCTGTTGATTTTGGTGAAGATCGGTTAAGGGAAAGGGGTAGTTTACCTGTAACGTTTTATGTTTTAACAAGGGTATTTCGTATGGCAAACGATAACAGCCGCAAATTCAAACAGAATCAAAAGATTATTTGCATACAGCCCTAAATTGTAGAGTTCTCAAGACCTATTGTTTTTGGTGAAGATCGGTTGAGGGAAAGGGGTAGTTTACCTGCAACGTTTTTTTAACAAGGGTATTTTCTATGGCAAACGATAACAGCCGCAAATTCAAACAGAATCAAATAATGTTTTGCATACCGCCCTGATTTGTAGAGTACTCAAGACCTATTGTTTTTGGTGAAGATCGGTTAAGGGGAAGGGGTAGTTTACCTGCAACGTTTTTTTATCAAGCGTATTTTCTATGGCAAACGATAACAGCCGCAAATTCAAACAGAATCAAATAATTTTTTGCATACGTCCCTGAATTGTAGAGGTGTCAATGACTTTCGATTTTGGTGAAGATCGGTTAAGGAGAAGGGGTAGTTTACCTGCAACCTTTTACGTTTTAACAAGAGTAAAGTACTTGAAAATTTATTTAAACTTTTTGAAACAATGGTAATTGTTAAAAATAAAATAATTTTGTTGCCAGGCAATAAAATTATAATTTTTTCATTTTAATGTAATATAATATTTTTCATTTAATACAGCAATAAAAAGACAGGTAAGACACAGCCTGGCTGTTTGGCTGAAAATGATTTTAAATATAAATCTTAGAATATGGAAGTCATGTATGGTTCTCCATACCGATATTACTTCCATGTTCCTTAAGGAAATGGAAGTATGGTGATGGCAAAAAAAATCGTGTTCGAGATTATTGCAGATTCTGATTGTACTACACTCAAAACATGAAAAAAAGTCGTTTTTCGAAAAGTGTCTGTGTGTGTGTGTCTGTCTGTGTGTGTCTGTAGATTTTTTTTCTATGGCAAACGATAACAGCCGCAAATTCAAACAGAATCAAATAATTTTTTGCATACAGCCCTGATTTGTAGAGTACTCGCGACCTATTGTTTTTGGTGAAGATCGGTTAAGGGAAAGGGGTAGTTTACCTGCAACGGTTTTTTTTCATCAAGGGTAATTTTGTTTGTTTGGCAAACGATAACAGCCGCAAATTCAAACAGAATCAAATAATGTTTTGCATACTGCCCTGAATTGTAGAGTTCTCAAGACCTTTTGGTTTTGGTGAAGATCGGTTAAGGAAAAGGGGTAGTTTACCAGCAACGTTTTATGTTTTAAAAGGGTATTTTCTATGGCAAACGATAAGAGCCGCAAATTCAAACAGAAACAAATAAGTTTTTTCATACAGCTCTGATTTCTTGAGTACTAAAGACCTATTGTTTTTGGTGAAGATCGTTTGAGGGAAAGGGGTAGTTTACCTGCCACGTTTTTGTTTTATCAAGGGTATTTTGTATGGCAAATGATAACAGCCGCAAATTCAAACAAAATCATATAATATTTTACATACAACCCTGAATTGTAGAGTTCTCAAGACCTGTCGTTTTTGGTGAAGATCGGTTAAGGTAAAGGGGTAGTTTACCTGCAACGGTTTTTTATCAAGGGTAATTTTTTTCTATGGTAAACGGGTAAACGATAACAGCCGCAAATTCAAACAGAATCAAATGATGTTTTGCATACAGCCCTGTATTATAGAGTTCTCAATACCTATTGGTGTTGGTGAAGATCGGTTAAGGGAAAGGGGTAGTTTACCTGCAACGTTTTATGTTTTAAAAGGGTATTTTCTATGGCAAACGATAAGAGCCGCAAATTCAAACAGAATCAAATACGTTTTTGCATACAGCCCTGTTTTGTTGAGTACTAAAGACCTATTGTTTTTGGTGAAGATCGGTTAAGGGAAAGGGGTAGTTTACCAGACACGTTTTTTGTTTTATCAAGGGTATTTTATATGGCAAACGATAACAGCCGCAAATTCAAACAGAATCATATAATATTTTGCATACAGCCCTGAAATGTAGAGTTCTCAAGACCTGTTGGTTTTGGTGAAGATCGGTTAAGGGAATAGGGTTGTTTACCAGCAAAATTTTATGTTTTATCAACGGTAATTTTTTTTTTGACGAACGATAACTGCCGTACATTAAAACAGAATCAACTACTCTTCTGCATACCTTTTTGAATTATACAGAACTCAAGGTCTGTTGATTTTGTTGAAGATCGGTTAAGGGAATAGGGTAGTTTACCTGCAACATTTTATGTTTTATCAAGGGTAATTTTTTTATGACGAATGATAACTGCCGTACATTAAAACAGAATCAACTACTCTTCTGCATACCTTTTTGAATTATACAGAACTCAAGGTCTGTTGATTTTGTTGAAGATCGGTTAACGGAAAGGGGTAGTTTACCGGCAACGTTTTATGTTTTAACAAGGGTATTTTTTCTATGACGAACGATAACTGCCGTAAATTCAAAGAGAATCAAATAATTGTTTCCATACAGGCCTGAATTGTAGAGTACCTAAGACCTGTCGTTTTTGGTGAAGATCGGTTAAGGGAAAGGGGTAGTTTACCTGCAACGGTTTTTTATCAAGGGTAATTTTTTTCTATAGTAAACGATAACAGCCGCAAATTCAAACAGAATCAAATGATGTTTTGCATACAGCCCTGTATTGTAGAGTTCTCAATACGTATTGGTGTTGGTGAAGATCGGTTAAGGGAAAGGGGTAGTTTACCAGCAACATTTTATGTTTTAACAAGGGTAATTTTTTATATGACGAACGGAATCCAAACAGAACTGCCGTAAATTCAAACAGAATCAACTATGTTTTTGCATACTTTTTTGAACTAAAGAGAACTCAAGGTCTGTTGATTTTGTTGAAGATTGGTTAAGGGAAGGGGTAGTTTATCAGCAACGTTTTATGTTTTAAAAAGGGTAATTTTTTATGACGAACGATAACTGCCGAAAATTCAATGAGAATCAAATAATTTTTTGCACCCCCTGAGTTGCAGAGAGCTCAAGGTCTATTGATTTTGGTGAAGATCGGTTAAGGGAAAGGGGTAGTTTACCTGCAACATTTTATGTAGTAACAAGAGAAATGTTTCAATGACGAACGATAACTGCCGCACATTCAAATAGAATCAAATATTTTTTTGCATGCTTCGCTGAATTGTAGAGGACGGAAGGTCTGTTGATTTTGGAGAAGATCGGTTAAGAGAAAGGGGTAGTTTACCTGCAACGTTTTATGTTTTAAAAGGGTATTTTCTATGGCAAACGATAAGAGCCGCAAATTCAAACAGAATCAAATACGTTTTTGCATACAGCCCTGTTTTGTTGAGTACTAAAGACCTATTGTTTTTGGTGAAGATCGGTTAAGGGAAAGGGGTAGTTTACGAGACACGTTTTTTGTCTTATCAAGGGTATTTTATATGGCAAACGATAACAGCCGCAAATTCAAAGAGAATCATATAATATTTTGCATACAGCCCTGAAATGTAGAGTTCTCAAGACCTGTTGGTTTTGGTGAAGATCGGTTAAGGGAATAGGGTTGTTTACCAGCAACATTTTATGTTTTATCAACGGTAATTTTTTTTTTGACGAACGATAACTGCCGTACATTAAAACAGAATCAACTACTCTTCTGCATACCTTTTTGAATTATACAGAACTCAAGGTCTGTTGATTTTGTTGAAGATCGGTTAAGGGAATAGGGTAGTTTACCTGCAACATTTTATGTTTTATCAAGGGTAATTTTTTTATGAAGAATGATAACTGCCGTACATTAAAACAGAATCAACTACTCTTCTGCATACCTTTTTGAATTATACAGAACTCAAGGTCTGTTGATTTTGTTGAAGATCGGTTAACGGAAAGGGGTAGTTTACCGGCAACGTTTTATGTTTTAACAAGGGTATTTTTTCTATGACGAACGATAACTGCCGTAAATTCAAAGAGAATCAAATAATTGTTTGCATACAGGCCTGAATTGTAGAGTACCTAAGACCTGTCGTTTTTGGTGAAGATCGGTTAAGGGAAAGGGGTAGTTTACCTGCAACGGTTTTTTATCAAGGGTAATTTTTTTCTATAGTAAACGATAACAGCCGCAAATTCAAACAGAATCAAATGATGTTTTGCATACAGCCCTGTATTGTAGAGTTCTCAATACGTATTGGTGTTGGTGAAGATCGGTTAAGGGAAAGGGGTAGTTTACCAGCAACATTTTATGTTTTAACAAGGGTAATTTTTTATATGACGAACGGAATCCAAACAGAACTGCCGTAAATTCAAACAGAATCAACTATGTTTTTGCATACCTTTTTGAACTAAAGAGAACTCAAGATCTGTTGATTTTGTTGAAGATTGGTTAAGGGAAGGGGTAGTTTATCAGCAACGTTTTATGTTTTAAAAAGGGTAATTTTTTTATGACGAACGATAACTGCCGAAAATTCAATGAGAATCAAATAATTTTTTGCACCCCCTGAGTTGCAGAGAGCTCAAGGTCTATTGATTTTGGTGAAGATAGGTTAAGGGAAAGGGGTAGTTTACCTGCAACATTTTATGTTGTAACAAGAGAAATGTTTCAATGACGAACGATAACTGCCGCACATTCAAACAGAATCAAATATTTTTTTGCATGCTTCGCTGAATTGTAGAGGACGGAAGGTCTGTTGATTTTGGAGAAGATCGGTTAAGAGAAAGGGGTAGTTTACCTGAAACATTTTATGATTTAACAAGAGTAAAGTACTTAATTTTTATAAATAAAGTATCCTGATAAGAAGCTCATAGTAATCCACTGTAGAAACGTAGATGAAATATCTATAAATGAAGAAGTTAGGTGAACGGGGTGGGGGTAATTTTCTATTATTAAAAATTATAGTTGAAGGTGGAGGGGAGAATTTTTTATATGTGTGCTACGTTATCGGCAACAAAGAAGTAGTTTTTTGTTAAAATTGCTTCCCGGGCTCTTTAGCCATAGTCCAATGTTTTATGCAAAACCAGACTTTTCGGCAGTGCCATCGACTGCCATCACCGGTGAAAATCGAGTGCGAAAACGTGAGGTGGTATACGTTAGTGACCACAGTACTGTGGTTAATGCTGAAGCAATAAGTAGACAGACGTAGTTTCTATGGAAATATTTCATTTCGAATATGATTTTAAATATAAATCTTAGAACATGGAAGTCATGTATGGTTCTGCATACCGATATTTTCTATGACGAACTGTAACTGCCGCATATTCAAACAGAATCAAATAATTTTTTCGCATACATCCCTGAATTGTAGTGATCTCAAGGCCTTTTGATTTTGGTGAAGATCGGTTAAGGAGAAGGGGTAGTTTACCTGCAACCTTTTACGTTTTAACAACAGTAAAGTACTTGAAAATTCATTTAAACTTTTTCAAACAATGGTAATTGTTAAAAATAAAATAATTTTGTTGCCAGGCAATAAAATTATAATTTTTTCATTTTAATGTAAATCATGTATGAGAGAAAATATATCATTCGTGGCAGGCAAGCATATCTCAATTATGTAATGTTTACGTTTCCATTTTATTATTATGATTAAAAAGGCAGGGAACACACACACACACACACACACACACACACACACACACACACAATTCGCGTTATTTCTGGCCTCACTCATGTTTATTTTCTTACATTTGCATGCTTTTTAAATGGAAAGTGCCGAAACCCACACCAACATAACGCGTGCAAGCCGAAAAATTGTCCAGCATGGATAGCGCGATTTGCTTCCTGTGGATCGATGGGCAGTGTAACTGCACGTGTTTACAGAGGAACGATTCATAGACAGAATTTTCGTCTTTAGGGAATGAACCCTCTGCAAGATGCTGAGGGTCCATGAGTGGCTTCGGAGTGCTCCTTCTTTTCCGCGTGTTTGTTCTGTGAAACGTAAACTGTAGATTCGCAGCTTTACTCTAAGCAACGCTCAATAGGAAATGTTGAAAATTGTTGTCCACGGTGTACCCTCATATACACTAAACCTGCTCTGATGTTTTAATTACGGACATCATAATATTAAAACTTTGGAAACTTGAGCACTACTTAATGGAGATCAAACATTAACTTATACAAGCCATTAATTTTATGCATATTTTTTATATATATGTGTACAACGTTATCAGCAACAAAGAAGTAGTTTTTGTTAAAATTCCTTCCCGGGATGTTTGGCCGTAGTCCAATATTTTCTACAAAACCAGACATTTCGGCAATGCCATCGACTTCCATCATCAGTTGTAGCGGGGCATTTTTGGGCATCCCTGGGGTAATAACATAATTTGTATTTTTTTTTTATAAATAAATAATAATAACTTTATCCCTTGTTGAGTGATAAGGACAGAAATTATAAATTTTATAACCGAGAGGTAAATTTGTTATTTTGAAACGAAAACAACCGTGGCAACATTGACTGTGCCGAATTGTTTTGTAAAACCAGTATGAACGTATTTGATAGCCGACAAGCTGTACCAAGGTCAACAAATGACGAACACGAAACCAGTAAATTCAGTTATGTAACAGTAAACAACATTGTCAACAAGTTATGTAATTGACGATCAGGCGATCGTTACGTCAGCGCATTACATAACAGGAATGCTGGGTGTGTCACGCCAGCAACATAGTGACACAACAGAACAAATAGTCGCAAAACAACATCTGAGTGGTACAGACGCTAACCACTGTGCGTCTGCCCGGTTCTCGCCGGTTTTCGGGCGAAGTTATTGTGTTCGCCGATGGGCCCGTACCTAAAATGTGAAGACCGAAAATACAACCAAATGTAACTTAAAGCATATCAAGTAAAAGGAACAGTTTTCGTGGAATGATGACCGTGGTGGAAATATAAAACTGAGTGTTAATTAAAACAAACGCGTGTGCGTGGCCTTAAAAAATCATGACTTCTTCTGGACTTAAAAATCAGCTAAGTAACCTACAATAATATAAAGAAAACACAACTCTTCAACTATGGTTTAATATTCAAAATTTTAACACTTTCTAATTATGAGCTCTTAAAATCGGGGAATGATTATGTGTGTGTGTGTGTGTGTAAGCGCTGGTTTTAGCTATGTATTAGTTGTAGAGAATTGTCTGTATTTATGTTATATCTTAGTTTGAAAACTGCTTAAGCAAAATGATCATTTTTACGAATACTTAAACACACTTAAATTACGAAAGTTAATAGGTATAAGGGAGAAAAGAAATTTTGTATTTTGACCGAAAAATTTATAACTTAATGGTGTTTCTTTTTGAGAATCTAATAAAATAATATTGATCTGGATAGTTAAATGTGAATTAAATTAGTTATTGCAAATAAACCATTCTGATCTCCTGTTCGCCAAAAAAGAATCCGAGGACCCAAGAAAAACGGTAAGTACGTATATTTTTTCTTGCAGTTGGCAAGATGGCGCTCGAAGAATTCAGTTAATAAATAGTGAACAGTAACCTATTATCAAGAAATATAAATATCTATAAAACGATATATCACATTTGGCGCCCGAACAGGGACAATTTATATAATATAATTATATAAATATAGGCCTACTTGGAGAACAGAATGGTTGTTGAGGTAAAATAAATTTTTTTTGCATACGTAAAATAAACGCAAATCTGGGGTTATGTTGTGATAAGTGTGAAATGTTGATGTTGATATTTTATAGCTGGTATTGTGAAGCAATATGCATAATAATTAATATGTATGATAATTATTAAGTAAGGTGAAGGGTATTATATAAGTAAATTTTGGAATGATTGAAGTATAAAAAAAAGTGCATAGAGAGTTACGTAAAGTAGCGCAAAGCGTTATACAAGTAGATCCATTGTGGTGTGAAAGTAGATATGATATGTTAGTATTTTATTTACAGTGAGAATTGTAGTATTATAAAATGGAGAATCCAGATTTAAATTTAGAAAACACTCTTACGGAGTCGATGGTAATTGACAATGTATCGGCTCAATCTACCCCGTCGACAACACGAGTTGCAGAGTTGTCGATGGCAGATATATTCAATTTAATGAAAACAATGTCTGAGAATTTAAGTAGTGATATCAATAAAATGAATAGTAGTTTCAACGGGAAGTTTGACGTTCAAAACCATAAATTAGATGAACACAAAAACGAGATGCAAGAGTTCAAAAGTAGTATAAATAAGAAGTTCGATATTCAACAGAATAGTTTTGAGGAGTTATTAAAAAATCAGAATAAAGAGTTGAAACATGAAATACAAGAAATGAGTAAACATTTAGAAAGCACTCACGAAATAATAAGAAACAGTTTAAATAAGTTAGAACAGAAGTTCGAGAAATTAGGTGACAATGTTTTAAGTAAGACAAAATGTAAAAATGACGAAATAGTAGACAATTTTGAGAGTATAGTGGGGGTGAAGAATAATGATGAAAATATAAAGAATGAGAGTACTGATGAGTTGGTGGAAGGTAGTGAGTATGAAATGTTAATGTGTGTCAGTGAGTTAGAGAGAGAGAGAAAAAATAATGTTGTAGTAGAGTGGGGACAGAGGGCAAATTTTCCCCTTATTGTTTATAATGATGATGATGATTTAATGTTGTTTTTTCAGGGCAAGAGACCCTTATTGTTAAATGAAGTAATGTTGTATAATGTTGTACCCTCTGTCCGGAATAATTGTGAGAGTGTGATGTGGTGTTATGAAGAGAGAGAGGTAAATAGAGAATGGTATGTAACAGAATTGTATAATTTGAATAGAAAGTATGATGAATGGAAAGAAGGCTTAGAAATATATTTGAATAATAATGATTACAATGATTTGATAAAAATAATTAGACCGATAGGGAATGAATGTAATGACGGAGACGTAACAAAAATACCTAACGTAGACTGGTTTAATGAGTATTCTGGTAAAATGAGTGAATTTGGTTGTTCTGGTTATGACACACAAAGTAACCATTTGTTTGTAAATAAAAAGCAACAGTGTTATATAAAACCAAGGTTGATTTGGGACGATGGAGGGTAGACTGTAAGACAATAAAAGACAATTAAACATTTTGTTTTATGGTTGTTTGACATGGCAGATGTGGACATGAAGTGAGATACACTTGAACAGTTTTGACGCATATTTTGTAAATAATATTGAATTCATTTGTGTGTATTGTGAAATGTTAAATAAGTAATGTGTATATGTTTTAGAAAATGTTGTATTAATAATAATAATATTATTAATATTTTAGCACTGTAATTAAATAACAAAATAATTATGAAGATAATAGTTAATGATTTGTAGAATATGGATAATAATTGAAATATGTTTTAATAATCAAATGAATAGGTTATTTTAATAATCAATTGAATTAAATAAGTTGAGATGTTTAGATATTGTGATTGAATATTATGTGTTTGAATTTTATAAGGAATTTAAATTGTGTGATGAGATTTTAATTTAATAATCATGAATAAATAAATGAATGGTTTATTTTGTGGAATTTTGTGGAACATAATGATTAAAAATATGTGTTAATAATAAATTTTAAGCAATTTTGAAAATCTGATTGCAACACAGGATCAATTCATAATGATGATAAACAAAAACAGTTAACGAAAAATTTTAAATAATAATGTTTACAAATTTTAGATAAATGATGTAAAAGAGACTTGTTTGTTTAATATTTTTTGCTAATAATCCAGGGTGATTGCCATTTGTGTATTGTGTTATGTGATGTATTATAACAGTGTAGTGTGGAACTGCTATGGGGGAAGGTTGTAGATTTTGTATTTAATATTTTATGTTAATAATGGTTAAGCTTCTATATAAAGTGGGTTAAAACCCCATCTAAATTAATATTGTCATTTAAATATAAATTCGTAAATTTAATTTTACTTGTGATTCCCCAACTTTTCGGGCGGTCACGGCCTCACCGAACCCTGACCGTGGAATTGGTTTAGCTTTAACAGCTATGGTTGGGGCACATTACGATTACGCGCTGACCATAACTGGCCATAGCTGTTATCGTTGTAAAGGTGCATTTTGAAATTGATGGGGGGTAATAAAAGGGGAATCACCAAACTATGGAACAGCGGCTGCCACTCTGTTCGAGAAGGAACAGCAGAGCCAGGTGGTAGATCCGTTTAAGGGTGTATAATTATTAACGAGAACATGTTGATGTTCAACAATTTTAAACTTAACAGCGGAAGCAGAGACACGGAGAGGTAAAAACCTGCTCCAAAATATACAGTCTCTGTGGAAGCGAAAAGGCGCCACAGTCTTCCATAATTCTGAAATAGTGTGTGTGGCTGGGAGGTTATCCAAGGGGATAACGTATTAAAAAATTTTGATGATAACGTATAATAATGATGATTTGCTACTCAATAATTTTGTTTGAATTTAAAAATTAGAGGCACTAAATACTTCTTATATTGTGTTATTATGTCTTATTGTGTTGTTTGCATTTAGTATGTTAGGAATAAGTATTATAAAAATATAATAATATGTTTTCAATGTGTTTACAGATTTTAAAATAAAATGAAAAATAGTTGTAATAAGTAAAATTTTCAATAGGTTGTAAAAGATAGAAGTGGGTGATAGTAATTGTTTGAATAAAATGTTTGAATCAGTTCAAGTTGAATTTTGTGGGACATAGATTTGTCCAAATCGAAGTAAAAGTTAAAGTAATAGTGGAAATGAAAATAATGCAATGTTGTTTTGAGTTAATGTAATGTTATAAATTTTGAGAAGTATAAGTGGAGACACAGTAGTTATGGAGATTTTATGTAGAGTTTTGAGCGATATATTGTTTATTTGTTGATGTTAATTTGTTGTAATTGTAGTGAGGTTATGAGATTGAGATTTTTTGGGGATGGTAATTTTGTAGTAGTGGTAGTGTATTTGGGGAGTCCGCAACATAAGGGTTGGGACGGGATAGGGACCGATTGGCGCCGGAAAGGGTTACCTAGGGTGAGTCCAGGAACCAACATAAGGGAATGAGTTTTGGGAAGGAAACACGTATCCTATGTACAAAGGGTTAGAGAGTATTTTTTTTTATATAAGAGTAGAAGGTGGCGATTGGAGTTAAAGTAGTAAGTAGTTAGAGGTAGAGAAGGGTTAGTAAAATTTTGATAGTGGGGTGTCATACTAGTTAAAGATTTTGTAAGGGAGCATTAGAGTAATAAAAGGGGTAAGATTATGAGTAAATGCCAAATGGATGAAGTAAATTATAATGAAATAATGAATAACGTAGAATCACCCAAAGTAATGAAATGGAATAATGATGGCCATAATTGAAAAAAAAAAAAAAAAAAAAAAAAATAATTTTTGTAATTTTGAGAAACGAATTAATAAGAGTAAATCAAGTTTAAAAGTAATTTTTTAATTTTATATGCCAATTTAATGATGTAAGGTGTGTAACATTTTAATTGTAAGTTGTTTATTTTAAAATGAATTATTAATGTACTGTGTTTTCTTATGTTAAGTTATGTTAGGTATTCTGATATATACATGTTAGGAATAAGTGAGTAAAAACAAAACCAGTGCTTCTTAGCGTAAACCAGCACCGCTAGGGGGAAACAGATCAGTTGGGGATATGGTGTTGTATAAGGCCACTATTTAATATTTTGATTTGTTGTTTCAGTGTTTGGTGATGCTGTGGCGGCGGACCTGAGCTGGCCTGCGCGTCAGGGCAGGGGCGTTGAGTATCTGTCTGACTCTACGGTGTTGGGATCTCGAGAGAGAAGTCCAGTATTGTCATGCAGATGCGGTCACAGTCACCAGACCAAGGGTGAGTTGATTATTCTTTTTTGTAAACCATACAGGGGGTTGTGGCGACATATCCTAGCTGATCCCTTTAGCAAGTATGAATGTGTCAATGAGATTTTTTATGCTTCGGCATAAAATATCTCATTGAGGGGGTATTGTAGCGGGGCATTTTTGGGCATCCCTGGGGTAATAACATAATTTGTATTTTTTTTTTATAAATAAATAATAATAACTTTATCCCTTGTTGAGTGATAAGGACAGAAATTATAAATTTTATAACCGAGAGGTAAATTTGTTATTTTGAAACGAAAACAACCGTGGCAACATTGACTGTGCCGAATTGTTTTGTAAAACCAGTATGAACGTATTTGATAGCCGACAAGCTGTACCAAGGTCAACAAATGACGAACACGAAACCAGTAAATTCAGTTATGTAACAGTAAACAACATTGTCAACAAGTTATGTAATTGACGATCAGGCGATCGTTACGTCAGCGCATTACATAACAGGAATGCTGGGTGTGTCACGCCAGCAACATAGTGACACAACAGAACAAATAGTCGCAAAACAACATCTGAGTGGTACAGACGCTAACCACTGTGCGTCTGCCCGGTTCTCGCCGGTTTTCGGGCGAAGTTATTGTGTTCGCCGATGGGCCCGTACCTAAAATGTGAAGACCGAAAATACAACCAAATGTAACTTAAAGCATATCAAGTAAAAGGAACAGTTTTCGTGGAATGATGACCGTGGTGGAAATATAAAACTGAGTGTTAATTAAAACAAACGCGTGTGCGTGGCCTTAAAAAATCATGACTTCTTCTGGACTTAAAAATCAGCTAAGTAACCTACAATAATATAAAGAAAACACAACTCTTCAACTATGGTTTAATATTCAAAATTTTAACACTTTCTAATTATGAGCTCTTAAAATCGGGGAATGATTATGTGTGTGTGTGTGTGTGTAAGCGCTGGTTTTAGCTATGTATTAGTTGTAGAGAATTGTCTGTATTTATGTTATATCTTAGTTTGAAAACTGCTTAAGCAAAATGATCATTTTTACGAATACTTAAACACACTTAAATTACGAAAGTTAATAGGTATAAGGGAGAAAAGAAATTTTGTATTTTGACCGAAAAATTTATAACTTAATGGTGTTTCTTTTTGAGAATCTAATAAAATAATATTGATCTGGATAGTTAAATGTGAATTAAATTAGTTATTGCAAATAAACCATTCTGATCTCCTGTTCGCCAAAAAAGAATCCGAGGACCCAAGAAAAACGGTAAGTACGTATATTTTTTCTTGCAGTTGGCAAGATGGCGCTCGAAGAATTCAGTTAATAAATAGTGAACAGTAACCTATTATCAAGAAATATAAATATCTATAAAACGATATATCACACAGTGAAAATCGAGTGCGATAACGTGAGGTGGTATACGTTAGTGACCACAGTACTGTGGTTAAGGCTGAAGCAGTAAGTAGAAAGAAGGAGTTTCTATGGTAATTTCATTTCGAAAATGATTTTAAATATAAATGTTAGAACATGGAAGTTATGTATGGTTCTCCATACCAATATTTTTATTTTTATTTAAATCATGTACACACACACACACACACACACACACACACACACACACACACACACACACACACACACACACACACACACACACACACACACACACACACACACACACACACACACACACAATTCGCGTTATTTCACTCATGTTTATTTTCTTACATTTGCAAGCTTTTGTTATCGATTTGCTTCCTGTGGATCTCTGGGCAGTGTAACTGCACGTGTTTACAGAGGAACGGTTCATATACAGACTTTTCGTCTTTAGGAATGAACCCTCTGCAAGATGCTCAAGGTCCATGAGTGACTTCGGAGCGCTTTGGAGGAGGGATGATTATCTGCATAGTTCGGTTTCTTTATAAGAATAAAGTAAGCCTACCTAATTTTTATGGATAAAGTGACTGAAAATAACATTATATTAAACGACTATCCCATAATAACACAAATATCTATAAATAGTGAAATTAGTTTGTGGGTGGACGATATTTTTTTAGAAATTACCGAACTGAATCAAGTAAATTATTTTAAACATAAATCTTTACAACATGGAAATCATGTATGGTTCTCCATACCAATTTTTTCCAGAAAGCGCACTTTCAACATTTTTGAAAAAATTTAGGTAATATTTTATAATGTTTTTAATTGGTCCCTAAATTTTTAAACGTGAGATGGTAATGGGTTCATGATTTATTAAATTTAACAAATAAGCTAGAGTAATTTAAAAATGTATAAAAACACAAATAATACAACTGAAAATTGTAAAATAGGCAACTAAAATAAGAAATATATTTTTTCTCACAGAACTTGTAATGTTTTTAATAGTTTTGAAAAGTAAATATAATAATGAACAAACTGGTTGTATACAAAATCAAAATATGAACAATTATTGAATAAATTAAATGTATTCATGGCTTTTCACCTCTAAGCATGCTCTTAAACAACATATGAACTAAGTACATAAAAATGCGAAACAAATTTATGAGGTTTGAACTATCATTCTGG
Source organism: Magicicada septendecula (assembly GCA_034769895.1). Classification (NCBI taxonomy): domain Eukaryota; kingdom Metazoa; phylum Arthropoda; class Insecta; order Hemiptera; family Cicadidae; genus Magicicada; species Magicicada septendecula. The sequence continues at coordinate 196,144,400 of CM068370.1, read as the reverse complement.
CAGTAGTCTTTGAAAGAAGTGCAAGTGTTTTAAATTTTACTTTCTTCAGTTTTATGTACTCTTCCAATGGGTGTCAATCAATTTACTTTATACAGTATTATCATTAACGTAGGATGTCTGGTGTTTTTGATATGAAAACGACGGTGATGGACCTGCTGGATGGAGAAATGACACTTTCAGTTATTGGAGAAATTATTTTCATTTTTTTGTCAACATATAGCCTAACCACCAATTGTTGTAGGCAACAGTGATGTAGCTGTTGAGATCTTTCAAGAGAAGTTTATCAGAACATCTTGTCACCACTTCCAATGAAGAATCCGTTGCTTCAGAATCGCTTCTGATTAGTACTTTTGAAGTACTCAAAGGCTACTGGTATAAAGGGGTGCAGTTTCTGTGTGCCTCTAATAGTAACAGATTCATTGAAGCAGTTTTGTAGAAAAGTTTGAGATTCTACATATTCTTCTTGTGCTGAGAAAACAAATTGTACAGTTGTGATTTTAACAACTGCCCACTCAAATAAATGTTGAGCAGTAATTATTTGATTTTCATAGGGTCGTTGTAAGCTTGCTTTACTGTGCTTTCACCGTTGCTTTTACTGTGCCACCTATACCATTACATGATCCTTTCCCATGAGCGGTTGCTGAAAAATGGCACTCAGCTTTGACACTAAAATCTTTTTTATGAAAACATAAATTAGCAAAATTTTTCTTGTTTTTATATTGACCAATGCTTCCATCAGAGAAGTGATGAATCTTATTTACAACATCAAATTTTGCTTTCAAAAAGTCAAGTTTATTCTAGAAGCAAGAAATGGCTACGGTGTTGTGTTCAAGACAATCTGATATTACAACATAGCTAATATGCTCGGTTTTCTTCTCTTTTGTGGTAAAGCACAAAAGGGTAGACAGTAGCATGATCAAGTTACAAATGGTAGCTCTGGGCTTCGTCTTGAATAACAAAGGTGTAATTCTCAGAAAAATCTCACATAGCTAAAAATTCTCTATCTTTCAAATTTTCTTTCACTTTAGATATGAACGAGCTTTGTTTTTTCACTAAAAAGTCATGATGAACTAACTTTTTAAGTTTTTCACAAAACAAATTAGTAAACTCTACTGAAGATTTTCATAGCATTTCTGAGTTGCAGCGGTCAACATATACCCATTGGCGAAATGTAATTTTTTTTACCAATATTATCATCAAAAACTTTGTCCAAGATTTTCTTAATTTCAACACTCCCTGGGCAAAAAGCACACATTCCCATACTACAATCATTGGATGCTGGATTGTAAAGGATTTTTGCCAGCCAGTGTTTTAAGAAAACAACTCCCCATCAGTTACAGACTTTAGTTTTGCATTCTCTATCCTTAATTTGATATTTTGGTGAGCAGTGCAAATGCAGACTGTGTACCACTTTGACCTGCCAAAATATAATGCTCTGATCTCAGTTCTACAAATTTTGATAAACCAACTTTCAAATCAGGAAATCTATCTTTAAATGATCTGTAGGCCTCCTGTAAATTACATAAAATACAATTTAAAATACTTGTTTTGTACCCATTGTCTTCGTTAACAGTAATTATAGTCTTTCATGCCAGGCAGGACTCTACTTATTTCATCATTTTCATAGAATAAGGGAAGAGGTTGGACTATTTCGTCAGAGAGACTTTTTCCTGGTTTTTTATCTGGACTTTCAAATATTTCTTATTCTGTAAGAATTTATTTTGATTGATGCACCGTACGGTTGGTAGTGTTAATCTCACATATACTCTTCCTTACACTCCATGACTCAGGTAAACAGATTAGTATCATAATTTTCTTTTTCCTACAAGTACAGCTGCAGAAGCTTGCTTTAAGATTCTGTATAAAGTGATTCTTCAAGTACTGATACCTCAGTATCATTTTCTGAGGAATATTGGGCATTAACAAACAATTTAGGTCGCATGGCAATACTACTATTCTTAAGTTTTTTCCAGCTTACTGTTTGGAGGATATCATTTTTTTATTAACAGGAGATTCTCCTCATTCAATAAGTGAATTATTGAGGGTTTTTAAAACTTCGAAAGGAGCAGAAAATATAGGGTCACAATCAGAATCAACTAAAATCCTGGGTAGTATCATGAGGACTGGTTTGCTGACTGTTTTTTACTTCAAAAACTGCTAGTTCTTTTTTACATTTGTCAATTTTGGCAAAATTATATTTACATTTGGCAAAATTTGGCTTCTCAGGAACAAAAGAACGCATCCACTGAGTAACATTTCTCAACTTCTCTTTGTCCTTTACGGAATGATTAATTTTATTTCAAGGATTAAAACACTGTAATGTCAAATACCTTTTATCCGTATTTATATTATATAATGCCTAATTTTTAATTTAATTAAACAAAACTGTTTTAAGGGTAATTGTTGCAAGAAAAGAAAATTAGATAATTTTTGCTCAATATAACTCTTGATAATACATAAATGTAAACCAAGACCATTCTGTATTTTTCACTTCACCAAATATTCACAGCTTCACAAAACACCAAACTACAATTAGTCACAAATGTTATTACATGCCACTCTGTTAGAAAACTGAATGCAAGTACAATGCAAGAGTGAGGGAAGCACCTGAATCTGAGTTGACGTGTACAAACCTGTTTAAACATGAACATTTTCTGATTCAAGTTACTAATTGTACTAAAATGAAGTGTTTTATTTGTGTAATAAAAAATAATGATAGAATAAGATTAAGTACAGTAGTTTTCCATTAATCATGTCAGATTAGTCATTGCCTTATATTTTGTTTTAGGCCGAACAATACTTTTGTACATTTTATAAATCCTATTACCATCCCTCTTAAAATTTGGGGATAAATTAAGAACAGTATAAAATATTACCCAAATTCTTTCAAAAATTTTTATTTTGGATTTGAAAAAACTTCCTCTTATAGCCTATTGTGTTGTATATCTGGAGAAAGCGCATGAAAAATACTACAAAATGAGACCTATCTCACGTCTCTGTCTTAATTAGATGAGCTGTAATCTTAATTTCAAAGTTTGTCATCACCACATTTTTGCTCAAGTTTTGAAAAATGTATATAAATAACTTCATATTATCATAAAAATGGTGTTTCTCTTTTTCTGTATGCAAACATTCTCTGTACCAAATTTCATCAAGATCCAAGATGGTGAGGTAAAATAACTGTGTTGATCTGACATGGAATTTACCCCAGTAAACCATAACATTTTTATGTTTAACAATCTTTTATGAGGGCTAAATGTGTCTGATGATAGAACGATCGTTCCGAAATGCGGTATATAACTACTAGCATAAGGTAATATAATAAGTATGCTATATATTGTGTAGATGGAGTAGCAGTCTGTATCTGGATACATCACTACTCTCCATTATTTGTGTGGGAAGTAAAGAATCTCTTAGTACTGTTTCATGTCAGATTTCTTTGTCACCTCTCTAATGTTGATATATAGTAGAATAGTGCTTCTCATCACTCAAGGCCCTATATTTCTATTATTTTCTTACTACTCCCATCACACCAGATACATGATATGTCTACCACACCACTTGTACACAATAACACAGATGACGGGAATAAGTGACAATACATTCCCAATCTTTGCAAGTTAATCTAATACAATTGTATTATATTACATTAAATGAGTGACTGCACTACACAATTCTGGCTTACATTCAGGATATTACAGTTCTGATCCAAAATATAATACGACAATGTAGTTTCAAAGTCACACATTTTTGTTAATTTTTGTGGACTGTAAATTTTTTTTTAAGTCACACATGTCAAAATTTTTGTTAATTTTTTGATTCCTAGTTAAGAAATATGATACTTCACAAAAAAATTATACCATATGCATAATTATTGTAAATGGCAATGTATATGATTCAAGACTAAATGTATTTAAATTTTATTTCATGATGTCACTGGTATTTCAAACATAATATGTTTGAGTGATATCTGAATTTGTTGTCTGAGTTTAAGACACATGTTGCTAATGAATCTGAAAATTACCTAAGGTTTTTATGTACTTACTTTAATTGACTTTCTACTTTATAAAACGAACAATTCAATACACACCTGTCCACAATTCTCGTTTTGGGTCCTCTAGATCTGGGCACGCAATTTTCCAAAACTGTATACAACCGTATAGCACAAATATAGACATTAATAACAGCAAGAACAAATAACCCATGAAGTAACGATGATTTCTTGCACCTGTAATTATATGCTTCAGTTAGACAGAAGTCATAGTAAAATATTTGTCCATATATTAATTTTGTATATGTTTTAATCTTAATATTATGGAAGAGATAATGTCCTTAACTTTACATCAGAAAGTGAAATGATAATTAATTCTTTCTTGAACTAATAAGTTGGTCACTTCCTACAATAAGGTCACATTAAACACATATAAGGTCTGTCTGGAAAGTATCCAGATATTTTCAATATTACAAGAACTGGATGTGCACCTGCGATGTAACTTGGTAGCCAATCAGACAAGACCTTCTATTACATGCGTGAACATTCATTAATACACTGGACTGTTCAGATGGCTGTGAGACTCTGTTGTGTACACACATCATATTCATAATATGGGAATGACTAGATCAGCAAGTTTATATTAAACTTTATATAAAACTTGAAAGTTTGTCCTTGGACACTATCAGAAAGAAGGGTTTCAGAGAAGACTCAATGAGTGATGCACATATTAAAATGTGGTATAAAGATGGCCAGGAATCTTGTAAAAGATACATATTCTGGAAGGCATTCAACAAGCAAAATACCCAAAAATATTGAATTTGTGCAGGCTGCAATACACAAAAATCGTCTGCTGACAGTGCAAGAGTTAGAAAATGTGGAGGTTTCGTGGTATTGTGTTTTTTTGGAAGATTTGGAATGAAACATATGGTAGCAAAATTCATGCCATGGTTGTCCCAAAACAATTCATGCCAGTCCCATGAACAAAATGAATTTTGCACTGAAGTTGCACAAGATTTGCTCAACACCACTAACAATTACCCGGATTTCCACCAAAAGGTTATAACTGGAGATGAGTCATGAGTGACCCGAAACAAAAGCCCAATCTTCCCAATGGATGATGCCTGCATCACCACACCTGAAGAAGGCATGACAAAGAGTCTGAGCAATGTGAAAGGACATTTTAACAGTGTTTTTTGATCATGAAGGTGTTGTCCATCATGAAGTTGCTCCTCTGGGCTAAACAGTTGATAAGTATTACTATATCACATTTCTTCACCCATTGAGAGGTGCAGAACAAAGAAAATGAGTGTGACTGGCTGCTTCGTCATGACATGCCAGCCCATTCTTTATGCCTTGTACAAGGTTTTTTGGCAAAATATTGCATAACACACATGCCACAGTAACCCTATAGCCCAGACTTGGCTCTGGTTATTTTTGGCTTTTCCCAAAACTAAAATCACCTTTGAAAGGCATTAGATTTCAGGCCATAAACAAAATTAAGGAAAATGTCACACAGTAGCTGATGGAAAACTTGAAAGAGGACTTCGCAATGTTTTGAAAAATGGAAGAAATACTGAGGTAAGTATGTGAGGTCCAGAGGGGGCTACTTTGAATGGGACTGAGGTGGAATTGTATTATGTATGTTATTTAATGTTTCAAAAATAAATCGATACACACACACAGACATACACATGCTTGTGTGTGTGTGCATATAAACATTTTTTTTAACGTGCAGCCTTTTTTAATAGTGCCTTATTGTGGCAATATAATTTTATTATGTGGTGATTAGAATTATTTATCAATGTCTGAGAATTCATGTCTTTTGCTTATAGCGTGTATTGCTAAATTACATTTGTAAATGTTCTCTTACTTTGTATATATTTTAACTGTTTCGACGCATAAAAAAGTAAAATTCTTTTGTCTGAGCTATATACAAATTTGTTGCACTAATTATACTCTACATTCTACTGTTTAGAGCAGTGATGGGCAAAAGTACAGCCCGCGGGCCAGATCCGGCCCCCAGACTGGTGTAATCCGGCCCGTGACAGAGTTCTGAATGACAACTTACCTACACACATTATTTACCATGTTCCCAGGAGAGAAACGTGTTCAGCTTTGTCAACCAAAAACAAAAATGCATTGTTTCGTGTCACACTGTATTTTTTCTGTGTCTGTATTATGAACACAAAAAATGGTAACGGAATGGTGTCAGAGCATTCACAACAGTAGTACGAGAGCAAGACAGACACATCACAAGTGTAGTTATCCCCACCACTCCAGCCGCCGCCTACCCCTTGCCCATCCTATCGGCACATCACACCACAGTGGATGAGTAATACTCTCAGTCAGTCTGAGTCAGTGGCTTGTTCCACAGCCTTTCTCAATTCAATATCGTGTATTGTTATAAGTTGTTTGCTTTTTTGTAGTGAGTATTTGTGAGACATTTCTGATTTGCCATAATGGCAACTAAAAAACGTAAAGTTGATACAGAATGCCGTGTTTTTAAAGATGAGTGGAGTTGGAAATACTTTTTCACATCTTTTAAGGATAAACCGTGTACCTTATTTGCAACAAAACCGTGGCCGTTTACAAAGAATTTAACATTTCCCGGCATTTTACATCTAAGCATAACAGTGCTCGTTATGAAGCCATGACCGAAGATGAAAGGAAACAAAAAACAGAAGATTTACATAAGAAGCTCTCAGGTCAGCAATATATTTTTAAAAAACAAAACAGTTCTCAAAGAGCTGCTACACATGCTAGTTATGTTGTATTGTACAATATTGCTAAAAGTAACAAAGCTCTTTCTGATGGGGAGTTTGTGAAACAATGCATGCTCCAAGTTTGTGATATTTTATGTCCTGACAAAACAAAGGATTTTGAGACTGTCAGTTTCTCTTGAAAAACAGTTACTTCTAGAATCGAGACAATAGATAAACACCTATTATCACAGCTAGAATCAAGAATTACTCAGTTTAAATTCTGTTCTGCTACTATGGATGAGAGTACTGACATAAATGACACTGCTCAGTTACTAATATTTGTAAGAGGAGTTGATGATAACTTCTGTATTACTGAAGAACTAGCATGCATGCGATCATTAAAGGGGACGTCAAAAGGATCAGACAATTTTCATGAATTTCAAGAAGGCCTATCGACTTTCAAAGTACCCATAACCAGTATATGCAATATTACGACTGATGGGGCACCAAATATGACGGGGAAAAAATCTGGTTTTGTTGGTATATTTAACCAAACATATCCTGAGAACAAAGTTGTATTTCTACAGTGTGTCATACATCATGACACTCTGTGTAAATCTGCCCTAGACATGAAACACGTGCTTGATGTCATTATTAAAGTCGTAAATAATATTCGATCTCAAGCGCTTACTCACAAACAATTTCGAGAGTTTCTTGACTCAATGCAGTCTGAACACTGATGTACTCTACTACACCAAAGTAAGGTGGCTTAGTGCAGGATGTGTTTTCGAGCGAGTTTGAGAGCTGAAAGAGGAAATTATTTCATTCATGCATGAAAAACAGATTTTGAAGGCTGTGAAATTTTGGAAAATACTGCATGGCTTTCGGACTTTGCTTTTTTCACAGATCTTCTGTGTCATATGAACAAGTTGAATGTTAAGCTGCAAGGAAGAAATCAATTTATTTACGATATCTGGGGTCATCTCAAAGGGTTTAAAATGCAACTAGTTCTATTTGAAAAACAGCTAGCTAAAAGAGACCTGTTCCACTTCCCGAGGCTAAAAACAATAGTCCCAGTGGTGGAAGACAAACTTGTAAGCTACGAGGAAAGCGTGAGAAGACTCCATGATGAATTCGAACGCAGGTTTCAAGACTTTAAAAATATTGAACAAGACTTAAATATTTTCAGTATGCCATTTAATTTGGACTGTGAAACAGTGAGAACAGAATTTCAGCTTGAACTAATTGAGTTACAGTGTAACACTGAGTTGAAGCAGTTGTTTCTTAATGTCCCAAAAGTGGAGTTTTACAAGTCGCTATCGAAATCAAGTTTCCCAAATTTCAGATCTCATGCCCAGAAGATAACTGCTATGTTTGCATCATCCTATGTCTGTGAACAAGTGTTTTCTACCATGAAGCTTCGAAAAAGTAGTGACAGAAACAGATTGACAGATGACCACTTAGCTTCACTTCTGAGAGTCAGCTCATCCCATTTTAACCAAATTTTGAGACACTTTTAGAAACAGTCACAGTTCCATTCATCGCACACTCCTTCATGCTCTGTCAATCATTAATTGAGTTTTGTAACAATATGTCAAGATTCAATAAGAAATTTATAAAAAAGTAGTTTTTCTATGTATTTCTTTTTAATAAATTTTGTTGGCCCACCTAGATAGTTTTCTTTTTCCTCTGGCCCTCTCCTACAAAAGTTTGCCCATCACTGGTTTAGAGTATCACTATTGTTGCATGAATTACTTATTTTTTGTATACTGTTATTGTTTGCTCTGTGTGGTATATTGTGTCTATGGTTTTAATTAGTTTGGTGATTTTCTTCATACTGTTTATGAACATGAATGTTGCCAATCTCTTAATGTTATTATTACTTGTGTTTGTCTTAACTGTGTTTTTGGATTCTTAGATGTGTTGTTTTACTTTATATTGTATTGTATGTTCTACTTTGTACAGAGGTAATGTTGTATAAATTTTCTTCAGGAATCTGATAAATTATATATATATTTTTTTTCATTTGAATTTGGGAGAATTTTTACAGTTTACTGAATAGTGCGTGAAAAGTTGCCATTTTATGTTAGTAAGACCAGGTTGGTTAGTAAACCGTGCAGGTTGGTTTTCTGTATACACAATATCAGGGCTACAAAGGTGTAACCTTAATTAACATGTAACATACGTTTTTAATGTAATAGCCTTCTAGGAAAGAACCTTGTAAGAGCAAAAATTGTAATTGATAATAGTGTTTTGGAGCAGGTATCACATTTTAATTATTTGGGATGTGATATCTTATATAGAAAGGACAACAGTATTGAGAGAAAGTTAAATAAATATAGTTATACCTGTGGAACAATAAGACGACTATTGAAGAATAAAATGCAGAGGGAGACACAGCTAAAGTTCTATAAGGTGTGGCTGTGCTGACTTTAATGTATGGATGAGAAACGTGGACTCTCCTGCAAAAAGATATTTAAAAAATACAGGCCTCAGAAATGGAAGTTTTAAGAGCAGTTAAGGGATGTAGTATGAGAGATCATCTACGAAACGACGACTTAAAAGAAAAACCTGAAGTTACAGTCGGTTCTGGAGAGAATAAAGGAACACAGGTGGAATTGGAAGTCCCATGTGGAACACATGGTAGACATGCGCAGTCATAAAAAAGCATTTGAATATAGGCCAGTGGGGACAAGAGATCGTGGAAGACCCTGGAAAAAATGGTCGGAGACTCTGTGAAGCCGGAACAGACTATAGTCTTGTAAACTACTTTACAAATTAATAAACAATTTTTCTTGACAAAGTCCAAACCATCTCTATCTCTCCCCATATGCACGTACACATCGTGCATACGTTGATTATGATACTTTCCGTAGTATGGATACACTATAATCTCACAAGAACAATAAAAAGTGTTTCAACTTTATGCAACACTGTGTAATTTAGAAATGTTCACCTGATTCAACAGAAAAATAACTACACACATCAAATACCACAAACTCCTTGCTACAAGAAAAGATTTAAAAAGAATTTATTTAAATTCATTATATTACACTTTTTAATATAATGTCCCTTTAAATCTATTTCATCCATTAAGCCATAACAATAATTAATAGGATCATTCCCCATTATTATTTTATCATTAAGCCTGTCTGCATTATGTGTGGTTAAGTCTCCCTTGGTATTATTTGTCGTTATTACATAGTTTATAATTTCATCCTCATAGTAATCAGCTGTTACTAGTACACTACTTCTGTCACCAGGCAAGTATTTTTTCTTAACAAGATAATCATCATTTGCTACTGTACTCATTGCTACACAAGGTAAGTCTACACTGCTAATAATATAATCATCATTTCACTCAAGATTTATTCTCCCTACTAACCCTTCATAACCTTTATTTAACCTGAACATCTCTATCACTCTCTCAATCTCAAAATAATCACTTTCCCAATCCCATTTCACATTCTCACTCCACGCAGAGCGCAACGCAACAACATTAATACTCCACCTGGCCTTACCAGATTGTAAAAGAACAAGTTATAAAAATTCAAATCTATTTTGGTGTGGTGTGGTCGTGTGAGTGCAGATACGCACCGGTATCTACGATAATGTTGTTTATTAAAAGATGTAATTGTAACTACTAAGGTTATTAGTGTTATTGTATTGTTTTTTAATGGGTGCGTAATAATAGTCCACTTCTTTTATTTAAAATGGTTCGCGCACTCTGTCGTATACCTCCCTCACTTACCACACGTGAATACTTCAGTCCTGTTCTGTGACGTTTCTTCTGAAATACATGCACTTTATATACAAGTAAATATTCAGATCGAATATTTAATATAGTATCATACACAAAATAAATGAAGTAATATCTAATTATTATTCTGAATTATTGTTAGATCTTTTTAAACTCTTCCGCCACCTGTGGTAGAACTGATTAAAAAATAAATGAACTTATTTAGAATAGAAATGATACTCTTTTCACTGATAATAAAAGTGGAGGTTTATTAACAATTCAATAAATAATAAACTCTTTGACAATTAATAATCAAAAACTAACAACCTTTTAAATAATGATTACAATTAACAAATTCAAATAAGACTCTGTCCAATCTCAAGGCTGGTAGACCTGTTATTGGTACAATAATTTAACTTCAAGAGGTTATGTTATTTTGTTTCAGTGAATTACCATATTTCGTAAGGTTCTTTTAGGTAACATGATACCAGGCACAAGATGTAATATAAATAACGATATAAAATTAACAATAATTAATAATAAGCGAACAAATATAAAAATCAAAAATTGATACCATATGTCTGATATTTATGGTACTATCGTACGCGGGAATGCGCACGCATCTTATAATACTCGTTTACAATTATCAAGCTGGATGATTTGTACAGTAGTTAAAAATGTATTACTTTCTTTAATAATTCGTTTTAAAAATTATCTATTCACAAGAGAAAAATTTATCAAAAAACTCTTGTTAGTATTTCTATCTGATTTGGATGTTACTTGAGAACAGATCGGTAATATTGAAATTATCAAGTTACCGTGACGATTCTGAGGTTAGTTATAACCGGTATTGTTACAATGGATAAGTATTTCTTAATAGTTATTATTTCTTAATCTATACATATAAACACATCATTCGTAATACTTTGATATGCTATTATCAGAATTACATTTATTTATACTGTATGAAAGTTAATAACGTATATCTCAAAACATCGAAAAAATAAAGAAAAAATAAGTTTAGTCAAATGAGTGACTAAATATCCTTGTATTCAGTAATAATTATTTCAAACATGATATTTTAAGTTATTATAAATAATTAAAATATTTTTTATAATATTTTAATAATTGTGAATTAATTTTTTCTTTAATTCTGATAATTTAATCATAGTTTTTTAATACTTCGCCTTATTTGACTTGCGTAGTATCAAAAATTAGTTGGTTACGAAGTTATTATTTTTGTTCAGTATTATTTAAATAAAATTGTACTCTCTGTTTTTTATTTATCACAGCACTCGCAAGTACGGTTGACATTATACACTAACCGTACTCGTTTAATTAAATAACTCCGCACTTTTCACTCGTATATATTGGCGTAGTGTAAGGTTATGTATGTTGGTCACTTAATGCAAATGTCGCGCACAAATTCAAAATAAAAACTTCTTCATGTTGTCGAGTGGCGTGACCCTTCCGTCGGAAAGCTAGATGTGAACTGTAATGCTTCCTCTCAGCGTCTCCTGTTAGTCTGCCGAAATTCATTCATTCTATTGGTTGGAAACATTATACTCTCTGACCCAAAAGCCTTTGTTTTATTAAAATATTTAATTTTTTGACAAAATCGAGTTTGGTGTTGAGGCTTTTTGATGTCAGCACTGGTACAAAAATTTAACTGAAAAGTTTAAAATTACTATAACTTTCTTAATTTACGATCTATCGTTAAATGGTTGATGTCAGTGAATTGCGGACATTCTGCTTGTTAATTTAAGTCTAAGAATGGTTATTTTCCGTCCATCACTCCTATCACAATAACGATTTTATTTATTATTTCTGGTGTATCTTATTTTTATAAGTCTGTTACACCAGATTTTACTTAATTATAATAAAACACTTCTTAAATAAACACTTTGAGTCCATATCTCAATTGGTTTGATTTACAATTTGGGAATAATTGTTCCCTACACAAAATCTCGTTATGGCGTCATTAAGCGTCCATGTTTGTTTTTCCATAAATATGCTTAGAACTAATTTTTCTTATTTAAAACGGTAATATTACAATCTAATAATACTAGTAAAGTTTATTTACACAATTTTACATTAGAATATTTGTATATGACTGTGGTTAACCTACTATTTACATATTTTCAGTCCTCTTCTATCTCTCTTATACAATTTTTTCACCTTATTTTTGGTTTTCTCTATATAAATCATATCATGTAATGATTGTAATTAGTGTACACACATAGTACCTAATTTATTATATACAATGGTTATCTTTTAATTAGTTCAGAACCCTTCAATTTTTCAGTAATGGCTCTGTTTATGTTGTGTCATATCATAGTAGTCATTTATTTTTGTTAATACAATAACTAAATTGTTATTGTTCTACTTGGTTTGGATTTCCAAAGTAGCATTAGATATTATTCTAACTCTTGCTAATGATTTCATTTACTTTTACACAAGTTTATATGTTATATTTTTCATAAGTAACTTGCTTGTCATGGTTTGTTTACATTTGGGTTTCTTCATAATAGTCATTTGGTTTTTAATTGTTTGTATATAAAAAGACTGTTTTTATGGTCATAATCTGTTCTCAAAGTAGCATTGGGATTTCCTCTCACTACTGGTAATAACTTTAATAATCTGTGTTCAATATTTGATACAGTATTTTTCTTAACTAATTAACTATACAATGGTTCAGCTTACTTCTGGTCATATGTACATAGTTAGTTAGTTTACAATATTTTAGTTACAATATTGTTCTTATTATGTTCAGAATCTGTTCTCAATGTATTATCAGATATTTATCTCACTACTGGTAATACTTTTATTAACATTGGTATTGGTTTTGATACTGTACTTTGCCTAACTAAATTGGCATACTTGTTCCATCTCTGTTATCTCTGTGCCATTATGTTTGACTTGTTCTATTTGCATTGTTTTGCAATATAATACATTGTGTCTTAAGATTTATTATTATTTATAATAAATTCTTGTTTGATAACATAGTTGATGATCATGTATTTATACTAATATGTATCATTTTCTGTTGAAACAGGTGTCTTCCCTATGGGTTGTGTAACAATGTACCATCTGTTTTAGTGCAGTATTTTTCTACTACTAAACTGACTTCACTACGGTATCTTACTATAATATTTTAACTATTTTGTTACACATGTTTATACAACTCCTTCTTAAACACTAACACAAATCTTTTTTGTATTATTTACAATATTTTTCTGGTCATTGGTGGAATTTAATTTCCTGTCATTGTTTGATACATAACAAATGTTTTTTATTTGTTGTCAGTTCTCTATGAACAATAACATAATTGTTCTATTTTGTTCTATTCTGGTGGTCTTATGATTATGTGTATTGATCACAATTTTATTAAATTAGTCACACTCATTGTCTGTGTTTATTTGACTATTTTAATTCTTGTTGTATCATCACGAAATTAACATATTTTCTCACACTGTAAACTTCATCACTGTAATTGTTTGTGTGGTTTCTTCAGTTGAAATTAGTTAATTATTCACAGGTTTCACATTTATATTAAGTACACACTGTAATTGTTTGTGGTTCCTTCAACGTTAAACACTGGTTTTCTTTTCATATTTCATAATCATCATTTCTTTTGTCACTTATATAGTCTTTAGTACACGTGGTTTATGTTGAATCCTTACATCTTCTGTCCATCTTCTTTCTTCTTCTTGGTGCTCTTCCTGGTCCTTCTTCTCTCTTCTTCTTCAAATATTTTCATGGTAGTCGCTATTTTTATTTATCTCCATTGCTGTTGGAGCTTGTTGGTCCTTGTTTCGTTGATTCCCCTCACTGTTGGATCCTATTGGGTCTGGTTACTGATATTTTGTTTTGGCTCGTGGCATTTTCTTTCTTCATTTTGTATTTGATGTTGCTGTGTTAATATTCTCTTCTTCATCGTTGGATTTTTTATATTAATATATTTGTAGATACACACTTTTACACACTTAGGTCTATTTATCTAGACATACTTCCATGTTTTTCTCTTACTTGACGTTACATTAGTTTATATTATGTAACTACCATTTTTGGTACTGTTACATATGCCTTCCTATAAGAATTGATTAATTCTGAATTATTATACTATATTTTTCATTGAAGAATTTATCAATTGTTGTACATTCCAAGTTGATTTACTTGTTTTTTCCATATATCCCTTCACTTTCTTCTATTTGAATCGTATTTATATCTTCTCTATGTAATCATCTCCCTTGTTTATTTAGTTCCCTAATTCCCTAACATAAGTTTAGCTGGGGCAGTTTAGAGCGGCTCACTTTGGCTATTCAACTCTACTGGCCATACTAACTTCAATAAATATGGAGGCAAATCATCTCCTTCAATAATAATAAATGATTGCTGGCATTACTCATCAGTCAATTCATCTCAAATCATCAAAAATAATAATAGTGGTCGTTCTTCCGACAAATAATAAATATCCTTGGGATTAATTCACGCATCTGCGGTTTATACATTGTTATTCTCTCTTTTCTTGATTCAACTTAACTATATTCTTCACATATTATAGGGATAGTTGTTTTACACTTCCTCACTGGTATACTCTCATGATTATCTTCATTAGTATATTATTTTTCATTCTTCTTTATCATTGATTAATCTCTTCATTTTGTTGTCACTTTGAATGTCGTCTCGTCATATTCTTCATCTCAGGTTTCATTCTTCTAGATATAATTCATAAGTACATTTGTTTTTCTTCTTCTTCATGGTTTTTATTTGGTATTTATATTCCATGTGGTATTGGCTTTTTCTCTAGTAACATACACTAGAAACAATGTGGTTGTGTGTGGTGGTTTGTCTACATTAATACATTACTTTGGTTTTATTTTTCCAACTTCTCATTTGCTCCTTCTTCTTTCTTCAATAGTACGGGTATGATGTTCTTGTTACTTGTTGACGTGGCTCTTGGAAATTTATTTGTGCCATAGTTGTTGTGTGTCGGCCTCGTAAATTCATCTTTATTATAGTACGGGTAAGGTGTTCATTTACTTGTTGACTAGGCTCTTGGAAATATTTGTGCCATAGTTGTTGTGTGTCGGCCTCGTAAATTATTCTTTAGTACGGGTGAGATGTTCTTGTTACTTGTTGACGTGGCTCTTGGAAATATTTGTGCCATAGTTGTTGTGTGTCGGCCTCGTAAATTCTTCTTTAGTACGGGTGAGATGTTCTTGTTACTTGTTGACGTGGCTCTTGGAAATATTTGTGCCATAGTTGTTGTGTGTCGGCCTCGTATATTCATCTTTATTCTAGTACGGGTAAGGTGTTCATTTACTTGTTGACTTGGCTCTTGGACTTAATGATCTTATCTCATATATGTCGTGGATCTAGGGTGTCAATCTCGTATACTCATTTTTTGTTTTTTTCAGTACGTTATTATTAATAAATACAATGTTCTGAATCCTTTACATTAATTCTCTTGGAGCGTGTTTTCTCACATTATAAAATTACAATATATTCAATGTTCAATACATAATTATATAGTTACTTCTCATTTAATATACACACATAATAATTTTCATAACAATAACACATCCTTTTTTCTTTAGTCAACATCTATTTTTATAATCATATTTCCAGTTTTCACTCTTAAATAACAATAATCTTCATGGCCACTTTTCATTTTTCATCTTGATATAGTCAACAGTTATATTCATAATTATACCTTCATTTTTCATAACAAATATTTTCATCCTTTATATAAATTCAATAATAAAATAATCCTTATCGCTATCCTTTCACTTTTGGTCCCATATTTTAATTGTCAATATATTTTTTCATTGAAGTTTGATTATAGGTACCCTTTATCTTTTTTGTAATAGGGTTCTGCAATTCATATGTGTTGTTTAGATTGTTTTTAGTCACAGTATACGGTCCGGTATATAGCAGTAGCAGTTTCTTTGCAATGCCCTCGATAGTACTTGGGAGTTCTCGATTTTTTATAAGCACTTGGTCTCCCACTTCATATTTGATAATTTTGGGTTGCAATTTTTTGTACTTGAGCCTCAATTTATTAGCTCTTTCAACTGCATTATTATAGAATCTTGTTCTGTTAAATTTGACCTCGGCACTGATTGGAAAATTAATGATCTCTGTGATCTCCCGGGGTGGTCTTTTCTCGTACATAGCCATGTATGGTGTTTCGTCAGTCGATTGATGGTAGGCTAGATTTAGGAAGTCTTCAGCCGGGGATAAATACTCCTCCCACTTCCTCTGCTGGCTGTGACAGTAGGTTCTTAAAATCCTTCCTACTTCTCTCAACACTCTCTCAGCAGGGTTGCTGTTGGGGTGATACACCGATGTTTTGTATGTTTTTATTCCCAGATGGATCAGTGTTTCCCGCCACTTTCGTCCTCGGAATTGCGTTCCATGGTCTGTAATTATCATCGATGGTTTACCCATTTCGGGTATATACTTATTTATGACTATTTCCAGTATTTTACTTGTCGTCGCTCGATTGAGTGGGTACAGCTTAGTATATTTGGTGTAGTGATCAAATATTATGATGATATACTTATATTGGTGTCTCCCACCACTCCGTGGAAATGGTCCACAAATGTCCAAGAAAATTTTTTCTAGTCTTGCTGTTGATGTAATCGGTATCATAACTCCTTCTCGCTTCTCATTGCTGCATTTTGCCAGTTGGCAAATATTACAACTCTGTACATATTTTCTGACTTTTCTACTCATGTCCTTGAAATGCACATGCTCCTGCAAAGCCTTTACGACCTTCACTGCGCCCATATGACCATAGCGTATGTGGTAGTCGATGGTCAATTCTTTTTCTAGGGCCTTTGGGATAACTACCTTCCATCTCTCATCACCTTTATTGTGTTTGGTGAATAACAACTGATTATGAGTACAGTAGTAATGGTTTATGTTTGCATTATTGTTGGCTAGTTTTTGGATAATCAATGATATTTTGGGATCGTGTTGTTGATGATTGGTTATATCAGATAATATGTTAGTGAGTTCAGATTTACTCTTCAGTAGGTGGTATACTCTCGCAATGGTTTCCCTCTCTCCTTCAAATGTTTGGGCGTCAATGTTTATCCGGGACAACACGTCTGCAGCTGTGTTGCTTTTTCCGGGTATGTACTCCCACTGTATGTTGTATTCTTGAAGTGTAAGAGTCCATCTCATCAATCTGCCGTGTTTTAACTTGCAGTTTTTAAGAAATGAAATAGATTTGTGATCTGTCCTCACTGTTACCGTATATCCTAAAATAAAAGTCCTAAATTTTTCGCATGCAAACACTATACTCAATAATTCCTTTTCCGTTGTATGGTAGTTACGTTCGCATTTGTTTAAAGTACGGCTTGCGAAACTGATCACTTGATGATGCCCTTCTTGGTCTTCTTGATAGAGTACAGAACCAAGGCTTAGGTCGCTAGCGTCACAGTTCATGAAAAACTGTTTATCAAAATTGGGGTGATGCAGCATAACAGTTTCAAGAAACTTTACTTTAATCAATTCAAATGTAGAATCTTGATCTGCTCCCCACTTCCATTTTTCCTTCGATGATAGCTGTGCTGAAAATTGAGCTGTCAGTTCAGAATAATTATTTTGAAATTTCCGATAATAATTGCAGATTCCGAGGAACGATTGCAGTTGCTTTTTGTTCTTCGGGACGGGGAAACGCTGAATTGCCTCCATTTTCTCCTGGGATGGTGTAATTCCGTATTCTGACAAGTTAAACCCCAAGAATTGCACTTCCTTTGCGATTAATTGTGATTTATCTAATTTTAATGTAATGTGGTTGTCTTCCAATTTTTGCAATACTTGTGCCACCCGGTCACAGTGCTCCTCCCAATTGTTAGAGGCGATCAAGAGGTCGTCGACATAAACTGTCGTAAATTGCAGTGTGTTGTGGCCCAGTATCTCGTCCATACATTTGACGAATATTGCCACTGAGTTCACTAAACCGAATGGTAATCTCTTAAAATGGTAATTTCGGCCTTCAAAGATAAAAGCAGTGTACTTTCTACTGTTCGGATGCAGCTCGACCTGCCAATATCCGCATACCGTATCCCATATACTGTAAAATTTTGTACCATAAAATTTCTTTAGTATTTCATCGATTTCTCCAGGCGATGTCCTGTCATTAATTATGGTCTTGTTGAGTTCACGAGCATCTAAACAAATTCTTACTGCACCATTCTTCTTTGGTACAGCGACAATAGGGTTGGTGTATGGTGAATTGCTTACTTCTATTATATCATTCTCTATTAAACGTTGAATTTCCTCTCTTACAGCTTCTTTTAGTGAAAAGGCGATAGGGTAAGATTTCCGCTTGAACTCTGTCTGGTCCTTGAATTTCAATTCACATTGGAAATTCTTTATTTTCCCAGGCGTATCAGAAAATACGTGGCGATATTGGTAGTATATATCTATTAGCTGTTCCCAAGTCAACTCTTGGCTATTCTGGCTGGTTTTAAATTCTCGGATTTCATTAATTTTCTCCAACCATAAAGCTTCCTCTGGACTGTTGTGTAGTCCCTGGTGGATGTCGCCTTCTTGGTGTTCACGGCCTTCCCTGATGTAATATATTACATGTTCCGAGGGTGCCTTCCCGCATTCTGTTAAATTGGCGGTCCACTCAACTTCTTCTGTCTTCATCATCACCGTATTTGTATCCATATTAATTATTGCTGTGTATTTTCTTAATATATCACAACCAATGAGTAGAGTGAACGGTAGCCCACTGGCTACTAGGAATACCATCTGTATTGTCTTCCCATTGCTTGATACATCTAGTTGTACCTGTTGTCGGATAGTCTTATTCTGACGTCCGGTAGCTCCGATGAGAATTATGTTGCTAATTGGCAATGTTGGTATGGTAGCTTTATTCTCCGATTGGATTCTGTCCAATTCCATCTTGTCGATTAATGATACGTTGGCACCGGTATCTATCATTGCTGTGGCATCGGTGTTGTTGACTTTCACGGATATATACGCAATTTTCTTTCTCTTCCATCAAATCCTTTCTTATATTTTTTAGGTAATTGCTGTTGTATATTTTGCGATGATTCGAAGGTTTTGCCAAAACATCAGACCCAATAGTCCGGTTCAGTGAGGGTGATCTTGGGCTTTTCACTGCCGGTTGGTGTTTAAATTCAGGTCACCGTTTTCATGTCTGTCTTGAGACGTTGAAGCTATGGGTTCCTGATTTCCAGGTCCATGTCCGTTGTGGTATATTTCTGTAGTCTGCGTGGCTGTTCTATGACCTCCACTGCTGTCACTTCCATTTGATCGATAGCCGGACTCTCTTTCATCTCTGTCACTATTACTGGAGTGATTGTGCTGGTTTGGGAAACTCCTCCATCCTTGATAATAGTTTCTACGGTTCCCACCTCGGCTGGCATGGGTATAGTGTACCCTGCGAAAATGACTGTTATTCTGATGACCATTACCTTGTCGTGGTTGGTGATTAGGAGATTGGTTTTGATACGGCCTGTAGTAGTTATTACCTCTTTGGTAATGCGTATCTCTCTGGTATCCACCTGGACGATGGTTATTATAGTTTCCTCTATTTATGTTGTTGCCACCTCCGTCTTGGCGTGGTATTGGTTGATTTTGAAATCTTGGTGGGTTATTAAAATTTCTTCCTGGGCTATTACCGTTATTGTGAATGGTGGGGTTATTGTTTCCAGGCCCTCCTCGATCGTATGTTTGGTTAGGTACTTGTCGATTCCGTTGATAATATCTTTCTCTTTCGTGGCTTTCGAGTAGGTCGCACATTCCTTGAATTGTTTTTATCTGTGCATTCAATCTCCCCTGCGAGATACCCTGATTAAAATGGTAGGCCAGTTTTGTAACCAGGCATTCTTCTGGGATTGCAGGTTCCAGATTCCTTGCCAGGCAAATTTTTCCTAAGAAGTAGGTTGTCATCGATTGCCTTCCATTCACATCGAACTTTCCGTTGGTAATATCGTCCCTTATGATGTTTTGTGTGGCTTCCGACCAATACTTTTGTTTGAATGCCGTCTTGAAAGTGTCATAACTCCCCACTTCGTGACGGGTTGCTGTCCACCAGTTGTCGAATGTATTTTTAAACGATTCATCCAACATACCTTTAATGATAGACCATCTGCTTTCACGGTTTCTTTGTATTATTTCTTCTATCCTCTCTAGGAATTCTAGGGGATTTTTAGAATAGGTCCGGAAGTCAATCTGGTCCCTTCCTTCTAAGTGACTCAAACCGGATAGGAAGTTTGGTATTGTTTGCAGACGATGCATTTCGTCTCGGAGGTCGTCCAATTCTCTCCGTTGACGTTCTGTTAATTGTGTTTTGTCATCATTCACTTGCTACTTAATCGCGTCTACCTTTCCAGAAACTTCTTCGCACTTTTCTTTTAACGTTGACTGCGCTGCCTTCATCTTTGTTTGCTCTTGCGCTATCACACCTAGTTGTGTACCGTGGGTTTTCTCCACATCACTAATGCGCCGGTTGAGGTCCATTTCTGTCTGTATTAGTTTCAGGCTGGTATTTTCTCCTTCTTTCCGCACTTCAGACATCTCGACATTAATTTCCGTCGTTAATATGGCCATTTGTTTTTCGATTTCCTCGACATTTTCTCCCAATCTTCTCTCAATCATTTCCATTGTATCCTTAGCGGTCTCTTCCATCTTGTCATTGTTGACACTTATCTGTTGCCATATACTTTCGTGGTTAGCTTGTATGGTTTCAACATCTTGATTAAATTTAGCGTTGATTTCATCAATCTTCTGGTTGGTCTGATCAATCTTTACTCCCAACTCTGCCGATAAATCTTCTTTCATTATGGCCATTTTCTTCTCCAACAATTCTTCGGTTTTCCTTTGCCCATCTTCCATCCTCCTGTTCGTCTCGTTTATTTGGTTATTAAATTCTTCCTTTAACAACTCCATATGTTTCTGGTTCTCCCTCTGGCCTTCTTCTATTTTTTGGTTTGTGGATCGACTGGCTTCTTCTATTTTACTGTTCAATTCCTCTTTGGTGGATCTACTAGTCTCGTCCAACTTCTTGATCAGTTCTTCCCTTGTGGATTGGTTCTCCTCCTTAGTGGATTTCAGGCCTTCCTCTATTCTGTTTAAGTCCGCCTTGGTGGAGCTTAGTGATTCCTCCATCCTCTTCTGGCCTTCTTCCATTGATGCTCTCATACTCATTAACATTTCAACAATGTATCTGTCTTCTGGTTGTACCGGTCTCTCGGGTTGGTTTGTTTCTGGTAAGATTTCTTGAGGTCTCATTTCGTCTGGTCGTCGAACCTCCTCCGCCGGTTCAATTGGTTTGTCCTTTACTTCCAGTAAAACTTCTTCCACGTCTTCCGTCGACATAGCCTCCTTCTCCGTTTCTGTTGCCCTCTTTCTCGACGTTGATCTCGATTTTGATCTCGATTTTAATCTGTCGGTGTACATCTTGATATACTGGTAATGTACCTGCTGTCTTTTCACGAATTGGGGTGATTAGGTTACTATTTATGGTATATTTTCCCTAAATCGTGCTCAGACGTTGGGCGCCAACTTGTAAAAGAACAAGTTATAAAAATTCAAATCTATTTTGGTGTGGTGTGGTCGTGTGAGTGCAGATACGCACCGGTATCTACGATAATGTTGTTTATTAAAAGATGTAATTGTAACTACTAAGGTTATTAGTGTTATTGTATTGTTTTTTAATGGGTGCGTAATAATAGTCCACTTCTTTTATTTAAAATGGTTCGCGCACTCTGTCGTATACCTCCCTCACTTACCACACGTGAATACTTCAGTCCTGTTCTGTGACGTTTCTTCTGAAATACATGCACTTTATATACAAGTAAATATTCAGATCGAATATTTAATATAGTATCATACACAAAATAAATGAAGTAATATCTAATTATTATTCTGAATTATTGTTAGATCTTTTTAAACTCTTCCGCCACCTGTGGTAGAACTGATTAAAAAATAAATGAACTTATTTAGAATAGAAATGATACTCTTTTCACTGATAATAAAAGTGGAGGTTTATTAACAATTCAATAAATAATAAACTCTTTGACAATTAATAATCAAAAACTAACAACCTTTTAAATAATGATTACAATTAACAAATTCAAATAAGACTCTGTCCAATCTCAAGGCTGCTAGACCTGTTATTGGTACAATAATTTAACTTCAAGAGGTTATGTTATTTTGTTTCAGTGAATTACCATATTTCGTAAGGTTCTTTTAGGTAACATGATACCAGGCACAAGATGTAATATAAATAACGATATAAAATTAACAATAATTAATAATAAGCGAACAAATATAAAAATCAAAAATTGATACCATATGTCTGATATTTATGGTACTATCGTACGCGGGAATGCGCACGCATCTTATAATACTCGTTTACAATTATCAAGCTGGATGATTTGTACAGTAGTTAAAAATGTATTACTTTCTTTTAATAATTCGTTTTAAAAATTATCTATTCACAAGAGAAAAATTTATCAAAAAACTCTTGTTAGTATTTCTATCTGATTTGGATGTTACTTGAGAACAGATCGGTAATATTGAAATTATCAAGTTACCGTGACGATTCTGAGGTTAGTTATAACCGGTATTGTTACAATGGATAAGTATTTCTTAATAGTTATTATTTCTTAATCTATACATATAAACACATCATTCGTAATACTTTGATATGCTATTATCAGAATTACATTTATTTATACTGTATGAAAGTTAATAACGTATATCTCAAAACATCGAAAAAATAAAGAAAAAATAAGTTTAGTCAAATGAGTGACTAAATATCCTTGTATTCAGTAATAATTATTTCAAACATGATATTTTAAGTTATTATAAATAATTAAAATATTTTTTATAATATTTTAATAATTGTGAATTAATTTTTTCTTTAATTCTGATAATTTAATCATAGTTTTTAATACTTCGCCTTATTTGACTTGCGTAGTATCAAAAATTAGTTGGTTACGAAGTTATTATTTTTGTTCAGTATTATTTAAAAAAAATTGTACTCCCTGTTTTTTATTTATCACAGCACTCGCAAGTACGGTTGACATTATACACTAACCATACTCGTTTAATTAAATAACTCCGCACTTTTCACTCGTATATATTGGCGTAGTGTAAGGTTATGTATGTTGGTCACTTAATGCAAATGTCGCGCACAAATTCAAAATAAAAACTTCTTCATGTTGTCGAGTGGCGTGACCCTTCCGTCGGAAAGCTAGATGTGAACTGTAATGCTTCCTCTCAGCGTCTCCTGTTAGTCTGCCGAAATTCATTCATTCTATTGGTTGGAAACATTATACTCTCTGACCCAAAAGCCTTTGTTTTATTAAAATATTTAATTTTTTGACAAAATCGAGTTTGGTGTTGAGGCTTTTTGACGTCAGCACTGGTACAAAAATTTAACTGTGTAGCGTGTCAATTTTGGATCATTTTATTTTTCAAGGAATGGGGTATTTACATTTTCTATTTATTTCATTTTGGGCGGGCTTGTCTAAAAAATTATTGTGAAAATTATTGTGCAACCAAATTCATTCCATTATAACAGAACGGTGTTGAGAAACCGTGGTGTAACAAAGGCATAGACGCAATTTGTTGTTGAGTAATGCGGCAAAGGAATTCGCGCCCCCGTCGAAATTCTTAGAACCCTGTACATGTGTGTCGACGCACGAGCGCAACTACTCGAGTCCGCGCTCGGCCAGGACGCCTAGTTGGTTTAACACAAGATGGCTGAAGTAGAAGTATTCATCATCTCTTCACAGACCTTCCGGAAACGCTGCTATAGTCCGGCCCATTTTAATGACATCAGTGTGGCACATGCAAATATCAGCTACACATGTGGCGAATATAATGACTATATTCCATGCATAGAGCTCATGAGTAACAGCAAACCAACATTATACGGCGACTAAAACCTGTTGGCCATGGACGCGTACTTCCTGCCACTCAAAGACACACACGAGGCAGTCACACTATTGAAGCCGGCCGGCTAGGAACGAAGTAGACTCCACACAAAAGTTTTTTTTTTATTTTTAATAGTAAAGTCAAATATCAGTGGAAAAAGTTTGGTATTACAATCAATCCATGCGGTAGAAACTAACCGAGTGTTTTTTCGGACATCAACATTATAACATTTCATATAAAGATGACTGTGCGTGAAGACCGCGTGTCCGCCGTGGGGGGAAATTTATATTATAAAATGTTAAGGGCATTATAAATTCTGAATGAGAGTGTGTGCAAGCAAAGCTGGGCTGTTTGGGTTTGTGTTTATGTGTATAATTGTTTGAACCTGTATAAAGGATAAGGTAAGCTATAGTCAGTAAGGTGCAAGAGTTGCACAACATGTAACACGAATATCTATCAATTCAACATTTCTGATTAATAAATAAAAAATCTAATTTCTCTTCCATACAATTGAGAGTTAAATTTTTTCAAGGCCTTATTTCATTACATGTATTATCAGAGTTCGTCGAACGAAATGGGTTTACCTCCACTACGCGATCCGGCCAGATCAAAGACGAAAGGTAAGTGGGAGTTTTTAATTTGAATAAATAATAAAAATTACAAAAAAGAGAAGAGTTACAATTGGTGCCGTGAAATTCCAGGATGTAATATAACTGAAAAGGGCTTATATTACTCAGACCTACATCTGACGATACATGGCGAAATATGGTTGCGAAAGCAAATTGATTTTGTATATGTTAAAACATCAGTTTTGAAATAAAATCACTAAGTGACAGTTGTTACATAAGAAAAAATAGATTAAGTAAAAATGTCTGAAAAAACAGAGAAAAGTAGCGTAATAAATTCAATTATGAGTGAAAGTGACCTTGAGTCGCAATCGCTGGATGAAAGTGGTATGAGGACGGGGGAGACGAATGCTGTTACAGAAACAGCTGTCGGCGGTAGTATAATCGTTCATTCAACCCCGATTGTGGCTCAAGCACCACTAAGTGAAACAGATGTTGACTCTGGGATCCAGTTGACCCCAGTTTCAACTAAAAAAAATAAACAATCAGAGGAACTAGATATAATGAGTTTCTTACGAAAAATGGACAACAAATTTGACATGCAGAATAAAGAATTAAATAAACGTTTTGATGATAATGAAATAATTTTAAATAAGATGAAAAGTGATTTTAACTATAAATTAGACCAATTAACTAATGATTTTAATGAACAAAAAATAAAATGCGAACAGCAAAATATTCAAAACGAGATTAATTTTAAAGAAATTAAAGACCAGAATGTTCAATTGCAGCAGAATATAAATGTAAAATTTGATGAGTTGATAAATAATATACAAGACAAGAATGTATGTCTTGAAAATGCCGATGAAATGACAAGAAATAGTTTGAATAAAGTAGAACAGAGTAAGAATAATACAAACGAAAGTTGTAATGGCAATGTTGTATTGGGTAAAGAATTAATAAATAATAATGATGTTGTTGAAAATAATGAGAGTAATAAGGTAATATCTGAGAATACTGAGGAGTTTTTAGAATGTGATTATGAGATGTTAATGTGTGTTAATGAGTTAGAGAGAGAGTGGAGAGAGAGTTATATTATAGGTATGAAACAGGGGGTAAATTTTTTACGAGGTAGAATGGGGGGTGAAGGAAGACCTTCACGTATATATTGTGTAGACATGAGTGCTACAAATAATTGTTTTTTGAAGTTTTTTGTTTTTCCTGGAGAAGTCAGGAAAGGTTTAATTGAATTTGTACCCTCTGTCTGTAATACTTTTGAGAGTGTGATTTGGTATGGTGATGAGAGAGAATTAAACAGAGAAGTGTATGTGGAGAAAGTAACAGAATTATATAACTTAAATAGAAAGTATGATGAATGGAAGGAAAGTTTAGAAGTATATGTGAATGATAATGATTACAATGATTTAATAAAAATAATTAACCCGATAGTGAATGAATTTAATGACGAAGACTTGACAAAAATACCTAATG
This sequence comes from Magicicada septendecula, assembly GCA_034769895.1. NCBI lineage: Eukaryota > Metazoa > Arthropoda > Insecta > Hemiptera > Cicadidae > Magicicada > Magicicada septendecula. The sequence continues at coordinate 196,117,970 of CM068370.1, read as the reverse complement.
TAGACTGGTTTAACGAGTATTTGAATAAGTTGATTGAAGTTAGTTTTTCTGGGTACAACACACAAAACAGTCATTTGTGTGGTGATAAAATTGAACGATGTTATGTAGAACCAAGGTTAATTTGGAACGATGGAGGTTAAACAATTAAAACAATAAAAGACAGTATAAACATTTTGTTTTAATGGTTCTGACATGGCAAATCTGGACAAATGGAGTGCGGAAAAAACTGAACAATAAATAACAAGAGTTTGTAGATAAAATATAGGGAATTTATTTGTGTGCATTGTGGAATATTAAGTAAATAATGTGTGTACGTAAGATGATTGTTGTAATAATAATATTGAAATATTTGCAAGTTAAATAAATATCAGAATTAATTTCGAAAACAGCAATTGATTAATTGGAATTGTTTCGATAACTATATAATTTATATTTTTGGTAATTAATTTAATTAAAACAATTTGAGATGCTTAAATATTTTGATTGATTATTTGAATATTAATTAATTAAATTTTTATGAATTTAATTTATTTTATGAGATGGAAATTTGGTAATGAATGATAAATTATTTAATTTAAACTAATAAATTTTGTGAAATGTTTCAGAGATGGTGGTGATTATGTTTTGGGTGTATATCATGTTAAATGGATTGTAAGTAGGAAAAATTTTATAATCATGTATAATAAAAATGTTTATAGGTGTGATGGAGATGTTAATTCAATAATGAGATTATTTGAAATAATTTTGTTCAATAAAAAAGGATAATTAAAAAATGTTAATCACAACTGAAAGATATATAATGATTTTTAATAATGAATTTTGAAAATTTTAAGAAAGTTAAATGGTAGAAAATTATGAATGAGAGAAATGATTATGGATGGAAATACTATATTATAATGTATATACAAATTTTATTAGTTAGTTATTAAGTGGCTATTGCGGGGGTCGCCTGTGCTCTCGCAAATAGCGAAATGGGTTGGGGGTAACAGTGAGTGTTACCTCCATCGGAGGCCAAAAGGGCGAAAATGTGCGGCACACCTTTTTTCGTGTAAATTAGAATTTACACACTGCCAAACGACCGTGTCGCACATAACTAGATTGATGTGTAACAGGCAGTGAAATGAAGTTTAGATTTCCCCGACTTTTCGGGCGATTACTGCCTTACCAGCACTAATCGTGGATTTGGCTAGCGGCCAGCTATGGTCATATCAAGTCCCTTGACCATAGCTGACTTGAAATTGGTATACATTAGAAATTTAATGGGGGGAGACAATTAGGGGAAATCTCCGGAACTATGAAACAGCGGCTGCCACTCTGCCCGCTTGGGGGTAGCAAGAAAGGTGGTAGACCCGCAGTAAGGGTGTATAATTATAACGAGAACATGTTGATGTTCAACACTTTTAAATGTAATAGCGGAAGCAAAGACACGGAGAGGTAAAACCTGCTCCAAAATATACAGTCTTTGTGGAAGCGAAAAGGCGCCACAGTCTTACACAATTTGCAATAGAGTGTGTGGATGGGAGGTGGCTTAGATGAGCCACGAATTTAAAATTTTGACATAAAAAGTTTTTGCTAATTTGAATTTTGATCCAATAAAACTGCTTGTGCTCTGTTCAAATAATTATATGCTCAGACTCTTAATATAAGGTGTTCATACTATAATTTTAAATGTATTATTTTATTGTAGTAAGTAGATATAGTTGTTGATAATATATGTGTTTTCATGATATGTGTATACTGTAACTAAGCCAATAATTAAACTGTCTGGCAGGCGGGTAACACAAAATGATCAGAATCAGAGAAATGGGAAACAAGAAGGAGAGGAGTAATAATAAATAAATATGTATATTCCATGTAATTTGTTCAAATTTGAGATGTGTTTTCAATGTTAGTAAGATCAGCTGATCAGCAATAACATGTCACTGGTATATTAGTTGTAAATGTTTTAAGTAATTGATGTTCAATGTAATGTGTTTAATGTATTACAGATGTTTTGGAGTAATGATAAAAGTAACTTGATAAAATGAGAAACAAAGTAATAATTTATGCAAGTTAACAAAAGAGAGTTTTTGGGTGATGAATATTTTGTGGGACATATAGATCCGTCCAAATTAAAGTCAAAGTTAAAGAAATAATCGAGATGATATAATGTAATATTGTTTTGAAGTAATGTAGTTTTGTGAAGTATGGATGTTGACACAGTAGTAATGGAGAATAATTGTGTTGTTCTGAATGATATATTAGGTTTATAATAAATGATGTTATTTTGTTGTATTTGAAGTAAGGTAATGAGATTGAGATTTTTGGGGGATGGCAATTTTGTATTAGGGGATAGTGTCATGTAGGAGTTCGCAACAAAATAATATGTTGGGACGGGAATTGGTATCGATTTTAGTGAGGAGGGGCCGCCTTAGGTAGAATCCAGGCCACCAGATAAGGGAAATTGAGTTTTTTGGGGGCGGGGAAACACGTATCCTATATACAAAGGGTTAGAGAGTATTTTTTTTATGTATGTAGAGAATGTGGCGATTTGAGTTCAATGATAAGTTGGGATTTAGAGTGTCCTGATTAGTAGAGATTTTGATAGAGATGGGTGTCATGGGAGCTGAAGTTGTTAGTGGTGAGAGTCCGAGGGAGAAAGATTATATATGTATACAGATCTAGTAATACAGTAAATGAGAATAAATAATTTACATCACCCACAGTAGATTAAAGTAAGATTGTTGAATAAAAAGAGAGATTTATAATAAAGATATAAAATTTTCATTTTATAAACCAGTGACAGAATCTTGATAGAATTGAAAATAATGTAAAGTCAAGAATTGTTTATTTTAAATAATTTAAATGTCAACTTGATTATTATATTAATATTTTGTTTGTTTTAAATGTTTTATTTTATTATGTTTTGTATTTCAAGGTAGGATATTACAGATGTCAAATGTGTTTTAGATAGAAATTGTGCATAACATATGTAGGTCAAGGGTCTTGGACTTGATCTAGTTTCGATCAGCTGATGAGTTCATACACCTACTAAGCCTGTATAGTAGGAAGTCAATTTTATTTGTTTGTTTAAGTAATTAAACAAAATTTTAAATAATTTTACATATGAAGGAAACATTTAAATAAATTTATTTTTTAATTTTAAAATTTTTGAAAATTTTAATTTTTTTTTGAAAAAAGGAAAAAAAACTTGATTTTTTGCCTGCCAGCGAATGAATATTTTAAGTGTTGACGCTTTTATTATTTGTGTACCTAACCATGTTTGTTTTATTGATTGATTGTATTGCATTGTATTGTTAGCCTATAAGTGATTACTTGTTAGATTAAGGATATGTTTCGATTAGTAGGAATGTCTAAGTTAAGTCATTTGAAAGAAAAAACAAAAAAACAAGGAAGAGAATTTTTTTTGACAAAAGATTATTTTGAATTTTTTAAATTTTTATAAATTTTAAAAGATAATTTTTCAATTTTACTATGTGTTATGTCAACATGTAATGTGAGTGCGTGTGAGCCCAGTATTTGCTAAAGGCAGCACAGCTTGCATAAAAGGGGATCCATATCGGCTGAGGATCTGGCATAATCTGAGCCAGGGATTGAGGATTTTTGGGGGTAGCATGTTAAAAGGTGAGGTGCGCTGTGGTACGAGTCTGTTCGATTTCTCGGTGTTGGGATCTCTTACGGAGAAGCCCAGTGATCTCGTTCAGATAAGTCCATGGTCACTGAGCCAGGGGGGTAGTGTACCCATGAGTCGTAAGAACAAGGGGGTTGATGGCACCAGTTCCTCACCGGTCCTCTTCGGGGTTTGTCGATGAGATTTCTTCTGTTGTGAACAGCAGAATTCTCATCGAGGGGGTATTGTAGCGTGTCAATTTTGGATCATTTTATTTTTCAAGGAATGGGGTATTTACATTTTCTATTTATTTCATTTTGGGCGGGCTTGTCTAAAAAATTATTGTGAAAATTATTGTGCAACCAAATTCATTCCATTATAACAGAACGGTGTTGAGAAACCGTGGTGTAACAAAGGCATAGACGCAATTTGTTGTTGAGTAATGCGGCAAAGGAATTCGCGCCCCCGTCGAAATTCTTAGAACCCTGTACATGTGTGTCGACGCACGAGCGCAACTACTTGAGTCCGCGCTCGGCCAGGACGCCTAGTTGGTTTAACACAAGATGGCTAAAGTAGAAGTATTCATCATCTCTTCACAGACCTTCCGGAAACGCTGCTATAGTCCGGCCCATTTTAATGACATCAGTGTGGCACATGCAAATATCAGCTACACATGTGGCGAATATAATGACTATATTCCATGCATAGAGCTCATGAGTAACAGCAAACCAACATTATACGGCGACTAAAACCTGTTGGCCGTGGACGCGTACTTCCTGCCACTCAAAGACACACACGAGGCAGTCACACTATTGAAGCCGGCCGGCTAGGAACGAAGTAGACTCCACACAAAAGTTTTTTTTTTTTATTTTTAATAGTAAAGTCAAATATCAGTGGAAAAAGTTTGGTATTACAATCAATCCATGCGGTAGAAACTAACCGAGTGTTTTTTCGGACATCAACATTATAACATTTCATATAAAGATGACTGTGCGTGAAGACCGCGTGTCCGCCGTGGGGGGGAAATTTATATTATAAAATGTTAAGGGTATTATAAATTCTGAATGAGAGTGTGTGCAAGCAAAGCTGGGCTGTTTGGGTTTGTGTTTATGTGTATAATTGTTTGAACCTGTATAAAGGATAAGGTAAGCTATAGTCAGTAAGGTGCAAGAGTTGCACAACATGTAACACGAATATCTATCAATTCAACATTTCTGATTAATAAATAAAAATCTAATTTCTCTTCCATACAATTGAGAGTTAAATTTTTTCAAGGCCTTATTTCGTTACATGTATTATCAGAGTTCATCGAACGAAATGGGTTTACCTCCACTACGCGATCCGGCCAGATCAAAGACGAAAGGTAAGTGGGAGTTTTTAATTTGAATAAATAATAAAAATTACAAAAAAGAGAAGAGTTACAACTGAAAAGTTTAAAATTACTATAACTTTCTTAATTTACGTTCTATCGTTAAATGGTTGATGTCAGTGAATTGCGGACATTCTGCTTGTTAATTTAAGTCTAAGAATGGTTATTTTCCGTCCATCACTCCTATCACAATAACGATTTTATTTATTATTTCTGGTGTATCTTATTTTTATAAGTCTGTTACACCAGATTTTACTTAATTATAATAAAACACTTCTTAAATAAACACTTTGAGTCCATATCTCAATTGGTTTGATTTACAATTTGGGAATAATTGTTCCCTACACAAAATCTCGTTATGGCGTCATTAAGCGTCCATGTTTGTTTTTCCATAAATATGCTTAGAACTAATTTTTCTTATTTAAAACGGTAATATTACAATCTAATAATACTAGTAAAGTTTATTTACACAATTTTACATTAGAATATTTGTATATGACTGTGGTTAACCTACTATTTACATATTTTCAGTCCTCTTCTATCTCTCTTATACAATTTTTTCACCTTATTTTTGGTTTTCTCTATATAAATCATATCATGTAATGATTGTAATTAGTGTACACACATAGTACCTAATTTATTATATACAATGGTTATCTTTTAATTAGTTCAGAACCCTTCAATTTTTCAGTAATGGCTCTGTTTATGTTGTGTCATATCATAGTAGTCATTTATTTTTGTTAATACAATAACTAAATTTTTATTGTTCTACTTGGTTTGGATTTCCAAAGTAGCATTAGATATTATTCTAACTCTTGCTAATGATTTCATTTACTTTTACACAAGTTTATATGTTATATTTTTCATAAGTAACTTGCTTGTCATGGTTTGTTTACATTTGGGTTTCTTCATAATAGTCATTTGGTTTTTAATTGTTTGTATATAAAAAGACTGTTTTTATGGTCATAATCTGTTCTCAAAGTAGCATTGGGATTTCCTCTCACTACTGGTAATAACTTTAATAATCTGTGTTCAATATTTGATACAGTATTTTTCTTAACTAATTAACTATACAATGGTTCAGCTTACTTCTGGTCATATGTACATAGTTAGTTAGTTTACAATATTTTAGTTACAATATTGTTCTTATTATGTTCAGAATCTGTTCTCAATGTATTATCAGATATTTATCTCACTACTGGTAATACTTTTATTAACATTGGTATTGGTTTTGATACTGTACTTTGCCTAACTAAATTGGCATACTTGTTCCATCTCTGTTATCTCTGTGCCATTATGTTTGACTTGTTCTATTTGCATTGTTTTGCAATATAATACATTGTCTCTTAAGATTTATTATTATTTATAATAAATTCTTGTTTGATAACATAGTTGATGATCATTTATTTATACTAATATGTATCATTTTCTGTTGAAATAGGTGTCTTCCCTATGGGTTGTGTAACAATGTACCATCTGTTTTAGTGCAGTATTTTTCTACTACTAAACTGACTTCACTACGGTATCTTACTATAATATTTTAACTATTTTGTTACACATGTTTATACAACTCCTTCTTAAACACTAACACAAATCTTTTTTGTATTATTTACAATATTTTTCTGGTCATTGGTGGAATTTAATTTCCTGTCATTGTTTGATACATAACAAATGTTTTTTATTTGTTGTCAGTTCTCTATGAACAATAACATAATTGTTCTATTTTGTTCTATTCTGGTGGTCTTATGATTATGTGTATTGATCACAATTTTATTAAATTAGTCACACTCATTGTCTGTGTTTATTTGACTATTTTAATTCTTGTTGTATCATCACGAAATTAACATATTTTCTCACACTGTAAACTTCATCACTGTAATTGTTTGTGTGGTTTCTTCAGTTGAAATTAGTTAATTATTCACAGGTTTCACATTTATATTAAGTACACACTGTAATTGTTTGTGGTTCCTTCAACGTTAAACACTGGTTTTCTTTTCATATTTCATAATCATCATTTCTTTTGTCACTTATATAGTCTTTAGTACACGTGGTTTATGTTGAATCCTTACATCTTCTGTCCATCTTCTTTCTTCTTCTTGGTGCTCTTCCTGGTCCTTCTTCTCTCTTCTTCTTCAAATATTTTCATGGTAGTCGCTATTTTTATTTATCTCCATTGCTGTTGGAGCTTGTTGGTCCTTGTTTCGTTGATTCCCCTCACTGTTGGATCCTATTGGGTCTGGTTACTGATATTTTGTTTTGGCTCGTGGCATTTTCTTTCTTCATTTTGTATTTGATGTTGCTGTGTTAATACTCTCTTCTTCATCGTTGGATTTTTTTATATTAATATATTTGTAGATACACACTTTTATACACTTAGGTCTATTTATCTAGATATACTTCCATGTTTTTCTCTTACTTGACGTTACATTAGTTTATATTATGTAACTACCATTTTTGGTACTGTTACAAGATACACAAAAACAACTTATTGGACCACTTTGAGACCTATCGTCTCCCATTGAGGAACTCTTATCCTCTAACAACGCTTGTGAAGCCTTTGCTTCACATATAACCCGGGGACAATTTACCCTCTGCCCACGATATTCACTTAAACTCTCTTCATACTCCCTCACTAATACTCCTCTAACCTCAACTCTCAATGTATTCTCGTTATCACTATCATTATAATCATTACTTATTTTAACACCACCACTTACCTTGTAATTCATTACCTGATTATTATTCGTTATTATCTCATCATTATAATTATTACTTGTCTTGTCATCTTTCACTTCATTATTTATATTCTCATTACACTTACCTGTGTCTTCATTACGATTAACCCTTATATATTGTAATATAACGAGAATCTTGTCGTCTTTAACTAGACAGGTATACTTGTCCGTTCAAGCCCCGCGATGGAGCGCCATGTTGTAATATAACGAAATCGTGGTGTATTTTTTCTTTGTCAATGATGTTGAGATTGCACCTAATTTATTGTCTCAAACATTGTTCGCCAATTTGTAATATGACGATGTTTATTTTAGGGTCCTACTGATTCTTGTTGTTTTATTATTAAAGTGTGAAAGCTCGTTTTTTATTATTAAGTTTTGTATTAGTGATTTATTCCACCCAATTCAATCTATTATTGAATCCGGTCATGAATAAATCGGTTCACTTACTCTTTTTATCGTCGTTTAATTATTTCAGTTTATGTGATTTAAAATGTTTTTTATTCACTTTCTTGAGTTCGATTCTCTGGAAGTTCCGTTGACCCTTCTATTATCAGCTGTGGTGAGTGGATCAGTATTTTCCTGCATAAACACTAACATAAACATAACATAGACACAATATTTACTATCAATTAGAATGTGTAGCAATTTATTGGATAGTGTGGTTGGTAAAAATCATTCCATTTGAATGTCCGCCTTTGACGTCTGGTACCAACCGTCTCTGGTTACTCACTAAGCTGTTTTTCTATTGTTTACAATGAAAGTCAACACTTTTAAAGGTTCATAAAACAATGGTTGTTTATTCAACTCAAGAAAATTAATGTTTGATACAGTGAAATGGTTTATCTTCCTTTTGTAAAACAATCAAAATAGAACATGGATTCTAAAACATTTAAAATCTCAGGATGGTATGACTGCATTTGGCTAGTTGAATATTTTTCATTAGTAAACAGATAGGTTATAATGCTTTATAAAAATGATAGTAGTAGGTTCTTTGAGTCTGCAAAATACACATACATAATAAAATGTACTACTATAATAATAAGTAGACCAAACATAAAATCATTGATTGTTAATTTAATATAATATAAAACATGAACAACTGTTCACTGTTAGTCATTGAGGTTAATAATGGTTCATGTAACCTGGTTTATTTAAAATTGGTTAATTATTTTTCATTGATGCATTATTGATTCATGATGTGATAATAATTATTTAAATTCAGTGTCATGGTTCCGAATAATCTCCTAGATTGGATGTACATAACACAGGTAAATTAAATTCATTTTTAGATCCATGTTTTTTTGGTATCCAGGCCACTTATCTATACATAGTATAAAGTAAAGTCGGTCCGTTTTCTCTCTATGTTTGAAATCGTTAATCTCAGGAAGTACTGAATGGATTTTATTCAAGTTTTCGCCAATAGATAGAGTGTCTATCGAGGAACATTTATGTGTATAATTAATACATATTTATGTTGTACATTAGCTTAGCTATCACGGTTTATGTCAAGTAAGTGGTATAGTTTACAATTTGAACGCTGCCTACCGCAGGCGCTACTGAAGAGTGAAAGTCACGGTTTATCGTATAGTTTAGAATTTGACCGCTGGCGCTACTGTGTTTTTTGCTTTGTTACGTCTCATCATATGAGTTTTGTATCTTGCAGTGAGTGGTCGCGCTGAGCACGGTTTATCGTATAGTTTAGAATTTGACCGCTGGCGCTCCTGTGTTTTTGCTTTGTTACGTCGCATCATATGAGTTTTGTATCTTGCAGTGAGTGGTAGCACTGAGCAATAATATAGATTGTGACATAATATAAAGTAAAGTCGGCCCGTTTTCTCTCTCTGTTTGAAATCGCTAATCTCTTGACGCGACGATAATCTTCAAAGAATATCAGAAATACATAGGTCTTATGACAGCTTGCAATACCCGCTAATGTTATGTCATGGTGAAGATGGGTATTCCATTGATATCCCTCAAATTGATACGAATACTGGAGCTAAGAAAAGAAAAACTGTTTCATGTATGAGTTACTACTGCTATCGCATCATGGAAAGACAATACAATTTTAACGTATTACTCAGATACGGCATGATACTTAACCAATATTTAGTTGACCAGTACGCGAAAATAGAATCGGAACGGTTAGCGTTCATACGGAATAATCAAACAAAATTACGCACAGAAAATTATGTTCATCTACAAGATGCTTTGCACTGAAATGAACATAGTACTGAAATCGGTCAATTGGTAATATTGTATAAAAACATACTTATTTATACATTTAATTCACTTCTACTTACCTTTGTTCCTAAGGGTCCCCCCAGAGTTCTCCTATAAGCGAGATCAGAAACAGTGTGAGGTTACGAAATAATTCTGAATACCCATTTTGAATGAAGAGAATTTAACTTTTCCTTTTATTTTAAAATCATTTGACAGATTTGAATTTTTTACTTTTCCTCCAAATATAGATTTTACATACTTTAAAATATTATGATTTTACAGGTTGTGTAATCATTACGTCTGATGTACTATTCTTATTTTCTACTACTTACATACATTAAACAAGAGAGCCCAGCCTGCCATTTTCACTTAAATTAATTTTAATTTATTTGATACCCCATACCTTTATAAAACCCCAACCCTTACACTTTCAGTAGACGAAATAACCCCCGGCCACGTGGTCTTCGCACACATCCATTTCTTTTCTAATTTCGTGTGAAATGTCCAAAAGGTGTTTAATGTTGTTTTACATTTTCCCCGACCGCGGTCACATAAACTTTTTCGGCTAATTCACTGTTATATCAGTTTAAAAAAAAATTTGTTTCTGAGCCCGGTTGACGGGCGGCCTGCACAGGCGAGAGTCGACCAAAGACTGACTGCGTCTCTCAGTTCCCCACTCCGGGAGTATTTTTGTCAAGACGACGGACATCAATGCCTTGTATGTAGTCGTCACAGTTTCGACTCATGCTAGTCATGTAGTTGTTGGAGTGACGATAGCAGACGATTTCAACTAGGCACTGGCTAATGTCATAAAAGTGGGTGGGACTTAAAACAGCACTTCCGCAAGGTCTTGGAGAAGGCGATGGATATTATCCTCTCTAGCCATCTTGGTTTTTTACCATTGCTTGGGTAGGCGCTCACACTCGAGTAGTGGCGTGTGTGCGCTGCCACACCAGTACAGATTTCTGCGAATTTTTAGGGTGGCGCGAATTCTCTGCCGCATTCCTCGACAACAACTGCGCCTTACTGCTTTGTTTCGAACTGTTGCTTAACACGGGTTCTGGTATACTGACAAATACGTTGCACAATAATACAGTTTTACAATATTTTATACAAGCCCGCCCGAAAATGAAATAAGTAAAAATATAAATGCCCCAAACCGTTAAAATAAAAACACCCAAAATTTGACCCGCTACAATACCCCCTCGATGAGAATTCTGCTGTTCATAACAGAAGAAATCTCATCGATAACCCCGAAGAGGACCGGAGAGGAACTGGTGCCAACAACCCCCTTGTTCTTACTACTTATGGGTACACTACCCCCCTGGCTTAGCGACCATGGACTCATCTGAACGAGATCACTGGACTTCTCCGTAAGAGATCCCAACACCGAGAAATCGAACAGACTCGCACCACAGCGCGCCTCGCCTTCTAACATGCTACCCCTAAAAATTCTCAATCCCTGGCTAAAATTATCCCAGCTCCTCCGCCGATATGTTTCCCCTTTTTTGCAAGCTGGGCTGCCTTTAGCAGATACTGGGCTCACACACACTAACATTGGTGTATGAACTCATCAGCTGATCGAAAGTAGGTCAAGTCCAAAACCCTTGACCTACATATGTTACGTATGCTTTCTGAAACTACACTGAACATCTGTAACAATCTAGCTCAAAGCACAAAACATAATAAAATAAAATATTTATAATGAACAAAATATTAATATAATAATCAAATTGACTTTTACATAATAATAAAATAAACAATTCTTAACTTTACATTATTTTCAATTCTATCCAAATTTTGTCACTGGCAAAAAAAAATGAAAATTTTATATCTTTATCATAAATCACTCTAACTTTTCAAAACAAAGTACTTAGGAGTATCGTTGATGCCCCCTGGTATATTAGGAATGACAATCTGCACAAAGATCTCAAAGTAGAATATGTCAGTGAAATCGTAACAAAATATGCAGTTAACCATGACATGAGAATTCAGACTCATATAAATCCTGAAATGCTTTGCGTGGTGGAAGAAGCTCCGCACACGCTAAGAAGGCTTAAAAGATTGAAGCCCCATGATTTGGTGACACACTAGTGTATTTAAATCTGTAAAACTCTAAAAGAGAGAAAGACAATAATCTCAACCCGGGGAACAGCCAGTGGGCTTCTACCCCATAAACCGTGACGTAATATTAAAGAAAAGCAACTTGTTGGGCTCGCTCAGTTGTTGCAAAGGGAGGTGTTTTTAGTGGGTTAGAGTCCCACACTACCTGGAGCTACGGGGCTCCAGTGTGTCTATAGAGATTTTCACCTGCCCTGCCAAAAAAACAAAAAAAAAAAAACAAAAAATCACTCTCTCTATCTGACAATCTTACTTTATTCTACTGTGGGTGATCTGAACTATTTATTCTCATTGACTGTACTACTAGATCTGTATACATATATAATCTTTCTTCCCCTGACTCTACTATTAACTTTTACTACATGACACCCATCTCTATCAAAATATCTATCAAAACACTCTAAATTCAATTTACCTCTGGCACCGCTCATCTTTGTACTAGGATGTGTGTTCCCTACCTGGCTATAACCATACGAGCCAATGCCCCTCCAAAATATCGGCAAACACTCACGCGAACTACTCTATTCTCGCCACAACGCCATACGTTGCTCACACCTTACCACCTCACCCTTACTACAAAATATCATCAACAAATATGTTTAAATCTCATTCCCATTACTCATCTCTACATATACTCACTACTACTGTGTCAACATCAATACTTCTCAAAATACTATAACATGTATAAACCAAAACAACATTACCTTATATCATCTCTACTAATTCAACTTTAACTTTGACAGGTCTATATGTCACCTAAAATATTTATCACCCAAAAACTCTCTTTTATTTGCTTTTACAACTCGTTACTTCATTTCTCATTATCAAATTATTTTTTATCATTACATTAAAATGTCTGTAATACATCAAACATTACATTGAGCATCAATTACTTAAAACATTTATAACTAATATACCAGTGACATGTTATTGCTGATCAGCTGATATCCTAACATAATGAAAACACATCTCAAATTTGAACAACTTATATGAAATATATATTTATTTATCAATACTCACTCCTATTATATTAAGTGCCTGCCAGGCGTTTAATGATTGGCTTAATTTAAAGCATACACATATCATGAAAACACATATTCTTATCAATGCCTATACCTAACATACAACAATAAAATAATACATTTAAAATCATAGCATGTAATGAACACCTTATATTACATATCTGACCAGCTAGTTAATTGAACAGAGCATAAGCAGTTTTATTGAATCCAACCTTGAATAAAAAAAATGTTATGTTATTAAACTTTACATTCGTGACTCCTTTGCGTCACCTCCCAGCCACACACACTATTTCAGATTATGGTGGACTGTGGCGCCCATTTGCTTCCACAGAGACGGTATATTTTGGAGCAGGGTTTTTACCTCTCCGTGTCTCTGCTTCCGCTATTAAGTTTTAAAGTAGTGAACATCAACATGTTCTTGTTCTATAATCATACACCCTTAAAACGGTTCTACCACCGGTCTTGCTACCCCCAGGCGGGCAGAGTGGCAGCCGCTGTTCCATAGTTCCGGGAGGATTTCCTCTAATTGTCACCCCCCATTGAATTTCAAATATGTACCAATTTCAAGTCAGCTATGGTCAAGGGACTTGATATGACCATAGCTGGCCGCTAGCCAAAACCACGGTTAGTGCTGGTAAGACAGTAACCGCCCGAAAAGTCGAGGAAATCTAAACTTCATTTCACTGCCTGTTTCACATCAATCTCATTATGTGCGACACGTTATTTAGTATTGTGTGTAACATTTTTTATTTATACGGATAAGGTGTGCCGCACATTTATCGCCAGTTTGGCCTCCGATGGAGGTAACACTCACTGCTACCCCCAACCCATTTCGCTATTTGCGAGAGCACAGGCAACCCCCTCAATAGCCACTTAATAGCTAATTAATAGAATTTTTATATACAACATTCTAATGTGACATCTTCATCAATCATTAATCATCCTTCATAACTTTCTACAATTAGATTACTTAAAATTTTCAAATTCATTACTAATATTTGTTTTCCGTCATATCTCAGTTATTATTACCCTTTAAATCATTATCTCAAGTTATTGTCATTATTGAAGTTAAAATTCGTCCCCTTAAGTTAAACATCTGTGTACATTTTATTATATTCGACTTGTATCATAAAAATTTTATACTTACAGTCCATAATTCATATATTGACATACACAACTATATACACCATACACCACTACTCCAAGTAACCTCTGAAACATTTAACAAAAAGTTATTTCAAATCAACAATTTATCATTTAATTACCAACTTCACTTCTCGTTAAACCATTTAAATTCATCAGAAAATTCAATTATATAATCTTTGAATTAATCAAAATATTTAAAACATTTCAAATTATTTTAATTAAATTAATTAAACATTTACAATTAGCCAATTACTGTTTTCAAAATTAATTCGGTTATTTATTTAAATTGCAAATATTAATATTAGTATCACAACAATCATCTACACACACATTGTTTACTTAACATACAACAATACACACAAATAAACTTACTAACCATTTATTTACAAATCTGCATCCTTATTTATTTAGTCATATCACACTTCAATGTTCAAAGGTTGCGAGGTCACAAAACCATAAAACAATATATATAAAATTGTCCATTGATTGTTTATAGTTTAGCCTCCATCGTTCCAAATTAACCTTGGTTCTACATAACACTTTTCGATTTCGTTAACACACATACTGATACTTTGTGTGTCATAAACCCAAAAATCAAAATCATCCGTCTTACCAAAATAATCTTGCAACCAGTCAACACTAAGTATATCTGTTAAGTCTCCGTTAGTAAATTTCTTCAATATCGGGTCAGTTACTTTTGTATTAAAAATCAAATCATTCTTATTTAAATACTCTTCTAATACTTCTTCCAACTCACCATAATCTCTCTTTAAATTATATACTTCTAATTCTCTCTCATCATAACACCATCTCATACTTATAAAATCATTCCACACAGAGGGTATAATATTATACAAATAACATAAACAACTCCAATCTTCTACTAATACGGGACTCTTGCCCTTCAAAAACACTTGTGACCACATTAAATCATAAATAATAAAGGGAAAATTTGCCCTCTGTCCCCACTCTACTACAACATTATTTCTCCTCTCTCTCTCTAATTCATACACACACATTAACATTTCATTATCAACTTCTACTCTTTCTACAATTACGTTATCACTCTCAACATCTACACCATCATTTTCTAACACCACATTTTTATTTGTATTATCATTGTTATTACTTGTCAACTCATTATTTAAATTATCATTTCCACTACTACTTACCCTGTTATCTTTGTTCGATTTTAATTTGTTTATTACTTTCTCATTTTCTAATTCTATTTCGCCTAACCGCGTCTCTATTTCACTTAATCTTTTATCATAAATTAAGCCTTGTTCCTGAATTTCTTTTTTCACTTCATCAAATTGCACGTTAAGATTATTTTGGACATTTCTAATTTCGTTTTTCTGTTCGCTAAAAAGTGCTTGCATCATTTTAATTATTTCGTTATTATCTGCCATTTTAACTTTTGTTTAAATATTTCTATTTCTTTCAAAAAAATTTATTTCGTGTACTAAATATTACACCATCATATTTACGTAAAATTATTGTACTATTTTTTACCATGTGTAGTTACAACATAACCTTAATTTTACGTCTTTTTGTATTCTTTCGCTACCCACTCTGTTTCTGAGTTCTGGCTTATTTATATAATTATTTTATATAATGTCATTGTTCGGGCCGCCATTTGTATAAAAACTTACTTATTTATACATTTAATTCACTTCTACTTACCTTTGTTCCTAAGGGTCCCCCCAGAGTTCTCCTATAAGCGAGATCAGAAACAGTGTGAGGTTACGAAATAATTCTGAATACCCATTTTGAATGAAGAGAATTTAACTTTTCCTTTTATTTTAAAATCATTTGACAGATTTGAATTTTTTACTTTTCCTCCAAATATAGATTTTACATACTTTAAAATATTATGATTTTACAGGTTGTGTAATCATTACGTCTGATGTACTATTCTTATTTTCTACTACTTACATACATTAAACAAGAGAGCCCAGCCTGCCATTTTCACTTAAATTAATTTTAATTTATTTGATACCCCATACCTTTATAAAACCCCAACCCTTACACTTTCAGTAGACGAAATAACCCCCGGCCACGTGGTCTTCGCACACATCCATTTCTTTTCTAATTTCGTGTGAAATGTCCAAAAGGTGTTTAATGTTGTTTTACATTTTCCCCGACCGCGGTCACATAAACTTTTTCGGCTAATTCACTGTTATATCAGTTTAAAAAAAAATTTGTTTCTGAGCCCGGTTGACGGGCGGCCTGCACAGGCGAGAGTCGACCAAAGACTGACTGCGTCTCTCAGTTCCCCACTCCGGGAGTATTTTTGTCAAGACGACGGACATCAATGCCTTGTATGTAGTCGTCACAGTTTCGACTCATGCTAGTCATGTAGTTGTTGGAGTGACGATAGCAGACGATTTCAACTAGGCACTGGCTAATGTCATAAAAGTGGGTGGGACTTAAAACAGCACTTCCGCAAGGTCTTGGAGAAGGCGATGAATATTATCCTCTCTAGCCATCTTGGTTTTTTACCATCGCTTGGGTAGGCGCTCACACTCGAGTAGTGGCGTGTGTGCGCTGCCACACCAGTACAGATTTCTGCGAATTTTTAGGGTGGCGCGAATTCTCTGCCGCATTCGTCGACAACAACTGCGCCTTACTGCTTTGTTTCGAACTGTTGCTTAACACGGGTTATGGTATACTGACAAATACGTTGCACAATAATACAGTTTTACAATATTTTATACAAGCCCGCCCGAAAATGAAATAAGTAAAAATATAAATGCCCCAAACCGTTAAAATAAAAACACCCAAAATTTGACCCGCTACAATATTGCCATCATCCTTTACTGGTGGACCACGATATCTTCATGAGAAGACACAGGATGCAATGACCTATGTTAAAAATTACGGAAAACCGGATCTTTTTATTACGTTCACGTGCAATCAAAACTGGGAAAAAATTAAAAATATCGGTATGGAGAACCATACATGACTTCCATATTCTAAGATTTATTTTTTAAAATCATTTTCGAAATGAAATATTACCATAGAAACTCCTTCTTTCTACTTACTGCTTCAGCCTTAACCACAGTACTGTGGTCACTAACATATACCGCCTCACGTTATCGCACTCGATTTTCACTGATGATGGAAGTCAATGGCATTGCCAAAACGTCTGGTTTTGTAGAAAACATTGGACTACGGCCAAATATCCCGGGACGGAATTTTAACAAAAACTACTTCTTTGTTGCCGATAACGTTATACACATATATATAAAAAATGTGCATATAATTAATGGCTTGTATAAGTTAGTGATTGATCTCCATTAAGTAGTGCTCAAGTTTCCAAAGTTTTAATATTATGA
Organism: Magicicada septendecula; assembly: GCA_034769895.1. Lineage (NCBI taxonomy): Eukaryota > Metazoa > Arthropoda > Insecta > Hemiptera > Cicadidae > Magicicada > Magicicada septendecula. The sequence goes on along the minus strand of CM068370.1, from coordinate 196,100,409 downwards.
TGTCCGTAATTAAAACATCAGAGCAGGTTTAGTGTATATGAGGGTTCACCGTGGACAAAAATTTTCAACATTTCCTATTGAGCGTTGCTTTGAATAAGTCTGCGAATCTACAGTGTACGTTTCACAGAACAAACACGCGGAAAAGAAGGAGCGCTCCGAAGTCACTCATGGACCCTCAGCATCTTGCAGAGGGTTCATTCCCTAAAGACGAAAAGTATGTCTATGAATCGTTCCTCTGTAAACACGTGCAGTTACACTGCCCAGCGATCCACAGGAAGCAAATCGCTATCCACGCTGGACACTTTTTCGGCTTGCATGCGTTATGTTGGTATGGGTTCGGCACTTTCCATTTAAAAACCGTGCAAATGTAAGAAAATAAACATGAATGAGGCCAGAAATAACGCGAATTGTGTGTGTGTGTGTGTGTCTTCCCTGCCTTTTTATTGCGGTAGTGATAATAATAAAATGGAAACGTAAACAGTACATAACTGAGATATGCTTGCCTGCCACGCACGATATATTTTCTCTTATACATGACTAGCAGAATACCCGTGCTTCGCTACGGAGTTTCACGTTGTACGCAATGAAAATGTTAGTTTAATTAATAAAGTTTAATTAAAGTAGGCTTCTTAAAAATAAATAGCTGTTTCCCACAACTTCGTTCGCGTGGTCTTCAACTTAATGCTATAATATATTTAGAACAGAATCTATTCTATTGGGTTGCCATAGTAACCAGATCTAATAGTTTTTTAAGACCGCAAAGGACACCCCCCAGAGGATCGTATCGAAAAAAACACCTGTCCTATGTTGGTTCTCCCGTTGCGTAAAATATTTGTGCCAAGTTTGGTTGAAATCGGTCCAATGGTTTAGGTGGAGACGTGGAAGACCCCAAAGAACCCCCAAAAGGACCCCATCGAAAACACCTATCCTATGTTGGTTCTCCCGTTGCGTAAAATATTTGTGCCAAGTTTGGTTGAAATCGGTACAGTGGTTTAGGAGGAGATGTGGAAGAAACCTTCGCGGACGTGCGCACAACTCACCGAAGTTTCATCGCAATCGGATGAATGCGACAGTATAGGAACGCATATGGGACAAACAAAGAAACATTCATTTTTATATATAAGATGTAAACTATACCACTTACTTGACATAAACTGTGATAGCTAAGCTAATGTACAACATATATGTATTAATTATACACATAAATGTTCCTCGATAGACACTCTATCTATTGGCGAAAACTTCAATAAAATCCGTTCAGTACTTCCTGAGATTAGCGATTTCAAACACAGAGAGAAAACGGACCGACTTTACTTTATACTATGTACAGATTTACATTAAAATGAAAAAATTATAATTTTATTGCCTGGCAACAAAATTATTACTTCCATATTCCTTAAGGAATGGAAGTATGGTGATGGCAAAAAAAATCGTGTTCGAGATTATTGCAGATTCTGATTCTACTACACTCAAAACATGAAAAAAAGTCGTTTTCCGAAAAGTGTCTGTGTGTGTCTCTGTCTGTGTGTCTGTAGATTTTTTTTCTATGGCAAACGATAACTGCCACAAATTCAAACAGAATCAAATAATTTTTTGCATACAGCCCTGATTTGTAGAGTACTCACGACCTATTGTTTTTGGTGAAGATCGGTTGAGGGAAAGGGGTAGTTTACCTGCAACGGTTTTTTTTTTATCAAGGGAAATTTTTTTTTTGGCAAACGATAACAGCCGCAAATTCAGACAGACTCAAATAATGTTTCGCATACAGCCCTGAATTGTAGAGTTCTCAAGACCTATTGTTATTGGTGAAGATCGGTTAAGGGAAAGGGGTAGTTTACCTGTAACGTTTTATGTTTTAACAAGGGTATTTCCTATGGCAAACGATAACAGCCGCAAATTCCAACAGAATCAAAAGATTATTTGCATACAGCCCTAAATTGTAGAGTTCTCAAGACCTATTGTTTTTGGTGAAGATCGGTTAAGGGAAAGGGGTAGTTTACCTACAACGTTTTTTTAACAAGGGTATTTTCTATGGCAAACGATAACAGCCACAAATTCAAACAGAATCAAATAATTTTCTGCATACAGCCCTGATTTGTAGAGTACTCGAGACCTATTGTTTTTGGTGAAAATCGGTTGAGGGGAAGGGGTAGTTTACCTGCAATGTTTTTTATCAAGCATATTTTCTATGGCAAACGATAACAGCCGCAAATTCAAACAGAATCAAATAATTGTTTGCATACGTCAGTGAATTGTAGAGGACTCAAGGCCTTTAGATTTTGGTGAAGATCGGTTAAGGGGAAGGGGTAGTTTACCAGCAACCTTTTACGTTTTAACAAGAGTAAAGTACTTGAAAAATTATTTAAACTTTTTGAAACAATGGTAATTGTTGAAAATAAAATAATTTTGTTGCCAGGTAACAAAAATAAAGTCATTTTGATTATAAAATATAAATATTTACAACAAGAAAAGAATTTTCAGTTTTCAAAATTTAAATATATTTTTATAAAACAATGGGTTCTTCATTGAGGTGGGGACCATGTTACTCACTCCATCTCAAGCCTCTCCCATTTTGCAGAAAAAGAGGACCCTGTCAAGGCTGATACTTTGACGACAGTGACAGGGCTTTCCACCAAATTCAGCAGAGTGACAGGTAGGCCCAACTCTGATTGGCTCCTCAGATTTCCCCAGCGTTAGTAGGTTCTATGAAAATATTTTATTTCAAAAATGATTTTAAATATAAATCTTAGATATGTTTTATAAATCTCATGTTTTATGTTTTAACATGGGTAATTTTTTATATGACGAACCATAACTGCCGTAAATTCAAACAGAATCAAATAATTTTTTACATATGTGCCTGAGCTATAGAGAACTCAATGTCTGTTGATTTTGGTGAAGATCGGTTACGGGGAAAGGGCAGTTTACCTGAAACATTTTTTGTTGTAACATGAGTAAAGTACTTAATTTTGATAAAGTATCCTGATAAGATCTTAATAATCCACTGTAGAAACGTAGATGAAATATCTATAAATGAAGAGGCTAGTTGAACGGGCTGGGGGTAATTTTCTATAAATCAAAATTATAGTTGAAGGGGGAGGGGATAATTTTTTTTTATATGTGTACTACGTTATTGGCAACAAAGAAGTATTTTTTTGTTAAAATTCCTTCCCTGGCTGTTTGGCTGAAAATGATTTTAAATATAAATCTTAGAATATGGAAGTCATGTATGGTTCTCCATACCGATATTTTTATTTTACTTCCATATTCCTTAAGGAATGGAAGTATGGTGATGGCAAAAAAAATTGTGTTCGAGATTATTGCAGATTCTGATTCTACTACACTCAAAACATGAAAAAAAGTCGTTTTCCGAAAAGTGTCTGTAGATTTTTTTTCTATGGCAAACGATAACTGCCCCAAATTCAAACAGAATCAAATAATTTTTTGCATACAGCCCTGATTTGTAGAGTTCTCAAGACATTGTTTTTGGTGAAGATCGGTTAAGGGAAAGGGGAAGTTTACCTGTAACGTTTTATGTTTTAACAAGGGTATTTCCTATGGCAAACGATAACAGCCGCAAATTCAAACAGAATCAAAAGATTATTTGCATACAGCCCTAAATTGTAGAGTTCTCAAGACCTATTGTTTTTGGTGAAGATCGGTTAAGGGAAAGGGGTAGTTTACCTACAACGTTTTTTTAACAAGGGTATTTTCTATGGCAAACGATAACAGCCGCAAATTCAAACAGAATCAAATAATTTTCTGCATACAGCCCTGATTTGTAGAGTACTCAAGACCTATTGTTTTTGGTGAAGATCGGTTGAGGGGAAGGGGTAGTTTACCTGCAACATTTTTTATCAAGCGTATTTTCTATGACTAACGGTAACTGCCGCATATTCAAACAGAATCAAATAATTTTTTGCATACGTCACTGAATTGTAGAGGACTCAAGGCCTTTTGATTTTGGTGAAGATCGGTTAAGGGGAAGGGGTAGTTTACCTGCAACCTTTTACGTTTTAACAAGAGTAAAGTACATGAAAATTCATTTAAACTTTTTCAAAGAATGGTAATTGTTAAAAATAAAATAATTTTGTTGCCAGGCAATAAAATTATAATTTTTTCATTTTAATGTAATTCTGTACATAGTATAAAGTAAAGTCGGTGCGTTTTCTCTCCGTGTTTTAAATCGCTAATCTCAGGAAGTACTGAACGGATTTTATTCAAGTTTTCGCCAATAGATAGAGTGTCTATCGAGGAACATTTATGTATATAATTAATACATATATGTTGTACATTAGCTTAGCTATCACGGTTTATGTCAAGTAAGTGGTATAGTTTACATCTTATATATAAAAATGAATGTTTCTTTGTTTGTCCCGTATGCGTTCCTATACCATTCATCCGATTGCGATGAAACTTCGGTGAGTTGTTGTGCGCACGTCCGCGAAGGTTTCTTCCACATCTCCTCCTAAACCACTGTACCGATTTCAACCAAACTTGGCACAAATATTTTACGCAACGGGAGAACCAACATAGGATAGGTGTTTTTTCGATGGGGTCCTTTTGGGGGTTCTTTGGGGTCTTCCACATCGCCTCCTAAACCACTGGACCGATTTCAACCAAACTTGGCACAAATATTTTACGCAAAGGGAGAACCAACATAGGACAAGTGTTTTTTTCGATAAGATCCTTTGGGGGGTCCTATGGGGTCTTCCACGTCTCCACCTAAACCATTGGACCGATTTCAACCAAACTTGGCACAAATATTTTACGCAACGGGAGAACCAACATAGGACAGGTGTTTTTTTCGATACGATCCTCTGGGGGGTCCTTTGCGGTCTTAAAAAACTATTAGATCTGGTTACTATGGCAACCCAATAGAATAGATTCTGTTCTAAATATATTATCGCATTAAATTGAAGACCACGCGAACGAAGTTGTGGGCAACAGCTATTTATTTTTAAGAAGCCTAATTTAATTAAACTTTATTAATTAAACTAACATTTTCATTACGTACAACGTGAAACTCCGTAGCGAAGCACGGGTATTCTGCTAGTCATGTATAAGAGAAAATATATCGTGCGTGGCAGGCAAGCATATCTCAGTTATGTACTGTTTACGTTTCCATTTTATTATTATCACTACCGCAATAAAAAGGCAGGGAAGACACACACACACACACACACACACACACACACACACACACACACACACACACACACACACACACACACACACACACACACACACACACACACACACACACACAAAATTCGCGTTATTTCTGGCCTCATTCATGTTTATTTTCTTACATTTGCACGGTTTTTAAATGGAAAGTGCCGAACCCATACCAACATAACGCATGCAAGCCGAAAAAGTGTCCAGCGTGGATAGCGATTTGCTTCCTGTGGATCGCTGGGCAGTGTAACTGCACGTGTTTACAGAGGAACGATTCATAGACAGACTTTTTGTCTTTAGGGAATGAACCCTCTGCAAGATGCTGAGGGTCCATGAGTGACTTCGGAGCGCTCCTTCTTTTCCGCGTGTTTGTTCTATGAAACGTACACTGTACATTCGCAGCTTTACTCTAAGCAACGCTCAATAGGAAATGTTGAAAATTTTTGTCCACGGAGTACCCTCATACACACTAAACCTGCTCTGATGTTTTAATTACGGACATCATAATATTAAAACTTTGGAAACTTGAGCACTACTTAATGGAGATCAATCATTAACTTATACAAGCCATTAATTTTATGCATATTTTTTATATATTGTAACGATACAATTAAGCCAAATCCCGTACCAGTGATAAAAAAGATAATTCTTGATATAAAATTACTTCATATGAAATAAAATGTTTTAAAAAATGATTAAAATGTAAATACTTTGACACGACGTACAACGATATTACCCAACCCAAGTGATTGAGCCAAAAACCTAAACATAAAGAAGGGAACCACGTAACATACTTAAGAAAAATATGATAGACAAAACAATGATGGACACAGAACTAAAAAAGAACCAGAAGAAGAGAACAGATCTCTACAATTAAACAGAATTTAAACCAGGAGAGAAGAAGAGGAGAACCGAACCGGGATGAAGACGACTGAAGATGAAGAAAATGAAGAAGAGGAAGAATGAAGAGGAGACAGATAAAACCCAAGAGGAAACTAACACACATATATATTAGGGAAAGATTGTATGTTTAGAGATAGAATACGGTCAATAAACCTTGAATAATTATGTATTAATGAAACCAATATTATTATTGTTATCATGAATTTAACCTATGTACTCATTTTAAAGACAATACAATTGTAAAATATAATAATATAGAAAAGTACACTAACCCAGTCAGAAAGGTTAGATTTAACAAAACCCAACTAACCAAATATTGTTAATAGTAAATGTCATACTAAAACAAAATAGTGAGAAATGGTAGGAGAAAGTATAGGGATTACCCATTAAATAACACTAATTACAAAACAGTGAACCAAAGTGAAGTGCTTTAGTGAAGTGTAAATACCCTAAAAATAGTGAAAGTGTATGTGAAACATTCAAAATAGAATGATAAGTAAGCAGACACTCTGTGAAATCTTGATAAACAACCAATGATTGGAGTGAGATTATAATTAGTAATATATCTAGAAGTAATTAGAAATAGTAATCCAAATTAATATTAAGGAAGCTTGTAATAATATTCAGGGAGAAAGCCCAGACAAATAACTTGTGTTAACATGGCATGATAGAACAGAAGTAAAGTTTTGTTATTGAAATTAAGATTCCAAAGAATACAACACCCCATGTTGAAAGGGGAATCAACTTTCATAATCTCATGAAAAGTGACAATGTTTATCACTTTAATTTGTAACTTAAGAAAGAAATCAATGTTAGTACTATTAATAAATAATGACTTGTAAAGAATAGTTGATTCAATGTTAAGGGAGGAATATGGCTGAAAGGAACTTACAGTCCATAAACCTAATTATGATATTTTAAAGGAAGAGTAATGAAAATGTATGTTGAATAGTAGTTAAAACACAAACAAATAAGTAAAGCCCATCAGGCTGAATTCAGAATGTAATTTAAAAAGTAAATACACTAAAAAACAATCATGGCTGATTTTGACTATGAAGACATTTAACTGCCAAAGACATTCAAATGTAAATTGTATCAATTTCACAAGAAATCCTAATAATCTAAGACCAGTGAATGGACAGTAGTTATATATCAGTTATTTTAACACAGAAATATTATTGTAATAAGGTAATTTAAGAAAGATATGTTATTTATTAAATGTCAAATAATTAGACTATAGTTAATGTACAACAGAATATGACCTTATGAGATATCATTGTAAACTTTGAAAGGAAAGAGAAATAATAGTGATGTCATTTATTATCCCAAGGGAATTATAAGGGAATAAAATCATTAGGAAAATACTTAATAAATTTGAATAAAAATTCAAATATTTTAACAATGTATGTAAGGAGTAATTAACCAAGCATTGAATTATTGGTTACTATGACAACGAGATGTTTGAGGGCTTATTTTTCCGTTAAATTTATAGACTCTGAAGAAACGAAGCGTGGGTAAGCGACGCGCAAAATTAGCAAAATTAAACTTTTAATTTAAACAGTTATAAAAGTCGAATCAGTGAACCAAGATAACCCAATATGAAGAGACGTCGATCTATAAAGAATACATGATGTCCAAGAACCAGATTAATTAAATTAATTAAAGAAAAAAACCCAAGACCAGATAAAGGAGGTGTTAGAAGTTTTAAACCAGCCCAAATTCGAAGAATATACGCCTATCCTGATGACAACATTTCAACGTGAGACGAATTGATAAGTACCGAATAACTTCCTTATTCCCAAAACCCTAAATTACTAAAATTATTTTCAAATGATAAAATTTCTCACTATTTAAAAAGTAGTATTTTCTTTTAAAGGTAAAGTCATAATTTACTTACATAAAAAACATTTTATTAAACTATATAGATAACCTTATTTGTGAACACAACAACTGTAACAGAAATACGACACTACTGAACAAATTGTACAAACACATTATAAATCCTAAGTACGTATAAGGTATAGTAGTGTACTTTTTTCATGTAATCAACGTTTATGTCTATTTTCATGCTCAAAAGAACTCCAGATTTTAAAAACATTGTAATTTATTAAAAAGTGACTGAACGATAATATTTTGAAATCAATTGTGCCAACTCTGAGATAGTTTGTGTTTCAAGCTCTAAGCCAGGGCATAGTATTATAAAATTATTTATGATTCATTTGTTATATTTATTGATAATTAAATTTGTATTAAAAAACGCAGTACAGAACATTACTATCTTGTTATTTCATAGGATTTTTGTAGAATATATGTGTGTTAGCGAAGTTTTAAGTCATAGCCAACTAGCGCTCATCATGAGTGGCCGAGTCGACAACCTGTGTAGCAGCGGGAATAATTCAAACGCCACAGCTGTCCATGCTAATACCGCGTACTACCTTAGAAATTAAATATTTTAATTGTTTTAATAGAAACAATTTGGCGCCACCCGGGAATAACATTCCCTATGAATTAACAGGTAGGTTGTACTGGCAACATTGACAACGCTACGGACTCCAGTAGTGACGTCGATTTATGTAACAACCAGTGTGAGGCACATACACTACATTCACACTAATACACAAAATAAACAAGTGTGATACATTTTAACAGGTACGACCACAACTACTCGTTACAATATATGTGTACAACGTTATCGGCAACAAAGAAGTAGTTTTTGTTAAAATTCCATCCCGGGATATTTGGCCGTAGTCCAATGTTTTCTACAAAACCAGACGTTTCGGCAATGCCATCGACTTCCATCATCAGTGAAAATCGAGTGTGATAACGTGAGGTGGTATACGTTAGTGACCACAGTACTGTGGTTAAGGCTGAAGCAGTAAGTAGAAAGAACTAGTTTCTATGGTAGTATTTCATTATGAAAATGATTTTAAATATAAATCTTAGAATATGGAAGTCATGTATGGTTCTCCATACCAATATTTTAACAATTACCATTGTTTGAAAAAGTTTATATTTATAAATTTGTTTTTATACTATTGTTTTATATTATTTTTTTGTTTATATTTATTTTTGTTACCTGGCAACAAAATTATTTTATTTTCAACAATTACCATTGTTTCAAAAAGTTTAAATAAATTCTCAAGTACTTTACTCTTGTTAAAACGTAAAAGGTTGCAGGTAAACTACCCCTTCCCCTTAACCGATCTTCACCAAAATCAAAAGGCCTTGAGTCCTCTACAATTCAGTGACGTATGCAAAAAATTATTTGATTCTGTTTGAATTTGCGGCAGTTATCGTTTTCCATAGAAAATACGCTTGATAAAAAACGTTGCAGGTAAACTACCCCTTCCCCTCAACCGATCTTCACCAAAAACAATAGGTCTTGAGTACTCTACAAATCAGGGCTGTATGCAGAAAATTATTTGATTCTGTTTGAATTTGCGGCTGTTATCGTTTGCCATAGAAAATACCCTTGTTAAAAAAACGTTGTAGGTAAACTACCCCTTTCCCTTAACCGATCTTCACCAAAAACAATAGGTCTTGAGAACTCTACAATTTAGGGCTGTATGCGAAACATTATTTGATTCTGTTTGAATTTGCGGCTGTTATCGTTTGCCAAAAAAAAAAAATTTCCCTTGATAAAAAAAAACCGTTGCAGGTAAACTACCCCTTTCCCTTAACCGATCTTCACCAAAAACAATAGGTCGTGAGTACTCTACAAATCACGGCTGTATGCAAAAAATTATTTGATTCTGTTTGAATTTGCGGCAGTTATCGTTTGCCATAGAAAAAAAATCTACACACAGACAGACAGACACTTTTCGGAAAACGACTTTTTTTCATGTTTTGAGTGTAGTACAATCAGAATCTGCAATAATCTCAAACAGATTTTTTTTGCCATCACCATACTTCCATTCCTTAAGGAATATGGAAGTAATTAACCTCCATCCAAACGGAACACCCCAAGAGAGGTATGACATAGTGAATAGGGTATTCCACTTAAAAATACATAAATTATTAGCTCTCATTAATAAAGCTCATATATTTGGTGAACCACGTGCCTTTATGTATACGGTCGAAAGGCAGAAGCGTGGGTTACCACACATTCATTTGCTACTATGGCTTAAAACTAAAATCAGACCAGACCAAATCGACAGCGTGATTTCAGCACAGATACCAAGAAGAGAAGATGATCCAGTATTGTTCGACACAGTATTAAGACACATGATTCATGGACCATGTGGGGCTTTAAACTCAAATTCTTTGATTTTTTAAATTCTTTGACTCCTCCTGGAACTTGTATGATTTATATGATTACGTTATTTATTTATTTTTATTAAATATGAGAATACATATTTGCTCAATAACGTAAATAAACTTTCCAAGAAAATAATATCATATACACGTTATGTCGATGATACGTTTATAATTTTTAATGGCACAATACGACAAATAGAAAATATGAAATTATACATGAATAGTGTCAATAAAAACATACAGTTCACACTTGAGACGGGGATAAATAATAAACTTAACTTCCTCGACCTGACAATTACAAGACTAGATGAAAAATTTCAATATCAAATGTACCGAAAACCGACAACCACAGATCTCACTATAAATGCTGAAACACATCACCCCTTTTCTCCGAAAATGGCAGCTTATCATAGTTTAATACATAGTATAGTTTTACTTTCCATACCATTAGAAGACAAAGATTTTCACGAAGAACTGAACACGATCAAATACATGGCTAAAGCCAATGGTTATAAAAGCTCAATTATGGATAATTTAGTCAAGAAACACAGAAAAAAGAAAAACAACATAGAATTACAAGAAAATAATAGAAATAAAGTTAGGTATATAGCATCAGAATATGGTAACACCCTACCCAAAATTTTAAACAAAGTATTCAGTGGGATAAATATAAAAATGGCTTACCGAACTAATAATAACATTAATAAGATACTCTTACCTAAACATTCAAAATTGGTTGAGGACAAGACGGGCGTTTATAAGATAATATGCAATGACTGTGATAGCTTTTACATTGGCCAAACTGGTAGACCTTTTAAAAAACGATTCAGAGAACATTTACCTAAAAAATAATTTAGTAAAACAGTGTCAAATTACGCGCGCCATCTGATGGACAAAAACCATAGTTATACTGATTTCACAACGAACTTTCAACCCCTCCATATATGCAGAAAAGGAAATTATATGAATGCTATCAAAGAATACGAAATATATAAGGCTTACAAAAATAAAAAAACAGAAGTCATCCTTAACGATCAATTGAATTTCCAGTCTAATCTATTATACGACACAGCGATAAGAATACAGAACAAGGTCCATAGTGCACGACATATAACAACATGAACACTGCAGTCGACTATAGCATGTCATGGTGCGCACCACCGATATCGCGTGTGTCTCAAGTTTGAGGATTTTATGTATATTTTCTATGTTTATATTATATTTATTGTTATGTGTGTAAAATTGTATATAAAGTGTTTTTAATATTTTAATGATCGACGAACTTCACCAAGGGATATTCCTGATGATGGGGCATATGTTCCGAAACACGTAGAATTAAATATAGAGAAAAGGCCACCAGACGGACAAGAAAAAGGTAAAACTATTTTACTAATTATATTAAATTCATTTCATATAATTAAGTTACACTCTTGTGTGACTCTAAGTTCACTTATTAGAATTAAATATAAAACATTCTTAAATTCTTAATGGTTGGGGTTCAGTTTCCCTTCATTGATCATTCAATGTCCTTTTCTTATGTTAATACAATTGACTTATACAAAGAATTAAAATTGTCGTTACTAAAATCGTTCAATTTTATCATTGTTTATCAGACTTTTCTAAGATCCCTTCCTTTTGGAATTCGGGCAATTTATCGATTAATTCAAATTAATTCGATTCGCTACTAGCGTTTAACTTATTAATTATTTGACAAGTATAGTATAATGGTTATTTGCATTGGTACTTGCGTAACTGGTCGTTCGAAGAATTACCACTTTTTTATAACTTTTGTAATTGATTAATATTTTTTAATTAATTAATTAATTTTAATAAATGCAGTGCACCGACTCCTATACGCATATACTCCGTAATAGTTCACTTAAAAATATACTGCACTGTCTTCTTATGTTGATCTAACCTCCATTCAAAATTTGAGGTTAGCTGGTGTTTACAGCTGTTTGCTGTCAAAATCACGTTTTTCTGGACGAACGACGAGCGTGGAGTCGCTCTCGTTGCTTGTAGAATACTGTCTGTAGTTCCTCGGCGGGATTCTTCACTTCGTATTTTTTATAGGCTCTGACTGGTTAATAGTTTTTAATTTGTTTACACTCGGTGGGCTTCGTTAAAACAGACGCTTAAAGTCGCGTCAGTAGGCTGGTGTCAAGATTATGAATTTCTGGTTTACCGACCCACGCGCAAGGGCTCAGCACTTCTCAATTATTTTTATAAGTCAAATATCTTATTTATAATTGCACTGACGTTATTTTTATTATACTCATCATTTCTATTTTTTGATGACGAGTATTTTGCATACCCTCATCGTATAGTTCAGATTTGGGGTTGCTGAAATTGCACTTGGTATAAACTCATAATGTCCATTAAGCTATTAAATACTTTAAATACTGTACATTGTTTTTATCCCATATTTTGATGGTGATAACGTATCCTTATCGTATTATTCACTTTCCCTTTAGAATTATGTATTAATAATTACACAATGTCTATTTTCATAGGTTCAAGTCCTATGCCTATGGTTATACATTTTGTTTATTAACAATATTATACTAATATTAACTTTTAATTACATTCCATTATGGCCTATGCATACTACATTGGTCGTTGTCACTACTGATAGCGTCCTTTTTCCTCATATCATGGTTTTATTACCTTAACTATAGCTTGTTAAGTATTCTTGGATTTCGTTGTCCATGACGTGTCCGTTACTTAACTAAATATCACTATAATATTGACGACTCGGAACACAAAGTTTTTTTATAAGTAAAAACGTAAAGTTTTACCTTACAGCCTAAACCGGCTTTCACCTATAGAAGGCTTCATCAGAGGCTGTCGTTAGTAGCGCTGCTCGTCTTGTTGTTGGCGACGAGAAAGTGTTTCGAAAGATTGAAGCTGTGTGTGTGTGGTGAGATGTGTTCGAATAATGCGTGCGATTTGAATTGTGTCTGTTCGTTTAGGATGTCGTTTTTATTTGTTTTTGTGTGTTTGTATATTTCTAATTGTTCTAGAGTGTCTAGTTTTCGGCCTTTTGTGTGTACGTGTATTATGTTCATGTTACTGTCGATGTTTTTTTATGTGTGGTTTGCTTCAATGAGGTGGTTTGCGAAGGTAGATTCTGTAGTGGTGTGGAGTGCTTTTGTGTGTTCAATGTATCTCTGTTTGAAGCTACGTCCTGTCTGGCCTATGTAGAATTTACTGCAATTTGAACAATTTAGTTTATATACACCGGGTAGATCGAATTTGTTTCGTGCTTTGGGCATGCGTTTTGATAGTGTGTGTTCTGTTTTGTTAGTAGTTTTGTAAGCGATTCTGTATCCTGCTTTTTTGAATTTGTGGGCAATTTTTTCTGTTTGTTTGTTGATGTATGTTAGTGTTATGAATTTGTTGTTTTCTGTCTTTGTCTGTTGTTTGTTTTGTGTAGGAGTTTACTGACTATTGTTCTGTCATAACCGTTAGATTCTGCTAGATATTTTATCGTGTTTAGTTCGTCTTTGTAGTCTATTTCATGTAAGGGGATGTTGTTAAGTCTATGTATCATGGTTCTAAAAGCAGCTAGTTTGTGTTGTATTGGGTGATTGGAGGTGTTGTGTATTAGTGTGTCAGTTGTAGTTGGTTTTCTGTATATACTGAATTTGTGCCTGTGTTCTAGTTTTGTGATGGAGAGGTCTAAGAAGTTTATGGTATTGTTGTGTTCGTATTCGGCAGTGAAGGTTATGTTTTTTATGTATTTTGTTTATGTGCGTTAGTAACTGTTCACATTGTCTTTTGTTTCCCCTGTATAGTATTAGAATGTCATCAACGTATCTGTGCCAATATAGTATTTTATGTGAGTGTCTGTCATTGTTTGTGAGTATTTTTGTTTTTTCTAAGTGTTGGAGGAAGACTTCTGCTAGAATGCTGGATATGGGGGAGCCCATGGGTAGGCCGTCGTTCTGTGTGTAGTATTTATTGTTATAAGTAAAGTAGTTTTGTTTTGTGATAATGTTCAGAGTTTCTGTTATTTCATTGATAAGTTCGTCTGGTGTGTTGTTCTGTTTGAGTTTGTTTTGTAGGATGGTGATTGTTTCAGAGATGGGGATGTTTGTGTACAGGTTTTTAATGTCAAAGGAGGCTAATGTGGCGTTATGGGGGATGTGTATGTCTTTTATTTTTGTTACTAGGTCAGTGTTGTTTTTTACTGCAATGTTGTTGTCTATTTGTGTGTGTTGTCTAATAATTTTGTCTAGATATTTTGCCAGTTTGTGTGCAGGGGCATTACGGTAGTTGATAATGGGGCGGATCGGAATGTCTTCTTTATGGATTTTGGGAAGCGCTTGGAGTGTAGGTGCTGATGGTCGGATTTGTTTCATGTAGGGCTTTTGTTTATGTGTCATAATGTGTTTGGCTTTGTTGACTATTTGTTTTACTGAGTTTTGGTATCTGTCGGTGGGGTCGTGTTTTAGTTCTGTGATGTTGTTCTGTTCTATGAAGTCTTGTACTTTTTTGTGTAGGTTGTCTGTGGGGATAATTACAGTCGTGTTGCCTTTGTCAGCTTTTACAAATGTGATGTTGTGTTTGTGTGCTTTTTCCCTCAGTTTGATGGCTGTGTGTATTTCTGAGTTGTGGTTGTTGTTGTCTGGTGTCTTATGTACTCCTATTGTGTTGTTTATATTATGTCTTAATGTGTCTTGATGTTCTGGTGCTGTGTTTTGTATATTTGTTTCTGTGTCAATTATGAGCTTTGTTAGTGTTTGGTTGTTATGTTTGTAATGTATGTTATGTTTTAGGCCTTTATCAAGGAGTGTTTGTTCGTTTTTTGTGAGTGTGACGTTCGTGAGGTTTACTGTACGTGGGTAGAATTTGTGCGAGGGAATTATATCTGTTTTGATTGGTGTCAGGTTTTTTATTTTTCTGTCGTGTTTTGTCTGTATGATATGTATTTGTTTTTTTGTCCATTCATTTGTGTGATGTATTAGTTCAGTCATGTAATTGTGTCCATATGTGTTGGCGATATGTAGGTGTAGTGTTAATGCTTTGCGGTTAAGAGCGTCTTTTTTCTTATATAGTTGTTTAATTGATTCTTTTATGTATGTTCTTTGTGCGATGTTTTGTGTTATTCGGGCGGCCTTGTTGTTATGTTTAATTTTGATTTGGGCATATTTAGGTGTTAGTGAATTGTTTATGCATGTTTTGTTGAAATTTATGTGAGCTACAATCTTTCTAACCTTCAAAGTTGTGAACTTGTACGCTTGGACGTTGGCTCGTCTTGCTGAGTTAAATTCTTGGATTTCGTTGTCCATGACGTGTCCGTTACTTAAGGCCGAAAACTAGACACTCTAGAACAATTAGAAATATACAAACACACAAAAACAAATAAAAACGACATCCTAAACGAACAGACACAATTCAAATCGCACGCATTATTCGAACACATCTCACCACACACACACAGCTTCAATCTTTCGAAACACTTTCTCGTCGCCAACAACAAGACGAGCAGCGCTACTAACGACAGCCTCTGATGAAGCCTTCTATAGGTGAAAGCCGGTTTAGGCTGTAAGGTAAAACTTTACGTTTTTACTTATAAAAAAAACTTTGTGTTCCGAGTCGTCAATATTATAGTGATATTTTGTTAAGTATGTTTACTATACTTCATGGAGTTCCATTGTTACATGACTTGTACTCTTTTCATATTATTCTTATTATTGTTTGAATGACTCTTATTATTGTATTGATATCATTGTTATTATTGGGTAGTAGTTCATTCTGCATTTATACTGATTATTATCTTGGTTTAAAGTTATCAAGATTAGTTGCATCTAGTTGTTAACATAGTTTTATTATTATTATTGTTATTACTGGCATTTAGGTAGTTATACTTCTTGAATTTACTCAATTGAAAAGTATTCTGCCTCCCTCAATGTTGTCAGTTGAGTTCCTACTCTTTTATAATAATTTTACAACATAATTTTGTTACATCAGGCATCTATGCTATGACAAGCATATGGTTATATTGAATTACACTAATACAGCTTTTATATTTACTTATTACCTGATCTATTGTATACAAAACGTTCCTTATATTATCTAGTTACTTCACATTATAATACATTTTGGTTTAACATTGTTTTGGCTTTGTTTTTCTTCAGTTTTAGTGATAACTGGTTGCCCACATTAGGTTATGTTGCATACTAGGTAAGCAGTAATGGGTTGCTGTTGGTTTTGTATCTCTGCATTATATCTGATTGATTTGCTTTCATTTAATGCTGGTACATTGGTTGTTAATTATTAGAGTACCTTTTGTTTATCTTTTACTGTCTTAATTACTGGTAATTAGTGGTTTTTTTCTAACATCAATTCCACTTTACAACTGGTTATTTATATTTTGTACATAGTCTTCTTTTTATGTCTACACACCAGTTAGCTAATAACCTATCATATTATTATTCATTCTCTTTGATATTCTTTATGTTCAATAATTAATTATTATTGATTTGTTTATATTACTTGGTCAAGGAATGTATTCATTAAATGAGTTTGTGTCAGTGTTGACTTTACAGCTTAGGGATTTATATCTTGTTATTTATTCCATTTCTTCTTTCTTCTTTTATAATAATTCTTTCATAGGTTTATGTTAGTTCATTATATTTCATTTTATTTCCCTTTTTGTGATTGATCTGGATATCTTTCTTCTTCTCTTCACTGATCTCTCTCTCACTCTTAGTTAGTTTATACATGGTGTTGTTTTCACTTGTTTCCTTCTCATTGCTTGATAAGTTTCTTCTCTTGGTTTTCACTGTGTACTTCTCACTGTTTCTTCTTTTTTCTTTCTTGAAGTAGTTATTGTTGTTTCCTTCTCACTGATCTATTTTCTTCTTTTTTCCATTGTGTCCTTCTCACTGATCTATTGGGTAAAGTATGTAAGTCGTCTCGTCGTTAGTCTTCTTTATCTTCGTTATTTGCACATTTAATAGTAATTCCTTTGTTATTATAATCCACTTGGTTTAACTTATGATACTTTCTCTTTCTTATCCATGGTTGTATGCTTGACCTTGTAGGTATTCTTAACACATTCAGGTCGATGCCTGAGTCCAGCTCGAGCGGGCAGTTTATTGGCAGCAGACAACGCTCGGCTGTCACTCGAGCGTATGTTTACAAGGTTATAACTGCTTTCCCTCCAGCTGTATTCGATTGCCGTTTTCACCATTTGAAAGATCGATTCTTGTTTTAGTTCCAAAAAAATTCACTATGTGCAGCACCAAAGTGAATGTTTGCGGCAACGAAATTTGTGAAGCCTTGTCATAACCTTCGTGGTTGATGTTATATGTGAAAATGGCTGCTCGTCGCGTGCCGGAATATCTAACAGAATCACAAATTATTGAGTATTTTGTGAACGATAGTGGTTCAGAAGTGAGTGACAATGAAGACAATGACCCGAGTTATGAACCAGAAGACAGTGTTTCAGGTAATTAGTGTTTTTTATTTTGTGAAAATACGGTTGAAACTTTCGTAACAAAACATAACCTTTTGTTTGTTTACGTTTGTAAAATACGTTGAATTCCATTCATTATTTTATTTTAACAGCTACATTTTCTTTTAAATATATTAAAATAAATATATTATTACAGAATATGGTAATGACAGCGATTATAATGATGCTGAGGCTATTGAAAATCCCCCTAATCAGAACACTCAGGATGTTGACGTCTCAGGTTAGCAGTCACTTTCGTATGCTTTATATATTCAAATAGTTAGAAATATTACTTTTTCTTAATAGATTCCTAGTACTAACTTGGTGATTTCTTTGTTGTTTAGAGCCTGGTCCGTCAACAGCTCCAGTTAGAAACCGTAGACGTAGAGACACATTATGTCGTAATGATGGTTGGTCAAGTGATGACAATCAACCTACTCTTCCAGTTTTTGACGAACAAACTCCTGTAAAAGTTCCGATAAATTCAGAGAGTATCGAGTTAGACTGTTTTCTAACATTTTTCAGTACAGACAGCATAAAGAAAATCAAAAGTGAGACTAACCGTTATGCTGGTTCATGTATTGAAAGAATGAAACGGCAAAACATTAGGCCAAATTCATTGTGGGGTAAATGGAGTGCTGTCACGGTTACTGAAATATACCACTTCTTTGCTATAGTTCTACATATGTGTGTAGTACAAAAACCAGCCATAAATGACTACTGGTCTACTGACATAGTTTTGCAGTCAGTTTTTGCAAAGTCTCTCCTTTCTAGGGATAGATTCAAATCCATTTTGTCCATACTACATCTGAATGACAATAGTTCTTATGTACCAATAACTCACATCAATCATGACCCTTTACATAAAATTAGACCTTTTTTTGACAGTTTTATAGCAGCATGTAGTAGCTCGTTTTACCCTGGCCAGAATCTTACTATTGATGAAGGTATTTGTCCTTTTCGTGGTCGAATTCACTTTAAAGTGTACATACCAAGTAAACCAGAAAAGTATGGAATAAAGCTGTATATAGTTTCTGATGCTAGTACTGGGTATCTTCTTAACTGTGAAGTTTATTCAGGCAGTGCTGGAAATAAGAAAAATGCAATACAGGATCTTGTAGAAAGGCTTTGTAATAAATACCTTGGTAAAGGACATACAATTTATATGGACAGATTCTATACCAGCCCCCTAGTTTTTGACTATCTGTGGCACAATAAAACACTAGCTGTTGGGACTGTAATGCAAAGAAGAAAAGGATTACCTGAAGTCTTTAAAACAAGTAACTTGAAGAAAGGTGAAGCTGTGTTTCAGCGCAAAAACCATCTACTTGCAGTGAAGTGGCGTGATACACGAGATGTGTTTGTTATCAAGTAAACATAAATCAACTTCTTTTTTTGTCACTGTGAAAAGTAAAGGTGGAAACATACAAAAATCAAAGCCTGATGTAGTAATAGATTACAATGTGTACAAAACAGGGGTTGATCATGGAGATCAGCTGGTTGCTTATTATCCCTTTCACAGAAAGACAATGAAGTGGTGGAAAAAATTATTTTTTCATTTATTTTCAAGAGCCATAGTAAATAGTTTTATTGTAACGTGACGAATTTGAGGGAATTTATTGTATTAATTTTTGGGAGTTTTTTTATTAAAATATTTGAAATTTATTTTCCATCTGTGTGGTCAGTCCACGTGTTTGCATAAAGCATTGCGCTAACAAAGGAACAGTACGTAGTATCAGTTGTGTAACCTTTACGAAAGAATGTACCAGGGCATCAATTCTAAGAACTTTACATTTGTGTGGCAGTTACGCCCGAACGCATCATACAAGCACGTGCGCAGACGACGCCACAGTAGCAAACTCAACATGGCGTGGAAGCGAGATTTTTACATTGCACATAATCATAGACGACGGATGTAAGACGAAGCCCAACCTCTTTGTGACGTCAACCAGTGCTGACCAAATGTCATCCACGTCAAACACACAAAAAACTACGTGTGTTGAATGGGACACAACAGTGGCGAAGAAATAGCAGGCATTGTTTTCCACCTTGTGAGAAGCAATCTAGTTGATTGTACGGAGAGAGACGCTCTTCCCAGTTCGTCTACAGACAGTGCCTGGCCAGGTACTTGCCCCAAGGGGCTTTTCAAAAAATTTATATTTATAAGTTCAAGTAAAAAGTGAGTTACCAGTGAACAGTAATGTGACAGTGGCATGAGTATTCAACTAAAGAACATCAAAATCCATTTCGGACACACAACTAAATTAAAAATGCGAAGTCACGAGCTCGAGTGAACACCACGTTGCTAACAGGGGGGTATTTCATAATTTGTTAAGGGTTTTGTTAAATAAATAATCAGGGGAGGGTATTAAATATAGTGTGAATGAGAGAATGAGCAGGCTGGGCGGTCTGTTAGATATATAAGGTAAGCTGTTAGAATAAGATAAGATTAGTAGTCATTGCAGACACGGAGTAAATACCAGAAAAGTATTATACTTGTGTTTCATTTCAAAATTTGGACGAAATAGTCTAACAAAAGTCTTTTTTCTAAAGAAATAAAATCATAATTCTCTTCAAAAAATGAGTTGAGTAAGTAATTCAATTAACCCGTAAACCACATTTGCATCCTAAATTGTTTCGTGTGACGCAACTCTGGCGGTAGAAAAAGGGATTCTAAGGTGAGTGGAAATAATAAATTATGTATTTAGATTTGTAAGGACAAAATAACATCACAATGGCGCAGCCGAAAGGGACGATTTTTATAAATTTAAAATTTAAAATAAAATCCACACCTACAACAGATGCAAGCGTGTTTTTAAGGTTGAAATAATGAAGTAAAAGTGCGTCCTTTACGCAAAATTGGCATAAAATCAAAAGTGTATTATGATAAATTAAATTAATTCAAGTAAATCAACAAATATCAATTATAAAAAAAAATAAGAGATGGCAGATAACGAAAGCAACATAAATGAAACGACTAGTGTCGAAAATTTTGATGAGTCAAACATGAGTAATTTTGACATACATTCGACTCCAAGTGCGAGCCAAGATAAAGTAGAGTTAAATTTAACCGATCAAAGCAATGTAACTGAAGATTCGGGCGTGCAATTGACCCCGACTTCAACCAAATATAACATCCAGTTCAATAATGACGTGTGATGAGTATGTTGCAATTAATCTTAGAACAAAATAAAGAACAAAAGAATAGTTTTGACAGCAAATTAGACGTACAGAATAACAAATTCGATGAATTAAAAAATGATATTCAAGAAATTAATAGACGTTGTAAAAATACCAGTGAAGAATTTAATAATAAAATTAACCAATTAGATACCAAATTAGATAATTCAATAAAGAAGATAGAGGTTAAATTTAATGAGATACATAGTCAGATAGACAGAGTTGATAAACAAATGAATGAGAATAATGAGACGTTAATAAATTCAATGAATGAGTATAACAATGAAATAGAAGACAAACTCAAGAAGGGTAATACCGAAACTGAATGTAAGCTTAATAGCGTAGTAATGACGATTGAAAAAATGAGTCAGAATATCGATAAACACAAAAGTAATGTAGATTCTAAGATCAATGAAATTGAAAATACCTGTAAAACAGAAATACAAGCATTAAGTGAATCAATTAAGGTAATATCAAAAAATAACATACAATCTGAATGTAGTAATGATAAAAAATTATATTCACTTGAACAGAACATTAGTAGTGTGAAAGATGAGTTAAGTTTAGTAATAAACCAAAAATTAAACAATGTTACTGAACGTATATTAATTACACGAGACGCCAATAATGAAATTGAACTCGAAACCTTTTGTAGTGAGAATCGTAGAGTGCATCCGATGCAATTTTTGAACCGGGTAAGGGAATTCAATCAATTTAATAGTAGTAGTTGGGAGGTTAAATTACTGAAAATCTTGAAATGTTTTAAGGGTAATGCCGAAATATGGGCGGAAGTACACAACACCGAATGGAGCAGTTATGAGAATTTTGAGTTAGCATTTCAAAACAAGTATTGGTCAGAAGAGGACCAAGAAATTTTACGGAGCAAAATAATGGGTACTGGGAATTTTGGTAGAATTAATAACCACTTAACTATGTACGTGATGACTATATATCCGTTGCCGTTCCGGTCCTTTGTGAGATATATTAGCAAACACCTGCCCAGGGAGGTGCAAATTACTTTAATGACTAGAGAAATTACGAATATAAACGAGCTAGAGAGCATGTTAGATGTGCTACAAAATATCGGGGAACGTGACATAGGGCGGCATCCAAACCCACCAGTGATACCAAACAATAATAATTACCATCAGCATAGGGGAATACCGAACTTTCATAGAGGAGCGCGTGGGGGAAACTTTGATAATAGAGGCGAGAGTTGGAGATGTAGGGACTGTAATGTAGATAACTATGCTAATAGAACCAATTGTTTTATATGTCATAAAAACAGGGAGTGTGCACGCAACGAGAGAATGCATCAACAGCCAAATCAGCAGTCGAGAGGAGCAGAATTTCATAGAGGAGCGCCGAGAGGAGGCGGCAATTACAACCGAGGGAGAGGAGGAAACCACCACGCCGTAGCAGGTCCCTCCACGGTAAACTACGGAGGACAATGGAGAAGCGGGCCCAACCATTGTCAACGGAGAACCGGGTCCAAGTAACAGACGAATACCTGAGCAATATTATCAAAGTAGACATGGCGAAGGACTTATTGGAAGAAGAGGACAACAAAGTGATGGAGCACAAAACCGGATTGACGGAGGTGACAGTCAACATAGAAGGTAAGAGTTATAAGACCTTGATTGATACAGGTAGTGAGATCTCTGTAATTTCTGAGAATGTGATGGGAGAGTTAAAAGAAATAAATAAGAATATACCATCATTACCAGTTGCGGGAGTTACAGTAGTGGGGGTAACTGGGGTGAGAAGCAAGAGAATAACTAGACAAGTACAATTAAATATTTTGATAAATGAAGTTGAGTTTGAAAACACATTCCTAGTGGTTAAGGGGTTGAGTTTAGATGTAATATTAGGAAATGACTTTTTGGAAAGAAATGGAGCAATAATAGATTTCAATAAACAAATAGTAAAATTCGAAAATGGGAGTAAACCAGTTGGGGTAAAGTTTAAGAAAGTAGTAAATGAAGTTA
Source organism: Magicicada septendecula (assembly GCA_034769895.1). Classification (NCBI taxonomy): domain Eukaryota; kingdom Metazoa; phylum Arthropoda; class Insecta; order Hemiptera; family Cicadidae; genus Magicicada; species Magicicada septendecula. Next base: position 196,077,438 of record CM068370.1, on the reverse strand, counting down.
AAGTTAAGGGAATAAAAATGATACACAAGCAAGCAGGCGATGGAGAGATAGAAACTAAAATAAATAAGTGTCGAGAGAGTGAGAGTATAGAAAATGAAGAGGGAGAGATGCATGTGAGTGATGAGAGGTTGTGGATAAATAGAGCTAACAAATTTTGTAATGAAGGTGTAGTTGTAGGAAATACTCAGCGAGAGGAGATGTGGACAGTCGTGGAGTGTTTCAGAGATGTGTTTGATGAATCGCCAGGGAAAGCGAAGGACTACATCTGTGAGCTGAAGGTTCGGGAACACGCACCATACATGCAGAGGAGTTACCCGGTACCATTTTCGAAGAGAAGAGCTGTGCAGGAGGAATTAGACCGGATGATGCAGGGAGACATAATTGAACGATCGATATCGCCTTACTCAAACCCTTTAGTCGTAGTGATTAAGAAGGATGGAAAGGTAAGACTATGTCTAGATGCTAGAAAGATTAACCAAATTATTATACCTGACCGGGAATCGCCGGAACCAATTAATGAGATTTTACAGAAATTTAGCGGAGTCAAATACATGACATCATTAGACTTAACAGTAGGATATTGGCAGGTGCCGTTAGCAGTAGAGAGTAAAAGGTATACAGCTTTTCTTTTTAACGGTAAGAATTACCAATTCAAATGCCTACCATCTGGATTAAACACCAGTGTTGCTAGCTTTATTAAATGTTTGGGTAAGATATTACAACCCAAAGATCTAGATTTTTTAACAGTGCACGTAGATGACATACTGATAGCATCCAGAACATTTAGAGCATACAGAATATGTGTTAGATAAGTTACAAAAAGGGGGTTTGACAGTTAATTGGGACAAATCTAAGTTTTTACAAACAGAAATACATTTCTTAGGCTTTATAATTACACAAGAGGGCATATTAGCTAACCCTGACAAAGTAGAAGCTATCATGCGCTTCCCAGAACCAAAGAACATTAAACAATTGCAAAGTTTTTTAGGTTTATGCAATTTCTACCGAAAGTTCCAAGAAAATTACGCACACACAACATCAAAACTAAGTGCAGTACTCCAGAAGAACAAACAGTGGAAATAGGGAGATACGGAATGCAACGCATTCAACGAAATTAAGAGAAAATTTAGCCACATGATTATGATGAATCATCCCGACTTTAATAAAACCTTTTATTTACAGACAGATGCAAGCAACGTAGCATTAGGGGCAGAGCTCTACCAGGAGGGCTGCGATAAGGAACATCTGACTATCGCCTTCGCCAGTAGGTCGCTTCTGTCTGCTGAGAAAAATTACACCACCACTGAAAAGGAACTTTTGAGCATTGTGTTCGCCGTGGGGAAATTCCGGACATACATCCTGGGAAACGAAACAATAATCCGGACGGACCACAAGGCACTATCATTTCTGAATTCATGTACATTGACACACAGTCGTCTGACCAGGTGGGTATTAGCTTTACAAGAATATAACTTTTCCTGGGAGTACATAAAGGGGTCAGATAATGAAGTACCAGACACACTTTCCAGAGTAGATTTTATAGAGAATAAAACTGGTAGGGACCTTAAAGAGATAGAAATTTTTAGATTAACTAGAGAAGATAGAATTTTTGGTGAAGAGTTAAGTGATATTAAGAATATGCAAAGATCTGAAAGTAAATTGGGTAAAATAATTGTTAGTTTAGAAACGGAGGTAGATGGGTCTGAATACAGTACACGTTTTCAAGTATATCAAGGTATTTTGTTTAAAAAAGTAGAGAGTGGGGAGCGTGATTGGAGGCTAGTTATACCGGAAGGGTTAGTAGATAAAATTATTTGGGATTGCCATATAAGGTATGGGCATTTTGGGGCAAGAAAGTATGCTAATGTTTTAAAGGAATCATGTATATTTAAGAATATAAAGAGGAGAGTTACAAGCGTGTTAAGAGTGTGTGATTTGTGCCAGAAATCGAAAGTAGTGAACTATAAAGTAGAAGGGGAGATGAATTACATAAAAGTTGAAAGACCATTTGATTTAGTTGCAGTTGATTTGTATGGGCCATTACCCAGAGGTAGAGGTGGTGTGTTGTATGTATTTGTAGTTCTAGACACTTTTTCGAAATTTGTAAAGTTGTATAGTATTAAGAGAGCGACGAGCAAAGTGCTCAGTGAAAAAATAGTAAGAGATTACATGATTAATGTAGGAAAACCAAAAATAATATTATCTGACCATGGACCACAATTTATAAGTGGCAAGTGGCGACAGACGCTTGGATGGGAAGGCATCATACCCAAGCATACGGCAGTATACCATCCACAGTCGAACCAAGCAGAACGGGTGATGAGAGAGATTGGTAGGATATTTCGGGCGTACTGTCACACCAAACACACAGAATGGCCATCCTACATAAAGAAAGTAGAGGAGTGGCTGAATTGTACCACCCACGAATCCACCGGATTTACTCCGCATGAATTGATCAGAGGAACAAGGCCACCCAGGATATTGGAACAACTCTTTGAATACCCACCAGAAAATCAAATTATGGATGTAAACATGAAAATTAGACTGGCCAATGAAAATTTACTTACAAAAGGAGAACGGAGGAAGCAGAGACATGATGCGAAAGGAAAATGGACCAAATATGAGGTAGGTCAACTAGTGTTAGTAAAGAGGCACGATTTATCAAGTGCCCAAGATAAAGAAATAAAGAAGTTTTTCTTGTTATATGAAGGGCCCTATGAAGTTGTAGAGATAAAGATGCAGAATGCATATGTGCTACAAAATCCAATAACGCAGGAAATAGTAGGTACACAAAATGCGACGAACTTAAAATTATATCAGTCACCTTAATTGATTAATTGCTATAGATAGTATTTGAAATGCTGTTTTATGTTTACAGAAGGGACTCTCCCCCATTTTCGGGCGGTCACGATCTTACCAGTCCTGGCCGTGGTTTTTGGAACTTGGAGGCGGGCCATGGTTGGAGGATCTTCCTTCGGGCGGTGAACGCAACGATGGTCCGGCTCCACCAAAATTGGTTAAAAGTAGAAATCAACATCATATTTGAACGGGGAGGGGGACCCCAAAGGTACGTGACACACATTATTTTATCATATACACTCATGGTGCAGCGGTCTGGTGTACCTGTCACGTACCTGTACTGCCTTAGAGTGTCTGTAAATAATGGAGGCTGCACCTAAATAAAAGGCAGTGCGTACAAATTTAAAGTTTCAGTGTCAATGGTAAAACTTAATTAGCCATTGACAATAGTTTCAGTGTAGTCTGAAAAGACGAATTTTGCGGCAAGGGGTTGGAGAGAGAATAGACGACGGGTTTGAATAAATGGTAGAGTAAAGAGAAGGGGTTTGGAGTAGGAGGAGGACGTGAATTCACGTAGTGGATCTATCCTGTCTCCAATAATCCCCTGCAGCAAAACCCGACTTTTCGGGCGATTTACTGCCTTACCAGCATTAATAGTGTTTAAGGAATGTTAGTCAGCCTCCAATGTAAATAAAAATCAAAATATTTTGGAATGTTTATAATTTTAAATTTATATAAATTTTAGAAATGTGACCAAACAATTGTAAAGTTCATAGTATCAGTGAAAATGGGAACGTTTTGAAGAGTGTAAAATAAATTAGAACTTGTTGTCAATGCAAGATGTGGGGATAATTTTGGGGGGTAGTTTGGTGCTCATAGAAGTGATATAATAGTGGAGTGTAGAAACTGCAATTGTAGAAAGTTTAGTTTAGCTATTAGTGTGCTATTGCTGGGGTGGCATGTGCCCCAGTAGATAGCGGAATGGGTTGGGGGTAATAGAGAGTGTTACCCCCATTGGAGGCGAAAATGCACGGCACACTTTTTTTTGTACAATTGTATATTGTACCATGATAGACTTTCGTGTCGTGCAGAGTAATGATGTAGTAACATGCATGAAGGTAGAGTTTGATTTCCCCGACTTTTCGGGCGATTACTGCCTTACCAGCACTAATCGTGGTTTTGGCTACCGGTCAGCTATGGCCATAATCAAGTCCCTTGACCATAGCTGGCTTGAAATTGGTTTATACTAGAAATTAACAGGGGGGTGAAACTAAGGGAAATCCCGGGAACTATGGAACAGCGGCTGCCACTCTGTCCGAGGAGGGACAGCAGAGCCAGGTGGTAGACCCGCATTAAGGGCGAGTAACTATATAACGAAGGTATGTTGATATCTAAAATCTTTAAAATGTAACGTTAAAGCAAGGACAAGGAGATGTTCAATTCCTCCAACTATGCCGTCCTTGTGGAGGCCAATGGGCGCCACAGTCCAACAGAACAAAACAATAGTGTGTGTGGTTTGGGGGGTTGCCCAGATGAGCAACGAATTTAAATTTCATAACGTAAAATGACAACTCATTTTTGCTCTAATTAAATGCTTGTATTATGCTTTGATAAATAGGTGTTCATATGTTTATTATACTGTGTTTATTCTGTTTTATAGATGTATTATTTTACTGTGTTAGGTATAAGGATTGATAAAAATATGTATTTCATGTAATGTGTATAATTTTGAAATGTGTTGGTAGTGAGGTCATTCACCTTGCTAAGAAAATCAGCTGATCCGCTGTAGAGTGTCACTTATAAATTATTTGCCAACTTTCAATGTAACTAATGTTTGAAGCTAATGTTGTTAATGTGCTAAAGCTTTTATTTTAAATGATGAGGAAAGTAATTTGATATAGTTAAGAATTTTAAAATGATTTGTGAAAAAATGATAAAAGGTAGATTTTGGGTGATTAATATTTTGTTGGGACATATAGATCAGTCCAAGTTAAGTTTAAAGTGGTAATAGAGAGAATAATGTTGTTGTGAAGTAATGTAATAGAACTTGAGAAGTATTGATGCTGACACCGTAGATATGGGGAATATATGTAGAATAATGATTGATATTTTGATGTAATAAATAAATGATGATATTTTGTTGTAATTGAAGTGAGGTAATGAGAATGATAATTAGGGGATGGTAATTTTGTAAGAGGGGATAGTGTAGTGTAGGAGTCCGCAACAAAAGGGTTGGGACGGGAAGGGACCGATTGGCGGGAAGGGGTTGCCTTAGGTAGAATCCAGGAACCAGATTAAGGGAATGAGCTTTGGGGGGGACACACACATCCTAAGTACAAAGGGTAGAGAGTATTTTTTTATATATATCGAGAGAATGATGCGGATTGAGTTTAGCAGTAAGTTGGGTTTAGAGATTGTTTGATAGGTGTTTTTGATAGAGATGGGTGTCCTGTTTAGTTAAAGCTGTTAATGAGTATTAGAGTCAGAGGGGTAAAGATTATAAATGTATACATATCAAGTTGTAAATCAAGTTAGTATAAATAATTAAATCACCCAAATTAATGGAGAATGTGAATAGTAAAGAAAAGAGGGTTATAGAAAAAATGCAAAATTTTGATTGAAACAAGTGACAATTTTAATAGAATTTGAGAATAAAGTAAAGTTGTAAAATGTTTATTTTGAGTAATTTAAATATCAATTTTATTGTTAATCATAATAATATTTTGTTATTTTTAAATGTTTTATTTTTTATGTTTTTGTGTTTAAAGATAGAATTTTAAAGACGTTCAAGGTATTTTCTGATGTAACTTGTATATAACTTATGTAGGTCAAGGTTCTTGACTTGACCCAGTTTGATCAGCTGATGGGTGATGTTCTATACTAGACCTGTTTTGGCAATGAAGTGATGCCATTTTGTTTCTTAATTAATTTAAATAATTTTAATATTGAGAAAAATATATTTTAATAAATTTAAATTTTTTGAATTTAAAATTTTTTTTTGAAAAAAAAAAATATTGATTTTATGACTGCCATCTAATTGATGTTTTGAATTCTGATTATATTATTGTTTGTGTGTATTAATAGTGTTTTTTATTGACTTGTATTGTTTAGGATATATGTATAATCACATGTTAGGATAAGGAAGTTCATGTTTTTAATAAATGTTCAATTTATTTGTTTTCTAATTATCACTGAAAACGAAGAGAATTATTCAATTTCGATAAAAGATTTGTATTTTGATTTTAAAGAAGATAGCTGTTGATTTTTAACTTAAATACAATTTTGAAGCTAAGAATGTTTCAATTTTGATAGGATGTAGCAATAAGTGTGTGTATGAGCCCAGTAACTGCTAAAGGCAGCCCAGTGTGCATGAAAAGGGGGAACATATCGGTTGAGGATCTGGCATGATATAAGACCAGGGATTTGGATTTTGGGGTGGCATGTTAGAAGGTGAGGTGCGCTGTGGTGCGTATCTGTTCGATTTTATGGTGTTGGGATCTCGTATAGAGAAGTCCAGTGATCTCGTTCAGATGCGGCCATAGTCGCCGAGCCAGGGGGGTTGTTTACCCATGAAGTATAAGAGCTAAAGGGGGCTGTTGGCACCAGTTCCTCACCGGTCCTTTTAGGGGTTTTAGCAATGAGATTTCTTCTGTTTCGGCAGAAGATATCTCATTGGGGGGGGGGTATTGTAACGTGACAAATTTGAGGGAATTTATTGTATTAATTTTTGGGAGTTTTTTTATTAAAATATTTGAAATTTATTTTCCATCTGTGTGGTCAGTAGCGTGGAACGAAAATGGCCTTTTTTTAATTTTTTTTTTTTTTAGTTTTGTAATAGTGGGGAAAAGTTGCCTTTTAGGTTCAAAAAGAAGAAAAAAAATTTGGTTGCTATACTACAACATCTTGAGGTGCCGCAAAGAGCTTAAAGTTTGTAAAAAAATTGAAAAATTATAAACTTTGATAAATTATTTTTTATGGTTTTCTCGTACATATAATGTTACAAAAGATAGTTGTAAATACATATATAAACATTAGAATTGGAAAAAATTATTAATTACAAAATATAATAATAATAAAAAAATATTTTTTAATGTCAAAATGTTTGTATTTTTGCTAATTTTGAAACTTTTGCGAACATTTTGGTTGTTACAAATAGTAGTAAATAAGGTTGAAATAAAAGCTCGTCAAATCAATTATATATTTTTTTTATTAGAGCACGTGTAAAAAAATATCATAATACACTTTTAAAGACATTGAAAGTTCATTTTTTATGATTTAAAAACCCCTTAATAATTACAAATGTTACAGCTGCAAAATGTTTGTTTCTACTTCATTGACACATTAAACTGTTTTTTTGTATCAAATTTTGGCATGTTCTCACGTGAGTCAATTTTTGCTCTTATATATCCTTCTCTTGCGATTGAACCACAGACATTTTGAGCCGATTCGGTCACCAGTTTCACAGCTCTTTCCACTGCTTGCGTGTGACAAGGAAGCCGGGGAAAGTCGATAAGCGGGTCCACTTTACTATTTGGTTGAGCTTCAGATGTCTTCCATATAAAGTCTTTGAGAGAGTCAATGGAAACATGTTTTACCAAAGGGGGCTCAGTTACGTCATTTTCAGCCCATGAGATCATGTCGATGTAATCCTTTGCGTCAAAGTTTATCTTTGGAACTTTAAACTTCCTGACTCCGTCTCTACTTTCTGTTCTTGCTTTTAAAACACGTCGTAAACCAAGTTCTCTTACATTTTTGCGCTCATCACATAGCATGGACAAAAGGAGATTTTCTGCAGCAGCAAAGTACCCATTTCTTTGAATAACCGGGTCTAGAACGTTCTTGAAATCATCAGAGAGATAGCGTGAATATGAGATAAGCTTAAACAGATGTTTGGAACCATAAGTACATGAAGGTTTTAACTTAATGTTAAACAACACAGGTGCATACACTTTCACAATGTACTCAGCCAGAGTCTTAAGGTTTTCAGTTGCCACATACAATCTAAGTATACGGTTTGCTAATGTAAGCCACCTGGAGTGAGCAAGTTTTCCAGGGTTTCTTAAAGATAAATCTAGTGAGCAATTTCCACTTGATACGGCGATACACATATCCAATAAATACTTCTGATCTGTACTTAAATCATTTATGTTCTCCAAAAGAGGAAGGTTATTTTCAATTGGCAAGAAAGTAACCACAGGAAGATTAGCACAGTTTTCCAGCTGCTGACCTATTTCGCCTTTAAACTCATTGGGTCCCTTCGTTTTACCATCTAAATGACAAAAGATGTCGCAAAGGTAGCTCATTTCCATGGAACAAACAAACTAACCATTGTAAAGGTCTTCCTATTTCATTTTCAAAGAAATCACACCATTATTATGTCCAGTGTTTACAACGGTTCCATCACACCCAATAGCAGTAAAGTTCAAAAGTTGTTCGTTGTGTTCTCTATCTTCAAGAAACTCCAGTCTGCTATGTCTTTTCTAGTGCCAGATTTAGGTGTTACGTGGCCTAAAAACTTTGAGTTTGGTTCCTCTATTAGTGAAACGTGCTCTTCTGAAATAACTTTTTTGTACAACTTAATTCCCGGATGCTAATGCAATAGTTAAACTGTTTTTATCTTTCTATTCATATAAAACGCCTATTTGAAACTTTTTATTGCATAATCGAGACACGTAAAATTCTTTGAAAAAGTTACAAAGTGTGTTTTTATAAAACTTTACCGCTCTTGCGGCACCTCAAGACATAATCCAAAAAGTTAAAAAAAAATTGTATGTCTTTTTTGATATAAAAACTGCTTTTTTGACAGTATTTGAAATAAAAAAAAATTTTTTGACAACTTCTTAAAAAAACTTAAAAATGTAGCGAAAATTGCAATTTTATGAAAATTTATCGTCCTTGCGGCACCTCAAGACGTGCTCCAATATTTTTCATATCTTTTTTTTATCTTATCTACACCAAAAGGCAACTTTTCCGCACTATTACAAATTAAAAATCAAAACTTGATTTTTTCGTTCCACCCTAGTGGTCAGTCCACGTGTTTGCATAAAGCATTGTGCTAACAAAGGAACAGTACGTAGTATCAGTTGTGTAACCTTTACGAAAGAATGTACCAGGGCGTCAATTCTAAGAACTTTACATTTGTGTGGCAGTTACGCCCGAACGCACCATACAAGCATGTGCGCAGACGACGCCACAGTAGCAAACTCAACATGGCGTGGAAGCGAGATTTTTGCATTGCACATAATCATAGACGACGGATGTAAGACTAAGCCCAACCTCTTTGTGACGTCAACCAGTGCTGACCAAATGTCATCCACGTCAAACACACAAAAAACTACGTGTGTTGAATGGGACACAACAGTGGCGAAGAAATAGCAGGCATTGTTTTCCACCTTGTGAGACGCAATCTAGTTGATTGTACGGAGAGAGACGCTCTTCCCAGTTCGTCTACAGACAGTGCCTGGCCAGGTACTTGCCCCAAGGGGCTTTTCAAAAAATTTATAAGTTCAAGTAAAAAGTGAGTTACCAGTGAACAGTAATGTGACAGTGGCATGAGTATTCAACTAAAGAACATCAAAATCCATTTCGGACACACAACTAAATTAAAAATGCGAAGTCACGAGCTCGAGTGAACACCACGTTGCTAACAGGGGGGTATTTCATAATGTGTTAAGGGTTTTGTTAAATAAATAATCAGGGGAGGGTATTAAATATAGTGTGAATGAGAGAATGAGCAGGCTGGGCGGTCTGTTAGATATATAAGGTAAGCTGTTAGAATAAGATAAGATTAGTAGTCATTGCAGACACGGAGTAAATACCAGAAAAGTATTATACTTGTGTTTCATTTCAAAATTTGGACGAAATAGTCTAACAAAAGTTTTTTTTTTTTTAAGAAATAAAATCATAATTCTCTTCAAAAAATGAGTTGAGTAAGTAATTCAATTAACCCGTAAACCACGTTTGCATCCTAGTTGTTCGTGTGACGCAACTCTGGCGGTAGAAAAAGGGATTCTAAGGTGAGTGGAAATAATAAATTATGTATTTAGATTTGTAAGGACAAAATAACATCACATTATATTGTACAAACAAACACATCCTGACAAAAACTGCCAACTCAGTTCATTTATTATAGCTCTAGCAAAGGCATTGGCAAATAACGGGGTATGGAAGCAAACAATGAAGTGCCACCGTCATCTGCAGCCCGATTATCAGCCAGGCATTTTCCAGTTAAAATTCCTCCGACAGCAAAAAAAGCAAATCCTACCAGATACTGCAAGGTGTGTTCTGATAGAGGAAAAACACAGGCTGGTAAAAGGATCAGAAAAGAAAGTAGATACTACTGCAAAGATTGTGGTGTAGCTCTATGTGTCCCGAATTGTTTTCGCTTATTTCATGCAAAAGCCAAGTATGATGTGTAATTAGATTTAGTAAACAGTTTTTAATTGTAAATTTTTATTTTGTAACTTTATTAGATTATTTTGTTTTATAAGAAAGTGACTATACTGTAATGAAAACAACTGTAAATGGTTATAGTAATATATCTGTAAAGTAACTTAGTATGTAAAAAGTAAATATTTGTGACAATGCATTTTATTATGCTAACGTCATAACAAAAAATGTGTTTGAGTTTCAGAAATAGTATTTAAGCTTTCTCTACTCTTTTGTCAATCATAATAATTAAACAAAATATTAAAACAACATTAAAACATATTACATAATCCACTTCAAGAGGATGGCTGCAGCGTAGAAATATTTTTATTTCACTCAGAAACAGTAAGTATAAATTATTTAATAAAAAAAATTTTTTTTAACATATCTTAAATTAACACATATTTTATGGTAGAGAAAAGAAGGTACTTTAAGAAAACATTTGATTCTTTGTTAAATATGTAAAGGCGGATTCATACAAAAAATATAAAATATACAAAACAACCCCAGTCCAGAACGGGATAAATATGTACAAAACGCCAGACCTGAAAGTGTTAATAGTAGTAGTGGCTTTCAAATTATTTTTTGGTACGTTGGTGTAGGTAGTGTCATATTTACCATTACAATATTCACTATCTTCATTTACCTTGTTAACTGTTGCTTCATTGTTTGCACTTATACTAACAGCATTGTCTGTCAACCTATCATCGTTATTACTTTCACTATCAGAACCACTATCTCTTTTCCACTCTTCATTTTGTTCCTCCATTTTCTTAATCATTTGTTTTTGTGAATTTATTAACTTATACCACTTTTCGTCACTCTCGTCAAACCGTTTATTAAAATTATGCTTAATATCATCGAATGTTGTTCTTATAATATTCATCATCTCGGCCACTGACCACTCTTTTTCTTCGGTTTCCCTTACATCCACCAAGCTTATGAAATTCTTATATAGTACCCTTTATATAAAACTACAATCCTCCTAATACACAATAATTATACCTCAGATTAAAATACTTAATACATAAAATCTTTATCAATGTAAAAATAACACAATAATCTTGTACGCTACGCTACCAAAACATAACCTAATCACACATACACAACGTAAATATATACGCTATTTATTCAAAATTAATGCCATACCACAGCCTGTCTTGTATTTCAAAGGAGGCCTAACTCATATAGAAATTCTATACAAGATCCTGGCAGGGTCGCCATTTGTAACAATCTAAACGTTTACCAATCCCACCCACGTGACTTCTACATACTTCGTGCGATCTTTTTACGCATTAACCCTGATTACACCATACCTTACCAAAACAGAAGACTCCAAGATTACTTACAGGTCGCCACCAATATTTTTATTAGAAGGATAAATATGGAAACCTGAATACACTTTCCCCTTTTTGAACTTACTTGCTTACCAAGTCCATTTTAGGCGTGCTTCTCGATACAATACAGGTTATGGGGTGGCGTACTAATAACTTAACACATATTTAGGTTATCTTATTTATTGCTATTCCAAAATGAACTTCTCTTTTCCTTATAACATGTTATTTCATCTTATTTCTATTATGTTTAAATTTTCTTATACTAATTTCTTTTCGCTAACCAGTACTTTGATATTTTTCCAACTCACACACACGCTCTTACTCTGTTCAATTCTTTAATACGAACGTTTTATTAAAGAGCTCTTTATTTATTGAAATATCCAAAACTGTTAATCAGAATGATTGTTTCTATAATACCTTCACGTGCGATTTGCATAGTACCGCCATCTTTCTTACCTCACTTTCACTTTTCTCCCCGCTCAACACTGTTCTAATTCTTTCCACTCGCCGAATTCATTTTATTTCACACTCACTGATTCGTCAATATTGTAATACGTTTCAGTAGGTCTATTATCACTTCGACCTACCAAAATTTCCAAGGCCACTGTTGTAACTTTTGTTCACTAGGAAACTGATCTGAACTGTTTGACGACTGCTATCCAACTGACTGCGAGCGTCGTTCGCAGTTGCATAGATGCAAGGTGTTGGGCGTTGGTCCGGCTGCCCGCCAACGTAGGTCGATTCTATAACGCCTTCTCTGATTGGTTGTTTCCGTTGTATGGTTTCTAGAAGCTTGGCGTGGAATTTCCTTTAATTTCCCACGTGGTCGATTCTACGTATTTTCAAGGTGTATTCTTCTGCAAATTTACGTGCTGGTACCAACGTGTACCTAGTACCACTACAGGCCATTCCCCAAAAGTTGTACATTGATTGGTTAAAATGGGTTGCCTAATCTGCCCCGTTACAATTGTTCGAAAAACAAAAAACAACATTGTAAATGTTCACCATGAACTGAGAGCAGAAGAATTCAGTTGGTTTTATCTATTCCCATTTGGAATCAATGGGTTGAGAGAAACTTCTAGTCATTTAGATTACTTTCAGTTCAAGATTCTTGGGAAAGATACAAGATTTCAAAGAAATTATTATCTTTTCTATATGCATTATCCATGTTCGAAAATGAATGTGTAAGGGCCACTATTTCAGGTTGTGGAAAAAAGATTGAAGGTGAAAATGGAATGGTTGAAGACGTGCATTTGTACTTGAAAAACTTAAGAGGTGCTGCAGCTTACTGGCAAACAGGTTTGTATGAATTGATTGCAATGATAAAATGCATCAGCCCACCACATTATTTCATAACATTCAGTTGCAATGATTTACATTGGTTAGATATGAGAAAAGCACTATTGATTGCAGATGGAAGGCCAAATGTAGATCCAAATGATCTTGATATACATGAAACACAACGTTTGATTGAAAAATATCCCGTTATCGTCTCTCGACATTTTATGCTTCGTGTCAATGCACTCATGAAAATTTTGAGAAGTAACTGTGATGTGTTTGGAGGCAAAGTAGTAGACTTTTGGTGGCGGATTGAATTTCAAAATCGAGGCAGTCCGCATCTTCATATGATTGTGTGGGTTGAAAATAATCCTTCATTCGATTCAGAAGAGGGTTTACGTCGAATAGATGAAATTTGCTCTTGTGAAGTACCATTGGAGGAATCAGATTTACACGAATTAGTAATGAAGTGTCAAATTCATCTACATACAATCACGTGTAAAAAGAATAATACAACATGTAGATTCAGTTTTCCTCGTCAAGAGTGTGCAAAAACTAAAATTGTTGCTCATTCATCGGATGATTTTATTCGCAGTGGAGGACGAATATGTTTGTTGAAGCGTCGTAAGAAAGATAAATGGATTAATAATTACAATCCCATTTTACTAAAAATGTGGAAAGGGAATATGGATTTACAAGATTAGTATTTACAAGATTAAATAAAAAATTAATATAATTACAATAGTTAACAATATCGTTGTTATCATATACTATATCTTTTAACATTTATCTTGGATGGTGTGATCGCATTCTGTCTATTTCAGCTAATGCATCATTATTACATGTTTTTTTCCGAGAAGTTTTGTGTTATCTATTTCTTCAATTTGAAGTCCTTTTAAAGATTTTACTCTACTAAGAGCGACGTATGCTTGTCCTCCTGCAAACATTTTTGGTCCCAGATAAACAACCGCATGATCTACAGTTCTGTTGAAGCCCACGACAAGACCATTGGCAGCATTCTTCTTTCAACAGTGCCATAACTGAATTTTGCAGGAGATTGGATAAGACACTGGATCAATTTTATGTATTTCACCTTGGCCAAAGTTCACACAAACTGATGGTATGTCTGCTTCATACATTTGTGGACGACGGAAATACGGCCATATAATTTTGGTGATAAATCCAATCGCACCATTAACAAGACCTTTATTAAAATCTATGTTTGAATGTAACATAATTTTAGCTCCTACAAAAATTTCCAACTGTTTTGACACACCTCCTATTTTGTTAATATCAGTCAGGATGATATTAAACAAATTTTTATCCTCCATGTTCCAAGTGGCATCCACCAGTATATCTTGAGCTTTTATTACATTCATGGTGATTCCTTTGCTTTTGAAATGGTTAATTACTAACTGATTATGTTTGAATACTTGCTCTTTTGTAGGATAGATTCTTAGAGCTATTTCTATTGAAAATTCACCAATCGCTTCATCACCGACTTTTTTCATTAATATCGCAATATGTTCAGCTGTAAGTTTTCCAATTCTCAAAGCGTTGAGAATATCAATAAAAGTTGTATCTCCTTGTTGTCTCATATTCTCAGTAAGTTCAACTAGAGTAAACAATCGCCACAAATGTGTTGCCGGTGCTAGATGGAGAGGCTGGTGGAATACTTGACTTCCTCTGACAGGTGGTAGCTGCATTAGATCACCAAATAATATAACATTGATACCCCCGAAAAACTCATCACAATTCTTTAATTGCTTTAATCTTGAATCAATCATGCATAGCATTTCGTAAGGTACCATAGATATTTCATCTATGAATATAAATTCAACATCTTTTCACTGCAGACGCATATGTCTTAAAGTAAAGTCCAGTCAAAAGGGGCAGTTGTAAAATTCTTCCATCTTTTTGAACGGGTAGCTTTAAAGTGCTGTGTAACGTAGAGCCTCCAACTAATCGTGCTGCTACGCCAGTTAGTGCACATACCTTTACAGCATTTTTTCCATAACACAGATTTAACTCATTTTTAAGAAGATGTAATGTGAAACTCTTTCCCGTTCCTGCATTTCCTGTAATGAGTAATCTAATGCGATCTTTATTGCCGTTCACGATTTGGTCATGGACGTTTCGTGTAATGAATGAAAACACTTCTCTTTGTCCAACATTCATTGCTCGTTGTGCTTGTTGCAATTCATCTTGATTCATTGGTCGATGTAGTACTTCTTCATCATTATAAGAATCTGTAGAAACAGGCTCTTCATTAAGTATCTCGAATGCATGTACTTGATTCATTACATTATCGAGTTGTTGGTCTCATTTTCTAAACAATTGCACGTGTTCGTTCATCTGTTTCATTTGTTCTTCTAGAGCCATAAATGCTGTTTTGAATTACTGTAGTCTGCAAGCAATTCACTTTCAACATGATAAGGTAAGTATTCCAGAAGCATACTGTAATAGTAATTTTCTGGATCATCTGATGCCTTGAAGTAAGGTATCCGCACAACTGCTGGTTTATTTCTTATCAACATTTTACTATTGTCACTTAACGTAATGAATCGATTTCTAGTTTGTACAACCTCATTTTCAAATTGGTCAATGGCTTCTTCATTATCATTTTTTTTTATTGTAATGTGGTTCAAACCGCATTGTGAATTTAAGCAAATTCATGTTCTGAAAGTCATACTCATCATGTTCAACAGGCCGTTTCTCATAGCACTCAAAGATATTTCCACAATATCCGATACCCCGGCCTAAAGCATCAAATTTCAAAACCTTGTATCGCTGTTATGTTTTTGTGTATTGAGAAATACACATTTTCTGGAGCTTTCTCGTAAGTGAAGATGACACAATCTAAATACGCATTCACATGCAGATACTTGTCTTTCCTGCAATATTCTCATACATATTTTGAACAACCTACGAGAAGTATCATTTTCTTCACGCTGTATTTCTCTAATTGCTTGCGCAATACCTGGATTCAGATATGTTGGCTCAGATTTCGATAAATATTTACCAATGTAGTATGCTATTGCCTCATTTGAACCACATGGTGTATATCCATATTCCCTTTCCACATTTTTAGTAAAATGGGATTGTAATTATTAATCCATTTATCTTTCTTATGACGCTTCAACAAACATATTCATCCTCCACTGCGAATAAAATCATCCGATGAATGAGCAACAATTTTAGTTTTTGCACACTCTTGACGAGGAAAACTGAATCTACATGTTGCATTATTCTTTTTACACGTGATTGTATGTAGATGAATTTGACACTTCATTACTAATTCGTGTAAATCTGATTCCTCCAATGGTAATTCACAAGAGCAAATTTCATCTATTCGACGTAAACCCTCTTCTGAATCGAATGAAGGATTATTTTGAACCCACACAATCATATGAAGATGCGGACTGCCTCGATTTTGAAATTCAATCCGCCACCAAAAGTCTACTACTTTGCCTCCAAACGCATCATAAAATGTCGAGAGACGATAACGGGATATTTTTCAATCAAACGTTGTGTTTCATGTATATCAAGATCATTTGGATCTGCATTTGGCCTTCCATCTGCAATCAATAGTGCTTTTCTCATATCTAACCAATGTAAATCATTGCAACTGAATGTTATGAAATAATGTGGTGGGCCGATGCATTTTATCATTGCAATCAATTCATACAAACCTGTTTGCCAGTAAGCTGCAGCACCTCTTAAGTTTTTCAAGTACAAATGCACGTCTTCAACCATTCCATTTTCACCTTCAATCTTTTTTCCACAACCTGAAATAGTGGCCCTTACACATTCATTTTCGAACATGGATAATGCATAGAAAAGATAATAATTTCTTTGAAATCTTGTATCTTTCCCAAGAATCTTGAACTGAAAGTAATCTAAATGACTAGAAGTTTCTCTCAACCCATTGATTCCAAATGGGAATAGATAAAACCAACTGAATTCTTCTGCTCTCAGTTCATGGTGAACATTTACAATGTTGTTTTTTGTTTTTCGAACAATTGTAACGGGGCAGATTAGGCAACCCATTTTAACCAATCAATGTACAACTTTTGGGGAATGGCCTGTAGTGGTACTAGGTACACGTTGGTACCAGCACATAAATTTGCAGAAGAATACACCTTGAAAATACGTAGAATCGACCACGTGGGAAATTAAAGGAAATTCCACGCCAAGCTTCTAGAAACCATACAACGGAAACAACCAATCAGAGAAGGCGTTATAGAATCGACCTACGTTGGCGGGCAGCCGGACCAACGCCCAACACCTTGCATCTATGCAACTGCGAACGACGCTCGCAGTCAGTTGGATAGCAGTCGTCAAACAGTTCAGATCAGTTTCCTAGTGAACAAAAGTTACAACAGTGGCCTTGGAAATTTTGGTAGGTCGAAGTGATAATAGACCTACTGAAACGTATTACAATATTGACGAATCAGTGAGTGTGAAATAAAATGAATTCGGCGAGTGGAAAGAATTAGAACAGTGTTGAGCGGGGAGAAAAGTGAAAGTGAGGTAAGAAAGATGGCGGTACTATGCAAATCGCACGTGAAGGTATTATAGAAACAATCATTCTGATTAACAGTTTTGGATATTTCAATAAATAAAGAGCTCTTTAATAAAACGTTCGTATTAAAGAATTGAACAGAGTAAGAGCGTGTGTGTGAGTTGGAAAAATATCAAAGTACTGGTTAGCGAAAAGAAATTAGTATAAGAAAATTTTACATAATAGAAATAAGATGAAATAACATGTTATAAGGAAAAGAGAAGTTCATTTTGGAATAGCAATAAATAAGATAACCTAAATATGTGTTAAGTTATTAGTACGCCACCCCATAACCTGTATTGTATCGAGAAGCACGCCTAAAATGGACTTGGTAAGCAAGTAAGTTCAAAAAGGGGAAAGTGTATTCAGGTTTCCATATTTATCCTTCTAATAAAAATATTGTTGGCGACCTGTAAGTAATCTTGGAGTCTTCTGTTTTGGTAAGGTATGGTGTAATCAGGGTTAATGCGTAAAAAGATCGCACGAAGTATGTAGAAGTCACGTGGGTGGGATTGGTAAATGTTTATATTGTTACAAATGGCGACCCTGCCAGGATCTTGTACAGAATTTCTATATGAGTTAGGCCTCCTTTGAAATACAAGACAGGCTGTGGTATGGCGTTAATTTTGAATAAATAGCGTATATATTTACATTGTGTATGTATGATTAGGTTATGTTTTGGTAGCGTAGCGTATGAGATTATTGTTATTTTTACATTGATAAAGATTTTATGTATTAAGTATTTTAATCTGAGGTATAATTATTGTGTATTAGGAGGATTGTAGTTTTATATAAAGGGTACTATATAAGAATTTCATAAGCTTGGTGGATGTAAGGGAAACCGAAGAAAAAGAGTGGTCAGTGGCCGAGATGATGAATATTATAAGAACAACATTCGATGATATTAAGCATAATTTTAATAAACGGTTTGACGAGAGTGACGAAAAGTGGTATAAGTTAATAAATTCACAAAAACAAATGATTAAGAAAATGGAGGAACAAAATGAAGAGTGGAAAAGAGATAGTGGTTCTGATAGTGAAAGTAATAACGATGATAGGGTGACAGACAATGCTGTTAGTATAAGTGCAAACAATGAAGCAACAGTTAACAAGGTAAATGAAGATAGTGAATATATAAGGGTTAACCATAATGGAGACACAGGTAAGTATAATGAGAATATAAATAATGAAGTGAAAGATGACAAGACAAGTGATAATTATAATGATGAGATAATAACGAATAATAATCAGGTAATGAATTACAAGGTAAGTGGTGGTGTTAAAATAAGTAATGATTATAATGATAGTGATAACGAGAATACGTTGAGAGTTGAGGTTAGAGGAGTATTAGTGAGGGAGTATGAAGAGAGTTTAAGTGAATATCGTGGGTAGAGGGTAAATTGTCCCCGGGTTATATGTGAAGCATATGAAGAGAGTTTAAGTGAATATCGTGGGCAGAGGGTAAATTGTCCCCGGGTTATATGTGAAGCAAAGGCTTCTCAAGTGTTGTTAGAGGATAAGACTTCCTCAATGGGAGTCGATAGGTCTCAAAGTGGTCCAATAAGTTGTTTTTGTGTATCTGGTAAGGCCAGATGGAGTATTAATGTTGTTGTGTTGCCCTCTGCGTGGAGTGAGAATGTGAAATGGAATTGGGAAAGTGATTATTTTGAGATTGAGAGAGTGATAGAGATGTTCAGGTTAAATAAAGGTTATGAAGGGTTAGTACGGAGAATAAATATTGAGTGAAATGATGATTATATTATTAGCAGTGTAGACTTACCTTGTGTAGCAATGAGTACAGTAGCAAATGATGATTATCTTGTTAAGAAAAAATACTTGCCTGGTGACAGAAGTAGTGTACTAGTAACAGCTGATTGCTATGAGGATGAAATTATAAACTATGTAATAACGACAAATAATACCAAGGGAGACTTAACCACACATAATGCAGACAGGTTTAATGATAAAATAATAATGGGGAATGATCCTATTAATTATTGTTATGGCTTAATGGATGAAATAGATTTAAAGGGACATTATATTAAAAAGTGTAATATAATGAATTTAAATTAAAATGAAAATTGTTATGTTAACATAAGATTAATTTTTGATGATGGTGGTTAGACATTTATTACTAATGAACATTTAATTATGTGAAAGTAGTGAGTTTAAATACTGGACTGAATAAGACAATGATTTCTTGGGTTAACAATGACATTTAATGAAACAGGTTGTGTATAAAGTTGTATTGTATTTACATGTGTTACCCAGATGTAATTATGCAGTAAGGTTATATTGTTATGATATCAATTGATACATGGTGTTACGTGGACATTGTATTTTATATAGTCAATTTACAGGTTTGTTTGAGGTCATGTCAGTAATAATATTTTGTTTGAAGTGAATAATTAACAGTTGTAGTCACGAATCTTTATAATGAAAATTAAAATTAAGGTAAAATGTTTCAAAAGTTAGAAATTTTAGTAGTAAATTTGAAAGTTCTTGATTTGAAGGATATAAAAATGATAAATGAATTTTATTATGAAATTAAAGAAATGCAAGATGAAATTAAATGAACTGAAATGGTTTTGAATAAAATAATTGAAGTAATTTACAGGGTTTTCAAAAAGATGGAATTACATTAATTTGTGATGATTTAGTTAATTTGTAATGTTGTAAAAGTTGAATTTTGGATAATAAATTTAAATTTTGGATAATCAATTTAAATTTTTGGCTGATATTTGAATTGAATAATCAATGGTAGATGATTAAAATGTTGAATGGAAATGCAGAGATGAAATAATGATATAATAATTGGAAGATTTAAATTGAAAATTGAAATTAAAGTTGTAATGTTGGTAATTTTTATGCAAATTGAGATGTTTATATTAATGTAACAAGGGTAATGTTCATCTTGAGTGTTTATTATGTTTATCATGTGTGAAACATAAAATGTTTAATTGAATATAAGTATGTGTAGATGTAAAACATGCATTGTGCAGTGTATATTTTAAATAGAATATATTGAGATAAAAACCAGTACTTTGCAAAATACAAACCAGTACGGTTAAGAGGAAACAAATCGGTTGAGGATATGATATTGTGAAAAGCATCGACTGCGGTCGCGGAGTTCAGACTATGCACTGGCCACGACTACCTCCAAGCCCATTTACACCGATTCGGCCTGGTGAATTCCAACATCTGCCCGCTGTGCAATGGAGGAATGATGGATGGACAACACCTGCCTGTCTGTCCTGAACTGGCGAACCTGCAAACGCGAACTTTATCCTGTCTGTACTGGGAGGCTCGCCGCCGAATGGCTGAACTGCCGAGAGCGGGAATTGGATAAAGTAAAGTAAATATTGTGAAAAGCCAGTTATTGATGTTTTTATTGAATTGTTTCAGAGTCGGTTGGTACTGTGGTGGTGTGCCTGTCTGACTGTATGGTGTTGGGATCTCGACAAGGGAAGTCCAGTAAGGTCATGCAGGTGCAGCCGCAGTCACCGGACTAGGGGGATAAGTTACCTATGATCATATAAGAAAGTAAAGGGGGGTCGTGGCACCATATCCTTGCTGGTCCTCTTAGGTTTAGGCAATGAGTTTTTCTGTTTCAGCAGAAAACCTCTCATTGGGGGGGGGGGGGTTGTAACGGGGCAGATTAGGCAACCCGTTTTAACCAATCAATGTACAACTTTTGGGGAACGGCCTGTAGCGGTACTAGGTACACGTTGGTACCAGCACGTAAATTCGCAGAATACACCTTGAAAATACGTAGAATCGACCACGTGGGAAATTAAAGGAAATTCCACGCCGAGCTTCTAGAAACCATACGACGGAAACAACCAAGCAGAGAAGGCGTTATAGAATCGACCTACGTTGGCGGGCAACCGGACCAACGCCCAACGCCTTGCATCTATGCAACTGCAAACGATGCTCGCAGTCAGTTGGATAGCAGTCGTCAAACAGTTCAGATCAGTTTCCTAGTGAACAAAAGTTACAACAGTGGCCTCGTATATTTCGGTAGGTCGAAGCGATAATAGACCTACAGAAACGTATTACAATACTGACGAATCAGTGAGCGTGAAATAAAATGAATTCGGTGAGTGGAAAGAATTAGAACAGTGTTGAGTGGGGAGAAAAGTGAAAGTGAGGTAAGAAAGATGGCGGGACTATGCGAATCGCACGTGAAGGTATTATAGAAACAATCATTCTGATTAACAGTTTTGGATATTTCAATAAATAAAGAGTTCTTTAATAAAACGTTCGTATTAAAGAATTGTACAGAGTAAGAGCGTGTGTGTGAGTGGGAAAAATATCAAAGTACTGGTTAGCGAAAAGAAATTAGTATAAGAAAATTTTACATAATAGAAATAAGATGAAATAACATGTTATAAGGAAAAGAGAAGTTCATTTTGGAATAGCAATAAATAAGATGATTATTACTAACCTAAATATGTGTTAAGTTATTAGTACGCCACCCCATAACCTGTATTGTATCGAGAAGCATGCCTAAAACGGACCTGGTAAGCAAGTAAGTTCAAAAAGGGGAAAGTGTATTCAGGTTTCCATATTTATCCTTCTAATAAAAATATTGGTGGCGACCTGTAAGTAATCTTGGAGTCTTCTGTTTTGGTAAGGTATGGTGTAATCAGGGTTAATGCGTAAAAAGATCGCACGAAGTAAGTAGAAGTCACGTGGGTGGTATTGGTAAACGTTTATATTGTTACACAATCTTATTCAATTCATCTGATAATTCATATCACTGTTCAACATCTGGTTCTCTAAAATCAATTTGAGCCATAACACTTGTTTGTACAGATACGTATTCTGTTTGTTCAGAGGGCGCATCCACAGCTATCGAATATGTATTTTCTTCTTCTCGTACACATTCCAAGACAGTGTCATATTTTATATTAACCTTTATATAATTTATCGTAAATTATTGATTTTGTGAACCTGTTGATTTGTGAACCTGTTGATTGCTTACACACGCGTTCAAGTTCTGCAAGTGTATCGCATTCAATTATACAAGCTCTTCCAAGATCTTGTATTACACTCTCGCAGTTTGGACCACACGAATGTGAATCAGTAAGATAAAATTTGTCGTTATAATGCATTACTGCAAGAGATTTTGATGATGCAATTAAAATTCCAGCTTGATGATAATTGAATAATGTAAGTCATGCTTCATTCAGCATTATTCCAAAACCATTTTGATGTTTATCATCTTGTACGTTCCCAAAAATATTAGTGTCATTAATATATTCTATAGAAAAATTGATGTCATACATGATAAAATCTTCTGTAATGACGCCAAAGTTACGCACGTCCAAGTACCCATCTTCGCTGATAGGAGAAGCATTCGGATTATTTGCTGTTAGCATTATAATTTCTTTATAAATTTGATCTCCTTGAAACATGTTCACATCTAGAGTATTTGTAGACCAGTTTCGGTGGATATATAATATATATGCTCTTATTATGTTTGCTAATGCCATAGCACAACATTGAACACCTGCGTAGCCTGAAGTGAACACGGCTTGATTATTTTGGTTCCATGATGCTCGTACAATTCTTGCAACATTATTTATCTGCATGTAAGCATTACCTACTCTTTTTTGTTGCTCTACAGTTTGATTAAATTGTTGTTGTTCAATTGAATTTTGTGTATGAAAGTTCGTTGCTATGAATGAGATATCCATTATTTTCTTCATTAACTGTATTTACAGAGATAGCTTTATTCATATTAACATCAATATAACTCTCTTCATTTACCATATCTACAGATATAGCATTATTCATATTAACGTCAATATAACTTTTAAGTAAATAGTTTATTTTTAGATCCGGTTGATCGTCTAATTATTCGTTAAGTTCTACAAGGGTATCGCATTCAATTATATATGCTCTACCAAGATCTGGTCTTGCACTTGCACCTTTTGGACCACATGAGTGAGAATCGGTAAAATAGAATTTTTCATTATAATGCATTACTCCAAGAGATTTTGAAGATGCAATTAAAATTCCAGCTTGATGATGTTTGAATAATGCAAGCAAGGCTTCATTCAGAGTTATTCATTATTGTTTTGATTTCAATTATTTTGGACAATTCCAAAAATATTAGTGTATTCCTCATATTCTAAAGAGAAATTCAAATCATATACAATTAAATCATTTTTTATCACAGAGAAATTACGTATCTCTAAGTATCCGTCTTCGTTAATAGGAAATGCAGCTGGATCATTTTCTGTTAACACTTTAATATGTTTGTAAATACGATTTCCTTCAATCATGTTCATATCTAAAGTATTCATAGACCAATTTTGGGGTGGATAAACAAATGCTCTCACAATATTTGCAAGTGTCATTGCACAATATTGAACACCTGCATAGCCTGAGGTAAACACATCTCGATTATCTTGACTCCATGATGCTCGCAGAATTCTTGATACTCCGTTAATTTTTTTATAAAAATTATCTTGATGTTCTTTATCAGTAACTTCATGTAATGTTGCTGCGGTTTTTCAACAATTCTTACCAAATCCTCTACATCCATTCGAACATTTTTATTGATCTCCACGTCTTTATATAAAGGGTTATGTTCTTGTAACCATTTAAATGCATTGTAAACTTGTTCATGAGATATAGAGAATTCTCTAATAATATTCACGTCTACAAGATGTTTAGTAACAATCACTATTCCGGCATTACTTGAAGATCTTGGAAGCATATTTGGTAGTTTTTCACTGACTTCAAATATGTCTTGAGCAAATAGTGTCGCTTGACCTCAAAAGCCATATTGACCAAACTGTCCATCAAATTTTATAATTTTAACAAATGGTATTTGTAGCGGGGCATTTTGGGGCATACTTGGGGTAATAACAGAATTTGTATTTTTTCATAAATAATAATTAACTTTTTGAGTGATAGAAAAATTTTATGACCGAGAGGTAAATTTGTTATGGGGAAGCGATCCCAACAACGGCAACACTGCTTGAGGCGTTGAAGACAAAGTTATTAGACAATATTCATATAAACAGTTTTAATAACCGGCAAACTGTGCCAAGGGCAATTCAAGGACAATGACGAACACGGAAAACGAAAACACGTTATGTAACAAAATCTGTCAACAAATTACATAACCGTGTCAGGCGATGTGTTGCGTCAGCAACTTATATAACGATGTGTGTCACCTCAACAAGCCAAAAACAGTCCACTGGCGAACGAATACAAACTGTAAACCAATCAGAGTTGTGCGAACAACCGCCGCTTCACAAATTAGCGCAAGTAGTTCGTCCCCAGTCCAATCTCATCGCTCGCGCGAGCAACAGCTATGTAAAAGTTTCGGAACATAAGTGCGGGCCCGCATGCAATAAAAATGTGAATCTTTATATTTATATCTAAAACACAAACAGTTTTCGGCCGTAAAAATGTGATAGTGCGAACTATAAAACGATATAACCGCAAAACAGTGCACGCCATGAGGAGACACCCCAGGAGTCGAACTCATATACAGGAAAGTAGACATTCAAAAATAATAATAAAAAATGCTGGTTTAAATATACAAATAAATAAAATTAAATAAAAATGGGAAATTTAGGGAAAGATTTTAAAATGGGGGTTAGTATGTGAGCGAGTGTGAGGTTTTGTTTGATTATATAAATAGGGAATGAAGTGCTGGTTTCCGTAGTTAAAACTAACCCTGTGAATTAACCAACTTATAATCACTGTGAGGGCGGCAATTGTGAATACCCTCACTCTTATCAATAATATTAACACATATATTTAGTAAGATATAGATAACAAATACCATAATTCGGTATTAATGATACCAATTTCATTATTTGCCGGGCTCATTTTCTTCCTTTATAACTTGTTTTCTACCTAAGGGATACCAGGGTTCGGGTACAGGAAGATTTTGAAACACAGTTGACGACACAAATGATAACCAGATATTCTTGAAATTAACCATCAAATTTAATTCAATCTAAGGTAGTACACATACAACCATGCGGTCAAAATAGTGACGTCATATGATATGACACAAAACAAAATGGTGGCTACTTTTCCTATCTCTTTTGATTCTCTCTATTTCTTTATCTGTTGAATTAATATCAATGTACACTTTATAGCTGCAGCTTAAAATCATTTATTAATAGTTAATTAGTTACTTCACAAACCAATGCCTTCGACTTATGTGTTATGGCCATACATTCACGCATTCATTCTCACACATTCAACTTCAGACCCGTACATTCTTTTTTATTATCGATTTGATATTAATGAGCTCATTAACTATAAAAATGACAAAAGGAACTTCTCTGCTTATTAGGTGGTGGTGTCCATCCGTTGTTGGTGTGGGACGCTCATGGTGATGGTCGGTGTTCGCCTTTAATTCCGCTGAGTTTAATTAGATAGATGTGTGCACTGAATTTACGTTCTTTATATATTTATACTGTAAACAAGATGAGCCTTTATTGCTCCACTACTGTTGGTAACATTTTTGTTAGTTGAATTAAAGTATTGTTAAAAAGTTATACACACAACGATACATCGCTGTGGCTCCTCTGAAGAATGGCGTTGAAATGAGAGCGAGGCAAGTGTAATTTCTTGCTTGTGTGTGTGTAGTTCTTACGTCATCCCGCTTTGTCTTGCTGGACAACGCCTCGTTGCACACATTGTACTCAGTGCGTCATTGTTCTTAGCGATGACGGACTAGTGTTATAGCCCAATCATAATGCATATTGTGGTACTTCATCATAAACACCGCCATGGTAGATTTTGCTGTTTTCACGTCCACCGGAGACCTTGGTGTTTTACTCTGGCCGAATTTACGTTGTTCCGTTTTCCAGAGGGACAATGTACCTAACCATTCTGTATGTTTAAAAAAATACATAATAAAACAATGAAAATACCCATAATTCCCATAATTCTGGTACTGGGTCCGTCTGTACTGTTACAAACCCCCTCAAGGAAAATTTTTTGTGTCGAAACATAAAAAAATTTCCTTGACTCATTCACACTCTCCTAAAAGGATCAGTCTAGATACGTCACCACAACCCCCTGTAACGTTACACAAAAAAAATTTTATCATCACTTACCCTCGGTCCTATGATGCTGGTCGCACCCTCTGACCTTACTGGACTTCTCCTAAGAGATCCCTACACCATAAGGCCATGAGGCACTATACACTCCTGTTCTGACGCTCCAGCCAGCCCAGGACTGCGGTCACAACACCACAAAACTCTGAAACATCCAATACAAAATTTCAAAATAGTGGTATAATACACTTACATATCTACAACTGATATGTCCCCTTTTAGACGCATTGGTTTGTGTTCGGGCATTGGTTTGTTTTTTAATTCAAAAGTGTCACTTAACCACAACAAGACTTAAAATACATTGATTTTTTACCACCACCAAATTCAACTACTTCCTTGTAAGAAAATAAACAACATATATAGGCAACTACATATAACACAATATATCAATCATTCTTTATTATACCCCAAAATACCTTCACCTAATTATTTCTATAAATTCAACTTACAACTATCATGGCAGACACTTTTCCTTTAAACTTTGTTGCTCAACTTATAATCATTTATCTATTTTGTAAATGGCAGCTTACTAGAATATTTTATTTAACTTCATTTTTTAACTTTATTTTTTCAACTTTAACATATACTATCTCTTAACACTTATTATCGTCATTACCCCTGTAACGACCTCCTAGCCACACACTCTATTGCCCCCCAACCTAATAAAACATCATAAAACATTGTACATTACATATTAACATTGTTACATTTACCTTACATTAAACAATTTAAATTTACATGATTTATACCAAACTTTATCACATTACTACTTCAACAATTTTCTATTAACTTTTAATTATTTGACATTTGTTTAGATTCTATACAACAATTTCAAATTTGTCCTTACCTTTCTGTTACATTACCTTCCTTTGTTACCTCACCTTCCTACCATGAATTCTCCTTTCTCTAACCCTTCATCCTTACTCGTTTGGGTGACTCTCTATTACTCACTATTTTCTATGTCTTATTTTGGCATCTGTCAACCTAACCTTACTACCCCTTTTTACACTAACCGCTTCTAACCATTAATATATTTTGACACCAATATCTCTATAATAAACCCCTTCATAAATCCCATTTAAAACCTCTGGCACCGCACCTTTTTTGTACTAGTATGTGTGTATTCCCTCTAACCAACTCATTCCCTTATCGGTTTCTGACCCTTTCAGATAACCCTTTCCGGCACACAACGATCCCTTCCTGTCTCAACATCTCTCGTTGGACTCCTACACCAATACCCTTATTACAAAATATCACCATCAACAACAAATATAATTACCACTCACATCACTCAACTCTACATATAATCGCTAACCACTGTGTCCCTAAAATATCAAACACCTCTTTATAGATTATCAGCATCTCAACACTTTATTTTTCCTAACTCCCATTAACTCTAACTAACTAACTCCAATGCCTCTATTTTATCCTTACTACCCAAACTCTTTTACAACATTTCAACTTAATACATTAGAAAATTCATCACTTATCTGCTAACAACACCTTTCATATCCAAATACATTACCTGCTTATCATTTACTAACCCTTTAAAATCTAAATTCCATAATATCATTTAAAATCATTATTAACTTCCTCCAATTATTCAAAATCGTACAATACATGTTTACATAAAAATTACATAAAATACACAACAGTAAAATACACAAATACATAGACATCAATACACAAAATATACAATTCACATAATCATGAAATCATTTGCCATAATCAGTCCTAGTCAGTCCATTTTTTAAAAACACTGTCCACACAATTAAATGTTCATAACACAATAAACAATTACCCCATATCGTCGAACAATAGTCTTATCTTATATCTATATACATTGCTTATTATTGAATCTCTTATATTAACATCATAAATGCATATACCATTCAAATTTTCATTATTTTCCACAAACTCATTTAATCTGTCATGATTGGTCATTGTCCTGTCACCTCCAGTATAATTCGTCACAATCAGATAAGTTACTAAGTCATTATTTTCATTATCATCTCCTACTACTATATCAACTTCCTTACAAGGTAAGTATTTCATATTTTTATTATATATCATCTCTATACCTAACCTTTTCATAAACTCTTCATAATTTTTCTTTACTTTATATATCTCAATTTCTCTCTTTCTCTCTCTCTCAAAACCTTTCTCACCATCATACCAAGCTACACACTCTCTCTCCATATATGCAGGGGCCTCTACTGCTTTATCACTGCACCACCTGTGAAGTGCACAAAAAAACCCAGGGACCACTTTATTTGTAGACCTTTTGTCTTCCAAATACGCATTGAAGGCACTCTCGTCCTTCCTAAACACACGTGAAGTCTTTACTTCACCCCCTACTACAACATTACGGGAAAATCTTACCCCCTGCAACCCCTTTATCTGTAAATTCTCTCTATACTTTCTCTCTAATTCATCAACACTTTTTATCACTTCATTATCAAATTCTACTCCCATTATACTTTTATCACCACTCTCAATACTCACACAATTATTTTCTAACACCATATTTGTAATTCTATTATCGTAATGATCACCAATACTCACCTTGTTTTTTTCTATCTCTAACTTGTCTACTTTGTCAATACTACAATTTTGTCTCTGTATTTCATTTTCAACTTTTTTAAGTTTCTCGTCTAATTGGTTCAATTTTACGTCTCGTACATTATTTTGTTTTTTCAATTCATTTTCGAGGCTATCAAACTTCTCGTCAATCTCTTTTAACACACTATTTTGTGTTTTAATCAATGCGAACAGGTCTTCTAATGATATTTTATTTTCGGCTACTTTAGGTGTTGAGCTAATGTGTCTTTCCCGTAAAATAGATTCTGTCTCTGAATTTTCTATTTCTATGCTATTGTTATTTTCTGCCATTTTGTATTTTAGTATTTAAATGGTTATTTATCTCTATTTGTATTTGACTACGCAATATACTCAACTCGTATTTAACTATTTACCTTTAACAACATAACCTCTCATTCATTATATATCGTCTTCTGTGTTTCTCCATCTATCTGTTTTATATAAATTAATTTTATACAAAGTCCACTGTGAGGGCGACCAATTGTGAATTTACCAACTTATTCTCAATAATAATATTAGTACAATATAAATGTATTTATATTTGTTTTTAACAATACTACCTTTGTCAATAAACTTTAAATACATAAATAAGGTTATCTTACCCATAATAATAATTTATCAAGTCCCTGTTCGGGCGCCAATTGTGAATTAACCAACTTATAATCACTGTGAGGGCGGCAATTGTGAATACCCTCACTCTTATCAATAATATTAACACATATATTTAGTAAGATATAGATAACAAATACCATAATTCGGTATTAATGATACTCACCAATTTCATTATTTGCCGGGCTCATTTTCTTCCTTTATAACTTGTTTTCTACCTAAGGGATACCAGGGTTCGGGTACAGGAAGATTTTGAAACACAGTTGACGACACAAATGATAACCAGATATTCTTGAAATTAACCATCAAATTTAATTCAATCTAAGGTAGTACACATACAACCATGCGGTCAAAATAGTGACGTCATATGATATGACACAAAACAAAATGGTGGCTACTTTTCCTATCTCTTTTGATTCTCTCTATTTCTTTATCTGTTGAATTAATATCAATGTACACTTTATAGCTGCAGCTTAAAATCATTTATTAATAGTTAATTAGTTACTTCACAAACCAATGCCTTCGACTTATGTGTTATGGCCATACATTCACGCATTCATTCTCACACATTCAACTTCAGACCCGTACATTCTTTTTTATTATCGATTTGATATTAATGAGCTCATTAACTATAAAAATGACAAAAGGAACTTCTCTGCTTATTAGGTGGTGGTGTCCATCCGTTGTTGGTGTGGGACGCTCATGGTGATGGTCGGTGTTCGCCTTTAATTCCGCTGAGTTTAATTAGATAGATGTGTGCACTGAATTTACGTTCTTTATATATTTATACTGTAAACAAGATGAGCCTTTATTGCTCCACTACTGTTGGTAACATTTTTGTTAGTTGAATTAAAGTATTGTTAAAAAGTTATACACACAACGATACATCGCTGTGGCTCCTCTGAAGAATGGCGTTGAAATGAGAGCGAGGCAAGTGTAATTTCTTGCTTGTGTGTGTGTAGTTCTTACGTCATCCCGCTTTGTCTTGCTGGACAACGCCTCGTTGCACACATTGTACTCAGTGCGTCATTGTTCTTAGCGATGACGGACTAGTGTTATAGCCCAATCATAATGCATATTGTGGTACTTCGTCATAAACACCGCCATGGTAGATTTTGCTGTTTTCACGTCCACCGGAGACCTTGGTGTTTTACTCTGGCCGAATTTACGTTGTTCCGTTTTCCAGAGGGACAATGTACCTAACCATTCTGTATGTTTAAAAAAATACATAATAACAATGAAAATACCCATAATTCCCATAATTCTGGTACTGGGTCCGTCTGTACTGTTACAACCCTAGTAGTATAGAGATTATTTCTATGTAAAATCTTGATTTCTTTTTACACTAAAATGTTATATTTTTTTTATTAAAAGTTTTTTTCTTAATTTCATTTTGTGTGAGTTTTTCCAGAAATGTTAATAAATTTTAATTAATGAGGAAACATATAACGTTCTCTTTATTTGTTCAAACAACATTCTGATTTTCCTGTTCGCCAAAAAGAACCCGTATGAATGTAAGTAGGGTAAGCACATATATATTTTTTTTCTCTTTTAAGAAGTTGGCAATACAAGATGGCTACCCAAAAAATTAATGTTCTCAATTACTTTAACCTTGTTTGTATCAATGATAAAAAAAAATAAAAATATCAATATTATCAAACGTATCAGTGGCGCCCGAACAGGGACAATTTATATAATATAATTATATAAATATAAGCCTACGGGGAGAACAGAATGGTTGTTGAGGTAAAAAATAAAATTTTTTTTTCTCGTACGTAAAATAGACGTGGATAGGGGTTATGTTGTGATAAGTGTGAAATGTTGATATTGATATTTTGTAGCGAGTATTGTGAAGCAATATGCATAATAATTAATATGTATGATAATTATTAAGTAATGTAAAGGGTATTATATAAGTAAATTTGGGAATGATTGAAGTATAAATAAAGTGCATAGAAAGTTACGTAAAGTAGCGCAAAGCGTTATACAAGTAGATACATTGTGGTGGGAAAGTAGATATGATATATTAGTATTTTATTTACAGTCGGAATTGTAGTATTATAAAATGGAGAATCCAGATTTAAATTTAGAAAACACTCTTACGGAGTCGATGGTAATTGACAATGTATCGGCTCAATCTACCCCGTCGACAACACGAGTTGCAGAGTTGTCGATGGCAGATATATTCAATATAATGAAAACAATGTCTGATAATTTGAGTAGTGATATCAATAAAATGAATAGTAGTTTCAACGGGAAGTTTGACGTTCAGAACAATAAATTAGATGAACAGAAAAACGAGATAAATAATAAATTCGATGAGTTAACGTACCAAATTAAAGAAATTAATAAACATTTAGAAAGCACTAACGAAACAATAAGAAACAGTTTATATAAATTAGAACGGAATGTTGAGAAATTAGGTGACAATGTTTTAATATGACAAAATGTAAAAATGACGAAATAGTAGACAATTTTGAGAGTATAGTGGGGGTGAAGAATAATGGAGAAACAAATGATGAAAATATAATAACAAATAGTACTGATGAAGTTTTAGAATGCGATAATGAAATGTTAATGAGTGTTTATGAAATAGAGAGAGAGTGGAAGAATAATGTAGTAATTGAATGGGGACAGAGGGCAAATTTTCCCCTTATTGTTTATAATGATGATGATGATTTAATATTGTTTTTTCAGGGCAAGAGACCCTTATTGTTAAATGAATTAATGTTGTATAATGTTGTACCCTCTGTCCGAAATAATTGTGAGAGTGTGATGTGGTGCTATGAAGAAAGAGAGTTATGTATTGAGAGTGAATTAGAACTATATAAGTTAGAAAGAAAGTATGATGAATTGAGAAAAATACTAGAAGGGGTGATGATGAATCATGTGAAATACTTACCTGCTGAAAGAGAGATAGAGAATAATTTTGATAATATCTTACCTAACTATAATGACTTACCTGACGTAGTAGTTGAGGAATACCAAAATGAGAAAACAATTTACCTGACATTAACAAATAACACTGATACAGACGAGACAATCCTAACTGATGTTGACATGATGTATAATGGTATAATGGATGAAATAGAATGGATGGGTTATTATGATAGTAATGATTATCATAACTTGTGTGTGGATAATACTGATGAATGTTACAAATACACTAGATATATATGTGACGATGGTGGCTGAACTAGAATATCAGTGTATAGACCTTGTTAGATACTGTAAATTCTGGTAATGACCTTGCTGATTTGGACATGAAGTGAGATACACTTGAACAGTTGTTGACGAATATTTTGTAAATTTGAAATTTGTAAATAATAATGTAGTAACTTTGATTGTGTATATGTGGAATGTTAAATAAATAAAGGTGTGTAATTGTGGTAATAATAATAATAATATTTTGCCAGTTAAATAAGTAATAACATTAATATTGAGAAACAGTAATTGAATAATAATAGTTTATGGTAATGAATTTTGTATTGTTAATAATGAATTTAATTAAACAATTTAATACATGTTAAATATTTTGTTTGACTATTTCAATATTGTATAATTAATTTTTTTTAAGGAATTTAAATCATTTTTACTAGATTTGGAATTTGATAATAGATGGCTGAATTGTTTGAGGTAAACTAATATTTTGTGAAATGTTTCAGTGGTGAGGTGAGAGTATTGTGGTATGTTGTATATGTTTTGAGAAATGGGCTGTAAGTATTGAAATTTTACAATAATGTATAACAAAAAGGTTGACAGGAGTGATTGATATGTTAATTCAGTAATGAGATATTTGGAAATAATTGTGCTAAATAAATAATGATAATAAATAAAAAGAGTTAATGAAAAATTTTAAATAATGTTTATAAATTTTTAGATAAATTATTTAAAAGAGAATTGTTTGTTTAGTGTATGCTAATAATCCAGGTTGATTGCTATTTGTGTATTATGTTATGTGATGTATTGAAATAGTGTGTGTGGCTGGGAGGTTATCCAAGGGGATAACGTATTAAAATTTTGCTACATTTTAATTAATAATGATGATTTGCTACTCAATAATTTTGTTTGAATTTAAAAGAAAAAATAGATGCACTAAATACTTCCTATATTGTGTTTATTATGTCTTATTGTGTTAATTGCATTTAGTATGTTAGGAATAAGAATTATAAAAATATGATAATATGTTTTCAATGTGTTTATAGATTTTAAATAAAATGAAAATAGTTGTGATAGGTAAAATTTTCAATGGGTTATAAAAGATAGAAATGGGTGATAGTAATTGTTTGAATAAAATGTTTGAGTCAATTCAAGTTGAATTTTGTGGGACATAGATCTGTCCAAATTGAAGTCAGAGTTAAAGAAATAGTAGAGATGAAAATAATGCAATGTTGTTTTGAGTTAATGTAATGTTATAGAATTTTGAGAAGTATAAATGGAGACACAGTAGAATTGGAGAATTTATGTAGAGTTTTGAGCGATATATTGTTTATTTTGATGTTATTTTGTGTATTTGTAGTAAGGTTAGGAGATTGAGATTTTTGGGGGATGGCAATTTTGTAGTAGGGGGTAGTGTAATGTGGGAGTCCGCAACATAAGGGTTGGGACGGGATTTGGTATAGATTTTAGTGGGAAGGGGCCGCCTTAGGTAAAAATCCAGGGGCCAGAGAACGGGAATTGAGCTTTTTTGGGGGGGGGGGGGAAACACGTATCCTATGTACAAAGGGTTAGAGAGTATTTTTTTTTTATATAAGAGTAGAGATAAGATGGAGATTGGAGTTAAAATAGTAAGTAGTTAGAGGTAGAGAAGGGTTAGTAAATTTTTGATAGTGGGGTGTCATACTAGTTAAAGATTTGTAAGGGAGCGTTAGAGTAATAAAAGGGGAAGTTTATGAGTAAATGCCAAGTGGATAAAGTAAATTATAATGAATAATGTAGAATCACCCAGATTGATGAAAGAGAATGATAAATAAAATGGGAAAAACGAAGATTGAAGTTGAAAAAAAAAAAAAAAAAAATTTGTAATTTTGAGAAACGAATTAATAAGAGTAAATCAAGTTTAAAAGTAATTTTCTGATTTTATATGCCAACTTAATGATGTGAAGTGTATAAATTTTACATACAGATTGTTTATTTTAAGATGTTTCTTATGTTATATTATGTTATATTAGATGTATTGATATGTTAATAATAAGTAAGTAAAAACAAAACCAGCGCTTCTTAGCGCAAACCAGCACCGCTAGGGGGAAACAGATCAGTGGGGGATATGGTGTTGTATAAAGCCACTATTTGATATTTTGATTTGTTGTTTCAGTGTTTGGTGATGCTGTGGCGGCGGACCTGAGCTGGCCTGCGCGTCAGAGCAGGGGCGTTGAGTATCTGTCTGACTCTACGGTGTTGGGATCTCGAGAGAGAAGTCTAGTATTGTCATGCAGATTTGGTCACAGTCACCGGACCAAGGGTGAGTTGATTATTCTTTTTTGTAAACCATACAGGGGGTTGTGGCGACATATCCTGGCTGATCCCTTTAGCAAGTATGAATGTGTCAATGAGATTTTTTATGCTTCGGCATAAAATATCTCATTGAGGGGGTATTGTAGCGGGGCATTTTGGGGCATACTTGGGGTAATAACAGAATTTGTATTTTTTCATAAATAATAATTAACTTTTTGAGTGATAGAAAAATTTTATGACCGAGAGGTAAATTTGTTATGGGGAAGCGATCCCAACAACGGCAACACTGCTTGAGGCGTTGAAGACAAAGTTATTAGACAATATTCATATAAACAGTTTTAATAACCGGCAAACTGTGCCAAGGGCAATTCAAGGACAATGTCGAACACGGAAAACGAAAACACGTTATGTAACAAAATCTGTCAACAAATTACATAACCGTGTCAGGTGATGTGTTGCGTCAGCAACTTATATAACGATGTGTGTCACCTCAACAAGCCAAAAACAGTCCACTGGCGAACGAATACAAACTGTAAACCAATCAGAGTTGTGCGAACAACCGCCGCTTCACAAATTAGCGCAAGTAGTTCGTCCCCAGTCCAATCTCATCGCTCGCGCGAGCAACAGCTATGTAAAAGTTTCGGAACATAAGTGCGGGCCCGCATGCAATAAAAATGTGAATCTTTATATTTATATCTAAAACACAAACAGTTTTTGGCCGTAAAAATGTGATAGTGCGAACTATAAAACGATATAACCGCAAAACAGTGCACGCCATGAGGAGACACCCCAGGAGTCGAACTCATATACAGGAAAGTAGACATTCAAAAATAATAATAAAAAATGCTGGTTTAAATATACAAATAAATAAAATTAAATAAAAATGGGAAATTTAGGGAAAGATTTTAAAATGGGGGGTAGTATGTGAGCGAGTGTGAGGTTTTGTTTGATTATATAAATAGGGAATGAAGTGCTGGTTTCCGTAGTTAAAACTAACCCTAGTAGTATAGAGATTATTTCTATGTAAAATCTTGATTTCTTTTTACACTAAAATGTTATATTTTTTTTATTAAAAGTTTTTTTCTTAATTTCATTTTGTGTGCGTTTTTCCAGAAATGTTAATAAATTTTAATTAATGAGGAAACATATAACGTTCTCTTTATTTGTTCAAACAACATTCTGATTTTCCTGTTCGCCAAAAAGAACCCGTATGAATGTAAGTAGGGTAAGCACATATATATTTTTTTCTCTTTTAAGAAGTTGGCAATACAAGATGGCTACCCAAAAAATTAATGTTCTCAATTACTTTAACCTTGTTTGTATCAATGATAAAAAAAAATAAAAATATCAATATTATCAAACGTATCATATTATTCTTAAGAGCAATCTCTGTTCACACTGAGACAGTTGTTGCAAAACAGCAGGTTGAACACCAGATCCTAACAGTTCCATTAAGCCTTTGAAGGAAATGTCACTTTATTACTGGTGATATGTGCTTTACACCTATGACAAAGAAGTAGGGATGATATTTGCTTTAGTTCATTAGGTAGGTATGATTCTGCTGCTGCACTAGGTCGGCATGTTGCTACTTGATTCGGATAGCATTGTTTTGTACAAACATCACATATTTTATCACAAAATGTATTAATAGATTTATCAAACGTTTGCAGGTCAATATTCAACTGTGATTTTTTTTGCGAGTATTTTTGTCTATCATTCTCCAATCGAATTTTCCGTTGTTGTAACGTTTCAGCAGCTCTTACTTGTGAATGATACAAACGATCACGTTCTAATCATTTTTCATGTTGTTCTGGTGTTTCTTTTTGTAATTTCTGTGACTTACACATTTTGTATTGGATTAATCTAGCTTCTTTTTCTTCTACTGTTTCGGAAGGTACTGTTAATGAAAAGCATCTTCTACCCATTTCTAATCTAGCTTCAAGATTCTTATTTGACTGTTTCGCTTTATATTCTCTGCATTTTTGTAATCTGTCTTTCTTTGTCTCGATATCTTCATTTTTTAATTTCTCTAGTCTTTTATGGCACTTTTTCCAATAGCCTTTTTCTCTGAGTAGTCGTTTCTGTTTGACTCATATTTCAACACCTATAAAATTAATTATTTATTAAATATTTTGTACACAGTTTGATAGTAAAAGTAAATTTTAGCTAATTTGAGTTTACAAGTAAAATTGTAAGTTTATTGTAAATTTATTATTTAAATATTTATTACAATAGGCAAAACGACATAACTTCTCTTTCATTGGAAAATTTCAAAGTGAAACGTTTTGTACAAAGTAAAATTACTTACCGTTATTTGTAATCACGTAGACAGTTTCACCAAATTGATTTTAATTTTGATTGCTTCACTAAGCCTAAAAGTATCCTGCCCCCCTTACTGAAATGTTTGCCGGCCGCTGGTACAGATGACACAGTAAGTTTGTATTAACATAGATACAGCAAGTCAAAAACCAACTGCCATTATTCATTTTTCATTTCACATACATATTTCCAACAGTTGATACTGGAGGTAAAAATCTTTAGTTATACACATTGTTTACAATTAAGGACTCGGAATCGAACATCAGACGGGTTAGGTGTACAGTGAACTGGAGTTAAATTATAATCGAGTGATAAATCTATATAGTGAATTGTTAAAATAATAATAAATGAATTATATAGTGGAAACAACCAAAACGGAATATAAAAGTGTGAATTTAAAAAGGAAAGTATTGTGATATTAATCAAATTTAAAAATTTTTTAATGGTTACTATAAACTAACCTGTGACACTATATATACAAATACTAACCTGTATTTTTTTTATAATATTGTATTGTCATGTGATTCAAGAGTGTATGCAAAATTTCAAGTCGCTATCACATCGGGAAGTTGTGACGGTACATAAATCCGTGTAAGGATTTATTGGTACAGGAAAATAATTTTATTGTGTTTTCATGTGTTTAAAAATGGTTAGGTTAACTTTTGCTAATATTTTACATACAACACAGTTCGCCAGGGTAGTTTGACTTCAAGGTCATGGGCGTACGTGACTTTCAACACATATTTGAACCAAGCAGTCCTCGAACGATGTTAAAAACGTCATAACCAATATGCAATCGCAACAACGAAGGCGTAAGACAATGCCGTCATCTGTTTTAAACAAAAGAATGATGACGGAATAACCCCTTCCACCTGTCGAATTTACGACAAAATGTCTGCCCAGTCTGCAGCATACCATCAGAGCGTTAACACGCTAAGATTTTCGCTGGCGAAGTTTTGCCAGTAAAAGTGTTTTTTGAATAGTAAAAATGTGATTAACCAGTAATCAGTACCTGGCAATGTAACCTGCCACCTACAATGTAGATACAAATTCAGTGCAACGAAAGGACAGACCAAACAGCAAAGTCGCCGACCACCTGGCTCGAGATGGAGAACGTCTGAGTGGAAACTACAATTACAAACTCAGGAAAGTTTCAACTTAAATAACCATTATTCATTGATCAAAATTGAACTCTAAATTCTAATTAAAAGAAAAAGAAAAAGAATGTACCAATAATTAAAATGTGGGGAAAGAGTGTGCGTGTGCGTGCGAGAGTATGCCGGCATTTATAAATAAATGAGATGAGGCGTTGGTTTATGTTTTAAAACTCAGTAAATCAACTCAGAATTAACTGCAGTCTATTTGAGATGTTTTTGTAGCAAATTAAATAATGAAAATTAATGAATAATTATTGGGCAGAAGTACGTAGCCGCCATCTTGTTTTGGGAGTATAAAACTCCATTTTGTTTTCTGAATATTAATAATTGCAATTCTGAATTAAACCACAAGTTTTTGTTTAACCAAACGCTGTTGACTTATTATTTCGAAAAATCCCAATCTGTTTCTGTTTCTTGCTTAATAAAGAACTCTGGACCCTTAGTGAGAAAAGTAGTGTGGCAGCCACGCCACGTGTACATACCGGATGTGTTATGAATTATATGGTCAGTACCATAATAATAAGATCATTATTATTATTTAAAAGTAAGAGTTGGGTAACAAATGCCGCCCAGAACAGGGACTTATATAAGTAAAAAGTAACAAAGTATGTGAAAATTCGATTTGAAAAATCCACTTTAGACCGACGGGAAAAGCAAGTTAAATAAAAGCGTTTAAAAATGCTTTTAAACTTTTTCAAACAATGGTAATTGTTAAAAATAACATAATTTTGTTGCCAAGCAATAAAAAAAATTTTCATTTTAATTTAAATCATCTATGCATGAAGATGTATCATTTCTGGCAGGCAAGAATATCTCCATTATGTAATTTTAATGTTTCCAAAGTTTTACTATTGTGCTTACTGCAATCAAAAGGCAGGACACGCACACACCAAATTCGCTTTGTTTCTGGCCTCACTCATGCTTTTTAAATGGAAAATGCCGAAACCTACACCAACACAATGTGTGCAAGCCGAAAAGGTGTCCAGCTTGGACAGAGATTTGCAACCGTTGGATCGCTGGCCAGTGTAAGTGCATGTGTTTACAGAGGAATGGTTCATAGACAGACTTTTTGTCTTCAGGGAATGAACCCTTTGCAAGATGCTCAGGGTTCATGAGGGACTCCGGAGTGCTCCTTCTTTTCCGCATGTTTGTTCTGCGAAACATACACTGTAGATTCGCAGCTTTACTCTAAGCAACACTCCATAGGGAATATTGAAAATGTTTGTCCATGGTGATCTCTAATAAACATTAAAACACTTTTGATTACTGCGATCATAATATTAAAACTCTGTAGACTTGAGCATTACTTAATGGAGATCAAACATTAACTTTTACAACCCTTTCAATTTTATGCATATTTTTAAGCAATAAATGTTTTAATTAATACAATCGTACACACATTGAAATAAGTTTCTATTATGATATAAGAATTACAAACTAATATGTGCATGTATGTATGTTTGAAAAATATAAAAATATTTGTCTCCTCTAGAAATTGTTGGCCCCTCCTGGCAAATATTTTGACTTCCCTGATAGCTAGTTATTTACCAGCCTGCGTGGAATGTAGTATTATAACATGAATCAGAATGGTGGGTGTTAAACAAACAGAAGACACAAGTCTATTAAGGAACAAATGTTTTTCTGAGAATTTATAATTATTCGGATGTACAGAATCGTCGCTCAGGAAATCAGAAGACGATGGAAAGAAAAGCTTGATTTTAAAAAAGAAAAATGACTAGTATGGTATTGACAGGAAAGACTTTGATAACACTACAGACATCATTTAACCTCAGCCGTTAAAGCACAGCAAGAGTCCAAATCCATTACAGGAATCAGATCACAGCTCCCTTTAGCCAGCTCTTCGTTCAACTTACAAACATTTTATCTAAAAGTACAGTCCTTCCTCGTGAAGGTTGGAGATAGTCTTCACTCACCTGACATGGGGGTACCACTTTAGCTGATACGTCATTTCTTCAGAACATAAGCATCCACTTATTTGATGCTTTGTTACTATATCTAACACTGCTTCTTGTCAAATATACATTACAGACACAAACGTAAAACTGTGCACCTGTCATGTCTTTGTTGTAGAGTAAAGAACGTAAGTTTTCGTGGCTCCGTGCTCAGAGCACCCGTACTCAGAACGCATATCAACAAATACTAGTAGCAGTCACTAATCCTTCTTTGGCCTTTTTGATTGACACAGATAATGAAAATTACATCTGACAGTCACCCTATAACATAAGCCTCTTGTTGAACAAGGAAGTGAGTTCTTAGGGTTTCTTACCATTACAGAATAAAACATACATGTAATGCTGAACAAACTTATTAATTTGTATTAAATTTAATAAGTTGAATTACAAAATGCCAATTCATACACATATTAATTTACTATATTTGATGTAATTATAAATAACTACATAAGAAAAAAGACTTACCTATACAGTTTCCAACCCAAGGACAGTGGTGATCAAATTTAGCAACACATCTGTTGCATACTGAACAATGTTTGGAACGAATTGGTTTCCTCACAAGGCAAGAACTACAGAACCACTGAGGTTCAAACCCACCTCGTTCAGCTAATTCTATTATTGTCTGAAAAACCATACATTACTTTAACTATGTTTTAACAATAAATCAAAAAAACTTAACTAAATAAAGGCGCTTTCATGATTTTTCATACAGGCATAGCGGGTAGAAGAGAAAGTGAGATCACTCTGGCCATGTGCTACAGTCATGAATAGGGCTAGCAGTGAACACATTAAACTTCGGCGCTGTGATCGCTTGTTGTAATTGAGGTGGTAAGCCTATTAGTCACGTGCAAAAAAGAGCTGTGTTTTATGTGTTGTTGAAAGTGTGTTTGTGCGTTTTATTACTTACATCGTGTTCAGTTGCAATTAATTATAGGTTTGAGTGATTTATATCAGCTGATTATGTTCATTTTTATTTTGCCACAATATCTCAAATTTGATACGATTGTTGAAATCCGTCATAACGTTCAATAGATTTTCGTGGTTGTCTTCTTTTACATGTTTGTATATTTGGTATTGTTCATATATATTAATATTATTTCATCATTGAATGTTTTCAATACCATTAAATGTTGCTGTATTGGACCATATTCACAAGACTGTTGTTTTATGTGTTTGGCTACTGTTGAGTTCGGATTTGAATGTTGTGAATGTCTGGTGTGTTCTATATACCTGCGTTTAAAGGATCTTGATGTGAAAGCTATGTATTTTTTGTTGCACCGCACATTATATTCTGTCGAGATAGCAGAATGACATTGATATTGGTAGACTACAGTGTTTTCATAAATGCTTTTCTTTTTCACATTGCTTATTTTAAGAGGTCATTGTTTGTTCTGACACTAAAAAGCATTCTTTGTACAAAAAAAAGTTATGTACAAAAAACTGAACAATTTAATAAACAATAAGAAACAAGATTACAAGAAGAAAGTTAAACCAATTCATAAGTTCTATCCTCGAATCATTAACGAAACATCCATCAATTAAATTATCAAAGGCAGAAGAAAAACTTTTATTAAAAGGCACCAAGTTTAATTTGTTACCATACACTAATCCATTACGTATTCCGAAGATATAGTGATCAACTCTGAAATAAACCTGTTAAAAGTCAACTCAAATGTTCGAGAGAGAGAGAGAGAGACATGAACTCACTAATAATATTTAGTCCATTCTGAAAAAATGTAATAGCCGGAAATACAAAAAGAGGCACAGAATACATAAA
Organism: Magicicada septendecula; assembly: GCA_034769895.1. Classification (NCBI taxonomy): domain Eukaryota; kingdom Metazoa; phylum Arthropoda; class Insecta; order Hemiptera; family Cicadidae; genus Magicicada; species Magicicada septendecula. The sequence continues at coordinate 196,035,041 of CM068370.1, read as the reverse complement.
ATCATTTAAGAACAAATTAATTAAAAACAACTAAATAAAATAAAGTAACAAAACTAAATAAGGACCCTACACCCCAATATAAAAAAGAAATAAGAGAAGCACCTGAAAATTCCAACATAATAAACCCAAAAAAGAAAAAATGGTTAACAAAACACAAATATATAAATTTAACCCAATTCTGAAGACTCATAAAGCTGGAAAACCAATTCGTCCTTTAGTTGATAGCAGAAGAGCACGTTCATACAGAGTGGCCAAATTTCTACATCTAATCTAAGATAATATCACGTTATCATAGAAGTCTCAAATCAAGAATGGTCTTGAATTTACTAGTAAAGTGAAAGAATGTACCTAGCAATAGTAAATTTATATCATTTGATGTTTCTGATATGTACACTAGTATACCGAGGGATGACTTATTATTAATAGTAAAAAAGAATTTAGAAAAAAAAAAATAAATTACAGAAAGATGAGATTGAAAATTTGGTCAACTTAGTAAAAGTGTCTTGCACAGAACAAAAAAGGTCTTGCAATGGGGCTCCACTTTCATCAATCTTGAGTGAAATATACCTACAGCACCTAGAAAAAAATGTTATTCTCACAAACAAAAGTTCATTTATACAATACATCAAATATTGGTACACGTATGTGGATGACATCATCTGTTTATTTGTAGGTACTGCTAGACACATAGACCAACGTCTAGCATACATCAACTCCATTAATCCTGACATTAAATTTATAAAAGAAATAGAAAATAAAGGGAAAATAAACTTCCTAGACCTTACCATAAAATGCCATGCAAGCAAACATCATATTGTAACTTTACAATTATATGAGTCACGCCAATTTTGTCCCGTTACAATTCTCTATATACACAGAAAATACTCAAACAGATATTACCATTCATGCAGAGAGCAACCATCCCTACTCATACAACATTTCTGCATACAACAGGATGGTATATTGAGCCCTCGCATATTCCCTATGCAAGAAACAGTATGGAAAAGAGATATACATCATAAAGCAAATAGCTCAAAGCACTGGATATCAGCCTCAAATGATCAATAAAATCATTGAAAAACAAAAAAGAAATAAATCAAAAACAAAAAACATATCAATCAAGAAGAAAACCTATATACATGCACATTACATTGTCAACTCTCAAAAATTAGCTAGAACATTTGCAAAATAAGTTTATCAATTAGTGTTCAGAACAAACAATGATACCTACAACAATCTGAAAATAAGCAATACGAAAAAGAAAAGCATTTATGAAAAAGCTGGAGTCTATTAATATCAATGTCAGCCTACTAACTCGACAGAATACAATGTGCGGTGTAACAAATAATACCGGTTTAGCCTGAATATAAGAAGGCCTCACATATAAGACGACCGTAGATTTTTGAAGGTGTTTTACAGGAAAAAAGGGCCTGCATATAAGACGACACCGAATTATTTGAAGTGTTCTATGAGAAAGACAATTAAATGGTCTAAATATCATACCTTGAAGTTACACTAAGTAATTATGGCTATTTTACATTAAAGGTGAAATTATAAGTGTTAAAGTACCTTACTGATTTTAGTTCGTCATCATCCTCGTTTTCTTCTTCTTCTCCAAGTTCATATTCAGAATTGGTACTAGAATCAGATTAATAACTGGAGTAGTCTTTTGACAAAATGTCATCCTCACTCCCATCCATGTTATTAGAAACACGACCTTTTTTAAACTCCTTTACAATGGATTCACTTTTGATTTTTCCCTAGGCTGTGATTATCCACTGGGCCAGTAACTGTATGCTTGGTTTCTTCAACTTGTCTGTCGGAGTCAATGTATGGTTTCCATTAATTAACCAGTCACAACAGTTCTTCCATAAGTAGTCCTTAAATGGTTTATTAACAACCACATCTAAAACTTGAAGCTGAGAAGTCATTCCCCCAGATTATAACAAGGTCAGTGTTCATTTCTGCAACCAGCTTCTTTATTTTCTCACTTGTGTGACCATGAAAGAACTACCTCTCTGCCCTAGTAAACACCTGGTCAACGTCCCCAAACAAACTTAAGCCAATCTGCCATAAGCTCTTCAGTTATCCACCCCACTTCCTGTGCTCTAAAAACAATCCCAGCTGGTAACTGTTCCTTCGGACGCATTTTTCTCTTCAAAATAACATATGGCAGGAGTTTTCTTCTATCGGCAGTAACTCCCAGCATCACAGTACTGGGTAACTTTTCACTGCCTACAGATTTAATTATAACTGATTTTGCACCCTTTCTGTCCACAGTAACATTTGACGGCATATCGAAAAACACTGGTGTTTGGTCAGCATTTGCCATTTGGCCAAGCAGGTAATTGTGAGCTTTCATCGCTGATAAGCGATCAATTTGTTAGTATAATCTGCAGGTAGGGATTGCGCAAGTGTAGTCCGACATCGTAAACACAGACCTGGACACCGCATCATACGTTTACACCAGCCCAAGTACATCATGTAGAACAACAGAAACAAATGGGCCGTTATATGCACTGTCGTACGATAAATTTATCGTTACGTACTCAAAAACATATCACGGTGTCCTAGGAAACACATCCGATAAAATATCAGGCAAGTTGTTTAGATACATGGGTCATAATGGTTTCATTTATACCCTCGCACGAGTTTTTTATCGTATGACTTTCAGACATCAGTGCTGCCAATCTTCCTGCATAGAGTCGGTGAGGCCAGTTATGCCAAGTAATCAGTGTATTCACATCGTGGTGTGATTTTATTAATTTGTTTTGTAAATATGGAAGACATTAATACAGAAAGGCTCACTGAAGAAATCCAGAACAGGAGAGCACTATAGGATCCCGCTCCAAGGCTTATAAAAACGAACCGATAAGCGGCATACAACACTCACAGATTCATTTTCAGTACTGATAGTTTGTTCACACCCACTTTCGATATTTTTGACACATGATAAAAATCGGAGTCAACTTGGATGCAAAACTTATTATACAATTTGAATCAGATGCATAAAAGGGGCCTTAAAGTGAACAACTTTTAACGTCTGTGACACAATACGGTACTTCAGCCACGCAGTGGTGAAAGTGTGCTTGGGATTTTCACCTTGAGCTTAACATTGAGCTCATTATAAAACGTGCATGTTAATTCATGCTACGCATATGGCAAGCCTGTGCGTTACAAAATACACTAAGCACTTAACACGAAATTTTTAAATGTTAGGTTGCGGATATAAGACGAGTATGGTTTTTGGAAGGGCATTTTATGGAAAAAAATCATCGTCTTGTATTCGGGCCAATATGGTACATAGGTTTCACATCAAGATCCTTTAAACACATGTATATACGAGGGACGTTCACGTCAATCGGGACTTTTGTTATACTAGAGCGTAAATGGAAATTCCTGCGCATTATGTTGGTCGTACATATGAAGTACAAATGTCACCTATTACCGCATGGTGCGCTGTATTGTTTACACATTAAACAATAACAACAGTCAGTCGTAAAGAACATGACGTCCAATGCACATGTGGAACAGCGTGTTGTAATGAAATTTCTCGTGAATGAAGGCGTAAAACCTGGTGAGATTTATTCGTGACTCCTTGCACAGTACTGTGATGAGGCTCTTAGTCGCAGTAAAACATTTGAGTGGTGCAAACGTTTTAAAGAAGGCTGTACATCAGTGAGTGACGATCCCGGTCTAGGTGGTTCGGAGCCTACTGTAGTCATTTCCATGAACATTCAGCGAGTGGAAGAACTGATCCTTGATAATCGATGGATAACTTGTCAGCAAATTGCAAAAGAAATAAATGTATGTGGGAACTGTAAACAAAATCATTCACGAACATCTGAAGTTCAGTAAGGTTAGTGGACGTTGGGTACCAAGACAGCTTTCTGCTTTTGACCGGCAAAGAAAATTGCAAATCTGCAAGGAGTTAAAGCAAGGTTTTGACAAAGAAGGCCAGCGTTTTCTCGATCGAATTGTTACCTGCGATGAAACGTGGGTCCATCATTTCACCCCGGAATCAAAACAGTAGAAGCATGTGGACTCACCACCTCCCAAAAAATTTCAAACAATTGCTTCTGCAGGCAAAGTTATAGCCCCAATTTTTTGGGATAAAAATGACATCATTGACGTTAATTTTCTACCCCGTGGAGTCAATATTAACAGTGAGTACTACTACAAAGTTCTTCAAGATGTGCACAATGGCTCTCAAGAAAAAACGGCCTGGTGCGATCACTAAAGGCGTTCTGTTTCTGCAGGACAATGCACGCCTGCATACCGCCCACGCACGACATGCACACTACAAGATCTTGGCTGTGAGTTATTGCTACAACCTCCTTACAGTCCGGACCTCGCTCCCAGCGATTTTCACCTGTTCGGGCCCTTGAAGTTGTCCCTGGGAGGCCAGCATTCCAACAGCGACGATGAGGTGAAGCAGTCAGTCCTATCTTGGTTTCGACGTAACGACAAATCTTTCTACACTGCGGGTATCCAGGCACTAGCGAAATGCTAGGTTAAATGTATAAATGTAGCAGGGGATTACATCGAGAAATAAAAGTATTTTTTACTATCACAAATGTGTTCTATATTTATTAAAAATTAATAGTCCCGGATTGACGTGAACGTCCCTTGTAGAACACACCAGACATTGTCAACATTCAAATCCGAACTCGACAGTAGCCAAACATGTAAGACAAAAGTCTTGTGAATATGGTCCAATACAGCACCATTTAACAGTATTGAAAACATTCAATGATGAAATAAGATCCAATATATATTGTTACGACGGTCTACTTGATCGTCGTAGGTACAGTGGAAGCAAAAAACAAGACACCAATTAAGTCACTACTCACCAGCTTTAATTTTCACAGTTAAACAGTTCGTAATTAACAACTCTGTCTCTTATAACAAATCAAATAAAAATTGTTCACACGGAAAAAAATGTCAACTAATATTAAAACACAATTGTATTACAATATACCGTCTGTTTATAAAACACAACACTTAACTAATTTGAACACGCACAGTAATCTCGCTTGATAGTAACTCAAATCGCACTAAAAATATATCGCTGCTGTACTGAACTGAACATCGTTGAGTACTGGTATTTATATCTCCCTGAATCACTAGATTATTCCATAATGCACGATAGCGCCTGTATAGATACAACGTAATTACTTGCGGCCTTGACACACTTTGTGCGCCTGCGTGAAGTCTGGCACAATCTAGAAAATGTGTCGACAAGCACGTACGCCACACACGTTACATTTTGGATCACTCTGGAACATTCGATAAACATGTAGATTGTTCTGTGATGTTGTAACACTGCCCCTCCTTAAGCCTGTTCGTCCTGAACTGTCAAACCTTCTCTGAAGTAATACTTAGCTAGACGATCTAGGTGGACGACCTTGAACTTTTGCTGTCCTTCCTGTTGAATCCGATAAACAACATAGTTGATTCTTTTTTTCACAGTATAGGGTCCTTCCCAGTTAGTTTGCAACTTAGGTGAGCGACCACAACGGCGCTTTGGGTTGAACAACCAGACCTGATCGCCTTCTTGGAAACCCACACTATTGCTGCGAATGTTATACCGAGTTTTGATTTTATCATTGGCAATCTTCAGCCGTCCTCTTATCCAGTGATTCATTTCTCGCAGTTGGTTTTACTAATTGCGAGGAATAGTTCTGTGGCTCTTGGGACTGAGTCTCAGGTGATCTGAACACCAAGTCCTCAGGAAGACGAATCTCCTGACCAAACACCAATTTTGCTGGAGTCATGCCGGTTGTGTCATGTATTGATGATCTATACACCATGAGGAATAGTGGTACTTCGAAAGATGCTGCTAAAGTGTCCTATTGAATCTCTCAACCATCCCGTCCGACTGAGGATGCAGAGGCGTTGTCCTGGTCTTTCGAATTCTGAATAGACGGCATAATTCTTTAAACACTCCTGATTCAAAATTTCTCCCTTGATCCGTGTGGATTTCCATAGGGGCTCCGTAACGGCAACAGAAGTTGTGAACTAACTGCTTTGCCACAGTGGTAACCTCCTGATTTGGAATTGCGTAGGCTTCCACCCACTTAGTAAAGTAGTCACCTACAACCATGATGTACCGGTTTCCATCATCAGTAACTGGTGTGACGGTACGGAATTGTGAGCCACCCCAGTTTAATTTCATATTAATAAATCATCATTTTAAGCACTTTCCAAATTGCCAGACTTTCACCTGTGGGGAGCCCCAAGCAGCAGTGCAACATACATACAGTCAGCCAAAACAATTGCCAGACGCATTGCGTAATCACATAGCAGCAGCCTTGTGAAACAGTCTACAGTCTGCTGTGTGTCATCAGAGAGAGTGGTAATAAGCAGCATACAGTGCAGATAAAAATTACATAGTGGCCTCGGGTGTAAGATAGGCCGCAGTTAAGAGTAGGCCTATCTTTGTAAATACTAAAACTAATATAAAAACTGTATAACGCGCGGCCAACCTAAGCGAGCTAAGTGTTCGAAAATTTATGTCGGCCGACAAAACAACACGGAATGCTATTTTAAAGTGAACTAAAGTAATAGTGGCGCATCAACTTAATTTGAAATAAGCAATAACAGTACCGCGGTTAAACAGTGAAAAACTAAATCATGGTGTGTTAAACAGTGCATTCGCAGCAGAGGTGCAAAACAGCGGAGTTCTTCAGACGTTAAGTATTAACTGAGTTTTAAACAAGATTATTTTCCCCTTTTCCACAGAGTATAAGTCAACATAAATAAATTGTAAATCTAAAATGTACATCAGAGATCTCAAAGTGGGGTTTAATAGAACGATAAAATCAAAGAACGAATGTGTGTGAGTGTGTAGCTAAAGCACGTATTGGTTCATGGCAAATAGTAAATAGTTGGGGTATACCATAGTTGTCATAAGCTAGCTAATTAAGAAATATTTTATTACGTTTGATTTCACAAATTGTTGCTCATTCTACAAGTATTTGCTCTAAATGTCATGAAAGAGAGACGAAGTAGTTATTTTGAATAATAAATCAGAGGCAACTTGTTTTAGCACAAACGGCGTATTTGATCTTTGCCTATATCAAATCCAAATAATCCTTTTTGCAGCAGTTTCGTCTGAACGACCCTTGGAATAAAACCCTAAGGTAAGAGTTGATTATAATTTAATTAATTGAGAAGTTTCATTGGCGCCCGAACAGGGACGGCGAATATAATTTGTGGTTATATTCGCCAGACCTAATTAAGCTGCAGAACGGGTTATTTGGAAGTGAGGGCGTGGTTAAATAAATTAATTTCATAATGGAGAAAATAAATGAAATTGATGTAGTTGTCGGCAGTGAGGCCGAAAATAAATCGATGTATGAAAACACGTCAACTGAGTCGGCCAATAAAGGCGATTCAGGTATTCAAACAGAGTCACTGTTAACGAGTGACAGTAATGTAAACGGATCTGTATTAATTAGTGAGGGGGGAGTAACTTCCACCCCTATTACAATTAAAACAAACATAAAAGAAAAAGAATTGTCATTGGAAGATATATTTGATTTTATGAAAAACAATTTCAGTAAAGTGAATAGTAATTTTGATGAACAGAATGTTAAATTCAATGAGTTAAAGGGCGATATAAATAATATTGACCAAAAATTTGATAAGCGTTTATGTGAAATCAATACAAAATTTGATGAGCGTTTATATGACATGAAACAACAGAGTGTCAAGTTAGAAGACAATATTAATAAACGTTTAAATGAGACGAATGAATGTTTCAATACATTGAAAGAACAAATAATAGAGTCAATAGGAGAACAGATTAAAAGTAATAGTAATAATGACAATAAAAAAGTAACAAGTGAGAGAAATAATGATATAATTAAGAATGTGGTATTAGAGAGTGATATGCTGAAAATAGATAGTGAAACAGTAAGTGAGAGTGAGAAAATGATAAGTTGTAATGGAGTAATAATTAGTGTTGTTGAATTAGAAAAAGAATGGAAAGAAAGAGTAGATGAATGTGTAGGGCAGAGGGTAGATTTTCCCCTTATTTGTGATGAACCAGAGTGTTCAAAAGTGTTAATTTTGGGCAAGAGACCCTTATTAATGAAAGATTTGAGTTGTTTAATTTTGTTGAATAATTTTGTACCCTCTGCGTGGAATGATAAAAGTATGATATGTTGTTATGATGAGAGAACTTTAGATAGAGAATGGTGTATTGACAAAGAGACAGAATTGTATGAATTACAGAGAGATTATGGTGAGTGGAAAGAAATGTTAGAAGTATGTTTAAACAAGAGTAATTTACTGTATGATGAAAAAGTAACTGACCCGATATTGGAAATATTTACCGACGGAGACTTTACAAAGAATACTGATGTTGACCTAGTATATGATTATTATGGTAAAATGAATAAACAGAAATTGTATGGTTACAAAACACAAGATAACCGTATACGGAATGTAAATAAAATTCAAAATTGTTATTTGAAACCCCGATTAATTTTTGACGATGGAGGTTGAAATTCATAAATTCACAATTGGACAATTTCAAATGTGTTAATATACGGTAATGACCTAGCTGATTTTTGGTATTGAAGTGTGACACAACTGAATAATTATTGTTGAAGAGTTGTAAATACATATGTAGTGAAATTAATTGTATGTATTATAAAATGTTGAATTGTTTGTATGAAATAACATTGTTGTTAAGTGTTTCAGAGGTTACACGGAGATATTGGTGTGTGTGTGTGTGTGTGGTGTGTATTTTGTATTCATGTAAATAAGTGGATTGTAAGTATAAAGTTCATAATACTAATCAGATAGAATAAAATGCTTACAGGTGTGAAAAAATGTTGATTCAATAATATGAATTGAGATAATAGCATTAAATAGAAATTGTAATTAAAAGAGAAATAATAACTGAAAGGTGAATTAAAATAATATTTGGCTTAAATTGTAAGAAATAGCCATTTATAAATATGTTATCTAAAAAATTTATAAAAAAACTGAAAAGTACAGGTGTTAGTACATGATGTAACCAGAATGTTTATACTATGTGAGTCTTGCAGACTAGTGTTTATATAAACAGGTGTGGTATGTTGAGACTAATGTCTGGAGTCATGCTTGGTGACAATAACAAAAAATGTTGCAGTCTGCTGAATCAGTATCTTATTGTGATAGAAAAGAATTAAAATTTTTTTTTTCAGACCAAATAATAATGAGGCAATTACTGTAACTTTTGAGATTAATTGAATTAATTAAAGTAAATTAAATACAACTAAATTAATTTAGTAATAAAATTAATAGAAACGATGATTTTTAACAATGAACTTAACTTTATTTTCATTTAAATTCAAATTGGAATTATAAAGTAAATACTAATTGATGTAAATAAGGATTTAACTTATTAAAATATTCATTTAAACTGAAAACTGAATGAAATGTTGGAGCTGAAACGGTGTTTGGGAATTAAGATGTGTATATTACTGTCCATATAGATTTTTCATATGCTATGAATTTTTTGTCCTATTCATATATATAGTAGTTAAGGATACCTTGTATAATCTATGTATCATTTTGGAGGGCAATAGTGTATGGGGAATATTATTCAATTCAACTGGAATTTATGTGTACCATTGTAAAACAATATTGTTTTATTAATACTATATTTTTTTTTTGGTCTATAATATAAAATGAGCCAGTACGTTGTCAATGAACCAGTACGGCTAAGAGGAAACAAATCAGATGTGGGATATGGAGTGGTGGAAAGCCGTTTGTCAATTTTTAATTACATGTTTTAAAGTCAGGCGATACTGGGTCTGGTATCTGTTCGATTTTTCGGTGTTGGGATCTCGAACAGAGAAGTCCAGTAAGATCGGATAGGTGCTGTCGCAGTCGCCAGACTAGGGGGGTAAGAACCCATGATTTAGTAGTGTTCAGGGGGGTTGCGGTGCCATGTCCTCACTGATCCTCTTAGGTTTAGGCAATAAGAGTTTGAACGCTTCGGCCTTCAATCTCTTATTGGGGGGGTATTGTGACGGTACGGAATTGTGAGCCACCCCAGTTTAATTTCATATTAATAAATCATCATTTTAAGCACTTTCCAAATTGCCAGACTTTCACCTGTGGGGAGCCCCAAGCAGCAGTGCAACATACATACAGTCAGCCAAAACAATTGCCAGACGCATTGCGTAATCACATAGCAGCAGCCTTGTGAAACAGTCTACAGTCTGCTGTGTGTCATCAGAGAGAGTGGTAATAAGCAGCATACAGTGCAGATAAAAATTACATAGTGGCCTCGGGTGTAAGATAGGCCGCAGTTAAGAGTAGGCCTATCTTTGTAAATACTAAAACTAATATAAAAACTGTATAACGCGCGGCCAACCTAAGCGAGCTAAGTGTTCGAAAATTTATGTCGGCCGACAAAACAACACGGAATGCTATTTTAAAGTGAACTAAAGTAATAGTGGCGCATCAACTTAATTTGAAATAAGCAATAACAGTACCGCGGTTAAACAGTGAAAAACTAAATCATGGTGTGTTAAACAGTGCATTCGCAGCAGAGGTGCAAAACAGCGGAGTTCTTCAGACGTTAAGTATTAACTGAGTTTTAAACAAGATTATTTTCCCCTTTTCCACAGAGTATAAGTCAACATAAATAAATTGTAAATCTAAAATGTACATCAGAGATCTCAAAGTGGGGTTTAATAGAACGATAAAATCAAAGAACGAATGTGTGTGAGTGTGTAGCTAAAGCACGTATTGGTTCATGGCAAATAGTAAATAGTTGGGGTATACCATAGTTGTCATAAGCTAGCTAATTAAGAAATATTTTATTACGTTTGATTTCACAAATTGTTGCTCATTCTACAAGTATTTGCTCTAAATGTCATGAAAGAGAGACGAAGTAGTTATTTTGAATAATAAATCAGAGGCAACTTGTTTTAGCACAAACGGCGTATTTGATCTTTGCCTATATCAAATCCAAATAATCCTTTTTGCAGCAGTTTCGTCTGAACGACCCTTGGAATAAAACCCTAAGGTAAGAGTTGATTATAATTTAATTAATTGAGAAGTTTCACTGGGAATGGTCCAGCAATGTCCATGGCAATTCTTTCGAAAGGCAATCCAATGTTATACTGTCTTATTTTTCCCTTGCTTCTGGTTTGTGGGCCCTTGCTTTCAGCACATTTTTCACACGTCCGAACCCATTCCTCTACGTCGTGGCGAAGATGAAGCCAATAGAATCGCTTCCGCATTTTGTCAAGGGTTTTGTTAACGCCAAGATGGCCTCCAGATGTTCCATCATGCATCTCCTTTAAAACAGACTACACTTTACTTCGGGGAACTATCAACTGCATGACCACGTCTCGTCCGTCTGCACTTTCCCAAGCCCTTTTCAGCAATCCGTTTTCTAAGGTAAGAGATTCCCATTGTTCCCAGTAGCTTTTCAACACTTCCGAACCATGGTAGATAACTTGCTAATCCAGGCGGCGACCTTCCTCTTTTAATGTCAAGATCGGTCCGATGTCTTCATCAGTCATCTGTTCTTGTCGACAGTCTTGTGTTGTCCAGCCGTCTGCCAGGAAATCTATAGTGATGGCTTGAACATGTTCGCTTGAGTTTTGTTCTTCCTTTCTGTGGGAATGTCGGCAGTCTTCCGGGCATGGTCTTCGTGATAAGCCATCTGCATTACCATGCAGGCCCCCCTGCCGATGTTGTACTCTTGCAGACGTTCGAGCCACCTTGCCAACTGTCCCTCCACATTTTTAAATCTCAAGAGCCATGCAAGTGCAGCATGGTCAGTACGTAGTGAAAACTCTCTCCCACAGAGGTATTTATTGAAGTGCTCTAAAGCTCTGACAATTGCCAACAACTCTCCTTGTAACACAATAATTTCTCACCGGTTTAGAAAGCGTCTTGCTGTAATACGCTATTACTCGTTCTTCACTTGAGACAAAACTGCTCCTAGACCAGTATTGCTTGCGTCTGTGTCTACGACGTACTTCCCTTTGGAAGCTGGAAAAGCGAGAATTGGCTGCGAACATAATGCAATCTTCAAAGTCCTAAATGCTTGGTCACACTCTCTCGACCACTGGAAGTTTCGTTTATTTTTCATTAGCTCATGTAGTGGTTTAGCAATAGTAGCGAAGCCTTTCACAAACCGTATGTAATATGACCATAACCCTAGGAAACTCCGAACTTCGTGTTTACTCTTCGGCACTGGCCAGTCTCTTACGGTGTCTACTTTATTAGGACCCATGCTAACACCCGCTGCCAAAACCAGATGGCCCAGATACTGCACTTCCTTCTAAAATAGAGAACACTTCTTCGGGCTCAGCTTCAGTTGAGCACAGTGAATTCTAGTTATAACCTCATTGAGGTTTTTCAAATGGTCTTTGAAAGTCTTCCCGATGACTATGACATCGTCTAAATAAACAATGCAAGTTTTCCATGTCAGGCCTCAGAGTACCAGATCAATCTTTCAAATTTTGCCGGTGCATTACAGAGTCCAAATGGCATGACGTTAAATTGGAATCAATCACTTGGGGTCGAGAAAGCGGTCTTTTCCTTCGTCTTCTTCATGAAGACCCACTTTTTCAGGTCCAATTTGGAAAACCACTGTGCTCCGGACGTGTCGAGTGTATCGTCAACGCGAGGTAATGGATAGCAGTCTTTCTTTGTAATGTCATTTCTACGCAGAAACGCAATCCACCATCCTTCTTTGCTACCAGCACTACAGGAGAAGACCAAGCACTTGATGAAGGTTCGATTACTCCCTCTGTCAACATGTCCTGTACTAACCGAGACATTTCCCCTCTTGCTTAGATAATGGAGGCCTTCGAGGAGGTTGGCGTATCGGTGTTGTGTCCCCGGTATTGATGTGATGTTGTAAAAGAGAGGTTCTTCCCAGTGACTGTCCCCGAACTACAAAAGAATCTTTGAATTCATGTAAAAACCGTCTGAATTCTTTTACCTCACCACTTGAGAGGTCGTTAGAAGATCTCTTCAATAATTCCTGCAGTTCCTCTGGCAATTAGGAAGTATCCGAAGCACAACTGGATCTTCGTTGCGTCATTCCGGCTACCCAGGCCACGGGAGTTAATTTGCCTAGGAGCGTATTGCTTTGTAAAGTGACAGCTTGATCCAAAATATTCGCCACTCTAATAGGTACATTTCCAGTTTTGTCAGGATTAATTACACTTCTGGCAATTAGTATGCCCGGTGTGCTGACTACCTGGGGTTCCCCTAGCACTACCTCGGTTCTAACCATGATGATCTTTTCGGAGTTTGGCGGAACAGTTACGGCCACTTGGTTTACGACATCCATCGATTTTTCTGCTGTTGTCATTGTTGATAGCATTACCTCTTTGCCTCCGATTCTCAAGACATTGTTTCTGAAGTCGACTATAAATCCATATGCGTTCATAACGTCCACACCAAGAATTGCTTCATCCATAATGTCTGCAACAAGTACTTGATGATTAAACTCAAGTCAACCGAGGCGTAGTTGTATCTCCACTTTTCCAAACACTTTTACAGGCCATCCAGAAGCTGTTTGCAAGCTGCAAGAGCACCAGATTGGCTTGAGATCTTTCACCACGTCGGGGCGCACAACAGAAACTGTTGCGCCTGTGTCAACTGTAATCGAGGTTGGCCTTTCTTGAACAAATCCAGTAACTACCAAGCTCCCGCTGTTTTTATGAAGTGTAGAAGTTGCGTATTGTCTAGGGGCTTCATTCCTCCAGTTAGTCAGCACACGCCCCGTTGTACCGACTATTGCTCGTTTCCCTGCTGCTGAATTCTAACCTGACAATCTCGTTGTAGATGTCCAGGTTTCCCACATTTATGACACTTCGGTCTTCCATCCTTTCTTATTTTATTCTGTGGCGCCGACCGTCGAGTCTCTGTTCCTTGTTCTTCTTCCTCATCGTCTGTGCCGTCGCGATCTTTTAGCGGCCTCAAATTGCAAAGCATGTACCAGGGTGTCTGCACTGTTCTGGTGTATTGCCATTCTTAACACTTGCTGTAGTTCGTTATCTCGGACTCTGGCAGTAAATGTCTGCATCGCAAAACTCTTTTCAAAATCTTCTGGCGCTTCAGGATAGGCCAGTCTAATTAGTCTGTTGATACTTGCTTCAAACTGTTGAAGACTCTCCCCAGAATGCTGTCGCCTTGCTCTCAACTGGGTGGAGTACACATCTCGCAAATGTTTATCACCATACCGTAATTCCAGAGCTTTTATCTATTCGGCAAAGGTGTTTTGGTTGTCAGGTGGCACTTTCTGTAGTAATTCTGCCGCAGGTCCTTTTAATGCAAGAAAGAGTGAAACAGCCTTGTCTTTCTCTGTCCAATTATTTGTGCATGCAGCAGCTTCAAATTGGCGGAGATACGTTGTCCAGTGACTGCTGCCGTCAAAGGTTGGAGCTTTGACATGAACTGTCCCTACTGCAGGCAAAGTTACTTTCTCTATTGACTTATTTTCTGTGTCTTTCTCTTTCTTTATCATTGGTACAGTCTGTTCAGAAATTTGTTTGGTTGTATTTTCATGAACTGTTCAACTTCATTTTTAATTTGCTCTTTTATATTTGCCACTGAGTTTTCTACTGCAGATATTTTTGTTGACATAGCTTCTTCCACAGTCAAGACAGATTTTTCTACTTCAGCTATTTTATTTGACATGGATTCTTCTACGTCAGATATTCTGGTAATCTGATTATTAACCTCACCTCGTAATTCACCTACGTCACCAAGTAGGAGACCCAATTCTGGGGTAGTATGTTCTTGCATCTGCTTTTGCTCATGAATTAGCGCTTTGATATCACCTGCTTCACGTTTACATTCCTATGCTTCCTGCTTACGTCGTTCCTCTGTTTCTTCCCTTTCTTGTCTTCATTCTTCTTTTTGTCATCTTTCTGCTTCTTCCGCCTCCTGTCTGCGTTTCTCATTCTGTAGTTTCTCTATCTGTAACAGCAGCGCCTGTAAATTTTCCATCACCTGACTGGCATCCATTTTTTTCCGATTAATTACAAATTACACTCATCTTGTAAAAAGTGTCCACTGTTCCCACTGTTAACCGTTCTATCCCAGTTCTGACACCACTGTTACGACGGTCTACTTGATCGTCGTAGGTACAGTGGAAACAAAATACAAAGACACCAATTAAGTCACTAATCACCAGCTTTAATTTTCATAGTTAAACAGTTCGTAATTAACAACTCTGTCTCTTATAACAAATCAAATAAAAATTGTTCACACGGAAATAAATGTCAACTAATATTAAAACACAATTGTATTACAATATACCATCCGTTTATAAAACACAACACTTAACTACTTGAACGCGCACAGTAATCTCGCCCGATAATAACTCGAACCGCATTGAAAATATATCGCTGCTGTACTGAACTGAACATTGGTGAGTACTGATATTTATATCCCCCCAAATTACTAGATTATTCCATAATGTGCGGTAGCACCAGTATAGTTACGACGTAATTACTTGCGGCCTTGACATAGTCCGTGCGCCCGCGTGAAGTCTGGCACAATCTAGAAAATGCGTCGACAAGCAAGTATGCCACACACGTTACATTCCGGATCACTTGGAACATTCGATAAACACGTAGATTGTTCTGTGATGTCGTAACAATATGAACAATACCAAATAAACAAACATGTAAAAGAAGAGTGCCATGAAAATCTATTGAACATCATGATGGAGTTCAAAAATTGTATCGCATTTGAGATATTGCGGCAAAATGGAAATCAACATAATCACTGATATAATATATAGACCCGAATCTAAACATAAACACTCCACAATCAAATCAGTTCTCGAGAAACTTTAGACACAAATGTATATTTCATGATCACTAATCAGTGTTTTCAAATTCATTTTTTCTGTAAATAGTAATTGTTTTGCAATATTGTGACCGAAAGTGCACAGTGTAAATATACTGACGATGGTCTATGGCCAAAATCGATAGAAATTAAGAATGTGAGTAATTTAAAACTTTATCATAAATCATATGTATGGTATCTTTAGGCTATGAACAATTAATACACTACAATAGAAGGTTTAGACTCATCATGAACCAAACTAACTTAATATGCATGACCGAACTCTATAACGTCATTTGCACAGACGTTATGTGCAACTGGACCCTATCTTCCAAATGACCTTCATAATAGTGATAATCAGGTCTATACTGGTTTTAACTTCAATCACCTATCCAGAATTTAAAAATTCTAATTAACACAAATGGAGATACAGACATTTACCACACTTTTGGTCTGTATCTATTCTTTTTGTATCAGCAGTGGTTTTTTAAAATACAACATCATAATATAACTGTAAGATGATCTTTTTTTACGATTTTTGATATGCTAAAATACAAACATGCCTTACATTTATGTAAAACTTGAATTTTCAATGACTGATATTCTGAAATGTCTATTAGATGGGACAATTATTTTTATCACATTTATACCCCATCAAAATTTGATTTTTTTAACGTAGTTACAGTGTGTTACACATACTCATTTACATTTCTGCATTTCTGATGTTTTGAATATAACCAATCTTCTGCAAAACATAAACATTCAATCTCCCCATAATCCTATTTAGTACTTCTAGTCTATCAATATAATTTTGCTGTGAAAATCTGCATATACAAACTAAACTGTCACAGAGATTTAGCACATCTGACAGGTACTGTATATAACAATTTGTAAATCACATGAAGTGTAGAAGAATTTGAAAGGCTGGCCTTAAACACACTGGAAACTAGTTGATTACTTACCCGAAATTTTTCATCCCTTGTGCTGCATATCACTCCAGGATCCCCTCTCCATGCTTTGACAAAGAAATTCCATAACAATAATGAAGTTGTCAAGAACAGCAGAGAGATAAGGAAGTCAACAGCAGGTGCTATCCAGACGAACCACGCAACATAAAACCAGAACTGCCCAAAAGGAAACATGATTGGCATGAACATGTGGTGGAACTATACTACAGTTTACCTAAGTGTTGTCTAACGAAAGGGTTGGAATACCTTACTGAGCTAAAGTTAATGATAAATGCCACCAGTACTGAGAAGCACTATCCGACAGCCACATATAATGGCCAAATACCACTTTATGCTCCTTTTATTTTTTTTTGCTACATTACTGGTGACTAAAAAAATGAGAAAAGCAATCTTATCATTTGTTTATTTTTTCATTATCTATCTTACCAGTGGGTGTAAATGTGGCACATATAATTACAAAATACACACTTCATTACTAATTTCATATATAAAAGTAACCACAAAAAAGTTAATTTTTGAGATCAGTGTCATGTGCATTAAATTGTAATGTTAGTTTTTAAAAGGTAATCTGAATTTAACCAATGGCTGATTCTGTGAGTAAGCAATTATAAAAGCATATACCATAAGTCAAAAAAAATGTTTATTCATATTTCCACCATGGTTATAATGTTGTATACAACTGCCAATAATGTTATCACAATATTATAGCGGTTTACACAATATTATTGTGTTTACTAAATTCACACAATTTACATGAGAATGAGTCAATAATTATCTGCAATGTACTTGTACTTGTCTATTGTTGACAACACCGTTGGTTACGTGTGCATCACTAATCTGAACAGCTTTGTAATAACATTACTAAGCCGTTTTCAAGTAGCTATGGCATTCCGATTTTGTTGCTGTGACAATACCAAAAAGAATAATTGTGGTTTGAAACTGGATCAGGGTTCACCATCGAATAATTTCAGCACAATTCAGAATAGCGTTGTACTGCAGCTAATGTCTATGAGTGGATCGAAAAAGTAGAAAATGGTCTCACACACGAAGAAGAAACCTATGAAGAAGGAACCAGACCATCCCACTCATGGTCATCCAGGGTCACAACTGATGACAATATTGAGTGCACACATGATGTGGTTTTGTTAGACTAATTTGAAAAACATTGCAAATTCATCATGGTTCTGCTTTCAAAAAGTTTGTTCAAGATTGGTTCCAAACCAACTCAATGTGTTGCAAATAAACAAAACATCTGGATATCCACTATCTAAATTTGAATCGTTATGGTAACAAAGGTGATCCCTTCCTGGAGAGAATCATTACTGGTGATGAAACACAGATCCACCATTACAAAACTGAGAGTAAACAGTATAATATGATATGGACATGACCACAGTTACCTACCAAGGAAGCCAACTGTCAGCAGGAAAACTAAAGTTAAAAGTGTTTTTGAGACCACCGAGACTACTGCTGAAACTCATCAGAATGGGCCTCAACAAATAAAGAGTACTCATTACAGTAAGCTAATTACTGACAGGCTAAAGCTGAAATTCAAAACAAACATCAAAGCTACCACTGAAAGGGGTTGTGCTATTTCATGACTCTGCCCATCTACATACTGCTGCTCACACTGTTGAACCTTCCAGAAAAAAAATTAAAGTATTGGCTTGTTCTCCATATAGTCCCCTGAATATTACTGACAGAATATCACCTGTTTGAACTACACAAAATGTAATAAGGGGTTACTGATTAACATCAGACCAAGAACTGAAGGAAGCAGTGTGGCTCATTGCTCGCCAAAATGTTTTCTTTTCTAGGATGTAAAGAACTTGTTAAAACACTCGATGAAACAAGTGCGTTGAAAAGCGAGGGACTGTGTGGAAAAATGATATTGTAAGTTCTCTATTTTCATTTATACTTTCATGTAAACCTGATACATAGGCTGATATTTGGCCTATTTAAGTTTCAGACGATTCTCAACAGTAATTTATCCCAATGCAACAGAAAATTAAGAAACAAATATGTTGAAATAGTATAGTAGTATGTATTAAAAACCATGGACGAGGTGAACAGTTTGCTTTAGCTCATTTTATTGTTATCAGAATCAAGGAGGTGGCATCACTGCTACTGCTGATGAGACCTGAAATGTCTATAAATGGGCTGATGCACTAATGGCATACAACTTTCCATTAAACCTAAATTCATAGAGATGTCAGCAAACATCTACTAAAAAATTATTATTATCAGGATACAAAAATCTGGTCACAGGTGAAAATATATAAATGGACATGCATGCTGTCACACTTCAATGAAACTCGGACATGTTGTTCACAGCGAATGTGTGTTACTTTCTATCAACACTGCCATTATGATTAGTAATGCACATCTTTACCTATTAATTTGTTGCAAAAACTTATCTACAAAATTTCAGATTGCTTATCTAGACTTTCCCCCTGCTTAATTACTACCTGCTTATGAATTTAAAAAATATGACTTAAAAGATAATGCCATTACAAAACTAGTGACCAATCTAAAAAATGTAAAAGTTAACATTACCAATGAAAGGCCAATAACAAATGTATAACTCTCTTATAACTTATAGAGCAGTAATTCTGTCATTTGACCTCACAAAAAATGAAACATGGATCAAACTTTGCACAATGAAAATACATATAAAATACAATGTTTTTAAAAAATCTTTGCATCCCCACCCCTTGGACTTTTTTATTTATAGTTAATAACAATTACAAAAATTTTATTTTTTAATTAACTTTTTAAATATTTGTCCTAATATAAAAAAACAAAGTTTACGTGAAAGAGCAAGAAATTTTGCACAAAAATGGCTCTATTGATTATTTTCGTAAAATTGATAGTTTTCTTGCAAAACGCGATAAAATGACGTAGTGCATATTTGTTGTCGCTCCTGCGGCATTTTCGCGCTAATTTTTCGGCGCGCTCAGACTTTTTTGCTCGAGACTTTGTTTTCAATGGTTCTAAAAAAATTGTGAAAAGACGTATTTTGTAGAGAAAAACATAAGCTTTACAATGACGTAAAAAGAATTTGTGTTACTACTTTCACTAAAAAAATATGGCAACTCAAACTTAGGTATAAGTTTTCAAGTGACGCGAGTTAGAGAAAATCGTCATACTATTAAAAATAATTTATGAAATTCCTTGTACTATTGAATTTATCTTAACAAGAGTATGTATATTTATGTACATATAATGATTTTTCGATATAGATTATAAATTTAAAACGCCGAACATTATAAAATTTGTAAATTTTGTTGATTTTGAAAATTTTAAGAATTTTACACTTTAAGTCGCTATAATTTCTTAAATATTTGGTCAAAAAAAAAAAAAAAAATCAAGAGCCATTTTAAAGCTGGAAGTATCTACTTTTTAACGGTATTCAGCATTTTTCAGTACTGATCTTCCTTTATTATGTAATATGAAAAGTTGCGGATATTTTGCTTCAGGGTACTTTTCTTACGTATAATTAACTCACAATTTACTGGTTTAATAATTCACTATGAAACTTTGGGAAAAGATTCTCATATATACAGTTTGTAAGCCTACAAAAGGAATTTTACCTGAGTGTTTCAGTAAAAAATACGAGGGTATAGAAAACAGGTGTGCGCGCTTGATGTGCCGACGCCGGGTCTCGCTGCCGGGACCTCTAACGCCTTAGGAGTTGGCGCATGCGCAGACGACTTTCAGCGTGGTTCCAAGCCGGCTGCACCATTTTTTATTTATGTTTCAACAGTCATTTCGGAGTTACATGATATTTTGTCTAAGTTTGTTTATTAACAAAATGTAAATTTATAATGTAATTTACATGTACATTAAAATGTAATTTTAACACTATTTTAAAAACATTTTTAATAATTGTAAATAATTCTAAAAACTATAAATTAATTATAAATAAATTACTTAAGTGTTCCATTTTCCATTAAAACTTAATATTATTTCAAAATTCGTTTATTTATATACTTAATATACAAAAATTGTAAATATGTTCATAGCAAAAAGACATTTAATAGAATAAATTTAATTTTTTAATTAGCTAATAAACATATTGACATTGTTTACGTCTCATTTTGTAGAGAATTAAATAAGCTATAACATTTATCTATTATTTTTTTCGAATAAACGCAGGAAATCGATGAAAACTTCAAGAAACTACACCCAAATTTCCCGGATGAGCAAATGTCATAAAAATAACACAATTGAATCTTCATAACTCGGCGAATCTTGGTCGTACAAAAAATAAAAAATAAATTAAAATACGCAGAATTTTATCAGCTACAATTTTTATTTGGATCATTTTAAGGACAAATGAAGAGAAAAGGTGAAAATGCAGAAAAACTTATTTTTCACCCCTTTAAGAGGGGGTGGAAAAAAAAGTCCAGGACTTAGGGGTGCAAAGATTTTTTTTAAATGAATGCAACATAGTTAAAGGTCATATTTCCAAATTTTTAACCAAATTTCATTTTTTGCAAGGTTTTTGCCTTTTTTTGGTATAGAATGACTGCTCTATTATTTTATATTTTTTCTTAATAGTTTATTGGGTTTTGTAATTAAAACAGGATCTTATACATAAAAAAACATATTTAGATTCAATTTCCAGATATAATGGTAAGCATCTAGTGTTGAAAATGGACAGGCATTGTTGAAAATGCTATTCTAATGTTAATAATATTGCTAATAAAGAATTGTCTGAGTTCTTTCAGAAGCTGTGTCATGTCTATGATTGTTAAAGTCAAAATACACCCCAACCACTTACATTCAGTGATACAATAATTATCTAATAGTATATTTTTAATTATCCAATATGTTTCAACTTATTCTTCTAATGTGGATTTGAATTACCTCAATTTACACCTTCTTTTTCACGAATTCTTTGAATTTCTGCACACCTCACAGTGAGTGAGGTTTTATAAGTTCGAGATCTAGCCCTGTACAATAATAAGTTTTAAAAATTATAAAAATAACCTTTTAAAATACTAACTTTAGTAGCAAGGTACACTGCCATAGGAAGTACATTCATAAGTCTATCATCAAACACATATCTGCCCGCAAAATAAAGTCCTATGTAACCAGCACACAGGATGGCTATCTTCACGGGATATGGTAAGTCTGTCTGTAATGTCAGTCCAATTGCATAGAACACTAAAAATGGTGTGCCTACCATACACCAATATCTAATTCTCTGTAACAGAAATGTTCAAAAATACGCTGGTAAGTCTACAAGTATTATTATGGTGCACTACGCTCCATTTACATAAAAAGATACACTCCCAATCTGTATTAAATTAAGTCCTCCCTACACGTGCGCACGCGTGTACACACACAAATAATTAATATATAGCTACTGTATATGTGCGCGCACGTGCGGATGTGTGTGTGTAAATGGATTAAGTTTATTCTGATTATTTTCTTAATGAACTATTAGAATAAGGTAGACAATTCTGCACAATATTTGAATTTCAAAACAAAATTAATAACCACATAAAATTATCTACTGTACAGACCATCAGTAAAATAAATACTACCACTCAGTTATTAAAAATATTCATTTCTTGCAAAGTACAAATAGGCTTAAATGATTATTATGATAACTGTTTATAATTTTACTTCACTCTGACGTCTAACATCTTGTGTTAGAAGAATTAAATACAGTGGAGTCCCAATATATCAAGGTAGAAATTACTTCCTTGAAAGGACTATATGGAATAACATACATGGAAAAGTTAACACAAATACTTACTATAGGAAGAACAGTGTATGTACTAAATATTGTAGTTACAAAGCTTGATGCATAAGTATCACCTTTACTACAAAAAGAAAAAATGCAGTGACGTATTTAACCTACAAAGGAACAATCTCAAGAGTTTCTGCTTCAAAATACTGCACCGTTTCTGTACAAATATTTCACACCACTGTCTAAATAGCATGTTATTGGTTGATAAATCCTCTGGCTCTTGTTCTACACAGTGCATTGTGCATTGGTGCAGTCTTTGCTGAATCTTCTTCTACACTTCTCCATCCAATTAATTCTCAATTTCAACAACTGAAATGGCTGTTACTTCAAATTGCACATCATTCTTCATAAAAATCAAAAATCCATTCTGAAAAATCTATTTTATCAGCCAGAAATCTGCTTAATAATGCCAGACAATGGTTGGCAACCACTATCATCAGTTTCACTTTCAGCATTCACACCACTCCACAAAATCTTTTTTCATGATTTTCCATTGCCTCCAGTTTTATTTCATCCTATGACTTGGCTAGCTAGTAAATTACATCCTTCAATGTTACTATTTTTAAAAAGTCTACAAAAGTTCCCTTACCTTTCACAGCATGCAGAAGAGACTGTGGGAGATGATAGCAACACTTTTTTTCAGGCAACCCAAAATGCTTGGTCCATAGATCATATCAAACTTGTGTGATTCCTGGAGGCAAAAACAGAGCACAGATTCCATCACATTTCAGTGTTTCTTCACTATGGGTGGGGTTGCATCATTATTATTTGTTAAGATTATATCACAAGGCAAACCTCATTCCTTTGGAAACATTTTAGTTTCATGTACAAAATCTTCAAAAAAAAAGTCTTAAAAAATATTTTTCTTAGTTGTCTGATGATAAGTTGGCTGCCAGAATAGGTTTATATAATCTAGTCCTTGAAGTTTTTGTTTTTAACTTCATTGCAAACTAGTTACAAACTATCTAGCAATTTTATTCTAATACATAAGTTAACAGTGTGTAGGATAAGCTCCCACCAGTACAGTTCCATTTAGTTCATGTGCTGAGAATTACTATACATATTTAGTTCACTAGTTCAAATGGTTTCTGTCTCTGCAATTGCCGAATGAGTCCAGCATTATCAAACAGTTGTAGCACTGCAATGTTTATGATTCCTTGAAGTGAAGATGAAAAAGAAGATATTTTCCCATTATTAGGGGTTTTTCTGGTTTGTGTAAGTGACAGGCAGTGATGACACTCCAATGTTTTTGAAAGATCAAGGCTTAGCAGACTGAACTATGACAACTACCTTTAATTTATGATTTCCTGTTGCATTTGATGGAATAAGAATTGTCGATCTTTCTTTACTTTTCTTGTGGTAAGTTTTTTCTTCAAGTGAAGTAAGCATCTTACATCGAAGCATTTTGAATTGAACCCTATTTAGTCACAGTTATACAGTTGATCAGAGTAAGATTTCCAATTCATATGGGATGTCAAAATTTGTTACAGAACTCCAGAACAGCCTCAGAATGAGCAGACAGTTTCTCTCCATACATTTAAAGTTGTGAGATGCCATGTTTCTCTTCTTCTACCTGTCCAACCAGCCTACGCTCACAATGAAATTATATTCTCCTTCCTTCATCTCATTTCTCAAAAACAACACATCACACATTTTCCCCTGGGCTGATATAGGCCCCCTTATCTTTATGCAACCCTATTACCTATGTTGACTAAACCAGATAAGTATACTAAATAACCAACCTAATAACATTATTTGGGCTACACATCTGGCCTTCTGTTCACAAAACCACTTCTCAACACACATCTCAGTTTTACCTGTTTTGCCACCAGTCTCGAACTATCACTTGCTAACTACTCAGTTTCAAGTTTTTTCACTGTTTCTCTTTCATCAACTATTCTTAAAGCTTTTAATTTCATGGTAAAAAATGTCTTCTTACTTTTATCATTCATGTTGAAATATATGACACACAACTGTTGGAATCACAGGTACACACACTGTACAATGAGTGTTCAGTAGTGAGCACTGATCTATTATTAAAATCATGTGATTATTTTAATACTTGCTTTCAAACTAGACCAAAGTAGAATTTGTCAATCAGGAAATGAAAATTGCAAGTATAGCCACAGTAATGGAAACAAAGAAATAGTTAAGTGATATAAATGATTATGTAATTATTTTTATTATGTAATCATTGTATTATTATATAACGGACATATGATTTTATGACTTACAGGTGGGTAAACCAAACAACAAGAGCAAGAAATGAGAGGACGAATAAAGTATAAAACTCTTATTTTACCACTTTACTGATAAAATAATAAGATGGTGCATTTTAAAATAGACAGACCATAGTAAAAAATTAAAAGTTAAAGGCCTGTGATGAACAAGTCTGCTTTGAAATTCTGAGAAGTGGGACGGGAATGAAGAATCAGCAGTTATACAAGTCCAGGTGTCACCAACATGTGTGGTTTTAGTTTTGTTGTTATTTCAATTTTACATGTTCCCCCAGTCTTGCTTTTACTTCTATCTATTGAGTTCTATCATTATTTTAATTCTATCATTCTGTATTTTCAAATTATTTGTGTTACATTCTATTAACATGAACTTTTATTGTTCAAAAGGATATTTCTCCTGCAAGCATAGTACATAATGTCTAACATTTTGAAATTTATGGGAGAAACGAAAGAGCTGAAGGAATAAAAATTACAATTAAAAATTTTCTGAATGTGATACAGAGACAACTGCAATATCAACTCCCACCTTATTACTATCATGAAGGTGGGAGGAAAATCAGGACAGTTTAAAAGCCCCAAAAAGACCAAATCCCAGGTTAGTCCCAAAACAAGTGTTTGACATCCATGTTATTTATCACACTGTTAATCAGTTTCACATTATTCAACAGCTTCATCCAATGCTAAGCTCAATGTTACTTGCAATTATTAGAGAAAACACGAACTTCAACAGCCAGATTTGTTCCTTTGAATTCTTTTTTAAAAAAACACACTGAATATAGGTAGACCTGTATAATAAAACCAGTTTAATTAGAATTAAGTTCTTTTTTCAACAAGCCAATTAATGTTAGATTTTCATACATTCTTCATCATGTGTCGTGACTTCTAATCATATTCTGTATTAAATTTATTGATACAAGTATTTTTAACTGTAACTAAATATAAAAAACAACTACACAAGTGTACAGTTATATTAACAGTTCTATTGTGATATAAATGTATATTTTATGTATGTGGGTGTAACGGTACAGAATTGTATGCTAAAAAGATAATAATTTAAATCAGTTTTAATTTTAAAGCAGTCAGTGTTCACCTTTAGGGGTACCTCGTGTTAACCAGCCACACACGCAACATTATTAAAAAACATACATCTGTGTTATGTCTGGAGCCTGCCCGGCTAGACGTATTACATAACCGCTGGCAAGCAGTCTCTCTGTGAAGTACAGAATGAGTAATTGCCACCCCAGTTTGCATCAGGCAGTCACATTAAGCAGTCAGTCAGTTGTTACCCAACAAGTTCGGTTGTTAACTATCAGCAAAGTCGTTGACTAACAACAGCTGAATAGCATTAGTTAACCAGAGTAAACGTAACGTCCGCCTCGGGAAAGTTTTGGTAGACCGAAATGTCTAAGTAGGTCTACCAAAGAGTGGAGTTCAATAATGTGACAACAAATAGTTTGTGTAAAAAAGGTTTTGAAGAGAGGAAGTTTGAATATTTACGTAAAAAACAGTTAAACAATATAGTGTGCAACACCGGGAACCTCGCATCGCCCGGTACCACGACGTAGTTTGTAAACATAATGAGAGTGTGTGAAGTAAAATGGGGAGAAAGAGAAAAGTTAACGAGAGTACTGGTGGTTGTAAGTATACATTAGCATAGGAACATTTTTATAAAATAGAGGTTAGCTATAGAAGTACCATTAAAAAGAAATAACGAGACAGACTACAAATTTTGAATTAATAAAATTATATTTGATTTTACTTAAACATGTGTTAGTGGTAAGTTATTAAGCCATAATCATTTCCTATTCTGTGCTGAAAACCTCGTCTTAACGTTCTGTGGAATTTTCTGAGTTTAAGGGGGGGGGGTCAGATAGTGGGATTATTTTAATTTTTGTAAGGGCAAGAGTGTAAAGGTTTCGATATTAAACCATAAAATATCGTGGCGACCTGGGCAGTTTAATAAGGTAAGTTTAACGAGATTATGACGGTAAGTAAAATTCTGGCAGCAGTGAGTTTTATTATGATTATTATTGTATTATTTTAAAAAGGTAAAAAGGTTAATAACGTTACATGGGTAATATGTATGTGAAGTAATAATAAAATGAAGTAGAAAGCTGAAAAAAAGTCAAAATATTGAATACTATTTAACTTCATTAACTTTTTTCTTTAATTACAATGAATAGAGGTTTAGAGAATGAAATAGGACTAGTATTAAAAGAGGTATCTGTTGTCTAGTACTAAAAGTTTTCACAAGGAAATTAATACGAACCACTCACTCCAAACAATCACTTCTCTTTATGTAAGAATAAACAGATGAATTCAAACCACTCATTTACCAACAATTAGTTACTTTTTGTAATGGTAATCAAGTGTAGTGATTCAGGAGCAGTGAACTATTCCACTGTGATAAAATCAGGCAGTGTGAATCAATTCTGCCATGTTATAAAGATCACTATATGAGCACTAACAAAATACTACAGACTTTCTTAATACTTATTACCTTATCACTAGAAAACCTCCTGCAAATATTTTGGTGTCTGTGAATTCCTGAGTGTTCCACTACTTTTTCCATTACCTTTTTACCTACCCAAGTTGATATTTTTGGATTACTAAGCATTGTAAACGGTGTTTCACCCTGTAAAACAAATGCTACAATTATTTATAAATACAAAGTTAATAATTTATCAGAGTTATATAAATTTATTATTGGCTGACTCAATAATCAATTCTAGAATGAAGCCTAACTCATACTAATTTCATATTCTTCTTTTGCCACACAAGCATCTTCCCATCTGTTTTTCCGTCTTAATAGTTATCCACAAATTTGCCTTCACTTCTGACTTATTACTCCAGCTTCCTCAAGAATGCTAAATACTCTTCTAGTCTCTCTCTCTCTCTCTCTCTCTCTCTCTCTCTCTCTCTCTCTCTCTCTCTCTCTCTCTCTCTCTCTCTCTCTCTCTCTCACTCCCCAATCATATTAATTAATAATTATAATATTGTAACGTTACATAACCCATGCCCAAATATGATAACACCATCACCATCGTTAAAACCAGTCATCACCCCATTCTAAAAGTCAGAAATGGGTATTATGTACCAAGCTATAAAAAACTTTGTACTACAAAACACTGTAAACAATAACAAAGTGAAATATAGTGTACAAAGTGAAATATAGTGTATTTAGTGAGAGTGTAAACTTTAAAAAAAAAAGCATCTCACAGATTGGTACTGTAGATGAAAAAACAATCAATTGTAGCAGTGGACTATATTGCTGCTGACAATTTTTGTATTTTGTAGGCCACAAAGGTCTTGTACCTAGGAATAATCTTTGTGTTTAATATAATGATTTTGTTTAAATATAAGATAACCCAGGGTTAGATATAAAATAATAATAATATAAAATAATACTATGTGAGCAATATGGCATAGGAAAATAGTTTAGAGTAAGGATACATTAAGAAAATAATAAATCATGAATGAATCAAATTAAAAGGAATTAAAATATAAAATACCAATGTATAAGATTAAGAAAAAAATAAAGACAACCCTTAGATAAATTAAATTCGATTATAAATAAAATCTAAAAAGGATTATTTTTCTAAAAAGAAGAAATAAATTTATAATAATTAATAATAGCCTATATACTAAAAAGATACTAACCTTTTACTAACCAAGATTCACCAATAAAAAACCATAAAAAATTCTTGGTTACTAACAGTAACCAACTAACAAGATTTAAATTAATTGTTAAAACGATTTGGAAGTGAACTTTTGAAAAAGTGTAATGCCTATAAAATTTTGAGAAATTAACGAATACCATTTGGAATAAGTAATGTAAAATTAATAAATTTCACAAGTGATGTCCACTACAATTTAGAACTCCTTCGAATAGAACCCTTCACGCCCGTAATTTGATGAAACTTTGAAAAGTCAACCTCCGAGATCCAGGCCTAGTTCACAGAACGTCGACATTTTGGTGAGATCGTTAACAAGTAAAATTTAACTAAATTATATCTCAACTATAACATTATAACACTAGAAACAGCACCATATCTTTAAACACTTCAGGAGAAGAGGTGACAATAAACTTTATTATTTTGTTAAACCAAAAAACAGCAAATGTGGACTGGTGAACATTCCAGCCGCCATTAAATAATTTTCGTGTTTAGTGAAGAAACGTAATCTGCGCTCTGGCGGATAACCAAGGAACTACATAATCTAAAATACTACAAATTATAATAAATTAATTTATGTAAAGCTTGGTATTAACCAATATTCATTTCTGACCATCTCATAGTACAAAGAACTCAAAAATAACCCTGGGGAATTAATAAATTATTTCTTTATTGTTTTTTGAAATAAAAAATAAAAATATTTGTTATACATTATATGTTTAAAAAATAAGATCGAACTAATGTTGTGTTGTCAGTAAGAATCGATTATACATTTCTGTTTTGGGAGAAGATAAAACAAAAATTTACTAAATAAATACAATGAATACTTTGTTATTTGAATAAAAATGTGTATTATTCTCAGTAGATAGTAGTTGGTTACAGATTGTCTGGAGACAGAGCAGAGAACGGACAACCAGAAAATATTACATACCATTTGGTGTTAATTTAACCTCAAATGTGTTTGTAAATGTCACAATCAGCTGGTCTCATGAGTGGAGAAATTTAAATTAATTCATCGTATGCCAAGAGAGTAATTTTCTTTGCACTCTCTCTTCTAACTACTGTACGGTCAAACAACAGTATTGAATTCACTCAAATAAAATCTAAGGGAAATATCTGCATATCACACACACTCGATTTTTGGAAACTTTGAACATAAATTATAACGAATTCTGTGACTCTCATTAAAGCGAGATTTTCGAAGAGCATAAATAGACGATAAGAAACCTTTTTAGGAAACGTCTATAAGACTCCCAGAGATTACCCGCGAGACGTTACAATATATCCATTAATTCCCATACAGAACAAACATTCACTTACCTGTGCATTAGCAATATCTAAGCTAGCACCATGTAAAACTAATGTTGTAATTGCACTATGATTTTTTGCTAATATAGCCCAGTGTAAAGCTGTGTTCTGCTGATATTTGTCTTGTATTGTTGTACAGGCACCAAATGTTAACAGTAATCTAGTGGGATCCAAACTGTAACAAGAAAAATATAACACTTTTTTTATTATGACCAATCTTTTACTATTTTCTACATAATTTTATATGCAGTTAACTTAAGTCTTATCTTAATTTGTAAAAAAAAAAGACAGGAAGGAGTAGAGAAAATGGATATGGAACAAATTAGATGAGAACCAACACCATACAGGGCAACGGGAAATGAGAATAAGATCTTATAAAATCTGTTGAAATGTATCGTAAAAAATCTCAAGACAAAACATAGTACATAGTAAGAGTCTTACAAACACAACATTTTCTCCCCCCCCCCCCCACAACATACATGCATGCACATGTACAAATTGCTAAAATTTGTATACATTTGGATAAAAGCCAAACATATCCATTTCTTATTCTGGATATGGTATATTTGTAAAACACTTACAACAAAACAAAATGTATTGCTGAATGCTAATTTCATAATACAAAATTATACATAAATCAAATATATATGAAATTACCTGTTAACTTTGTGGGCACTCCACATAAGTGGGGTCATCCCATTCCTGTCTTGCATGTTTGGGTTGACACCTTTAGCCACAAGGTATGCAACAATGGCTGTATGGCCAAACTGTGCTGCCAAGTGTATACAAGAACATCCATCACCATCACGCAATGATGGATCTGCTCCATATTGCATCAGGAGAGTCACACTGCCCAAATGGCCCTGTCTGACAGATCCAGTATATGTTAGTAAATTATGATGAAATGTTTAGCAAGTATCGGTCAATAACTACAGACTCAATTTTTACACCATTTGTGTCACATTCCAACAATATTTGTTGTTGAAATCAAAATCCATGTACGGACAATAGAGAAATAATCAAACACATTGAGACCAATTGAGATTAAAGAAATAAACAGACCAATTGAGTGAATGTGTGTGTTTACTATTCCCAGATGTCATTATACTTGAATAGATCAACAATTAAAATATTTAAAAAACATTATTAATAAATTATTACAAATTAATATACAGCAGAGTCTTGCTTATCCGACAAACGGACCGGCAGAACGTTGGATAAGCGAAAATGTCGGATAATAGGGAGGTGTTAAGAAAAAGCCTATTAAACGTCAAACTATGTTATAATTTCAAACTATGTTATAATTTTACACATTACGAACCTAATAATCATGTTTTACAATAAAACAACAGAAAAAATTAACTGAAAAAATGAACTTACAGTTACAGAATTGTCTGAAGTTAAATACACTTAAAAAGTTCAGTCCTGTGATGATTTAAAGACATTTTTGGTCGTAGTCTGCTTTCCTGACGAGTGCCGTTTCTTAGCTGCCAAGTCTCGCCATCTTTGCAGCATCATTATGTTGATTCCTGTAGCTTCTTCTTGTTGCTCAACGTATTTAATTGCAGTTTCTAGAGCCTTAACTCCGTCATTATGTGAAATTGTGAGAGGCTCAACAGTTGGTGCTTGATCTTGATCTTCAATTTTGTTGTCATCGCAATTGACAAGAGCGACAATTTCTCCATCAGTTACATACTGATCATCATCCTTCATCCAACTTTCGATTTCTTGCAAAGATGCATCCTCACATCCAGGGATATGTTGCACTAAAGGTAGAATGGTTTCTTCGGTTTCATCTGTGCTTTCCGTTTCCATACTTTCATCATCGCCTAGCAGCTTCTTCCATGATTTGGCAATTGTTGGAGCCCTTACGTCAGCCCAGGCCCTTGCAACCCAATAAGCAACACCCTTTACATTGATGCGTTTCAATTTTTCAATCATGTCTTGTCCTTCTTCAATTTCTTCTGTCACTGTGGACAGTAGCTTCCTGTGATAGTTCCTTTTTATCGTTTCCAAACGCCCTGATCCATAGGTTGGCATATGGCGGTTACATTGGGGGGCAGAAACATTGCCTTAATGTCACCATCTTGAAGCTCTTCTGCATCAGGGTGCATTGGAGCATTATCTATCAACAAAACTCCTTTTCTGGGTAAATTATTTTCTTTCAAAAACTTCTCTGTTGAAGGAATGAATTCCTTAAAAAAACCAGTCTTTGAAAATTTCACTGCTCATCCATGCGCTTTTCTGACTGTAGTATTTTACAGGAAGAGCGTTTTTTGAAACTGTTTTAAAGGCTCTAGGATTTTTGGACTTTCCAATCATTGCAAGGTCCACTTTGAGGTTTGCTGTAGCATTGCTGCATGCTAAAATTGTCAGCCTTTCCTTACTACGCTTGTAGCCAGGGGCTGCCGCTTCAGTTCTGGCTGCAAGACTCTTACTAGTAACATTTTGTAATTAAGGCCTGACTCATCACAGTTAAATATCTGATCACCCGTTAGGCTTTCAGTTTCAATAAATTCCTGAAATCTTCCTGAGATACTGGTATTGTCTATCGATTAGAGATTAATTATCACATGATATATTGGTAATTACATTACATAGTGTTACGTCATTACAGAATGTTCTACATATTTCTCGGCTATCCCAGTAGAGCCCAGCTGTATTGTTTGTGTGGCGTACATGACACTTACATGCCAGGCAGTGTTACATAATACGGAACATTCTCATATATTCGATAGTGTTGTTTGACAAGCTTCTCAACTAGCCCAACGGTGTTTCTGCCAAGGCCGTGCTGAAGTATCCTCTAGAATTTTCTATTGCTTGTTTGCTTGTTAAGGACGCATATTATGGAACCCTGCAGACCTGCCACTTAATTTTGTTCTTTCTTTCTGTGGCAATGTCAGCAGTCTTCCGGGCATGGTCTTCATGATAAGCCATCTGCATTACCATGCAGCCACCCCCACCTATGTTGTACCTTGAAGTTGTACTCTTGCAGACGTTCGAGCCACATTGCCAACTGCCCTTCCGGATTTTTAAATTTCAAGAGCCACGCAAGCACGGCATGGTTGGTGCATAGTGAAAACTCTCTCCCACAGAGGTATTTATGGAAGTGCTCCAAAGCTCAATGATTGCCAGCAACTCTCTCCTTGTAATGCAATAATTTCTCTCTGGTTTAGAAAGCGTCTTGCTGTAATACGCTATTACTCCTTCACCGTTTTGCACTTGAGACAAAACTGCTCCTAGACCAGTAATGCTTGCGTCTGTGTCTACCATGAACTTCTCTTTGGAAGCTGGGAAAGTGAGAATTGGCTGTTAACATAATGCAATTTTCAATGTCCTAAATGCTTGATCAACACTCTCTCGACCACTGGAAGTTTTGTTTATTTTCCGTTAGCTCATACAGTGGTTTAGCAATAGTAGCAAAGCCTTTCACAAAACGTCTGTAATATGAGCATGACCCCAGGAAACTCCGAACTTCATGTTTACTCTTCGGAACTGGCCAGTCTCTTACGGTTCTACTTTATTAGGATCCATGCTAACACCTGCCGCCAAAACCAGATGGCCCAGATACTGAACTTCCTTCTAGAATAGAGAACACTCTTTCGGACTAAGCTTCAGTTGGGCATCATGAATTCTAGTTAGAACGTCCTTAAGGTTTTCCAAATGGTCTTTGAAAGTCTTCCTGATGACTATGACATTGTCTAAATAAACAAGGCAATTTTTGCATGTCAGGCTTCGGACGACCACATCCATCAATCTTTTGAATGTTGCCGATGCACTACAGAGTCCAAATGGCATGACTTTAAAACTGAAGTGTGGGTTTTCAAGGAGATCACGTTTGGTTATACAACCCAAAGCGCCGTCGTGGTCGCTCACCTAAACTTTAGACTATCTGGGAAGGACCTTATACTGTGAAAAAGAGAATCAACGTTGTTGTCTATTGGATTCAACAGGAAGGACAGCAAAAGTTCAAGGTCGTCCACCTAGATCACCTGGCTAAGTATTACTTCAGAGATGGTTTGCCAGTTTGGGATGAACAGGCTTAAGGAGGGGGCAGTGTTACACCATTACAGAACGTTCTACATGTTTCTCAGCTATCCCAGCAGTGCACAGCTGTAATGTTTGTGTTGTACACAATACTTAACATACGAGACAGTGTTATGTAATACAAAACATTCTCATACATTCAATAGTGTTGTTCAACAAGCTTCTCAACTAGACCAACGGTGTATGTTTCTGCCAAGGCCGCATATTATGGAACCCTGCAGACTACAAATAGCCCACACCTGCCACTTATTTGTCGGGCGATTTACACAGTGCGTCTCAAGTGGTGGATTAGTGAAAAGCGATTTTAGTGCGGAATTCTTTGTAGTTGACATTATTATTTATGTGAACAGATTAACTTGAATTATTGTACAAGTATAATCTTGTTGAATAACGTGTTGATTACAAACTGTTAAATGTAATAATTAAAGCTGGTTTTTAATGACTTCATTGGTGTCTTGGCTACAAGAACTTTTATGAGGAAAATCATGACAAAACAGATTATGACTCAAAATGTGTTCACTTGTGCAAACCACTTGTGTTCACATTGTTACAGATCTCTAAAGTTCAGATTTTAGATTTACTTATGAGATAAAGAATTGTCTGGCCTGTCAGCCATAATTCCAAAAGTTGTTGAACAAATAGCAGATACCTATGAATACGAGGTCACATCCAATTAAAAGTTATCTGATTCATTTGCAAAGAATAGGCCACTGATTCAAGATGATACGGAAAAATACATTTAAAAAGTGAGATATGAGTTAAATAAATTGAGTTGAGAGGTAAAGGAAAATATAAATAATGAACAAATCACTTGAGATTGGATGATCCACTCAACTCACCTAACCGTGAAAGCATTTTGCTGTTTTGTAAAAATGTCAAAGAGATGACAACATGATGAACACATATATTAAACTAGTATAAAATGGTATCCCGTCAATCACATGATCTGCTACAGAAAATGAGCCATACTATCAAATAATAAGATTTGCATTCTACAGAAGATTAAGTATTCCCCTGAATTAGTAGCCGAAGTATTA
Source organism: Magicicada septendecula (assembly GCA_034769895.1). Taxonomy (NCBI): domain Eukaryota; kingdom Metazoa; phylum Arthropoda; class Insecta; order Hemiptera; family Cicadidae; genus Magicicada; species Magicicada septendecula. Next base: position 196,000,172 of record CM068370.1, on the reverse strand, counting down.
ACTATAAAAAGTCAGCGTATTTTAGTAGTCACAACAATGAACTTATAAGCTGACCCCATGTATTCAACACCAAAGGATATTTAGATTTTATTTTATAGCACGCTCTGAATAAGCAACTGTCAAGCAATCTGATAACTGCACTTACCGAACTGTTCAAGATTAGTATCCAATTTATTCCCCATATCCTTGATAGAATGTTCCAATGTATATTATGCACATGGAGGTGAAAACTTTTAATTAGCAATTAGTAATAATAATAATAATACTAATGTCACGTTTATAATTTACCTAGTTGCCCAGTGTAATGGTGTAGCTAATAATTCACCACCAATTGCATCAACAACTGCACCCTTTGATACATAATAACGTATGATGTCTTGTCGATTGTTGATGGCAGCCCAGTGTAGTAATGTTACAGTTTCGCTGTCTGGTTTGTTTACATCATATCCTGCCTCTACTAACTGTCTACATCGTTCCAACGAGCCATACTACAAAAAAAAAAAAAAAAAATTAAATAAAAAATGACAACTACGGAGATTAATGTTCGTACATTGCAGTAAATACATTTATTGTACATCTCAAGTTGGTTTTTCCATATACAGTACATAACCTGGAATCTTAATTCATAATTTTTGTTCTCAAAATATTTGGCTTTAGTAAAATTCATTTTCACGTCATTTCAACAAATAAATTATAGAAGACAGATAATATGAAATTAAATAATCAGTGTAATAATTAAGACTTCATATCCACTGCCAAATGTGTTGAATTCTGAATCAACGACGTATAAGTATATTTTACCAACTGAAAATCACAGACCACTTATGTTATAAACTTTATACAGCCATATATACAGACAGGCTGTAACTGGTCAACTGGTATTATGACTTCTTTTTTCCTTTTTTGTTTCTTCAATATGTCCAGTTTCTCCAAAACTGAGCTAATGATTTCATTTTAATCACAGTAATTTCTCAATTCCCAAATCAATTTAATTCTTAACAGTTACGTTTTCTTTAAAAAAATTGAAAATGATGTTATCCTAAGGATTACTTCAATAAGTTGGTTGTGTATTTAAATCTTTATATAATTAAATTACAAATATAAAACAAAATAAATTATAAGAATATTAACATCCACTTATATCTGTTTCCTACAAAAATAAATAGTAAAACTTATGGAAAAACGAATTAGCATAATGTACAAAAAAGTGTACAGTATTACTTCCCTACTGGCTACGGGAGAATTGTAGTTTCCATGACAACTCCGTTGTTTGTACTATATCACTGACTGGCTAATGCTTTCAAGCACATATTTGTTTTTCAAGATTTGACGAAACCATTACTTTAAATGGGCTGTGAAGCTTGAAAGCGCTAATCGGAATAATTTTTATATAGTGGTGTGCAACAGTGATCATTCTGATTGTGATTTCAACCACTAACACAAATTTCTTCATTAAACGTCTGTTAAGATGTGCAATCGACTACAGGTAATGGACAACAACAATGAGGTAATAAACGACAACAATAAGGTAAGTAAAGTTTTTAAATATCTTAAGTTAAAAGTTAAATTGAAGAGGGTTTTAAGTAAAATATGGTTTAATAAACAATGTCTGGATAATAATGTCATCCCAAAGTACGCTCAAGTTAAAATTAAAAATAAGAACAGTGTAGCCAAAAAAGTAAAAGAACAAAGCGAGAAGTTGTGGATAAAACTGGAAATAAGGTCACTCTACGGCTTAATCAATAGATATAATAGGGAATTATATGACAGACACATAGAATTGTTAAGAATATACTCGTATGTAGAGTTAGAAGAAATATTATATAATTTTGGCTTGGGGTACGTAGAAAAGAAATTGGAAAATAAAAATAAAAAAATGGTAGATAAGTTAAATAAATTAATAAGAAAGAACGAAGTAAAAAAGGAACACCTCTCTAAGAATAACTATGAAAAAAGAGTAATAAACCTTACAGAGGTAAATTTCAATACAGAAGAAAAAGAAATGTTAGCAAAAGGCTTAAAATACGCACCGCCACCAGAATTAAATCAAGAAAAAACGATTATTGAATCCGAAAGCATAATACAAAAACTAGGAAATAAAAATGATAAAAAAAGAATAAGGTGGGAAGTAGGGAATGTAGTAGATAAAATATTTAAGAAAAGTTTGTATAATTCAAAAAATGAACAAAAAATCAAATCAACTGTAACTAAACTAAAGAATAAAATAAAGAAGAATGATATTATAGTTACGAAGGCGGACAAAGGAAATACAATGGTACTACTGAGAAAGGACGAATACATAAAGAAAACGGAAGAATTTATAAGGGAAGGACCATACGAGGAAATAAAGTATGATTATACAAGTAAGTACCAGTCAAGGATAAAACAAATGATGAAACAGATAACATTTATAGAAGAAAATAAGAAAAAGTATTTATTGGAAAGTAATCCAACAGTCAGGTTTTAAAAGTTTAAAAGTTTTTAGTTTTAAAGTTTTAAAAGTCAGGTTAAGATACATAAAGAAGGAAAACCAATTAGGCCGATTGTTTCTTTTATTAATGCACCTATTAAATTATCAAAGGAAGTTAGCAGAGTACTGAAAGAGAAATATGAATTTGGGACAAAATACAACATAGAGAATAATGTAAAATTGATAGAAAAATTAGAAAATATTAGGATTAATGTAAATACAAAATTGATATCACTGGATGTTAAGGACATGTTTACCAATGTCACAGTAAATAAAGTTATTAAGTTAATAAACGATAATAATATGGGAGAATACAGGTATAAAAAGAAGTTGATGAAAGTAATTAAAGAATGTGTAAATCAGAACTATTTTAGGTTTAATAACAAGTTTTATATACAGAAAAAAGGTTTACCTATGGGGTCTTCATTATCCACTATTCTTGCTGAAATATACATGAATGATTTTGAAAAGCAATTAATAACTTCCACTAAGTATAAAGACAATATAAAATTATGGTCTAGATACGTCGATGAAGTATTAGTAATTTGGGAAGGAAGCATAGAAGAAGTGCATGAGTTTATAAATGAGGTAAATAATAAGGATAAAAACTTACAATTTAAAGAAGAGCTAGGAGGTAAGAAAATAAATTACTTAGATTTAAACATAGAAATTAAAGATAATGAGAAACTACAGTTTGGGATATTTAGGAAAGAGTCGTATTCTGATATAATTATACCAAGAGAGTCTTACCACCCATATAGATATAAAATGGCGGCAATCAATTCATTTTGTTACAGAGCTCAGAAGTGTTTAAAAGAGACCGAATCAAAAGATAGGGAGTTAAAAACGATAAAGGGAATTGTAAGGAATAATAATTATAACACCAACATAGTGGATAAAGTTATGAAAAGGGTTAACATACAAAAAGCTAAAATAGAACCAGAACAAAAGAATTATGCAGGGTCATTGACATACATAGGTTCACATACTAGAAAAATTATAAAATGTTTTAATAGATATGGAGTAGATATAGCTATTAAAAAATGTGAAACGGTATTTGATAAGATAAGGAATAAGAATATAGAAAAAATTCCAGTATTACAGAAAAACGGAATTTATAAATTAAAATGTAAAGACTGCAACAAAGTGTACCTAGGTGAGACAGGACGGAAGTTCGTATGCAGGTTGTCTGACCACAAACGTGGAGAAGGTAATAGAACAACCAATTCGTTATATGCAAGACATTTCATAGAAGACAACCATAAGTTTGTTAATCTTTTGGAAGAATACGAAATTGTAAAAGTAGTAAATAACACAGTTGAAAGGAAGCTTAGAGAGAAGTTAGAAATATTGAAAGAAAGAGAAAAAGGGTTAGACAATTTAATTAATATTAAAATTAAATTTGATAATGAAGAAATATTTTAAAACATGATTAAGAAGTAAATGAGAGAGGGCAGATAGATAAGATTAAGAATTATATTGCATAGTACTAATTGGTTGTTTTAAAATAAGGGTGTGTGACTGACCCACGTGTGTGGAGAGGAAGAGGGTAGTGTAGAAGGATGCGTGCGCGCGCGCGCGCGCACACACACACACACACACAACACTGAAACCACAAGGAATTTGCTAGAAAAATATGTAACTGTACAGATGGTGGGGCAGGGTTCAGGGGGTGAGGAAGGGTCATTAATTTATAGCTTGTTGTGTGTGAGCAGGGTGGGGGAGAGGGGTGAAGGGTTTGTTTTTACATATTTCCTGTCTATTTCGATCTGACGATGGGCTGTGAAGCTTGAAAGCGCTAATCGGAATAATTTTTATATAGTGGTGTGCAACAGTGATCATTCTGATCATTACTTTAAAAATAACTAATGAATTTATAACATATATTAACTTAAAGCATAAATATCATTTGATATACAAATAAAAATAACACACTTATTGAAATTTATTTAATGAATTTATAACATAAATTAACTTAAAGCATAAATAGCATTTGATATACAAATAAAAATAACACAGTGTTTGAAATTGATTTAAATGCCTGTGTTAATTATATACTGCAACAAAAATCTAAATTATTGAAAAAACATAACACACAAAGAAAAAAAAGGTTCAAAGCCTCTTACAAGACTTTCTGTTAGCAATTCTCAATCTCAAATCATAGTGTGAAATTAAAAAATACAACCTCTGCATTACAGTCTCTGTCTACATGGCAAAGTTGCTATAATAAATGCAGATGTATGAATTCAATGATGCAAATTCCAATGTGTAAAAGGAAATACAAAGTTTTAACACACAAACTGTAACCTTGGTAACATAAAAAAATACTCTCAGCTCCAGATAGAGGAGAGAGGGTTGTGAGATCATGCTAGTTACTCATCCCAACCACTTTATGAAACTGCGACAAGGGAGTTAAAGTTATTTGAGAAAGAGCCTTAACTCTTGTACAGTGAAACTAACATGTGAACAAGCACACAGTGAAGTAAAATGTAAAATGTTTAAAATATACTGTTACGACATTACAGAACAGTCTATGTGTTTGTCGAATGTGCCAGAAGAATCTTGCTCTAATGTGTGTGGCATACGTGACTGTTGACGCATTCGCAAGTTTTCCCAAAGCCACGTGGACTGTGTCAAGGACGCAGTTAATTACATAGTTTACATGGGCGCTAAGACGCAATTAGGAACATTCTGGTCTGTGAGCGGAGGTATAAATACATGGTGGCGGCAGCCTTGGTTTTCAGTATAGCTGCGATAGGCTATATTTACAGTGCGGTTCCAGAGTAATATCGGGCGATATTACTGTGCGCGTTCAAGTGGTTATTAGTTAAGTGTTGTGTTTTATAATCAGGTAGTATATTGTAATACAATTGTGTTTAATATTAGTTGACAAATATTGCGTGTGAACAATTTTTTTTATTTGATTTGTTGTAAGAGACTGTGTTGTTAATTACGAACTACTTTAACTGTGAAATTAAAGCTGGTGATTAGTGACTTAATTGGTGTCTTGTATTTTGTTTCCAGTTTTCCACTGTACCTACGACGATCAAGTAGACCGTCGTAACAATACGAACATATCCAACATAAGCTATTCACTTAATTTATTGTGTAATATTCAAACTCTGATACTACCTAACAAATGTTTCTTCTTATGATTTACGATAACCAAGACTGAAAATCAGTTTTTATACAATTAAGTGTGAACTACATTCTCAAAGAAATCACTGTAAAGTAAAACTGTAAGATATTTACTGATGATTTATGGTTTATGGTTGGAATTATTCAACAAAATTATTTCTTCACAAGTTTTTAAACAGCTTTACTTTTGACATACTTTTTATTCTACTTTCAAATTACATATATTTACAAACAAATATTTAAGTTCTTAATTCTTTCTACCATTTCTGAAACTTAGTTTTACACTAACTTTATACATATTTTTATAGTTAAAAATAATCTAAAAATTAAGAATTTATTACAATCTACCTTTTATTTCTTTATTAGGTAACTCACAAGTTTCCTGCAGTATTTTTGATTAAATATTATCAAATTGTATTACTGATTTATCAAGTTATCAAAGATACTGATTCTATCAGTAAAACACACATCAGGATAATTATCTAATATCAACAACTTGCAGTAGTAATATAATTTGATAATATTTAATCTACCTTTTGAATATAAAACATCCCAAATTGTCACTTATTTCTTCTTAACCATGACAGTTTTTTCTACACATTCTCAGTTACAAGATTAATTTGTATGTAAATTGATAGGCCTTAATAAATATTTTTTTATTTTTACATTGTTTTATATGAAAATGGGTAGTGTCAAACACATCTTTTAAAAACAAATCCATTTTTCTCTAATTTTTGTCCTTCTATTTTACATGTCACCTTATTTTGATTAACTGGCATCACTAAAACCATAAACCAAAACATTTCTAGGCTTTAAAAATGATACACTATGTGGTAAACATTCTAAGAAAGTTGCTAATTTCATAAAATGTACTGTATTTAGCTGGTATCCGGTATGTCTGTGTTCTCAGTCATCTCACAAATGACTACAGCAAAAGGACAAGGGCAATTTGAAACGTTCAAGGCCTACCATTTAAAAGTATGTGTTGCATTTCTGTTTTTCACCATATCAAGGTGCCACATTCATCTCGTGAACAGATGTGAAGCATCAAGTTGGTCTGCTGGATTGATAATTACACCTGTATAAACGAAATCATCACACGGTCATCTCAGTGCACTAATGAAAATGGTTAAAATTGAACACTGTGCAGTGATCAAATATATTGTTAAAAAAGCTTAACAGCAATAGACATTTTTAATAAGTTGAAGATGTATTGGGTGATACTGCACCTTCATATGCTACAGTCAAGAAATGGGCTGATGAATTTAAACGTGGTTGTGCAAGTTTGGAAAATCTTCCACTGGAAAGTGCCACTACATCAGAAATCATCAATAAAGTGCATAATATTGTTTTGGAAGATCACCATTTGAAGGCGCCTGAAATTGACGTGGACATCTCAGATCAAGTTATTTTTCACATTCTTGCTGCAGACTTAGGTACGAGAAAGGTCCCTGAAAGGTGAGTGCTGCTGTGTTTAATGAAAACTGATCAAAAATGTATTTGAATGCAAGGTTCTCAGAAACATTTGGATTGTCTGAAGAAAAATCTGGAAAATTTTATTTGTAGATTTGTAACAACTGATAAAACATGGGTCCACTACTTCACTCCTGAATCTAGAAACAAATTAACAGTTAAAACAATGGATGCACATTGATTCTCTGCCTCCAAAAAAGGCAAAGTCAATTTTGTCTGCTGGAAAATACATGGCTTTGATTTTCTGGGATGCTAAGGAAATACTGTTAATAGATCATCTTGTAAGTGGTCAAACAATAAGTAGAGAGTACTACGCTAAACGTTTTGACCAATTAAATGAAAAATGATCAGGTTTAGCAAAGAAAAGATCGTTTTCTATCAGGACAATGCACAACCTCCCAAAAATATAGTTTCTAAGGTAAAAATCACTGAGTTAAAGTATGATCTGCTGTAAAATCTACCTTACTCGCCTAATTCAGCTCTGTCTGATTTTCACCTATTCACAAAACTCAAAAACTTCCTCAGGGATGAGAGATTACCTCAACTGAGGAGCTGAAAGCAGTAGCAAATGATTATTTTGAAAACCAAGAAGAATCGGACTTCCACGATAGGAAAAAAAGCACTAGAGAATCGTTTGACCATGTGATTTGAACTACACGGAGACTATGTTAGAAAACAAAAATGAGTTGAGTAAGTCTTTCATTATCATGCTGCAAACTTTTCAAATTGCCCTAATACCACACTACAAATTAATTACCACACTACGATTCAAACATATTTAATGAAGAACAAATTACTTTTTTAGTAGGAGGTAGAAGTTTTGCTTAGATTGTTACTTGTTTTTAATCTATTTTCAGTTTCTGAGGAAGTAAAATAATTTCCAGGTTTGATTGATTCTCACAATGCACACAAACATACAATTAATTCTACAACTTAACTACAGAATTTTAAGATTTCCTTGTCATCTGATGTTTATTTCACTGCAATTCATTTCAATGCTCCCTGGACTGTTTGTTTTAAAAACCCTGTGATACACAGAACAGCACAAGATAATATTGGTGCTATTTACTTAAGAATTTTATCTCCTTCAATTAAACAACAAACTAATATCAAAATTAGAAGCTTATCACAGTATGTTATGAAAAAAGAATTTTAAAACTTCCTTTACAAATTATAATGATACCCTAAAAAAATCATTAGGGTATCCTATTATAGCAAGCACAAACAACAAAAACTGTATTGGTTTACTACTGCCATTGCAATTTATTTAAGTGTGTACACTCAACTTACTATGGTTTTATACATTATTTTTTATATTACTAATGTTAATGTAATACAAACTAGAATGAATTCCACAAGGTTATCACTTTATAATAGAGACTTTTTTATAATAGTCTCAAAATAATACCAAACTAAGATTATACAGTTTTGGTCAATTCCAACTACAAATACCACAAAATCTGTATTACTTAGTATCATCTGTTATGATTAAATCTTTTATCATTTCTTTAGTATAGTAATCATCTACTACTAGTAACCCCATCTTATATACAGGTAAGTCATCAACATTGTTATCACCTCTTGCTGCACTAACCACATCGCAAGGTAAGAATTCAATATAATCATCAACTCTCTCGTTATTCATCCTCTCCATTAATTCTTTATAACTTCTACTAACATCAAACACCTCTATCTTCCTCTCTCTCTCAAAATACCTCTCACCATAACACCCTTTCACACTTTCTCTATCATTCCATGCAGAGGGTACTACTACATAAAAACACCTCCTGGCTTTTCCAGGAACACCACAAAAACTCAGGGAACAATTTGGAAACACCTCGTTTTCCACTAAGGGACTCTCGCCCTTCACAAACATTTGTAAACACCTTGGTTCACAATAAACCCAGGGAAAATTTATCCTCTGCCCCATACTTCTACTTAAATTCTCCTCATATTCTCTCTCTAACTTACAAACACCGACTTCTACCCCTTCACAACCTCCTACTCCCATTACTCTCTCACTCCCACTTACTATCTCTATATTCTCATCATCACTATTAACTTTCATTGTATCACCATTTGGTACCTCGTTTTCAACTATCTTAACACTATTACTTGTTAACTCATTTTTATAATTATCACTTAAATCGATAATTATTTCTTCATTATTATTCATAATTATCTCCCCATTATAATTAACAACATACCACTTACCACTTATCTGTTTTAATTCAACTTCTGTATTCTCTTTTAATTTACGTCTATCTCCTTCCCACTTCTCGTCTCGTTTATTCATCTGTTCTTTCAATTCATTAAACTGTTTTATTAAAAAACTCATTACGTCTTTTTCAAATTTGCTATTACATTGAATTATTGAATTCCCACCATGACAGCTGACTCGCTCGCTTCATTCTCACCCTCTTGTTTATCCATTTTTTTTTATTGTTTGGATTGTATAAATCCGCCAAAATTATTACCATACACAATATATATGATTACTGTACAACACAATATTTCGATTATCCCTTAATCATAACCTTAAAATTTTCGTCTATTTTGACGTAATTAAAATTTACGTAGTTACCTTAAGCAACCTGATCCGTTCTCCAAAACAGGCTCACATTTGCGTAAATTTTATTTATGCAAAGTCCCTGTTCGGGCGCCATTGTAACAATTTTCTTTCAATTGTTAACTCTACTTTATTTTATTATTGCACTTTGTTTACAATTTTCTGTTTTCGACTCTGTTGGCCACCATCTTGTTGACTACCAACCTTGTAGAATTTACTTACCAGTTCCAGAGTTCTTTGAGCATGTTTTGGAGTACAGAAATGGTTTACTCAAATAAATGCTACAAGTCTATTTATTTTTAAATGAACTTGGTTTTATTGAATACATTGTTTTAGATTCTGCATAATCAACTGAACCCATCAAATTGTCTTACTTGGTTATTATTACGAACAATATTTTCTCTCCCTCTTCTACACATCTACTCTGTGAACATTAACTTGGTACATTTTTATTTAACATTTACCCTTCTTTATGAAGTTACCAAAATTGAAAATACACAAAACATTAAAACACAAGAAAAACAGACTTGGAAAAACATTATTCTAAATTTTTCTTACCGCTAACCATGTAACGGTACAAACCGATGAGGGTATGTAATTCAAATCTTTTCAATTTTATTTCACAAGAGTGTATTTTTTGGTCAGTGACTGTAGCTCCGTGTAAGGTACAGAACAGTTCCGGAATGCAGATTATCAGCAAGGGGGCGTATTCACGCGAGCAAGGGCATGTGTGGGCCAACGTTCACACGGATAAGTCACATCTGAAAAATTCCTTCTCGCCAGGTGCGCAGAGAATAAAGGCAGTCAGCAAATAACATCTTACGATAACGGACGTGAGCAGTTTTGCGCATCCGCCGGCTGAGCATAGTTTTTGTCGCGCCCGCACATCACAAAAATGTGAATTTTATATATACAAAACCATGTTTTATAAACAAGTTAAAGGCAGTGACAAATTTAAATGAAATAACAGTTTTGGCTAGAGACACAAAGTGAAAACGAGGAGATCGCAAGGTTGTGTGCGTGAACGAGGGGACATCTTGTGGACGTTGTCAAACTAAGGACTACATAAGGGAAGTAATCAAAATTATGCAAAATAAAAATATAAAAATAAAATGAGCTCTAAAGGGAATTTAAATCATGTATGGGGTGAGCGTATGTGCGAATAGAAATTACGTAATTAATGGCACTGGTTAGCGTTAAGTAAATCTTAGAATAATGTTTTAAAAGTCTGTTTTCATTGAGTTTAATGTAGTGTCAGTTTTGTTAACTTCATAAAGAAGAGAAATTTTAAATAAAAAACGAAATAAATTAATGTTCACAACATAGACGTGTAGAAGAGGGAGAGAAAATATTATTTGTAATAATTACGAACGAAGTCAATTTGATGACTTCAATTTATTATGCAAAATTAAATAAGGTGTTCAATAAAACAAGTTCATTTAATATAAGTAGATTTGAAGCACTTATCTGAATAACCATGCTATTCTCCTGTTTGCTTATAAGAACCCGGGTGTGTAACAAAATTTTATATGTTTAGTTGGTAATAACAAAATGGTGTCCGGAATTTGAGATAAACATGCCTGCTTGTTAATACGAAAAGGTAAGTTATTTTGATTAAAGTGAAAAGAACATCACAATTGGCGCCCAAACAGGGACATTTATATAAATAAGTTTTATATAAATATAAGCCTACTTGGGAGAACAGAATGGCTATTTGAAATAACAAAATAATGTATAAATAAATGTACATATGATGTTGTTGGAGTAACATAAAGTGTTGGGGAGGTTAATATTTTGTTATGTGGTAGTTATATGTAATGTGTATAGTAATTATTTTGACAGAATTATATAAATCAAACAATTTAAAACAAATGGATACTAACGAGATTGAAGTTGTAATGAGTGAGTCAGCTGCTGACATGGGGGAACCGGGAGTTCATTCAACTCCAGTAAATCGGTTCAGTGAAATCAGCCTGAGTCAGCCGTTGCAGAAGACTCAAATACCCAATAAACTCCAACCTCAACAAAATGTAACAATCAATTTTATAATGATATAATGAGTACGTTACGAACAATATCAAGGGATACTAATGAACAAAAGAGTGATTCTGATGTTAAGTTCAATAAAATAAATAGCAAGTTGGATGAACAAAAGAATTAAATTAAGGAGATAAAGAGTAATTTTAATGATAATTTAAAAGAGCAAAATAATGAAATAAATAGTAATCTAAATGAAAAGTTGAAAGAAATTAAGGACGAAATTAAACAACAGAGTTTTGATTTTAATAAGCAAATGAATGAAATTAATACACTTTGTGATAACATTAAAGAACAGATAATAGAATCAATAAATAATAATTTCAAGGAGAAGATTAACGAAATGAATAAAAATTTAGAAAGGAAATTAAATCAGATAATGAATAAGAAGGTAAGTGACAGTGTTAGAGATATGACAAATAATAATAATGGTAACATAGTCGAAGTGGTAGTGTTAGAGAATAAAACAGTGAATAAAGATAATTATGAGAGTATAGTGGGGGTAGAAAATGGTGATATGATGATGAATAATAATGAAGAAATAATTAACAAGGTAAGTGTTAGTTACACTGATGAGTTAACAATTAATAGTGGTAAGATAGTTGAAAACGAAGTATTTAAAGGTGATACAGTGAAAATTAATAGTGATGATGATAATATAGAGATAGTGAGTGAGAATGAGAGAGAAATGGGAGTAGGGGGTGGTGAAGGAGTAGAAATCAGTGTTTATAAGTTAGAGACAGAGAGAGTATGAAGAGAATTATTTTGTGGATATGAGGCAGAGGGTAGATTTTCCCCGTGTTTATTATGAACCAAGGTGTTCATTGTTGTTGTCGAAAGGCAAGAGTCCCTTATTGGGAAACATGGTGTCTTCAAGTTGTTCCCTGAATTTTTTTGGTGTACCTGGAAAAGCCAGGAGGTATTTTTATGTGTAGTAGTGCCCTCTGCATGGAGTGATAGAGAAAGTGTGAAATGGCGTTATGATGAGAGGTATTGGGAGAGAGAGTTGTATGTTGATAGGGAGATAGAGTTATTTGAGATTGGTAGAAGGTATAAAGAATTAGTGGAGAGGTTAGATATAGAGAGAGCTGATAATTATATTGAGTACTTACCTTGTGTTGAAACTGATGTAGCAGCCGTAGATGATGATAATGTTGATGATAGTGTAACTTACCTGATTTTAATGGGAAATACTAAGGGAGAATTTACCATACCAAATGTCGACAGGAATTTTGAATTAGTAGTATGCAATAAGGTTGGTAACTACTATATTGATACAATGGAGAAAAGTGATGATGATGATGATTGTTATAATTATAATAGCAATATGTCTTTAATTGTAAATGAATTGTGTAAACATCAGACCAGACTATTATTCGATGATGGTGGTTAAATAAACAGTGAATGAACATTTAATTATTTTAGTTTATGGTAATTACTTGGCTAACTTATGTAATGAGGTGTGGTAAACAATAAAATAATGACGAAAAAGTGTAGATAAATTTATAGTGAGGTTAATTGTGTTTGTGTAGTAGGTTATGTTGTACTATGTAGTTTATGTGAACAATGTATGTATGCAGCAAGAATTGATTTTAATAATAATATTTCACCAGATTAAATAAATAACGAGAGTAATTGTGTTTGTAATGAAATTCAATGAATTGTAGTTATTTTGGAGTACGGTGATTAAAGTAACTTTGTGTTTTAAGAAACTGATTGAATTAGATAAAATTGAGATGAATTAATTAATGAACTAATGTTGTATAAATGAATTTAGATAATGAATTTAAATGATTTTTCTGAGATTTGAACTTGATAATAAATAGTAAATGAGTAAACGTAGAAGGTGTTTAGTTGTGGATTCATATGGTTGTTATGATGTATCAGAAGGTACATATGGTTATGTACACTATATTTGTTGTGACAAATGTCTATAGTGGGAAGTCTATGACAGTAATCATGTTTTATTTGATTGAATGAGTGACCATATGCAAGTATGACTTTTATAATGCAATTTAAGTAAAGTAAAATGTTTAATGTTTTAATAATGAAGTTAAATGAGTTTAAAAGGTTTTAAATTAGGTGATTAAATTAATTTGAGGTAGTTATGAATTTTCTAGTGTAATTTTCAATGAGTAACTTGATGTAAAATGTTGTTAAAGATGGAGTTTGGGTGATAATTATTTCAATAAGGCATTTGAGTCAGTCAGAGTTAACTTTAAATGGGTGTTAGACAAAATAAGAATTTTGGAATAAAAGTAATACAGAAACGGGTCAGTAGTAGAGACACAGTAGTGAGAGTGATTGTATGTAGAGAAGGTGAGGGTGATGTAAGTGGAGAGTAAATAGGTGAGAGCAGGGTACATAAATTTTGTAGTGAGGGTGGAGGTGTAAGGAGTCCTCAACGCAAGGCGTTGTGGCAGGAGGGAACGTTTTAAAGATACGGGTTACCTGGAAGGGCCAGGAACTGATAAGGGAATGAGCTGGTAGTGCGGGAACACACATCCTAGGTACAAAGTGGGTATCAGGTATATTGTAATAAGAGGAGAATGATTTATGGGGAGTTAGAGAAATTAGTGGAGGTAAATATTATTAAGAGATCGGTGTCACCTTATGCAAATCTGTTAGTGGTCGTTAGAAGGAAGAAGGTGGGTAAGGTTATCTAAATGCCCATTCAATACATCAAATCATTGTGAATGACTGAGAATCACTCGAACCAATTGATGATGAAAATACATAATAGAAAATCATGATTGAAATGTAATAATAAATGTAACAAGTGAAAGAGTTAACAGAATTTGAAACTAAACTTAAAGTTGAAATGTTTGTAAATTGTATTCAGATGCAAATTAGATGTTTATTTTAATGGAAGGAGGTTTATGTTCTTTATGAATGTTTATGTTGTATTATGTTAGTGTGTAGGAATCTTAAACATGTATTGTGTATTTTACATGTGATTCCCCATTTTCGGGCGGTCACGGCCTCACCGAACCCTGACCATGGAATTGGCTCATCTTTAACCAGCTATGGTCAGGCACATTACGTCACGTGCTGCCTAAGTCTGGCCACAGCTTGTGATCGTTGTAAGAGGTGAATTTAGAAATTAACCGGGAGGTAAACCAGGGGAATCACCACAACTATGGAACAGCGGCTACCATCGAATGGGATGGTAGACCGTTTAAGGGCATATACCTAAGTTTTAGTAGGATTACTGGTGTCCTCGGACATCAGTAATACCGAATGTTTTGTAACACCGAAGCAAGAACGGGGTAGGCAGCGTCTACACCCTAAAAAACTTCAGTTCTTGTGGAGGCAACTGGGCGCTACAGTCCAGGGGGGGCCATAGTGTGTGTGGAAGAAGGTTTTTAAATTGTTACTAAATAATTTTTGATTGAATAAAAAGAAGATAAAATTGATGATTATTGTAATGGTGCGATAACAGTGAAGTATTGAAGGAGGTTGTTTTGATTATCTATGTATCTGTTGTATCGAATAACTTTGTATTTTTTATCAATTATATTCTGTATTAGTTAATGGTAGCAGTAGTCATTTGCATTAGCAATGGTAAAGTATGATGTTGAAATGAAGAAATAAGATGATGTAGTTGATTTAAAGATGTTTAAGAGATTTTTGATAATGTATTTAAATATTTGAAATTTGAATGTGTTATATCAAGTTAAGTATGTATTCATATATATGTGTTAGAAGTTAAGAAAAAAAAACCAGTGCTACTTAACGCAAACCAGCACAGCTAAGGGGAACCAGATCAGTTAGGGATATGGTATTTAAACAAGGCCACTATTTGATATTTTGATTTGATGTTTCAGTGTCTGGTGATGCTGTGGCGGCGGTCCTGTGCTGGCCTGCACGTCAGAGCAGGGGTGTCAAGTGCCTGTCTGGCCTTGCAGTGTTGGGATCTCAAAAGGGAAGTCCAGTAAGGTCATTCAGGTGCCGCCACAGTCACTGGACCAGGGGGTAAGTTAACCATGATTTTAATAAAACATAAGGGGGTTGTGGCGACATATCCTGACTGATCCCTTTAGGAAGTATGAGAGTGTCAAAGAGTTTTTATGCTTTGGCATAAAACCTCTCATTGAGGGGGTATTGTAACGGTACAAACCGATGAGGGTATGTAATTCAAATCTTTTCATTTTATTTCACAAGAGTGTATTTTCTGGTCAGTGACTGTAGCTCCGTGTAAGGTACAGAACAGTTCCGGAATGCAGATTATCAGCAAGGGGGCGTATTCACGCGAGCGAGCGCATGTGTGGGCCAACGTTCACACGGGTAAGTCACATCTGAAAAATTCCTTCTCGCCAGGTGCGCAGAGAATAAAGGCAGTCAGCAAATAAATCTTATGATAACGGACGCGAGCAGTTTTGCGCATCCGCCGGCTGAGCAGTTTTCGTCACGCCCGCACATCATAAAAATGTGAATTTTATATATACAAAACCGTGTTTTATAAACAAGTTAAAGGCAGTGACAAATTTAAACCAAATAACAGTTTCGGCTAGAGACACAAAGTGAAAACGAGGAGATCGCAAGGTAATGCGCGTGAACGAGGGGACATCTTGTGGACGTTGTCAAACTAAGGACTACATAAGGGAACTAATCAAAATTATGCAAAATAAAAATATAAACATAAAATGAGCTCTAAGGGGAATGTAAATCATGTATGGGGTGAGCATATGTGCAAATGGAAATTACGTAATTAATGGCACTGGTTAGCGTTAAGTAAATCTTAGAATAATGTTTTAAAAGTCTGTTTTCATTGAGTTTAATGTAGTGTCAGTTTTGTTAACTTCATAAAGAAGGGAAAATTTTAAATAAAAAACAAAATAAATTAATGTTCACAACATGGACGTGTAGAAGAGGGAGAGAAAATATTGTTTGTAATAATTACGAACGAAGTCAATTTGATGACTTCAATTGATTATGCAAAATTAAATAAGGTGTTCAATAAAACAAGTTCATTTAATATAAGTAGATTTGAAGCACTTATTTGAATAACCATCCTGTTCACTTATAAGAACCCGGGTGTGTAACAAAATTTTATATGTGTAGTTGGTAATAACAAAATGGTGTCCAGAATTTGAGATAAACATGCCTGCTTGTTAATATGAAAAGGTTAAGTTATTTTGATTAAAGTGAAAAGAACATCACAACCAGTGCCATTAATTACGTAATTTCCACTCACACATGCTCGCCCAGTACATAATTTTGATTTCCCTTAGAGCTCATTTTATGTTATTTCGGAAAATTGCAAGACTTTATTTTAATTTACTTCCCTTTTATGCTCTTTAGAGGTGCGTCCATGAGATGTCTCCTCGTGCACGCGCACTACTTTTGTCTCTTCTTTTTCACCTTTTTTTACTTTATCGCCGAACTGTCATTTCACTTAAATTTGTCACTGATTTACCTTGCTAATCACAATACTGTTTTAAATTTAAAAGGTAAAATTTCAAATTTTTTGATGTGCGGGCGTGACGAAAAACTATTCAGCCGGCGGGCAAGCGAACGGCCCACGTCCATAGTAGTTAGATGTTCATTGCCGACTGCCTTTGTTCTCAGTACAGAATGCTGTCGATGCTGCGTCCACGCCTTACATTCCAAGTGACGTATTCGGAGGTTCGGCACTGACGTCATATGTTTTGATCTCCGTTTATATAGGTCAAAGTTCGTTCGGCTAAAAATAGCTGCCTCGCTTGCATCCGGCTTCACTGACCTTGGCACTAACTTGTTCACACTACCTACGTCGTTATAATTTAGAAATACAATTTACAATTATTATGTCGTGACCTCTTTTCCCCATATTACCACTGGGTAGGCTAAACTGTCCCGTTACATATACAAACATCACTGTATGTTTATTTGTTTCAATTTTGTTTTGTAAAATACTTAAAGAAATCATGCATTTTTAGATCACTGAATTCGCAGTAAAATTGTTACAAAAAATGTAACAGTAATGTTGCAAAACATTTAAAAGAATGGTGCAAAAAATAGTATAAGACTATTAATCGTATGATTACTATCACAATATATTAAAACAGTAACAACATTATGATAAACCCACTTTGATTTCGTTAAAAGCAGTGCAATAATAACAAATTATTGATACACATCACGTTTACCATTAAGGGCAAGGTGTGACTGTAAAATTCCCAAACGTCAAACACAGGACATCAGCTAGCACTAGTAACAGAATGTGTACTACTACTACAACCTCCAGTGCCAGCACTGGGAAGCAGCCTAGTGAAACCATAATTGTAACAGTACATCTTGACCCCATTCCATAATTATGGGTTATAAGGGTGATTTTCAATGTTTTATTGTGTAATTATGAACATACAGAGAATGGTTAGGTCCATTATCCCAATATAAAGAGAGAACCAAGCAGAATCAGTCAGTGTATCATACCAAGGTCACCGTTGGAACGTGCAGGAGTCGGAAAAAGCCATGGCGGAGATGGTGACGAAGTCTGTTACATATACATTGTGATTGGACAATAACACTATTCCGTCATAGTAAAAACAATGACGCACTGAAAACAATGCGTACGACTGGGCGTTGGTATGCAGAACAGAGCTTAATGACGTCAACGTCACGCACACAAGCATAAAATTGTACATTAATCGGTCTCAGTTCATCACAGTACACCAGAGAGGCCACAGCGATGTATCGCTGTTGGCAGTAATTTTCATCAAAAGTTGTAAAAAACAATTAGAATCTTGTAAAATGTGATATAAAAGTAGAGAACAGTAAACCAAAGTATATATCATAACACCTTTAATGTAGAGTCAGTGCAGAAAATCTAAACTAGAAATGAAGTCAACACCGATCATACTCCTGGGATACATCTGAGGCCAGCGAGGGAGCGACGATCCACTTACCACAGAGAAGTCACAATATATCTCTCTTTATTATTTTATTCATGAGCTCAATAAACAAAATATTAAATTGTACAAAATGTAATTACAGTAACGTGTGAGTGAGCGTGTGATTGCACTAGGGCGTGGCCATGTCTATATACGTATAGGGCATTGGTTTGTGTTCATATATGATACTTCAACTGCAGTATAAAAATAAAAAAGAATAGAACTAATATTAATGATGAGGTTTCTCAGTACTGATTTAATTAAATTAATAAAAGAAAACAATGAAGAAAGATAGCCACCATTTTGTTTTGAATTAATACTGGCAGCCATTTTGAGTTAGGCTTTTATGTATGTTTTACGTCTGTATGTTTTATTATGTGTAAAATTAAAACGAGTAGTTACAGCATCTAAAGAGTTTGTGTTTTCATTGTGTCACTTTTTCTGTTTAAACAAATCTCGCTGTAACGAATCCTGGCACCCCTTAGGTAAAAAAGTGTTAAAAACGAAGAAGCACATGTTCACCGGCAAGAATCATGGTAAGTACACATGTGTACCATGTTTTGACCAACATCATACAGATATAAGTATCATAATTTATGTATATAAAAGGCATGTTAGATGGTATTTAACAGATGGCGCCCGAACAGGGACGATATATAAATATTAATTTATATAAACAGCCAGATTTGAAAACAGAGAAGGTGGTGCAAAACAGAACATAATCAAAAAACACAAAAGGTTATGTTGACAAACAGAGTAAACAGTAAATAGTAATTTTGTTACAAGTAGAGCGAAAGAGTAATTCCAACATTTAAAATAAAAATGGCAGATAATAATAATAGCATAGAAATAGAAAATTCAGAGACAGAATCCATTTTACTGGAAAGACACATTAGCTCAACACCCAAAGTAGTTGAAAATAAAATCTCATTAGAAAATATATTCACATTAATCAGTGACAAATTCAATCAAATGAATGGTACGCTTAATGCAAAATTAGATAGTTTTGAGAGTGAGTTAAAAAAGCAAAATACTTTACAGAATGTCAAATTAAACCAAGTAGAAGAGAAATTTGAAGAATTTGAGAATGAAATGTATAAACAAAACGTTGAAGTTAACAAGAAAATTAGTAAAATAGAGACACAGTATAATAATGTTGAAAGACAAACAGAAATTATAAATGAGCAAGTGCAAACTAAGATAAGTAATTTAGATGACAAAGTCAAACAAATTAATGAAACCGTTCAAAATCAGATAGAAACCCAAAGTAGAGAAACAGAAAACAAATATGTAGAGACAGTAGAACAATTAGAAATTAAAACTAAAAATGAAGTAGACAAACAGCTAGAATTGAGAACTCACATTTTAAAAAGTAAAGTAGAACAATGTGAATCAAATGTAGTAGACCTAACCAAAAGTATTCAGACAATAGATAGTACTATATCAAAACATGAAAATGATACAACAAATAAAATAAGTATGTTGCAGAATAGAGTTAAAGAGATAGATAGTTTAAGTGTGCAAAATTATAACGATGTGCATGTTAGATATAACCTAGTTGAGAGTGATTTAACCAAAATGAAAAATGAATTGCGGGGGGAGATTAGAAAGAATTTAACGGGAAATACGGAAAGAGTTGTTATTACGAGAGACTTATACAACGAAATAGAGTTAGAATTATTCAGTCACGAAAACCGCTCAATACACCCCATGCGATTTATTAACCAAACCAGGGAGTACCATCATTTTAGTAGTAGTAATTGGGAGATTCAGTTGACTAAAATAATCAGATGTTTTAAGGGTAGTGCCGCGGTATGGGCAGAAGCACATAGAATAGAGTGGGGTAGTTATGAGATGTTTGAACAAGCGTTTAAGGGAAAATATTGGCCAGAGGAGGAACAGGAAGAGTTAAGGAGTAAAATAATGGGAACGGGTAATTTCGGGAGTCACACAAACAATAACATAACAATATACGTGACACAGTTGTACAATGAAGTTAAATATTTAGAACCTCCAATTCCATTTACATCATTTGTAAGGTACGTTAGTAAACATCTTCCTCGAGAAGTACAGATAATTTTAATGACTAAAGAAATATCGGATTTAAGCGAACTTGAAAAAGTCCTTGACATTTTGCAAAATATTAGAGATAGGGAAGTGAATAGGCGAGTAACACCGGGTAATTATAAACCAAACCAGGTAGAGTACCATCCACAGAGAAACCACTACAATGAACATAATGTGATAAATAAAAATAACCATTATAAACCAGGTGAGTGGAGGTGTTATAGGTGTCAACAGGAGAATTTCCCATTCAGGCGACAGTGCTTCAAATGTAGAACGCCTAGAGAAGGACAACGGAGGAGAGACGAGATAAACCACAAGGCAGAGAGACACCTGACACTAGAGGAGCGATGAACAACAACCAGAGGCCAGATAAGGGACACCGAGGCCCCTCCACCAGCAGACACCAGGAAAACTAGAAACGACAGTGGTAGCCAGGACCCGACCACTGTTCAGGGAAACGCAGGAGGTCCAACCAGTCGAGGAGATACACAGCCATGTAATCAAAGCAGATGTTGTCGCTGACCTGATGGAAGAAGAAAACAATGCAAACAGCGAGGTGAGAGCAGGACTGACAGAGATTCAGGTAACTGTAGGAAATAAGAATTTTAAAACTTTGATAGATACGGGTAGCGAAATTTCCGTGATAGCAGAGAACATTTTAGCAGAACTAAGAGAGTCTAATAAGGATATTCCAATCTTACCAGTAGCAGGAGTCACGGTAATAGGAGTCACGGGTGTACAAAGTAAGAGAGTCACTAAACAAATACATTTGAATTTTCTAATAGATAATGTAGAATTTATAAACACATTTTTGGTAGTAAGAGGGTTAAGTTTAGATGTCATACTGGGTAATGATTTTTTGCAAAGAACGAAAGCTGTTATAAATTTTAGAGATAAGGTGATAGAGTTAGATGGGGGTGATCGGTCGGTAAGAGTAAAATTTGAGCAAATTTTAGACAGAGTTAGAGCGTGCGGAATTAAAATACTACAGAAGGGTGTAAGTGAGAATAATTTAGGTACCATGGTAAGTGCATGTATAGAAACAGAATATATGAGTGAGTTGGAGAGTGAAAAGAGTAATATTAATGATGCTGTATGGGAGTTAAGGGCGGAGGAATTTTGTAGTGAAGGTGAGGTGGTAAGGAGTGGCCAGCGTGCAGCGTTATGGCAGGTGATAGCGAGGTACAGAGGAGTGTCTGCCGAGGTTCCAGGAAGGGCAAAAGGGTATGAATGTGTATTACAAATAAGGGAACACACACCGTTTATGCAAAGGAGCTACCCCGTCCCTTACTCAAAAAGAAACGCGGTGCAGAGAGAACTCGACAGGATGGTAGAAACAGGTATAATCGAACGGTCAGTATCGCATTATTCTAATCCACTTGTAGTAGTAATTAAGAAGGATGGACGCGTACGTTTGTGTCTAGATGCTAGAAGAATAAACCAGATCATAATTCCCGACAGAGAGTCACCAGAGCCTATCAATGAGATCTTCCAGAAGTTCAGTGGAGTAAAGTATATGACATCGTTGGATTTAACATCTGGATATTGGCAGGTTCCGCTAGCAGAGGTCAGTAGAAAGTATACAGCATTTTTATTTAATGGTAAGAACTACCAGTTTCGACGTCTACCTTTCGGATTGAACACCAGCGTCGCCAGCTTTATAAAGTGTTTGGACAAAATTTTGCGACCCAAAGACTTAGACTTTTTGACGGTCTACGTGGACGATATCTTGATTGCATCCAGGACCTTTGAAGACCATATAGATCACTTGGAATATGTATTGGCTAAACTAGAGGCAGGAGGACTCACCGTGAATTGGGATAAGTCAACGTTTCTGCAGACGCAGGTAAAATTTTTAGGATTTATTATCACACCTGAAGGAATAGTAGCGAACCCCGACAAAGTAGAATCAATCATGCGTTTCCCTGAACCGAGGAATGTGAAACAATTACAAAGTTTCCTTGGGTTATATAATTTCTACCGAAAATTTCAACAGAATTATGCAGAGTTAACCACAAGATTGAGCGCAGTACTCCAGAAAACCAAACAATGGAAGTGGGGCGAGAAGGAGCGCACAGCATTTGAAGAGATAAAGAAAAAATTCAGTCAAATGGTAATGATGAACCACCCAGACTTCGAGAAAGTATTTTATTTACAAACGGATGCGAGCAATGTGGCCATCGGTGCAGAATTATACCAAGAAGGTGAGGACAAGGAGCATAAGGTAATAGCATTTGCGAGTAGATCACTGATCCAGGCAGAGAAGAACTATACGACGACGGAGAAGGAGCTATTGAGCATAGTGTTCGCAGTGGGAAAGTTTCGAACATACATTCTAGGAAATCGCACAGTAATTAGGACGGACCACAAAGCTTTATCATTTTTAAACACATGTAAGCTTGCTCATAGTCGTCTAACCAGATGGGTACTTATTTTACAAGAATATAATTTTGAATGGGAATATATCAAAGGATCAGAGAACAAGATACCGGATACTTTGTCAAGGATAGACATGCTGCACAACAGAACAGGTAGAGATTTAAAGGAAATCGAGATTTTTAAGATCAGCCGAGAGGATAGAATTTTGGGAGCGGAGATGAGAGACATCCGGAACATGCAACGAGCAGAGGACAAGTCAGGTAAGGTTATAGAGAGTTTAGAGAAGGAGGTAAGTGGATCAGAGTATAGTCAGTATTTTCAGATTCATAATGGGTTGTTGTTTAAGAGGATAGTAGGGGGTGAGCGTGTTTCGAAATTAGTAATTCCAGAAGGGTTAGTTGATAAGGTTATTTGGGATTGTCATTTAAGGTATGGACATTTCGGAGCGAAGAAGTGTGTGAATGTATTGAAGGAGTCTTGCATTTTTAGAAATATGGAGAGAAGGGTTAGAAGGTTGCTAAAGAGTTGTGATTTATGCCAGAAATCAAAAGTGGTCAACTATAGAGTCGAAGGGGAGATGAATTTTATAAAAGTAGAGAGGCCATTTGATTTGGTTGCAGTGGATTTGTTCGGACCGTTACCAAAGGGTAGAGGAGGAGTGCAGTATGTATTTGTAATGTTAGATACCTTTTCTAAGTATGTGAGGTTCTATAGTATTAAAAGAGCTACCAGTCTGGTATTGAGTAAGAAAGTGACTAAGGATTACATGATACAAGTGGGTAAGCCGAAAATAATTTTGTCAGATCATGGACCGCAATTCATCAGTGGCCGATGGCGTCAGACGTTAGGATGGGAAGGAATCATCACGAAGCATACGGCTGTGTACCATCCCCAGTCCAACCAGGCTGAGCGTGTAATGAGAGAGATAGGCAGGATCTTTAGAGCCTATTGTCACGCTAAACACAGCGAGTGGCCGTTGTATGTTAAGAAGGTAGAGAGTTGGCTGAACAGTACCACCCACGAGTCCACCGGCTATACACCTCACGAGCTGATCAAAGGGACCCGTCCTCCGAGAATATTGGAACAGTTATTTGATTACCCATCTGAGAACGCACCTGTGGACGCGAGCATCAAGATACGTTTGGCAAATGAAAACTTATTGAGCAAAGGAGAAAGACGGAAGAATAGGCACGACACAAGAGGTAAATGGATGAAATATGAAATAGGACAGTTGGTATTGGTGAAGAGGCACGATTTGTCAAATGCTCAGGAGAAGGAAATTAAAAAAAATTCTTTCTGCTGTACGAAGGACCTTATGAGATAGTTGGAATTAAGATGCAGAATGCCTATGTACTACAGGATAGGGAGACCAAAGAAATAGTGGGTACACAAAATGCTAGCAATTTGAAACTATACTGGGAAGCATAGAAAAAATAAATTTAAAAAAAAAAAAAAAAAAAGGAGAGGGGTACTTGATTAGAGGTGTGAATGAGAATTAAATGTGTATTGAAAAAAAAAATATATATATATATATATGTATTCCAGTAACAAAGATTTCTTTGAAAATGTGAAGTAAAGTATGTTAAAATTGTTGTAATTAGAGAAATGAGTATTGTTGGTTTTCCAGCTGAAAACAGAGAAATATGTGTATGTAAGGTAAGCTGAGCAGGTGATCCATTGTTGTCGTTCCTATCTTGTTATAGCAGTGAATATAGTTGTGAAAAAAAAAAAAAGGTAAAGCTCGAACTTGTAAAGTGTCTATGTGAAAATTTTAAATAATTAACGAACTTGTTTTGAGCAAGAGTGGAGAGTATTTTGTAGTTAGGTGGTGTTAGTGAATTATAAGTAAAATTTGGACTGTGAGAGCAGTTAATGTAAAAGAAGTAAAGTATTAGTAATGAGCTAGGGCAGTAGTGACATGTACTACTGTGGCTAGTGAAATGGGTTGATGAGCAACACATAGAATGCTGCCATCATCGGAGGCCTCATGTGGGTGTAATGCATTGTACACTTTGAATGTAATTCATATTATATGTGATTTTATTTGTGCAATGTTGCAGTATTATTAAAATGTAAAACAGGTAAATGAGATTAATTTCCCCGACTTTTCGGGCGATTACTGCCTTACCAGCACTAATCGTGGCTTTGGCGAGCGGTCAGCTATGGCCATTATTTAAGTCCTTCGACCATAGCTGTCTTGAAATTGGTGTAGAATAGAAATTAACAGGGGGGTATATCTATGGGGAAATTACCCGGAACTAGGGAACAGCGGCTACCACTCTGTTCGAGAAGGAACAGCGAAGACCGGTGGTAGAACCGTTTAAGGGCGTGTAATTATCTAAGTTAAGATATTATGATATCTTGGTGTTTAAATGTGAAGCCAACACAAGAACAAAGGAGATGATAATTCCTCCACAATTACAGTTCTTGCCGAGGCACCCGAGCGCTACAGTTCGGTTTGGGGGGCAATAGAGTGTGTGGTTAGGAGGTCGTTACAGGGGTAATGACGATAACCAGTGTTAAGATATAGTATATTCTAAAGTTGGAAGTTTAAAGTTAAAAAATGAAGTTAAATGAAATAGTCTAGTAAGCTGCCATTTACAAAATAGATAAATGATGATAAGTTGAGCAACAAAGTTTAAAGTAAAGGTGTCTGCCATGATAGTTGTAAGCTGAATTTATAGAAATAAGTAGGTGAAGGTATTTTGGGGTATACTAAAGAATTGTTGATATATTGTGTTATATGTAGTTACATATATATGTTGTTTATTTTCTTACAAGGAAGTAGTTGAATTTGGTGGTGGTAAAAAATCGATGTATTTTAAGTCTTGTTGTGGGTAAGTGAAATTTTTGAATTTAAAAACAAACCAATGCCCGAACACAAACCAATGTATCTAAAAGGGAACATATCAGTTGTAGATATGGAAGTGTACTGGACCACTATTTTAATTTTTGTATGCAATGTTTCAGAGTTTTGTGGTGTTGTGACCGCAGTCCTGGGCTGGCTGGCGCGTCAGAACAGGAGTGTAGAGTGCCTCATGGCCTTATGGTGTAGGGATCTCTCCGGAGAAGTCCAGTAAGGTCAGAGGGTGCGACCAGCATCATAGGACCAAGGGTAAGTGATGATAAAATTTTTATATAACAACAATACAGGGGGTTGTGGTAAC
Organism: Magicicada septendecula; assembly: GCA_034769895.1. NCBI lineage: Eukaryota > Metazoa > Arthropoda > Insecta > Hemiptera > Cicadidae > Magicicada > Magicicada septendecula. Next base: position 195,973,997 of record CM068370.1, on the reverse strand, counting down.
ATATCTAGACTGATCCTTTTAGTAGAGTGTGAATGAGTCAAGGAAATTTTTTGTGTTCCGACACAAAAATTTTCCTTGAGGGGGTTTGTAACAGTACATCTTGACCCCATTCCATAATTATGGGTTATAAGGGTGATTTTCAATGTTTTATTGTGTAATTATGAACATACAGAATGGTTAGGTCCATTATCCCAATATAAAGAGAGAACCAAGCAGAATCAGTCAGTGTATCATACCAAGGTCACCGTTGGAACGTGCAGGAGTCGGAAAAAGCCATGGCGGAGATGGTGACGAAGTCTGTTACATATACATTGTGATTGGACAATAACACTATTCCGTCATAGTAAAAACAATGACGCACTGAAAACAATGCGTACGACTGGGCGTTGTTATGCAGAACAGAGCTTAATGACGTCAACGTCACGCACACAAGCATAAAATTGTACATTAATCGGTCTCAGTTCATCACAGTACACCAGAGAGGCCACAGCGATGTATCGCTGTTGGCAGTAATTTTCATCAAAAGTTGTAAAAAACAATTAGAATCTTGTAAAATGTGATATAAAAGTAGAGAACAGTAAACCAAAGTATATATCATAACACCTTTAATGTAGAGTCAGTGCAGAAAATCTAAACTAGAAATGAAGTCAACACCGATCATACTCCTGGGATACATCTGAGGCCAGCGAGGGAGCGACGATCCACTTACCACAGAGAAGTCACAATATATCTCTCTTTATTATTTTATTCATGAGCTCAATAAACGAAATATTAAATTGTACAAAATGTAATTACAGTAACGTGTGAGTGAGCGTGTGATTGCACTAGGGCGTGGCCATGTCTATATACGTATAGGGCAATAAAAATAAAAAAGAATAGAACTAATATTAATGATGAGGTTTCTCAGTACTGATTTAATTAAATTAATAAAAGAAAACAATGAAGAAAGATAGCCACCATTTTGTTTTGAATTAATACTGGCAGCCATTTTGAGTTAGGCTTTTATGTATGTTTTACGTCTGTATGTTTTATTATGTGTAAAATTAAAACGAGTAGTTACAGCATCTAAAGAGTTTGTGTTTTCATTGTGTCACTTTTTCTGTTTAAACAAATCTCGCTGTAACGAATCCTGGCAACCCTTAGGTAAAAAAGTGTTAAAAACGAAGAAGCACATGTTCACCGGCAAGAATCATGGTAAGGACACATGTGTACCATGTTTTGACCAACATCATACAGATATAAGTATCATAATTTATGTATATAAAAGGCATGTTAGATGGTATTTAACATAATGTAATAAATGGAATAACTCCTATTGTAGTCCCAAGCCACGTGTTTGTTAATCAAATACACTGTTACTCACCGTCTATGGCCTTTCCGTAATGTTATTTCTTGTTTACATGTTTCGAGGCACTTGCCTCATCATCAGAACTTATAAAAACTAATCTATGTCATAAATGATGACATTTGTCAAAATATTAAAAACACAATACGGCAATTAAACTATGTACAGAACTTGCTTTAAAATGTTAGGTGTGCCTTGCAAGACAACACGCGCCATACTGACGAAATCTAAGCCTTATCTCGACCATATCGCATAGCGGTATCGTACAGTATATTTGATTTATATTGTAATTGGTCGTTCAACACGTGTGGCTTGGTACTGGCATCGTTGTATGCTTTGTAAATCTCATATTCTTCAAGGGCGTTCAAATAACCCCCTCTACTGCAGAAATGAAGGGGTATTAAATTCGAGCTAAAATCCGTGTAACTGTGATTGTTGTCTATAAGGTGCCTGGCGAAATTTGACTTGATATTGTCAAAGTTGTAAACGCGTGTAGGGGGTCTATGTTCAGAAAATCTTTTCAAAAAACCTTTTTATGTGGGCCAGACGGGTCGAGGTTTTTTGAAAAGATTTTCTGAACATAGACCCCCTACACGAGTTTACAACTTTGACAATATCAAGTCAAATTTCGCCAGGCACCTTATAGACAACAATCACAGTTACACGGATTTTAGCTCGAATTTAATACCCCTTCATTTCTGCAGTAGAGGGGGTTATTTGAACGCCCTTGAAGAATATGAGATTTACAAAGCATACAACGACGCCAGTACCAAGCCACACGTGTTGAACGACCAATTACAATATAAATCAAATATACTGTATGATACCGCTATGCGATATGGTCGAGATAAGGCTTAGATTTCGTCAGTACGGCGCGTGTTGTCTTGCAAGGCACACCTAACATTTTAAAGCAAGTTCTGTACATAGTTTAATTGCCGTATTGTGTTTTTAATATTTTGACAAATGTCATCATTTATGACATAGATTAGTTTTTATAAGTTCTGATGATGAGGCAAGTGCCTCGAAACATGTAAACAAGAAATAACATTACGGAAAGGCCATAGACGGTGAGTAACAGTGTTTTGATAATGTAATAGTCTGCTTAGTCAGCATACCGGGCTTGTTTATTTCAATAAATGTTGTGTATGCCCTTTAGTTGACTTTTTTTGTTACAATCAGAATGATCACAGTTGCACACCACTATATAAAAATATCCCGATTAGCGCTTTCAAGCCTCACAGCCCATCGTCAGATCGGAATAGGCAAAAATTATTTTAAAACAAATACTTCACCCCTCTCCCCCACCCTGCTCACACACAACAAGCTATAATATGAATGACCCTTCTCCCCCCTAAACCCTGTCCCACGCCATCTGTACAGTTACATATTTTTCTAGCAAATTCCTTGTGTTTCAGTGTTGTGTGTGTGTGTGTGTGTGTGTGTGTGTCCTTTTAAACTTACCCTACTTCCTCTCCACACACGTGGGTCAGTCACACACCCTTATTTTAAACCATCCAATTAGTACTATGCAATATAATTCTTAATCTTATCTATCTGTCCTCTATCATTTACTTCTTAATCATGTTATAAAATATTTCTTCATTATCAAATTTAATTTTAATATTAATTAAATTGTCTAACCCTTTTTCTCTTTCTTTTAATATTTCTAACTCCTCTCTAAGCTTCCTTTCTAAGGAGTTAGAAATATTAAAAGAAAGAGAAAAAGGGTTAGACAATTTAATTAATATTAAAATTAAATTTGATAATGAAGAAATATTTTATAACATGATTAAGAAGTAAATGATAGAGGACAGATAGATAAGATTAAGAATTATATTGCATAGTACTAATTGGATGGTTTAAAATAAGGGTGTGTGACTGACCCACGTGTGTGGAGAGGAAGTAGGGTAAGTTTAAAAGGACACACACACACACACACACACACACACACACAACACTGAAACACAAGGAATTTGCTAGAAAAATATGTAACTGTACAGATGGCGTGGGACAGGGTTTAGGGGGGAGAAGGGTCATTCATATTATAGCTTGTTGTGTGTGAGCAGGGTGGGGGAGAGGGGTGAAGTATTTGTTTTAAAATAATTTTTGCCTATTCCGATCTGACGATGGGCTGTGAGGCTTGAAAGCGCTAATCGGGATAATTTTTATATAGTGGTGTGCAACTGTGATCATTCTGATTGTGTTTTCAACCACTAACACAAATTTCTTCATTAAACGTTTTTTTGTTACTTTAAAATTTGCTAATAACATTATATTAAGAATTAGTATTACTTTCCTCTTCTTCAGCTGACGTTTTTGGTTATAGTTGACTGAATAACGGCAACATTAAGAAGCAGGCTAGTCAAAAACCACAACATATTTTCTTTAGTTATCATATTGTCCCTGTTTGTATCAACAAATCTTCCATGTGCCCTGTGATTTTTATTGTGTTTAAAATAAGTGATTTTCATGAATTAATATGGAATTTTGTGTTAAATTAGGACAAATCCTTTATGCAGACAATTGAAATATTACAAACAGCATATGACAGCATGTGAACAAGGCTAAGTAGTGTAGTGGAAACATTTCAAAAACTTCAATTGATGATATTCCTCAGTCAGAGCGACTGTCATCATCCCAAACTGATGAAATTGCTGCTAAAATGAGGAAAATTGTTTGTTCTAATCGTTTGTTCATTCGTTCGTTTAACTGTTCATGAGGTAGGTAAAGAAATAAGGATTTCAAAACTGTCTGTCATAAAATTATTATGCAAAATTTAGGCATGAGTCGCATTACAGCCAAATTTGTGCCTCTCCATTTGACTGATTATCCAAAATAGATTTGAGTCAAGAACTTCTGAATAGAGCTAATGAGGATGAGTTTCTAAAGGATAAGTTTTTAAAAGACAATGTTACTGGAGATAAGACTAGAATGTATAGATATGAATATGATCATGGAGATATTGAAACAAAAGCTCAGTTATACAATGGATGTCAATACAGTCCCCATGACTGAAAAAGCACAGGTGTGATCAAATGTTAATGTCATGTTGCCAGATTTTTTGATTGTGAGGACATTGTTCATCATGAATTTCTTCCATAAGGCATGATAGTGAACAAGGAATTTTTAAAATTTTATAAAGAAAACTACAAACTTGTTTTCGTGATTTCCACTCGTCATATATTTAAAAACTATAATAACCACGACAGCTGTTTCGGCACACAGTGCCTTCTTCAGATGGTAAGAGCTGACCAATGATGGTAAGAGCTGATGGTATGTTATGTACAATAAAATATCACATAAAGCCAGTGCTATGAAAACGATAATCGACTTAAGTTAGAACAATAAACAATACACATAACATATACACAACTATATACAAATTAGAAAGGAACGTACATTTACTTATATAATTTCAAATTTAAAAGCGGAGAGCTATTTAAATCAGTTTGGTTATTCAAAAGCAAACCTAAATCTTTACGCTTATTAATTTCGAGGGCTTCAAGTAAATCAAGTTTTTTACCTTTTTCCCATACATATAAAATTTTAAAGTTATCATTAAAATTATGATCATTTTCCGACAAATGATTCGCATAATTAGATTTACCATCCTGATATCTCAAACTATAATTGTGATCGTACATTCTTTTTGAAAACGATCTTCCAGACTGGCCAATATAAATTTTGTCACAAGACCCACACGATAACTCTTATACTCCTGACTTTTGAAATTTCTCTACTTTACTCTTATTGTTCTTAATATATCTACCTAGAGAAGATTTCGTCCTAAAAGCTATATTTACATGCTTCTGAGTAAAGTATTTACCAATTTTATCTGATACAGTACCTAAGTGTGTGAAACTTTTCCTTATGTGTTGGAATAGGATACACCAATCTTAATGTTTGTAAATATAGTTTTTTATTCAACAACTGATCTATTAGATTTGACTGATAACTGTTGTTAACTGCTATTTGTTTTATAATGGTAAGTTCTTTTTGAAAATCTGAATCTAAAAGTGGGATACTAATAAGTCTATGAATATAACTATGGGAAGCTGCTAACTTGTGTGAGTAAGGATGTGCAGACGTGTTGTGTATAACCATATCCGTATGCGTAGGTTTATGGAAAATGCTAAAATTGAGTTTATTATTTTGTTTTGTAATTGAAGGATCTAAAAAGTTAATACTATCATTTACTTCAATTTCTATTGTAAAGCTTATGTTTTTATGTAAATCGTTAATAAAATTAAGAAAATTCTGTAATTGCCTACGCGTACCAAGAAAGATTGCCAAGACATCATCCACATATCTGTACCAAAACATGAACAATTTAAAATACGGATGAGCTCTTATTTTGGTTTCTAAATAATCCATAAATATTTCAGAAGCCAAGGGGCTGAGGGGGTTACCCATAGCAAGCCCTTCTTTACCCACATAAATTTTCCCATCAAATTCACAATAATTTTGATTCAAACAAACCTTCGATAAATTTAAAATATCCTCTCTCATCCTAGGATTATTACAATTCTTTTCCAATAATTTTTCCACAATGTCAACAACATCAGCCGGTAGAATACTAGGGAACAAATTTTTAACGTCAAAAGATAATAAAATCGCTTTATCTGGTATATACAATTCCTGAATTTTATTAACTAGATCTAATGAATTTTTAATACTGTGTGTGGATGTAAATTTGCATTGGGTCTGGATAATTTTAATTAGTTTTTTGGATAATTTAACATTAGGTGCATTTACATATGACACGACTGGTCTAATAGGATGGTTATCTTTGTGCAATTTAATTAAAGAATAAAGTTTAGGAGGTTGAGGGTTCATTACAGATAAAAAATGTAAATCAGAAACATTAAAAAATGAACACTCCTTGATAGCCTTTTTAACCTCTCTTTGAAATTTAAGCGTTGGATTAATGTCACTGGCTTCGCAAGCGTTGAAGAAATCTAAAGTTTTATTGACATACTCAGCTTTGTCAATAGCAATAACCGTGTTACCCTTATCAGCACGAGTGAATATTATATTATGATCTCGTGTTTTTTTTCCCGATGGAACAAATAGTTAATCTATTTTTGTCATTAAAACTCTTTTTAATATTTTGTTTAGCATAAAAATTATTTAATTTATCAGCTATAATATGCTTATTCAATAGGTTAGGTTGGGAAGAGTCTTTTTGTGAGTTATTGTGATTATTGCATGCTAACTCACAATCCACACCCAACATTTCAAATTCTTGTTTATAATTTAACGGCTTTATATTATACTTGAAGCCCTTTTCAATTAATATAGTTTCTCTCTCATTAAAATTAACATTAGTTAAATTCATAAAACGATTATAAAATGTATGGTTCGAAAATTTCCTTTTGCTAAACTTTTCTTATTATTATTAACAACTGAAGACTTTAAATTATTTAATTTCCGAACTTGATTCAAGTATTTTTTATGAACAATCTTTTGTACATCAATTCTAACCTTAAAATCTAAAATGTCAAACTCTATATTATTTAATCTTTTTAATAATTCTGTATGAGTAAATTTCAGGTAAATGCAACAAACGTCTCTTTTGTTATATTCTAACTTCATATCTTGTACAATCCATCTTCTAATCCCCACTGAAATAGCTTTCGTCGCAGAAATACTCCTATTGCTCGTCTTCAACTTCATATAGTGTGGCGTTAAACTATTTGTTAGACACTGCTTGAAGAACCAAATGTTCTGTGATGTAATTTTTGTACGTAGCAATAATTTAAAATACCATAAGGCCAAGTTACTAGTTTTAGCATACTTCAAATAATTTATACTGGAGGCCTTTACTTGATGAAAATCCATTTTTATAATTTTATAAAGAAAACTACAAACTTGTTTTCGTGATTTTCACTCGCCATATATTTAAAAACTATAATAACCACGACAGCTGTTTCGGCACACAGTGCCTTCTTCAGATGGTAAGAGCTGACTAGTTACGTACAATAAAATATCACATAAAGCCAGTGCTATGAAAACGATAATCGACTTAAGTTAGAACAATAAACAATACACATAACATATACACAACTATATACAAATTAGAAAGGAACGTACATTTACTTATATAATTTCAAATTTAAAAGCGGAGAGCTATTTAAATCAGTTTGGTTATTCAAAAGCAAACCTAAATCTTTACGCTTATTAATTTTGAGGGCTTCAAGTAAATCAAGTGTTTTACCTTTTTCCCATACATGTAAAATTTTAAAGTTATCATTAAAATTATGATCATTTTCCGACAAATGATTAGCATAATTAGAGTTACCATCCTGATATCTCACACTATAATTGTGATCGTACATTCTTTTTGAAAACGATCTTCCAGACTGGCCAATATAAATTTTGTCACAAGACCCACACGATAACTCATATACTCCTGACTTTTGAAATTTCTCTACTTTACTCTTATTGTTCTTAATATATCTACCTAGAGAAGATTTCGTCCTAAAAGCTATATTTTAAAAATTAAGGAATTTTTATCTAGTAATGAGATAGCTTCATGAGGCTATCAGAATGTTAGACATATCACACTGACAACATGCCTGCACATACATCACTACTAATCCTTCAATTTTTGGCAAAAAACGAGACAACAGTTGTTCCATATACCATACTTCTCACTCATCTCATCTGGCACTGGCGGATTTTATTCCCCAATTAAAAAATAAGGTTGAAAGGCCTGATATGTTTTCAGTTTCCTGATTTGATAGATAATTCACCAGTAACACTGTGCAGTGTCCTCAAATGTTTTAAAGGATGGAAGAAATGCTGGGAGCAGTGTATTCTAAATAGAGGATATTACTTTGAAGGCAACATCACATAACTTCTAAGGTAAGCAGAAAACATTTTTATTTAAAAAGTTCAGGCATTTTATGAACACACCTTGAATTTCAAATTAGTATTGGGCACAAAAAATGTTTTCTGCTTTTCTTATTTTCTGAATTCTTAGTCTGAAGCTTATTTTATAAATTTTCTATATTAAGTTCTTACCTGAGTAGCTTTAATAATATCAAAATTGCTACAGTCTGTTTCTGCTATTGCATTCTGATTGGTGACTGGCTCCTGAAATATTGTACTTGGCTCCCCTTTCCCTTCGCAGCTGTGATAGCGTGGTTTACAAGTTTCCTAATAATGAAAACGCACAAAAATTACTATTTGATGAATAATAACTCAATATATAACAAAAAAGTCATCTAGAAATAACAAAAATATTATGGGAACTTCAAATCAATGTCGAAAAAAGTAAATAAATTAATTTTATATACAAAATGATAAAATTATTTTACCTTATGAAATAGTTTTGTTGATTCATTCACCAAATTGCTGATGAAAATGGATACAATAAAAACACTACACACAAAATAGAAAATTAAATCAAATATAAAATAAAAACTAAACCTTTAAAAAATGGAACTAAATGAACAACAATATTCATAATACTCAACATTGAAAACACCCAAAATAAAAATATATATACCACACCCACACACAATAATACCAAATTAAAATACCAAAAACCAACAGGAAACCACAGCAACAACCAGAACACAAATATGTAACTAGATCCAAAACTACGATGGCTGATAACGATTGGAACAATAAGTGTCCCTAAACATGTTCCAAATAAGGGAAAAACCATCCTGAGGTAAAAAATTATAAATATTAAATTCAATTATACTTATTATATTCACCCACTGTATTTACAGTAGTGTGCAAATTAATTGGGGCAAACCTATTTTTCACAAAAATGTTTATTTTAGTTCGAGAAGGTGCCTGAAACCGGTTTTAACTCCTTTGGGGCAATACAGGACGTTGACCTTGACTTGTAGAAAGTTGTCTGACCAGTTTTTGGTAAACTGGAATCACTTTGTCTCAGTTTAGTGCTAGATTTTGTAAGGAGTGTATGTGTTTGCAAGTCATTTAGTTACTGAATTGTTCATGATATCCGGGTTGTTTGGCCGTGGTCCATGGTTTATAACAAAAACCAAACGTTTCGGCAGCTCCACTGGCTGCCATCATCAGTGGTATAAAAATCCTGCATGCCGGGTGTTTACGTACAAGCCCACAGCACTGTGGTATAGGCTAAAGCTGTCCTGCCATGCTACCTGTACTTATAAATTCAGCAAAGTCCCACGTACAGGTAAATATGACACCATCAGGCAATCACAATAAAGATGGTGTATGATTGGCTTGCACCAAGCTATGCCATTAGGTACTCACTTGTTTTCCGAGAAGTACTGTGGGGAAGGCTGCTGATTTCCCCCGATGCTACCTGTGCTCATTGTTATTGCTAATTTCAACCCCCGAACAGGTAAAAACTGCATCATCGGCCATCCGAACAAGAAACAAGATGGTATGTACTGGATGTGTACACAAACTGGCTACTGGATTAATAATTAATTAATTAATTAATAAGTTTAATTGTTTTAATAAACAATTTGGCACCACCCGGGATTAAAACACCCCTATATAAGAACAGGTAAGGTTACTGCTGTGTTGTACTGGTAATTACCGCAACGCTACGGACATTGTTAGCGCAAAATAGATGTAACGACCCCAGTGCGAGACGAACGCACTAACACACTACACCAATATAAAACTGGTACACATTTTACAGACACGCACCAGTCTAATTCGTTACAGATTGGCTTCCATCGCGGGGCTTAAAGAAAGACGGACGTCTATAATCAAACGTTACAGATTGGCGACCAACTGGTGAGGCTTTAAAAGAAGACCAGCGGCGATTATGAGGAGATATTCCATGGTTACAAGATACCAAATAAGGAAAGGAACTGAAGGTGAAGATCAAGAAGAGATGGAAGAAATTGAGGAAATGATCGGAGAATTGTTCGAAGAGAATCCCCAGGAGGACCAACCAGAAAACCCAAATCAACAAGAACCGGAAGTGGAGATAATGGTCGGGGACCAACCCAGTAAACCAACTCAGAAAAAGGACCTGAGCCTGCAAGATATCTTGAATTTTATAGCAGAAACTTCAAAGAATACGGACAAAAAAATATACCAAATCCAGGAGAAAACTGATGAAAATTTTAAGAAACAAAAGGAAGAAGCGAAAGAACTAAGAAAGGAAGACAGGGAATTCTTAAAGGAGAACATAGAACTTCTAAATAATAAGATGGAAAGCAACCATGAAGCCTTGAAGAGAAGCCAGGAGACACTAGAAAAGAAGAGTGAGGAGCTGAAGAGGCAGATAAAAAAGGATCTTGAAATATTAAATAACAAGAATGAAAATAACAGTGAACCCTCCAAAAACAGTTGAAGGAAGATGGTGAGAAGAACAGAGAAGAATTAAGATGCATACTAATAGAGTTTCGTGAAGAAGTCAAACAGACAAAAAAGGGGATGAATAAGAGATGGGAAGAAACAAATTATCCAGAAGATCAACTTAATGAAACATTAGATAATGATTTCAAACCACTGAATGAAACACTAGACACCACTTCTGAAGGTAGTAAGGAGACGGAAATTGTAGAAGAATTAAGTGTATTGTTTTCTGAAAATAAAGGTAACGATAACACCGAGAAAATCAAGCGCATAGAAATCAACCGTAGAGGAAGAAAGAAGAATCGAATAATTAAGAAGATTAAGGAAACAAAGGAAATAGGAAGAATATATAAAAAGAAACTACTGAAAAAAAGAGAAGAAGTGGAGATGATGAAGAACGGACTAATTGATGTATTCAATTTACCAATTACTGACCAAAGCAAGTTAATGAAATACAAAGACTGTAGGAGGACCTTAAAAGCAATTATAGAGGGAATTCACAACAAACAAGTGGATGAAAAATTCAGCAAATCTATGCTTAAATGGAAGATGCCAGAAATAGAAAGGACTTACAACAAGACAGTGTATAACAAATTAAGGAGGTCCCTAAAACACTGGAGCACACCCGAATTGGAAATGAAAAATAAAAGATCAATAATAACATTAATGAGAGAGGTACAATTAACTTCTCTGATTAATCAACAAAGTGATCAAATGATTGATGTAGACATTAATACTATGGAACATATGGTATTAGAGGAATTATGGTACAAGATAGAAAATACCTATTTCACAAGAACGAAAATAGTTCTACGCACCGAGGTTATCCGAACCACAAGTGCAGAGGAAATGATGGACCATGGGTAAACAAAATGAAGATACATGCCAAGAAATAGGACTGATCTTCAGGGTAATGACCAAGCAAACCAATGGAGAGGAAGGAGCATTAAATTAATTAAACCAATTTATAATAATCAAAACAAGAATTGACAAGAAATGACTAAACGACTAAGACGAATTAAATGAGAACTAATAAACCATAATAAATAAATGTACAAATTATCCAGAATAAATGTAGTAGACCAAACATTTGAAGGAGAAAAGGAGAAGATCGCCAAGTGTTTTGTATAATAAAGGATAGGAAGGACCTGGAAAATATTCTAAGCGAAATAGTGTTACAGCAGAAACAAGATTCAAAATTACTAAACATAAGAAAAAGACTATTAGAAGATGAAGTTATAAATAAATATTATTGTATCCACCAGGATATACTCTTTATTAGAAAAAAAAAATCATAGCACGTGGAAGCTTGTAGTTCCAAAATCATTAGAAAATAAGATAATTAAAGATTATCATGTTCGATACGGACATATGGGAACCGTAAAAATTGTAAAAGCATTGGAGGAGGAAATCTTTATCAAAATATAACAAGAAAAGTAAACCAGAATATTAAAACATGCACAATATGTCAGATGGTAAAAACCAATAACGAGAAAAAAGAGGGAACAATGATACTCATCACTTCAAACACAAAGTTAGAAAAAGTATTCCTCGACATATGTGGACCATTCCCACGTAGTGGAGGGAGACATAAATACAAGTTTATAGTAATAATATTAGACCTTTACACAAAGTACACAAAATTATATGCAATAAACCGAGCTACTACGAAGAAAATATTAGAAATAATAAAAACTAAATACATCACTGAAGTTAGAAAACCATGCATGATAATAACAGACCACGGGACACAGTTCAAGGGAAAGAAGTGGTGAGATGAATTATTAAAAGAGAACATAAAAACCTATAAAACATCTAAATACCGTCCTAGTAGTAATCCCGCAGAAAGAGTGTTAAGAGAGGTGGGACGTATACTAAAAACTTATTGTCATGATAACCAAAAAGAATGGCAGAAATATTTAGCTTCAACCAAAGTATTTCTAAATATTAGTTACCACCAGTTTACTGAGAACACCCCATATTTAATGATGTTTGGAAGAAAACCCCATAGAGAGATACAAGAACTAATAGACTTCCCAGTCAACATAGAAGACACATATGATGAAAACCAATGTTACAACCGTATTATGGAGAAAATAGAGAAGCAAAGAGCAAGGTATTCACAAAACCAAACTAAAATAATAAAATATAACAAAGGAGAAAGAGTATTAATCAAAAACCGGGAACTACCCAGTACACTTGCAGGGATAGCCAAAAAACTGCTATTATTATATATAGGACCCTATGTCATCACCAAAGATATGGAAACAATACTTATGAAATAAGTAATATAACCACCAAAAAGATAAAAGGAGTTTACAATCAAGCTTCTATAAAAAAGTTTTATGAAGAAAAATAAATTACAATAAATAAAATAAACCAATGCCAAAATTCAAAAATTATGTGAGCACAACTTACAACAATCTTTCGATGACTTATGAGGCCTAATATAAAGTATTAAAAAAGGAATAAGTTACAAAAATTCCTACGAAATAAGATCAACTTACAATAAAATAAAGTTGACATATGAAGTATAATATAAAAAATTATAATAAGGAATAAGTTACAAAAATTCCTACATAAAAGTAAGAACCACAAACTTACAATAATATTTAAACAAAAAGTACCAAAAAAGGAATAAGTTACAAAAATTCCTATAAAGTAAGAAAAACTAACTTACAAAAAATATTAAGTATAATATTTAAAACAAAATGAAATAAACAAAAAATAAAATAAAACAAAAAGTGCTAAGATAAATACCTGAAATAATAATGAATTTAATGTATTCAAAGAAAAACAAAAAAAAAATATGAACTGGTACGAGGAAAAAAGAGAAGTTATGTATAAAACAAATATACAAAAAATGGCTAAAGCAGAATATTAGTAAACAACCAAGAAAAAGGAAAAAAGATGTCTAAGATAATTAAAATGATCACTAGAAGAAAAGAAAAACAAACTAAGAAAAGTTAGATATGATGAAATTAACATATGAATAAATAAAAAACAACCAACTGTATGAGTAGATGACAGTATATAGCAAATGTACAGCGGAAGGAAGAATGAGTAAAAGGACAAAGTGATCTAAAAACAAACCACAAGGTGGAAAATCCCAAAATATATTATTATTATTATTAATTTAAGTCACAAGTTGACAAAAAAGGTATTTAAGTTGAAAAAGTCCAGCAATCAAAATAAACTGAGCAGAGATGATGTTTCTCTGGTCTCAGAAAAAATGAGTAGTAATGGAAGAAACCAGCTACTAAAAAGTTAGGGAAAAAATTATATAAAAGGGAGAACACACTAATGGAAATAAATAAAAACAGATCCAAATAAAATGGAATGAATCGAGTAAGAAGAGAAATAAGAATGGAGAAACAAACAAGAAAGAAAAGGAAAAAGATTATATATAACTGATAATTTCATAAAAAACTATGCTAGTGTTTTATCAAAATGATTAATTTTGAAGGAGAGGCATTATGTTACAACACAAATAAGCCACCCCAATACCAGGGATGAAAAAGATGATTCTGAATGTAAAATAATAATTCATATAAAATAAAATGTTTTATAAAAATAAAATATAAAGACAATGACACGACAAACGACGACATGGCCTAACCCAAGTGATTGACCCAACAAAAGGAAACAAAAGAAGAAGGGAACCACAAAAAACAAACAAGAATAAAACCAAAGAAGAAAGTGATTGACCCAAACAAAATGAAGAAGGGACAAAACCGAAACCAAACAAAAATGAAACAAATTAAAGGAGTTGAATGACTCAATGTGACGTGTTAAAATGAACCCAAAGGAGAAGGTGGAAAACCAAGGTATTAACTAAATACAATGAAAATGAAGAAGGAGGGAAATGGAGAAGAAACAAACCCAAGATGAAGGGAAATAAATAAAAATGAAAACTAATGATAATACACAAACAAGTAATAAAGAATATGAGCAAGAGAAATAATGCACTCAAATGTGATATTGGAAAAAAGACCAATAATTAACCTATGTAAAAAAGTAAATATTATTATCAATTAAGGAATAAAAAAATAAATGACAATTGAAAGAAACCCAATTAAACAATGTTAAATATATAAAAACAAACTAACCCACAAATTAGAGTTAGATGTAATGATAGAAATATAAAGACATAAAATTGTTAATATTATTGATATTTTGTAATGAAAGAGATGGTACGGTAGTGAGATAGTAATTAGAGGGATTACCCATATAGAAACACTTAAAAACAAAAACATTTGTGAAGTGCAAAATGAAAGTGTAAAAACCCCAAAGTGTAGTGATAAAGCAAGTACACTAATTAAAATATAATAAACTATAAATAACTTAAAAGTGAAGGTGATGATTAAATGAGAATAATGTAAAATAAAGAATGTTAACATAGGGAAAAATAGTGAATGATGAAAGCATAAACACCTAATAAATCCAAAGGAAACACTAAATAATTAAAGGTGAAGAATATTAGTAATTAAGAATAGTAGTAAGTATAAACAGTTAATTAAGGTATAATGAACGCTGAAAGGTGATGAAGACAGTATTTAGTTAAGAAAGAGTGTAATTGTTAAATTTTAAGTGAATGCAATTATAATTAAAAGGGAGGATACCCTGAAAGGAAAAACAGATAGTGTTAACATGGAGGGAAAGTAAGGATTGTTTAAAAAATTAAGGAGTTAAAACAAAACAATAAACACCCATCTTATAAGGGATCGTTATTAAGTTCATAAAAAGTGATGTTGTTTATCACACAAAAATGATACAAAATAAGATGAATTGTAAACAAAGATTAGCAAATAATAGTTAAATAATTATTTAAGCAAGTTTATGAATAGGATATGGCTGGCAGAATTATACAGACCATAGGCCTAGATATTGTATTTAATGAGATCAAAAAATAGTAAATAATAGCCACATTGTTATTATTGGCAAAATTAAATAAATAAAAAAGTTAAGAAATGTATGACCTAGAAAACGAGGAAACCAGATAGTAAACAATTATGTATAAAATAATAGTGACAAAATAATAACACATAAACAGACCCAAAACACGACAATAAATAACATAACCAATTATAATAACAAAATAAAGCCCATTAATCTAAAATGAGATGTAATTTAAATGAAATAAGTCAAATACCATAATGGCTACTTAGGCCTATGAAACTGCCTAACTGTCAGAAACAAACAACTACAAATTATAACAAATAAACAAAGAAATTAGCAAATCCGAGGCGAATGACTCACCAAGGATAAATTGTAAATCATTTTTAAGACCAAATATTATAATAAGCATTTGAATTCAAAAAGAAATGTAATTAACGAGTATTAAAATAATTGTAAACACATAAAACCTAAAATAATCCAAACTTGAGGGGTATCAAATTAATCTATGAAAGAAAATACATACTATAGTGACAATATTTAATGCTTAGGAGGGAAAATAGAGGAATAACAGCAATCAGAAGATATACTAGGAGTTTGAAAAGAATTCAAATTTTGATAACAATGGATTTATATCAATCTAAGCCAATCAGAATTCATTGGTAACCATAGAAACAGACGTTGGTGGCAAAAATTACCGTTGAATATCGTTACTTGTAAAGCGTCACCCTACCAGCACAGAAGCCGAATTTTGGAAGACCAATTTTTAATTAAATAACGTAAAACAGTGAACGAAATTCAAAACCATGACTGAATAAGAAGCAGACGAACCATTGGAGCAGTCAACTAAAGACCAAGGACCATAAAACAGAGGAATAAAAGAAAATTATGACTACATCCTATATGAAAAGGACGCCAGACCTACTTAAGTCCGAAGATTAATGAAAATAGAAACTATTGCAGCCCAATCCTCTTCCGACCCAATGAATGAAAACACCAAGTCAACTGATGTGTTAAGTACCATTGAATTACCTTATTTCCAAAAATTATATCACTCTAAATTTTACTAAAAGTAATTTGATCTCACTATAAGCCGAATATTCTCTTTCAAAGATTAATTAAGAAAAATAAACACACTGAAAATTTGTTAACATAAAATCTAACCTATTGTTTAAATACGAACTTTTGAAACACATTTAACGACACTACAGAACACATTGTAAACACACACCTTATTATTTATGTACACTTAGAGTAAGGTAAAGTACTTTTATTGTAATCACAGGAATTCTTTGCCTTGTAATCAAAAGAATCCCTCGATTTTGGAACGAAAATAATTATAATAACGAAACGTTCCGCAGCCATACTGATGTGAATATATCATTCCTTAATCGATTCGTCATCCTGAGAATAATTGTTTCATGTAAAAAGTCGGTGCAAAGTTGTTAATCAACTAATATAATTTCATTGTCAAAATTGAAAACATTATTTATCAAACATTAAAATAACTAGTACAGGGAGTAACCGTTGTTATTATTTCATAGGGAGTGCATTATATTACTTGTGTTCGTTTACGAAAGCTAGATTTGACGATCAGCGATCAAGTTGCAATTTGTACAACTACCTACATGATTCAGAAGGCTGAACGAGAGGGAATTATTTGAACGCCCCAACCGTCATAGTTGAGAACACCACATTAAGATAATAATTAATAAGTTTAATTGTTTTAATAAACAATTTGGCACCACCCGGGATTAACACACCCCTATATAAGAACAGGTAAGGTTACTGCTGTGTTGTACTGGTAATTACCGCAACGCTACGGACATCGTTAGCGCAAAATAGATGTAACGACCCCAGTGCGAGACGAACGCACTAACACACTACACCAATATAAAACTGGTACACATTTTACAGACACGCACCAGTCTAATTCGTTACAGATTGGCTTCCATCGCGGGGCTTAAAGAAAGACGGACGTCTATAATCAAACGTTACAGATTGGCGACCAACTGGTGAGGCTTTAAAAGAAGACCAGCGGCGATTATGAGGAGATATTCCATGGTTACAAGATACCAAATAAGGAAAGGAACTGAAGGTGAAGATCAAGAAGAGATGGAAGAAACTGAGGAAATGATTGGAGAATTGTTCGAAGAGGATCCCCAGGAGGACCAACCAGAAAACCCAAATCAACCAGAACCGGAAGTGGAGGTAATGGTCGGGGACCAACCCAGTAAACCAACTCAGAAAAAGAACCTGAGCCTGCAAGATATCATGAATTTTATAGCAGAAACTTCAAAGAATACGGACAAAAAAATATACCAAATCCAGGAGAAAACTGATGAAAATTTTAAGAAACAAAAGGAAGAAGCGAAAGAACTAAGAAAGGAAGACAGGGAATTCTTAAAGGAGAACACAGAACTTCTAAATAATAAGATGGAAAGCAACCATGAAGCCTTGAAGAGAAGCCACGAGATGCTAGAAAAGAAGTGAGGAGCTGAAGAGGCAGATAAAAAAGGATCTTGAAATATTAAATAACAAGATTGAAAATAACAGTGAAACCCTCCAAAAATAGTTGAAAGAAGATGGTGAGAAGAACAGAGAAGAATTAAGATGCATACTAATAGAGTTTCATGAAGAAGTCAAACAGACAAAAACGGGGATGAATAAGAGATGGGAAGTAATAAATTATCCAGAAGATCAACTTACTGAAACATTAGATAATGATTTCAAACTAGACACCACTTCTGAAGGTAGTAAGGAGATGGAAATTGTAGAAGAATTAAGTGTATTGTTTTCTGAAAATAAAGGTAACGATAACACCGAGAAAATCAAGCGCATAGAAATCAACCGTAGAGGAAGAAAGAAGAATCGAATAATTAAGAAGATTAAGGAAACAAAGGAAATAGGAAAAATATATAAAAAGAAACTACTGAAAACAAGAGAAGAAGTGGAGATGATGAAGAACGGACTAATTGATGTATTCAATTTACCAATTACTGACCAAAGCAAGTTAATGAAATACAAAGACTGTAGGAGGACCTTAAAAGCAATTATAGAGGGAATTCACAACAAACCAGCAGATGAAAAATTCAGCAAATCTATGTTTAAATGGAAGATGCCAGAAATAGAAAGGACTTACAACAAGACAGTGTATAACAAATTAAGGAGGTCCCTAAAACACTGGAGCACAACCGAATTGGAAATGAAAAATAAAAGATCAATAATAACATTAATGAGAGAGGTACAATTAACTTCTCTGATTAATCAACAAAGTAATCAAATGATTGATGTAGATATTAATACTACAGAACATATGGTATTAGAGGAATTATGGTACAAGATAGAAAATACCTATTTCACAAGAACGAAAATAGTTCTACGCACCGAGGTTATTCGAACCACAAGTGCAGAGGGAATGATGGACCATGGGTAAATAAAATGAAGATACACGCCGAGAAATAGGACTGATCTTCAGGGTAATGACCAAGCAAACCAACGGAGAGGAAGGAGCATTAAATTAATTAAACCAATTTATAATAACCAAAACAAGAATTGACAAGAAATGACTAAACGACTAAGACGAATTAAATGAGAACTAATAAACCATAATAAATAAATGTAAAAATTATCCAGAATAAATGTAGTAGACCAAACATTTGAAGGAGAAAAGGAGAAGATTGCCAAAGTATTTTGTATAATAAAGGATAGGAAGGACCTGGAAAATATTCTAAGCGAAATAGTGTTACAGCAGAAACAAGATTCAAAATTACTAAACATAAGAAAAAGACTATTAGAAGATGAAGAAGTTATAAATAAATATTATTGTATCCACCAAGATATACTCTTTATTAGAACAAAAAAGAATCATAGCACGTGGAAGCTTGTAGTTCCAAAATTATTAAAAAATAAGATAATTAAAGATAATCATGTTCGATACGGACATATGGGAACCGTAAAAATTGTAAAAGCATTGGAGGAGGAAATCTTTATCAAAAATTTAACAAGAAAAATAAACCAGAATATTAAAACATGCACAATATGTCAGATTGTAAAAACCAATAACGAGAAAAAAGAGGGAACAATGATACCCATCATTTCAAACACAAAGTTAGAAAAAGTATTCCTCGACATATGTGGACCATTCCCACGTAGCGGAGGGCGACATAAATACAAGTCTATAGTAATAATATTAGACGATTACACAAAGTACACAAAATTATATGCAATAAACCGAGCTACTACGAAGAAAATATTAGAAATAATAAAAACTAAATACATCACTGAAGTTGGAAAACCATGCATGATAATAACAGACCACGGGACACAGTTCAAGGGAAAGAAGTGGCGATGAATTATTAAAGGAGAACATAAAAACCTATAAAACATCCAAATACCATCCTAGTAGTAATCCCGCAGAAAGAGTGTTAAGAGAGGTGGGACGTATACTAAGAACTTATTGTCATGATAACCAAAAAGAATGGCAGAAATATTTAGCTTCAACCAAAGTATTTCTAAATATTAGTTACCACCAGTTTACTGAGAACACCCCATATTTAATGATGTTTGGAAGAAAACCCCATAGAGAGATACAAGAACTAATAGACTTCCCAGTCAACATAGAAGACCCATATGATGAAAAACCAATGTTATAACCGTATTATGGAGAAAATAGAGAAGCAAAGAGCACGGTATTCACAAAACCAAACTAAAATAATAAAATATAACAAAGGAGAAAGAGTATTAATCAAAAACCGGGAACTACCCAGTACACTTGCAGGGATAGCCAAAAAACTGCTATTATTATATATAGGACCCTATGTCATCACCAAAGATATGGAAACAATACTTATGAAATAAGTAATATAACCACCAAAAAGATAAAAGGAGTTTACAATCAAGCTTCTATAAAAAAGTTTAATGAAGAAAAATAAATCACAATAAATAAAATAAACCAATGCCAAAATTCAAAAATTATGTGAGCACAACTTACAACAATCTTTCGATGACTTATGAGGCCTAGTATAAAGTATTAAAAAAGGAATAAGTTGCAAAAATTCCTACGAAATAAGATCAACTTACAATAAAATAAAGTTGACATATGAAGTATAATATAAAAAATTATAATAAGGAATAAGTTACAAAAATTCCTACAAAAAAGTAAGAACCACAAACTTACAATAATATTTAAACAAAAAGTACCAAAAAAGGAATAAGTTACAAAAATTCCTATAAAGTAAGAAAAACTAACTTACAAAAAATATTAAGTATAATGTGTAAAACAAAATGAAATAAACAAAAAATAAAATCAAACAAAAACTGCTAAGAAAAATACCTGAAATAATAATGAATTTAATGTATTCAAAGAAAAAGAAAAAAAAAAAGAAAAAATCTGAACTGGTACTAGGAAGAAAGAGAAGTTATGTATAAAACAAATATACAAAAAATGGCTAAAGCAGAATATTAGTAAAAACCAAGAAAAAGGAAAAAAGATGTCTAAGATAATTAAAATGATCACTAAAAGAAAAGAAAAACAAACTAAGAAAAGTTAGATATGATGAAATTAACATATGAATAAATAAAAAACAACCAACTGTATGAGTAGATGACAGTATATAGCAAAGGTACAGCGGAAGGAAGAATGAGTAGAAAGACAACGTGATCTAAAAACAAACCACAAGGTGGACAATCCCAAAATATATTATTATTATTAATTTAAGTCACAAGTTGACAAAAAAGGTATTTAAGTTGAAAAAGTCCAGCAATCAAAATAAACTGAGCAGAGATGATGTTTCTCTGGTCTCAGAAAAAATGAGTAGTAATGGAAGAAACCAGCTACTAAAAAGTTAGGGAAAAAATTATATAAAAGGGAGAACACACTAATGGAAATAAATAAAAACAGATCCAAATAAAATGGAATGAATCGAGTAAGAAGAGAAATAAGAATGGAGAAACAAACACGAAAGAAAAGGAAAAAGATTATATATAACTGATAATTTCATTAAAAACTATGCTAGTGTTTTATCAAAATGATCAATTTTGAAGGAGAGGCATTATGTTACAACACAAATAAGCCACCCCAATACCAGGGATGAAAAAGATGATTCTGAATATAAAATAATCTATATATATAAAAGAGAAATACCACTGACTCACTGACTGATTCATCACGAAATCTCCGAAACTATAACATCTAGAAACTTGAAATTTGGCATGTAGGTTCCTTACGTGATGTAGGTATCCGCTAAGAAGGGATTTTTGGAAATTCGACCTTTAAAGGAGGAAAAGGGGGAGGGAAGTTTGCCTGACTGACTGACATAGAATCAACGTAGAGCAAAAACTACTGAATGGATATCAATGAAACTTTGAACATAGCTTCATCATAGGTCTTAGGTGCTCACTAAGAAACGGTTTTAAAAACTTTCACTCCTAAGGGGCAAACCCCCCCCCCATTGTATGTATGTTCCACATCTCCTCCTAAACCACTGGACCGATTTCAATCAAACTTGGCACAAACATTTTACGCGATGGGAGAACCAACATAGGATAGGTGTTTTTTTCTATGGGGTCCTTTGGGGTCTTCCAAATCTCCTCCTAAACCACTGGACCGATTTCAACCAAACTTGGCACAAATATTTTACGCAACGGGAGAACCAACATAGGATAGGTGTTTTCTTCGATGGGGTCCTTTGGGGTCTTCCACATCTCCTCCTATACCACTGGACCGATTTCAACCAAACTTGGCACAAATATTTTACTTAACGGGAGAACCAATCTTAGGGTAGGTCTTTTTTTCGATACGATCCTTCGGGGGGTCCTTTGGGGTCTTCCACATCTCCTCCTAAACCACTGGACCGATTTCAACCAAACTTGGCACAAATATTTTACGCAACGGGAGAACCAGCATATAGCATGGTAAACGAAGACATTTGCCTGAACAAAAATTTCGATCAGGATGAAAATTTGGATTTATGTA
The DNA here is from genome assembly GCA_034769895.1 of Magicicada septendecula. Classification (NCBI taxonomy): domain Eukaryota; kingdom Metazoa; phylum Arthropoda; class Insecta; order Hemiptera; family Cicadidae; genus Magicicada; species Magicicada septendecula. Next base: position 195,951,459 of record CM068370.1, on the reverse strand, counting down.
GCTAAAGATGTATACTTTAAAACAAGAAAACCTTACCATCGCGGCGGGACCCCGTTTCCAGGAAAATCGATCGGAAAACTCGTGATTGTCGGTTTTCTTCACGTAATTGTTTAAATAATGAAAATAAGCAAAATGTTTCAAATAAATGTTGTAGCTTATGATTTTATCTACAAATGTTGTCTAAACAATTTTTCGATATCTGAATTAGTTTACAAGATATAAACGATCTTCCACGTACTCTCGCTATACTACTCGTGGATGCGCGCGCATCTCCAAAATAGGAAAATTTTCAAACATGTGATTAATTAATCGATAATTTGGGATATTTATCGAAGTCGGAAAATTTTTAAAATGACATAGGACATAGAGAAAACCCTCAGTTTTCACGTGAATATATTTACATATTTCATTAAAGAATTTATCATATACAAAAATGTGTTTAAAAATGGGCAGCTACATCTTATGAACAGAAATTTCGTATTTTGTCACAACTTTTTTGAAAATCATCAGAATGAAAATTCCTTCTGGATTTACTTTCTTTAATGTTTGTATAATAATAATATTAAAACGAGAAAAGGATTACTGTTAAGAAGGAAAAATGATCTTGCGTCGAAGTTTGGGTTGTTTTCCATTCTTATTTTTAAGTGTTTTTTCCGGAATTCATTTATCAATATTTTCAATGTGAATTAATCAAAATCAATAAAAATGTGCTTATAAGTACTTAAAAGTATACTGTTTCGAAAGGATTAAACATTTTTTCAGTACACGTAATATTTTTTAAATTATGCTAAATTATTATGCATAGGTACCAAAACTAGCCATATTTTAGTAAAATAAATACAACTTTTTTCAAAATGAATATTTCTGTTTGAAAATTTTAGAGCATATTAAAGAATGCACACAAGAGAGATTGCACCTATACAGAGAATACACCTATTGTAAAGGTAGAAATGAGGGGGCCTACTAAGTGAGGTGAAAATGCAGGTGTCAGGGAAAAAAGCGACCTTGGTATTTGAGCGCGCAACGCCAGGTGGCGTGACATGGCGCACTCAGGGACCACGCAGGCGCAGGACCTTAAACAGCCGGGAAGTTAGTCAGTCTTGTTGTCGCATGATTGTTACATAGCTGACATTTTAAGGTTATTATTTTTTGATAATAAACAGTTTGCGTTAACAATGAGTGAGAATTGTGAAAAAGTTGATAATATCACTTGTTTCATTTGTGAAAAAGATTTAGAAATGACAGTGAAGAACATGTTGTTCTTGTGACACGTGGTTTAGAAACATTAAAAGCTGTCAGTATTGAAAGAAACGAAATATTGAAATGTACTGAAATAAGCAGTGCTATAGTAGTAAATATATTTTCGGCGTGTTCAACAAAAAATGAACTTCAAATTAATCATAATTATGAACGTACTCCCCTTTTATATTTTTATACAAAGTGGTGGCGGTAACTGATGAATTTTCAGCATTATAATATTCGGAATAGTTTATACAAACAATTACAGTGATCATTTTTCTTACAGAATTTAAGAAATAAACATAAAAGTAGCTACAAACCCTTAAGGTGTCGAGTTTCCCCCACATCTATCGTACATTTTACTACATAAATTGTGTAGGTAAAAGTATGAGGTACTACAGTAACATTCTTGTTTTTTACAAATTTTCATTTTTTAGAAGCTATATACCAAAAAAGGAAAAATGACGAGAGGTGTAAGTGGAAAATCGGCGTTATCTCCGTAAGGCATTAATATTTAAAAAAACTTTTTTAACCAATCTTGCTGAGAAAATCACGAGCTACAAGATTCATATACAAGTGTTTCGCTATTTCCATATTTTAAATGAGTAGGACGGAAAATGAATGCTAAAAAGGCCGACGCGCGGCGGAAGGTCGTGGAAAATCGTTTATATCTCGGAAACAAATTAATGGATCGAAAAATTGTTTAGACAAGTTTTGTAGGTAAAAGTATGAGGTACCACAGTAACATTCTTGTTTTTTACAAATTTTCATTTTTTAGAAGCTATATATGAAAAAAGGAAAAAATGATGAGAGGTGTAAGTGGAAAATCGGCGTCATCTCTGTAACGCATTAATATATCAAAAACTATTTTGAACCAGTTTCGTAGAGAAAAACACGAGCTACAACATTTATTTGAAACATTTTTCGCTATTTCCATTTTTTTAATGACTATAACAGAAAAACTATCACTAAAAAAGCGGACGCACGGCGGAAGGTCGTGGAAAATCGTCTATGTCTCGTAAACTAATTCAGATATCGAAAAATTGTTTAGACAAAATGTGTAGATAAATCATAAGCTACAACATTTATTTGAAACATTTTGCTATATTTTCATTATTTAAACAATTACGTGAATAAAACCGACAATCACGACTTTTCCGATAGATTTTCCCGGAAACGGGGTCCCGCCGCGATGGTAAGGTTTTCTTATTTTAAAGTATACATCTTTAGCTACCTAAATCCAAATTTTCATCCTGATCGAAATTTTTGCACAAATTTGTCGAAATTTTGTCTTCGTTTACCATGCTAATAGGATAGGTGTTTTCTTCGATGGGGTCCTTTGGGGTCTTCCACATCTCCTCCTATACCACCGGACCGATTTCTACCAAACTTGGCACAAATATTTTACTCAACGGGAGAACCAATCTTAGGGTAGGGTTTTTTCGATACGATCCTTCGGGGGGTCCTTTGGGGTCTTCCACATCTCCTCCTAATCCACTGGACCGATTTCAACCAAAATTGGCACAAATATTTTATGCAACGGGAGAACCAACATAAGACAAGTGTTTTTTCGATACGATCCTTTGAGGGGTCCTTTGGGTCTTAAAAACTATTAGATCTGGTTACTATGGCAACCCAATAGAATAGATTCTGGTTACCATAGAATCGGTGGAAGTCTCCCGCGTAGGAAATAGCACGGGAGTCGTCCGACGGGCCTTCCCCGGAGTTCATCCACGGAACCCGGGGAGTCTTAGGTCGGATCCCGCAAAAGAAGGCGGGGCCATAATCCACGGTTCTTATAAATAAAGATATAGGTTATGATATCAAAGGTGGTGTATGCATCTTAAGAAACTTCTTAATAGTGTGTGAATTCAGAGTTGTTTCGGTTTGAATTTAAAAGTGGATAAGTTAAGATCGAAGTAAGTTGTAAGCGAGTATAAAAAACAAAGTTTTGATAGCAAATGTATTCAGATCATAGTGTTCAGACAATATAAATGCACTTGCTTCAGTTTGAATTTAAAAATTGATAAGCTGAAATCTATAGAGGTATTGTATTGTTAGAATAAGTTTAGGAGACACTAATTTAACAAATGCCTTATTTCAACATTAACACAATGAATTATAAAAGACAGTAAATACGCAGCGCGTGCAAGTACTGTAGACATTTTATTGAAAACTAATTTAGCTGTTCGCCCTCTCCCAGAGTTAGAAATCGAGCAGGAGCATCACGCGCAACAGAATTCTTCTTCAGATATAAGAATACAGTTTATGACATGTTCTTAAACAGGTGCGCTACAGAGTATTACTCCAGTGAGAATGCGAACGTAACAATATAAGGAAGATTATACAATATACAAGTAATATAACGTCAGAACAAGAATAGGTGCCTATGAGCCTATGAATAAATTATGAACCCGAGCAACGCTGGGTAAATCGGCTAGATATAGATATCTATATAAGCCAAATACCACTGACTGACTCACTGATCACGATATCTCTGAAACCACTGAATGGATATCAATGAAACTTTGAACGTAGCTTCATCATAGGTCTTAGGTGCTCACTAAGAAACGGTTTTAAAAACTTTCACTCCTAAGGGGCAAAAAAAAAAAATAATGAAATTTATCGCGGAAATTGCATACTTTGTAAATGAAGTGGTTGACATCTCAGTTTATTGGAAACCCCGAATACATTTAGTTCTGAGTTTTTAATCATTGTTTTAAATTGAAAAACTTCGTTGTTTGCAGGTTCTTACAGTCGAGAAAATTTCGAAGTTCAATTAATTAATAAATGTATGTCCTTTTTTTTCTCGGAAACGGCTCTAACGATTTTCTCGAAATAAATAATAAATAGCTGTTGCTATGAATGTAAATAAACAAACTACGAGTTGAGAATTTGTACAATCTATCTAATCCTATACTATTAAGCGAGCAATAATTGTACAATTACGTACAACGTGAAACTCCGTAGCGAAGCACGGGTATTTTGCTAGTAATTCATATAAAATAAAATGTTTAATATAAATAAAATATAAAGACAATGACACGACAAACGACGACATGACCTAACCCAAGTGACTGACCCAACAAAAGGAAACAAAAGAAGAAGGGAACCACAAAAAACAAACAAGAATAAAACCAAAGAAGAAAGTGATTGACCCAAACAAAATGAAGAAGGGAAAAAACCGAAACCAAACAAAATGAAACAAATTAAAGGAGTTGAATGACTCAATGTAACATGTTAAAATGAACCCAAAGGAGAAGGTGGAAAACCAAGGTATTAACCAAATACAATGAAAATGAAGAAGGAGGGAAATGGAGAAGAAACAAACCCAAGATGAAGGGAAATAAATAAAAATGAAAACCAATGATAATACACAAACAAGTAATAAAGAATATGAGCAAGAGAAATAATGCACTAAATGTGATATTGGAAAAAAGACCAATAATTAACCTATGTAAAAAAGTAAATATTATTATCAATTAAGGAATAAAAAAATAAATGACAATTGAAAGAAACCCAATTAAACAATGTTAAATATATAAAAACAAACTAACCCACAAATTAGAGTTAGATGTAATGATAGAAATATAAAGACATAAAATTGTTAATATTATTGATATTTTGTAATGAAAGAGATGGTACGGTAGTGAGATAGTAATTAGAGGGATTACCCATATAGAAACACTTAAAAACAAAAAAATTTGTGAAGTGCAAAATGAAAGCGTAAAAACCCCAAAGTGTAGTGATAAAACAAGTACACTAATTAAATTATAATAAACTATAAATAACTTAAAAGTGAAGGTGATGATTAAATGAGAATAATGTAAAATAAAGAATGTTAACATTGGGAAAAATAGTGAATGATGAAAGCATAAACACCTAATAAATCCAAAGGAAACACTAAATAATTAAAGGTGAAGAATATTAGTAATTAAGAATAGTAGTAAGTATAAACAGTTAATTAAGGTATAATGAACGCTGAAAGGTGATGAAGACAGTATTTAGTTAAGAAAGAGTGTAATTGTTAAATTTAAGTGAATGCAATTATAATTAAAAGGGAGGATACCCTGAAAGGAAAAACAGATAGTGTTAACATGGAGGGAAAGTAAGGATTGTTTAAAAAATTAAGGAGTTAAAACAAAACAATAAACACCCATGTTATAAGGGATCGTTATTAAGTTCATAAAAAGTGATGTTGTTTATCACACAAAAATGATACAAAATAAGATGAATTGTAAACAAAGATTAGCAAATAATAGTTAAATAATTATTTAAGCAAGTTTATGAATAGGATATGGCTGGCAGAATTATACAGACCATAATAGGCCTACATATTGTATTTAATGAGATCAAAAAATAGTAAATAATAGCCACATTGTTATTATTGGCAAAATTAAATAAGTAAAAAAGTTAAGAAATGTATGACCTAGAAAACGAGGAAACCAGATAGTAAACAATTATGTATAAAATAATAGTGACAAAATAATAACACATAAACAGACCCAAAACACAACAATAAATAACATAACCAATTATAATAACAAAATAAAGCCCATTAGGCTAAAATGAGATGTAATTTAAATGAAATAAGTCAAATACCATAATGGCTACTTAGACCTATGAAACTGCCTAACTGTCAGAAACAAACAACTACAAATTATAACAAATAAACAAAGAAATTAGCAACTCCGAGGCGAATGACTCACCAAGGATAAATTGTAAATCATTTTTAAGACCAAATATTATAATAAGCATTTGAATTCAAAAAGAAATGTAATTAATGAGTATTAAAATAATTGTAAACACATAAAACCTAAAATAATCCAAACTTGAGGGGTATCAAATTAATCTATGAAAGAAAATACATACTATAGTGACAATATTTAATGCTTAGGAGGGAAAATAGAGGAATAACAGCAATCAGAAGATATACTAGGAGTTTGAAAAGAATTCAAATTTTGATAACAATGGATTTATATCAATCTAAGCCAATCAGAATTCATTGGTAACCATAGAAACAGACGTTGGTGGCAAAAATTACCGTTGAATATCGTTACTTGTAAAGCGTCACCCTACCAGCACAGAAGCCGAATTTTGGAAGACCAATTTTTAATTAAATAACGTAAAACAGTGAACGAAATTCAAAACCATGACTGAATAAGAAGCAGACGAACCATTGGAGCAGTCAACTAAAGACCAAGGACCATAAAACAGAGGAATAAAAGAAAATTATGACTACATCCTATATGAAAAGGACGCCAGACCTACTTAAGTCCGAAGATTAATGAAAATAGAAACTATTGCAGCCCAATCCTCTTCCGACCCAATGAATGAAAACACCAAGTCAACTGATGTGTTAAGTACCATTGAATTACCTTATTTCCAAAAATTATATCACTCTAAATTTTACTAAAAGTAATTTGATCTCACTATAAGCCGAATATTCTCTTTCAAAGATTAATTAAGAAAAATAAACACACTGAAAATTTGTTAACATAAAATCTAACCTACTGTTTAAATACGAACTTTTGAAACACATTTAACGACACTACAGAACACATTGTAAACACACACGTTATTATTTATGTACACTTAGAGTAAGGTAAAGTACTTTTATTGTAATCACAGGAATTCTTTGCCTTGTAATCAAAAGAATCCCTCGATTTTGGAACGAAAATAATTATAATAACGAAACGTTCCGCAGCCATACTGATGTGAATATATCGTTCCTTAATCGATTCGTCATCCTGAGAATAATTGTTTCATGTAAAAAGTCGGTGCAAAGTTGTTAATCAACTAATATAATTTCATTGTCAAAATTGAAAACATTATTTATCAAACATTAAAATAACTAGTACAGGGAGTAACCGTTGTTATTATTTCATAGGGAGTGCATTATATTACTTGTGTTCGTTTACGAAAGCTAGATTTGACGATCAGCGATCAAGTTGCAATTTGTACAACTACCTACACGATTCAGAAGGCTGAACGAGAGGGAATTATTTGAACGCCCCAACCGTCATAGTTGAGAACACCACATTAAGATAATAATTAATAAGTTTAATTGTTTTAATAAACAATTTGGCACCACCCGGGATTAACACACCCCTATATAAGAACAGGTAAGGTTACTGCTGTGTTGTACTGGTAATTACCGCAACGCTACGGACATCGTTAGCGCAAAATAGATGTAACGACCCCAGTGCGAGACAAACGCACTAACACACTACACCAATATAAAACTGGTACACATTTTACAGACACGCACCAGTCTAATTCGTTACAGATTGGCTTCCATCGCAGGGCTTAAAGAAAGACGGACGTCTATAATCAAACGTTACAGATTGGCGACCAACTGGTGAAGCTTTAAAAGAAGACCAGCGGCGATTATGAGGAGATATTCCATGGTTACAAGATACCAAATAAGGAAAGGAACTGAAGGTGAAGATCAAGAAGAGATGGAAGAAATTGAGGAAATGATCGGAGAATTGTTCGAAGAGGATCCCCAGGAGGACCAACCAGAAAACCCAAATCAACCAGAACCGGAAGTGGAGGTAATGGTCGGGGACCAACCCAGTAAACCAACTCAGAAAAAGGACCTGAGCCTGCAAGATATCATGAATTTTATAGCAGAAACTTCAAAGAATACGGACAAAAAAATATACCAAATCCAGGAGAAAACTGATGAAAATTTTAAGAAACAAAAGGAAGAAGCGAAAGAACTAAGAAAGGAAGACAGGGAATTCTTAAAGGAGAACACAGAACTTCTAAATAATAAGATGGACAGCAACCATGAAGCCTTGAAGAGAAGCCACGAGATGCTAGAAAAGAAGAGTGAGGAGCTGAAGAGGCAGATAAAAAAGGATCTTGAAATATTAAATAACAAGATTGAAAATAACAGTGAAACCCTCCAAAAATAGTTGAAAGAAGATGGTGAGAAGAACAGAGAAGAATTAAGATGCATACTAATAGAGTTTCATGAAGAAGTCAAACAGACAAAAACGGGGATGAATAAGAGATGGGAAGTAATAAATTATCCAGAAGATCAACTTACTGAAACATTAGATAATGATTTCAAACTAGACACCACTTCTGAAGGTAGTAAGGAGATGGAAATTGTAGAAGAATCAAGTGTATTGTTTTCTGAAAATAAAGGTAACGATAACACCGAGAAAATCAAGCGCATAGAAATCAACTGTAGAGGAAGAAAGAAGAATCGAATAATTAAGAAGATTAAGGAAACAAAGGAAATAGGAAAAATATATAAAAAGAAACTACTGAAAACAAGAGAAGAAGTGGAGATGATGAAGAACGGACTAATTGATGTATTCAATTTACCAATTACTGACCAAAGCAAGTTAATGAAATACAAAGACTGTAGGAGGACCTTAAAAGCAATTATAGAGGGAATTCACAACAAACCAGCAGATGAAAAATTCAGCAAATCTATGTTTAAATGGAAGATGCCAGAAATAGAAAGGACTTACAACAAGACAGTGTATAACAAATTAAGGAGGTCCCTAAAACACTGGAGCACAACCGAATTGGAAATGAAAAATAAAAGATCAATAATAACATTAATGAGAGAGGTACAATTAACTTCTCTGATTAATCAACAAAGTAATCAAATGATTTATGTAGACATTAATACTACGGAACATATGGTATTAGAGGAATTATGGTACAAGATAGAAAATACCTATTTCACAAGAACGAAAATAGTTCTACGCACCGAGGTTATTCGAACCACAAGTGCAGAGGGAATGATGGACCATGGGTAAATAAAATGAAGATACACGCCGAGAAATAGGACTGATCTTCAGGGTAATGACCAAGCAAACCAACGGACAGGAAGGAGCATTAAATTAATTAAACCAATTTATAATAACCAAAACAAGAATTGACAAGAAATGACTAAACGACTAAGACGAATTAAATGAGAACTAATAAACCATAATAAATAAATGTAAAAATTATCCAGAATAAATGTAGTAGACCAAACATTTGAAGGAGAAAAGGAGAAGATCGCCAAAGTATTTTGTATAATAAAGGATAGGAAGGACCTGGAAAATATTCTAAGCGAAATAGTGTTACAGCAGAAACAAGATTCAAAATTACTAAACATAAGAAAAAGATTATTAGAAGATGAAGTTATAAATACATATTACTGTATCCACCAAGATATACTCTTTATTAGAACAAAAAAGAATCATAGCACGTGGAGGCTTGTAGTTCCAAAATTATTAAAAAATAAGATAATTAAAGATTATCATGTTCGATACGGACATATGGGAACCGTAAAAATTGTAAAAGCATTGGAGGAGGAAATCTTTATCAAAAATTTAACAAGAAAAGTAAACCAGAATATTAAAACATGCACAATATGTCAGATGGTAAAAACCAATAACGAGAAAAAAGAGGGAACAATGATACCCATCATTTCAAACACAAAGTTAGAAAAAGTATTCCTCGACATATGTGGACCATTCCCACGTAGCGGAGGGCGACATAAATACAAGTTTATAGTAATAATATTAGACCATTACACAAAGTACACAAAATTATATGCAATAAACCGAGCTACTACGAAGAAAATATTAGAAATAATAAAAACTAAATACATCACTGAAGTTGGAAAACCATGCATGATAATAACAGACCACGGGACACAGTTCAAGGGAAAGAAGTGGCGATGAATTATTAAAGGAGAACATAAAAACCTATAAAACATCCAAATACCATCCTAGTAGTAATCCCGCAGAAAGAGTGTTAAGAGAGGTGGGACGTATACTAAGAACTTATTGTCATGATAACCAAAAAGAATGGCAGAAATATTTAGCTTCAACCAAAGTATTTCTAAATATTAGTTACCACCAGTTTACTGAGAACACCCCATATTTAATGATGTTTGGAAGAAAACCCCATAGAGAGATACAAGAACTAAAAGACTTCCCAGTCAACATAGAAGACCCATATGATGAAAAACCAATATTATAACCGTATTATGGAGAAAATAGAGAAGCAAAGAGCAAGGTATTCACAAAACCAAACTAAAATAATAAAATATAACAAAGGAGAAAGAGTATTAATCAAAAACCGGGAACTACCCAGTACACTTGAAGGGATAGCCAAAAAACTGCTATTATTATATATAGGACCCTATGTCATCACCAAAGATAATGGAAACAATACTTATGAAATAAGTAATATAACCACCAAAAAGATAAAAGGAGTTTACAATCAAGCTTCTATAAAAAAGTTTAATGAAGAAAAATAAATTACAATAAATAAAACAAACCAATGCCAAAATTCAAAAATTATGTGAGCACAACTTACAACAATCTTTCGATGACTTATGAGGCCTAATATAAAGTATTAAAAAAGGAATAAGTTACAAAAATTCCTACGAAATAAGATCAACTTACAATAAAATAAAGTTGACATATGAAGTATAATATAAAAAATTATAATAAGGAATAAGTTACAAAAATTCCTACAAAAAAGTAAGAACCACAAACTTACAATAATATTTAAACAAAAAGTACCAAAAAAGGAATAAGTTACAAAAATTCCTATAAAGTAAGAAAAACTAACTTACAAAAAATATTAAGTATAATATGTAAAACAAAATGAAATAAACAAAAAATAAAATCAAACAAAACTGCTAAGATAAATACCTGAAATAATAATGAATTTAATGTATTCAAAGAAAAAGAAAAAAAAGAAAAAAATCTGAACTGGTACGAGGAAAAAAGAGAAGTTATGTATAAAACAAATATACAAAAAATGGCTAAAGCAGAATATTAGTAAAAACCAAGAAAAAGGAAAAAAGATGTCTAAGATAATTAAAATGATCACTAAAAGAAAAGAAAAACAAACTAAGAAAAGTTAGATATGATGAAATTAACATATGAATAAATAAAAAACAACCAACTGTATGAGTAGATGACAGTATATAGCAAAGGTACAGCGGAAGGAAGAATGAGTAAAAGGACAACGTGATCTAAAAACAAACCACAAGGTGGACAATCCCAAAATATATTATTATTATTAATTTAAGTCACAAGTTGACAAAAAAGGTATTTAAGTTGAAAAAGTCCAGCAATCAAAATAAACTGAGCAGAGATGATGTTTCTCTGGTCTCAGAAAAAATGAGTAGTAATGGAAGAAACCAGCTACTAAAAAGTTAGGGAAAAAATTATATAAAAGGGAGAACACACTAATGGAAATAAATAAAAACAGATCCAAATAAAATGGAATGAATCGAGTAAGAAGAGAAATAAGAATGGAGAAACAAACACGAAAGAAAAGGAAAAAGATTATATTTAACTGATAATTTCATTAAAAACTATGCTAGTGTTTTATCAAAATGATCAATTTTGAAGGAGAGGCATTATGTTACAACACAAATAAGCCACCCCAATACCAGGGATGAAAAAGATGATTCTGAATATAAAATAATCTATATATATAAAAGAGAAATACCACTGACTCACTGACTGATTCATCACGAAATCTCCGAAACTATAACATCTAGAAACTTGAAATTTGGCATGTAGGTTCCTTATGTGATGTAGGTATCCGCTAAGAAGGGATTTTTGGAAATTCGACCTTTAAAGGAGGAAAAGGGGGAGGGAAGTTTGCCTGACTGACTGACATAGAATCAACGTAGAGCAAAAACTACTGAATGGATATCAATGAAACTTTGAACATAGCTTCATCATAGGTCTTAGGTGCTCACTAAGAAACGGTTTTAAAAACTTTCACTCCTAAGGGGCAAACCCCCCCCCATTGTATGTATGTTCCACATCTCCTCCTAAAGCACTGGACCGATTTCAACCAAACTTGGCACAAACATTTTACGCGATGGGAGAACCAACATAGGATAGGTGTTTTTTCTATGGGGTCCTTTTGGGGGGGTTCTTTGGGGTCTTCCAAATCTCCTCCTAAACCACTGGACCGATTTCAACCAAACTTGGCACAAATATTTTACTTAACGGGAGAACCAATCTTAGGGTAGGTTTTTTTTTCGATACGATCCTTCGGGGGTCCTTTGGGGGCTTCCACATCTCCTCCTAAACCACTGGACCGATTTCAACCAAACTTGGCACAAATATTTTACGCAACGGGAGAACCAACATAAGACAAGTGTTTTTTCGATACGATCCTTTGAGGGGTCCTTTGGGTCTTAAAAACTATTAGATCTGGTTACTATGGCAACCTAATAGAATAGATTCTGGTTACCATAGAATCGGTGGAAGTCTCCCGCGTAGGAAATAGCGCGGGAGTCGTCCGACGGGCCTTCCCCGGAGTTCATCCACGGAACCCGGGGAGTCTTAGGTCGGATCCCGCGAAAGACGGCGGGGCCATAGTCCACTGTTCTTATAAATAAAGATATAGGTTATGATATCAAAGGTGGTGTATGCATCTTAAGAAACTTCTTAATAGTGTGTGAATTCAGAGTTGTTTCGGTTTGAATTTAAAAGTGGATAAGTTAAGATCGAAGTAAGTTGTAAGCGAGTATAAAAAACAAAGTTTTGATAGCAAATGTATTCAGATCATAGTGTTCAGACAATATAAATGCACTTGCTTCAGTTTGAATTTAAAAATTGATAAGCTGAAATCTATAGAGGTATTGTATTGTTAGAATAAGTTTAGGAGACACTAATTTAACAAATGCCTTATTTCAACATTAACACAATGAATTATAAAAGACAGTAAATACGCAGCGCGTGCAAGTACTGTAGACATTTTATTGAAAACTAATTTAGCTGTTCGCCCTCTCCCAGAGTTAGAAATCGAGCAGGAGCATCACGCGCAACAGAATTCTTCTCCAGATATAAGAATACAGTTTATGACATGTTCTTAAACAGGTGCGCTACAGAGTATTACTCCAGTGAGAATGCGAACATAACAATATAAGGAAGATTATACAATATACAAGTAATATAACGTTAGAACAAGAATAGGTGCCTATGAGCCTATGAATAAATTATGAACCCGAGCAACGCTGGGTAAATCGGCTAGATATAGATATCTATATAAGCCAAATACCACTGACTGACTCACTGATCACGATATCTCTGAAACCACTGAATGGATATCAATGAAACTTTGAACGTAGCTTCATCATAGGTCTTAGGTGCTCACTAAGAAACGGTTTTAAAAACTTTCACTCCTAAGGGGCAAAAAACCAAATAATGAAATTTATCGCGGAAATTGCATACTTTGTAAATGAAGTGGTTGACATCTCAGTTTATTGGAAACCCCGAATACATTTAGTTCTGAGTTTTTAATCATCGTTTTAAATTGAAAAACTTCGTTGTTTGCAGGTTCTTACAGTCGAGAAAATTTCGAAGTTCAATTAATTAATAAATGTATGTCCTTTTTTTTCTCGGAAACGGCTCTAACGATTTTCTCGAAATAAATAATAAATAGCTGTTGCTATGAATGTTGTAACGTAACATAGTTGAGGTTCCCCAACGTTACATAAAAATTGAATGAAATATGGTCAAGGACCATACCCTGATTTAAGGTTGTTCAATAGGTCATGTGCTTGAGAAGTACCTCAAGTCAAAAGGAGGCAATGACTAATGTTAAATGGTAAAGAGCCAGAGCAATGAATGATTGAATGTAATGAAATGTTTGTTTTGTACTGTGACATGTTAAGGTCTACAGAGTATTTATGTTGTATGTTGAATATGCTAAAAATGAAATGATGTTGTTTGATAATAATACTTCATCAATAATTATGTTTATATTTATATTAGATATGTCTTTATACAACCCAGTATAGTTACCAATGTTAGGCACTGTACTAAGTTCTCAGTATTGTATAAAGTTGAAAAATACTGTTGTTTTAATTAATGTTTATAAACTGGATCAGGAGTGTGACCAGTGTTTCAAGTCTAACAAGTAGTTCTGACAATTATATCATAAATTAATAAAGGGTTCCAGAACCAGTTAATTAATATAAAAAAATAACCACCAGTAAATTAAAATTCATGTAATTAACCATGTAACCAATAATTAATTGTACAGTAGGTCAGGTAAAAAGAAAATTAAGTTAAAAAACCAAATAATGTTATAATGGTTGTAAGTGAATCTATAGGCCTAAATTCCATATTAGTTAAAGGAAATTAATACCTTTTTAGTAAACCCAGTCCAACGAAACTCTGGTAAAACATTTACTGTTTAGTAAGGAAGGTTAGGGGAGAATTTTCTGTGATTCAATATTAATCCAAGCATGGAGTATTTTATTGGAAAGGAGTAGTAATATTCTATAATGCCGGCTCAAGGATATATAGAAAACGTGGTTGTTAAGGCAACTGAATTGCAGAAGTTGTTGATTTTGAATTAATTCGTTCTGATTGTTACAAGCTATTAGGTTGAGATGGACCGATATATTTAAAAAATATGAATAAATCTAAAGGAAATATGTATCAAAATTGAAAAACCCTTTTTGTAAAACAATTATACTTTAATGCTAATGAGTAATAAAAATTAAATAACCCTCCAAATTGTAAATGAATACAGTAAAAAAGAATTGAAAGCCTCTCACCTCATTCACTAAATAATTCCGCTGGATTCAGTATTAAACCAATTCATACTATAAACCGAAGATCAGTAAAGAACTAAAGCCTGAATTAACGGAATTATTGAAAATACTAGAAGACTCGGTTTGGCAGAAATAACCTTCATTGGCAGCAGAAGAAGCTGAGATCCTAATTCCATTTTACTGGGACCGAGAATTGTGAAGATCGTAAAAGAAGAATAGAAGCCCGAAGATTTCCTGAGGGTTTACCAGTACACACCACCATCAATTTTATTGAAAACCAGAGCTGGTTCACTGGATGAAGACGAGATAAGCTGAGTTTTGGGCCACTGTTGACAAACGTCCACCGCCAGACGAAATTTTCGTCAGTTTGGTAAAAAAACAAATTATTTTCATTTTACTGTATTTAAAGTAAATAATTTTATTTTTGTAAATTGAACAACCTTAATTATGCATTTTACCTGGCCTTACTAATGGTTCAAAGAACTTTACGAACCCTGGGATAAGAATTATTTGTTATTATTTTCAAGTGTATATGTTTTTAGAATTTGAGTAATTAATAATCGATATATGTCTGGATGATCGATTGGATCGTATTATTGTTTTTTGAGACAACGTAACCTGTGAATTAATAGAGAAAATAAATAAAGTACATTTATTGTATGAGATAACGTTTAAGTTATTGCAGAATAAATACTGTATGTAGTGGGTGAAATAATTTACAAAAAGATTGATACAAACACAACGAATAACTAACCTATAAGTACGCTTATTACTAGTAACAGCGCTCAAGGTTTGCAGCTGGTGGGACGGGAGATTGCTGAACTAGCTTGTGTTTAATACTAAATTTGAATGAAATTTTCTACCATCGAGTGACTAGGGTTGACACAAATACTCCTTACATTCAGTTAATACTCCATACATATCGCTAATATTCACAACCACTGAAAACTAAGTTAAGTTTATAGAGTAGTACGATTATAAATTCAAGAACATAATTATAAATTTGTTTGTTTAATAATCTATTTTCTGAAAGTTTCATCGGTCACAAACAAAGGATATATTCATTAATAACACCTTAATTAAGACGGGTAACAACATTTTATTTGTTACAAATTGCCACCTGCAACGTATTACTTGGCGTTTGATACACAGGAGTCTATTATAACTAATTACACCCATAGACAAGATTTCTTTATAATTTGACGTTTCCAGCGTGCAGCATATAATATAACATACGTCCTCACATAATTAACAAGTAGTTCTTTACTAAATTGGTTTACAACAGTGGGGCTTGAATAAGACGGACATTTTCGCTAGTACCGGCACATACTTAGTTTATTACAAATTGGCCAGCACAACAGTGGGGTTATATATATAAGGAGAGGTATTTAGTTTATTACAATGTAAATAAACAAACTAAGAGTTGAGAATTTGTACAATCTATCTAATCCTATACTATTAAGCGAACAATTATTGTACAATTACGTACAACGTGAAACTCCGTAGCGAAACACGGTGATTTTGCTAGTAATTCATATAAAATAAAATGTTTAATATAAATAAAATATAAAGACAATGACACGACAAACGACGACATGACCTAACCCAAGTGACTGACCCAATAAAAGGAAACAAAAGAAGAAGGGAACAACAAAAAACAAACAAGAATAAAACCAAAGAAGAAAGTGATTGACCCAAACAAAATGAAGAAGGGAAAAAACCGAAACCAAACAAAAATGAAACAAATTAAAGGAGTTGAATGACTCAATGTAACATGTTAAAATGAACCCAAAGGAGAAGGTGGAAAACCAAGGTATTAACTAAATACAATGAAAATGAAGAAGGAGGGAAATGGAGAAGAAACAAACCCAAGATGAAGGGAAATAAATAAAAATGAAAACCAATGATAATACACAAACAAGTAATAAAGAATATGAGCAAGAGAAATAATGCACTCAAATGTGATATTGGAAAAAAGACCAATAATTAACCTATGTAAAAAAGTAAATATTATTATCAATTAAGGAATAAAAAAATAAACGACAATTGAAAGAAACCCAATTAAACAATGTTAAATATATAAAAACAAACTAACCCAAAAAAATTAGAGTTAGATGTAATGATAGAAATATAAAGACATAAAATTGTTAATATTATTAATGATATTTTGTAATGAAAGAGATGGTACGGTAGTGAGATAGTAATTAGAGGGATTACCCATATAGAAACACTTAAAAACAAAAACATTTGTGAAGTGCAAAATGA
The DNA here is from genome assembly GCA_034769895.1 of Magicicada septendecula. Taxonomy (NCBI): domain Eukaryota; kingdom Metazoa; phylum Arthropoda; class Insecta; order Hemiptera; family Cicadidae; genus Magicicada; species Magicicada septendecula. The sequence continues at coordinate 195,934,394 of CM068370.1, read as the reverse complement.
AAGCGTAAAAACCCCAAAGTGTAGTGATAAAACAAGTACACTAATTAAATTATAATAAACTATAAATAACTTAAAAGTGAAGGTGATGATTAAATGAGAATAATGTAAAATAAAGAATGTTAACATAGGGAAAAATAGTGAATGATGACAGCATAAACACCTAATAAATCCAAAGGAAGCACTAAATAATTAAAGGTGAAGAATATTAGTAATTAAGAATAGTAGTAAGTATAAACAGTTAATTAAGGTATAATGAACGCTGAAAGGTGATGAAGACAGTATTTAGTTAAGAAAGAGTGTTATTGTTAAATTTAAGTGAATGCAATTATAATTAAAAGGGAGGATACCCTGAAAGGAAAAACAGATAGTGTCAACATGAAGGGAAAGTAAGGATTGTTTAAAAAATTAAGGAGTTAAAACAAAACAATAAACACCCATCTTATAAGGGATCGTTATTAAGTTCATAAAAAGTGATGTTGTTTATCACACAAAAAATGATACAAAATAAGATGAATTGTAAACAAAGATTAGCAAATAATAGTTAAATAATTATTTAAGCAAGTTTATGAATAGGATATGGCTGGCAGAATTATACAGACCATAGGCCTACATATTGTATTTAATGAGATCAAAAAATAGTAAATAATAGCCACATTGTTATTATTGGCAAAATTAAATAAGTAAAAAAGTTAAGAAATGTATGACCTAGAAAACGAGGAAACCAGATAGTAAACAATTATGTATAAAATAATAGTGACAAAATAATAACACATAAACAGACCCAAAACACAACAATAAATAACATAACCAATTATAATAACAAAATAAAGCCCATTAGGCTAAAATGAGATGTAATTTAAATGAAATAAGTCAAATACCATAATGGCTACTTAGGCCTATGAAACTGCCTAACTGTCAGAAACAAACAACTACAAATTATAACAAATAAACAAAGAAATTAGCAACTCCGAGGCGAATGACTCACCAAGGATAAATTGTAAATCCTTTTTAAGACCAAATATTATAATAAGCATTTGAATTCAAAAAGAAATGTAATTAACGAGTATTAAAATAATTGTAAACACATAAAACCTAAAATCATCCAAACTTGAGGGGTATCAAATTAATCTATGAAAGGAAATACATACTATAGTGACAATATTTAATGCTTAGGAGGGAAAATAGAGGAATAACAGCAATCAGAAGATATACTAGGAGTTTGAAAAGAATTCAAATTTTGATAACAATGGATTTATATCAATCTAAGCCAATCAGAATTCACTGGTAACCATAGAAACAGACGTTGGTGGCAAAAATTACTGTTGAATATCGTTACTTGTAAAGCGTCACCCTACCAGCACAGAAGCCGAATTTTGGAAGGCCAATTTTTAATTAAATACGTAAAACAGTGAACGAAATTCAAAACCATGACTGAATAAGAAGCAGACGAACCATTGGAGCAGTCAACTAAAGACCAAGGACCATAAAACAGAGGAATAAAAGAAAATTATGACTACATCCTATATGAAAAGGACGCCAGACCTACTTAAGTCCGAAGATTAATGAAAATAGAAACTATTGCAGCCCAATCCTCTTCCGACCCAATGAATGAAAACACCAAGTCAACTGATGTGTTAAGTACCATTGAATTACCTTATTTCCAAAAATTATATCACTCTAAATTTTACTAAAAGTAATTTGATCTCACTATAAGCCGAATACTCTCTTTCAAAGATTAATTAAGAAAAATAAACACACTGAAAATTTGTTAACATAAAATCTAACCTATTGTTTAAATACGAACTTTTGAAACACATTTAACGACACTACAGAACACATTGTAAACACACACCTTATTATTTATGTACACTTAGAGTAAGGTAAAGTACTTTTATTGTAATCACAGGAATTCTTTGCCTTGTAATCAAAAGAATCCCTCGATTTTGGAATGAAAATAATTATAATAATGAAACGTTCCGCAGCCATACTGATGTGAATATATCGTTCCTTAATCGATTCGTCATCCTGAGAATAATTGTTTCATGTAAAAAGTCGGTGCAAAGTTGTTAATCAACTAATATAATTTCATTGTCAAAATTGAAAACATTATTTATCAAACATTAAAATAACTAGTACAGGGAGCAACAGTTGTTATTATTTCATAGGGAGTGCATTATATTACTTGTGTTCGTTTACGAAAGCTAGATTTGATGATCAGCGATCAAGTTGCAATTTGTACAACTACCTACACGATTCAGAAGGCTGAACGAGAGGGAATTATTTGAACGCCCCAACTGTCATAGTTGAGAACACCACATTAAGATAATAATTATTAAGTTTAATTGTTTTAATAAACAATTTGGCACCACCCGGGATTAACACACCCCTATATAAAAACAGGTAAGGTTACTGCTGTGTTGTACTGGTAATTACCGCAACGCTACGGACATCGTTAGCGCAAAATAGATGTAACGACCCCAGTGCGAGACAAATGCACTAACACACTACACCAATATAAAACTGGTACACATTTTACAGACACGCACCAGTCTAATTCGTTACAGATTGGCTTCCATCGCGGGGCTTAAAGAAAGACGGACGTCTATAATCAAACGTTACAGATTGGCGACCAACTGGTGAAGCTTTAAAAGAAGACCAGCGGCGATTATGAGGAGATATTCCATGGTTACAAGATACCAAATAAGGAAAGGAACTGAAGGTGAAGATCAAGAAGAGATGGAAGAAATTGAGGAAATGATCGGAGAATTGTTCGAAGAGGATCCCCAGGAGGACCAACCAGAAAACCCAAATCAACCAGAACCGGAAGTGGAGGTAATGGTCGGGGACCAACCCAGTAAACCAACTCAGAAAAAGGACCTGAGCCTGCAAGATATCATGAATTTTATAGCAGAAACTTCAAAGAATACGGACAAAAAAATATACCAAATCTAGGAGAAAACTGATGAAAATTTTAAGAAACAAAAGGAAGAAGCGAAAGAACTAAGAAAGGAAGACAGGGAATTCTTAAAGGAGAACATAGAACTTCTAAATAATAAGATGGAAAGCAACCATGAAGCCTTGAAGAGAAGCCAGGAGACGCTAGAATAGAAGAGTGAGGAGCTGAAGAGGCAGATAAAAAAGGATCTTGAAATATTAAATAACAAGATTGAAAATAACAGTGAAACCCTCCAAAAACAGTTGAAGGAAGATGGTGAGAAGAACAGAGAAGAATTAAGATGCATACTAATAGAGTTTCGTGAAGAAGTCAAACAGACAAAAACGGGGATGAATAAGAGATGGGAAGAAACAAATTATCCAGAAGATCAACTTAATGAAACATTAGATAATGATTTCAAACTAGACACCACTTCTGAAGGTAGTAAGGAGATGGAAATTGTAGAAGAATTAAGTGTATTGTTTTCTGAAAATAAAGGTAACGATAACACCGAGGAAATCTAGCGCATAGAAATCAACCGTAGAGGAAGAAAGAAGAATTGAATAATTAAGAAGATTAAGGAAACAAAGGAAATAGGAAAAATATATAAAAAAAAACTACTGAAAACAAGAGAAGAAGTGGAGATGATGAAGACCGGACTAATTGATGTATTCAATTTACCAATTACTGACCAAAGCAAGTTAATGAAATACAAAGACTGTAGGAGGACCTTAAAAGCAATTATAGAGGGAATTCACAACAAACCAGCAGATGAAAAATTCAGCAAATCTATGTTTAAATGGAAGATGCCAGAAATAGAAAGGACTTACAACAAGACAGTGTATAACAAATTAAGGAGGTCCCTAAAACACTGGAGCACACCCGAATTGGAAATGAAAAATAAAAGATCAATAATAACATTAATGAGAGAGGTACAATTAACTTCTCTGATTAATCAACAAAGTAATCAAATGATTGATGTAGACATTAATACTACGGAACATATGGTATTAGAGGAATTATGGTACAAGATAGAAAATACCTATTTCACAAGAACGAAAATAGTTCTACGCACCGAGGTTATCCGAACCACAAGTGCAGAGGGAATGATGGACCATGGGTAAACAAAATGAAGATACACGCCGAGAAATAGGACTGATCTTCAGGGTAATGACCAAGCAAACCAATGGAGAGGAAGGAGCATTAAATTAATTAAACCAATTTATAACAACCAAAACAAGAATTGACAAGAAATGACTAAACGACTAAGACGAATTAAATGAGAACTAATAAACCATAATAAATAAATGTAAAAATTATCCAGAATAAATGTAGTAGACCAAACATTTGAAGGAGAAAAGGAGAAGATCGCCAAAGTATTTTGTATAATAAAGGATAGGAAGGACCTGGAAAATATTCTAAGCGAAATAGTGTTACAGCAGAAACAAGATTCAAAATTACTAAACGTAAGAAAAAGACTATTAGAAGATGAAGAAGTTATAAATAAATATTATTGTATCCACCAAGATATACTCTTTATTAGAACAAAAAAGAATCATAGCACGTGGAAGCTTGTAGTTCCAAAATTATTAGAAAATAAGATAATTAAAGATTATCATGTTCGATACGGACATATGGGAACCGTAAAAATTGTAAAAGCATTGGAGGAGGAAATCTTTATCAAAAATTTAACAAGAAAAGTAAACCAGAATATTAAAACATGCACAATATGTCAGATGGTAAAAACCAATAACGAGAAAAAAGAGGGAACAATGATACCCATCACTTCAAACACAAAGTTAGAAAAAGTATTCCTCGACATACGTGGACCATTCCCACGTAGCGGAGGGCGACATAAATACAAGTTTATAGTAATAATATTAGACCATTACACAAAGTACACAAAATTATATGCAATAAACCGAGCTGCTACGAAGAAAATATTAGAAATAATAAAAACTAAATACATCACTGAAGTTGGAAAACCATGCATGATAATAACAGACCACGGGACACAGTTCAAGGGAAAGAAGTGGCGAGATGAATTATTAAAGGAGAACATAAAAACCTATAAAGCATCCAAATACCATCCTAGTAGTAATCCCGCAGAAAGAGTGTTAAGAGAGGTGGGACGTATACTAAGAACTTATTGTCATGATAACCAAAAAGAATGGCAGAAATATTTAGCTTCAACCGAAGTATTTCTAAATATTAGTTACCACCAGTTTACTGAGAACACCCCATATTTAATGATGTTTGGAAGAAACCCCCATAGAGAGATACAAGAACTAATAGACTTCCCAGTCAACATTATAATACGACCCTTATACCCGTAGTATCTTAATGGTATAATATATTATTTTCCTGAAATAATAACGCATGGATATGATTTAATAACATAATGGTTTAATCTCTGTAACAAATTCAAATTATTGGAAAATTCCATTCGATACATATGGTTGTCACAATCGATATTTATCTCAGGATTTAATAACTAAATAATTTTAATATATTTCGTGGGAATTCTTGTGGCTGCTACGAAAAGTTCCTTTACATGTTAATTAATAATAGAGAGTACCTTTACAAACAATATATTACTTATAATCTAAAAAATTACAAAAATTATATATTAAGTTACATGCAAGTTTTGACAATATTCAATACGCTTCGTAAAAGCATGTAGGTTAGAGTAACGTCAACCTCATGGCTATTTGTCCGTCTCAGAAAATAATGAAGTTTACGAATGTGTACAATAAATGTTTTCCTTGTAATCACTGTTCGCTTAGATATTGAATTTGGTTGGACTTTAAAATGTTTACTAGTGATTAGTGTTAGTGTAAATTGTTATATTGTCTAGTGGTTGTTCCTTGTTGGATAAAATATTGTCAAATTATACTTTACACATGTAGACGATATTCTGAAGGTTTTCTGGTTTATTCTGAATATTTTTCTTGATTGTGTGTATTACTTGTTCATGAAAATTGTAGTGGAAGGATTATTATCTTCGATGATGGTCTTTCAGATCTTCTTTCACAAACGGGTTATCTATTTTTATATTTTTTTAATTACATCTAGACACGCACTATTCAACTGTTTTCCATCACAATTAACAATTAAGTGTTATTTCTTCTTTTTTAGTCACAGAACTCGTACAAATTTCTTAAATTTTGATTGGTCATTTATGTACAGGTTAAATGTTATAGGATCAACACCCATTATCTACTTTATATTTTATAAATTACCTTTAATAGATAATTTTATTATTATACTCTAATTATATATGCAATGTTTATACAATTATTAATTAGATAATTATAAACAATTTGATACTAAACATGCCTCAGTTTATAACTGTAAAACCTTATTAATTTGAATTTCTATGATATGTGGTGGAACAATTTGTTATGGTTGATTGTAATTTCTACTTTGACTACCTGAGATAAATATATTTACATAAATTAACTGGTGACATAAAATCTTATAACATACAACAAAACTCTTAATAATAATAATTGTTTTTGACAGTTTTAGTTTATTTATACTGCTAAACTATTGTCTGTATGATAAACTAAAATTCTGTCTATTAATAACAATAAAACACTTTTCATACAAAAATAATTAACACTGTTTAACAGTAGTGTGTGTCACTATTTATATTATGTCACTCATATAACTGTAAGGTTTGTGTCCCTTTTCTATCCTTAAAATATGTCGATACAATTTTGTTAATACAATTTTAATTTATGATTAGGTACTCTTTATTGGGTTTGGTTGTTATTCAGGGTAAGTTGATTAGGCCTACTAGGTTTATTTATTTAACTTTTTTCTGTTTACTGCCCTATTCTACTGGGTTATTTCTGGGTTTCTTGATAATATTAAATAAGTCAAACCAACTAGGTTTCCTTTAATTTGCTTTCAATTATTATTTCTTGTTTCCTCTCTGGATCGGATTTCACTATTATTTACTATTCTTTTGTAACATTTGTTTCGTTACAAATTGCCTCCCTTCAGAAGTAATTATTTCTGAACACTTCATTAGGTGTGAGGACATAATTACTTATGTTATTTTTCCATTTCTTCCTCATTATATTTTTTCATGGATTGTTGATTATAATCTTCTGAATTGCTACTATTGGGGTAGTATATGGTGATTGGCTATGCTCAATTAAATCATTTCACAACATTTTATTAATTTCAGCTCTAACCGCCTCCTTCAATGAATATGGTATAAGATAGGATTTTCTGTGGAATTCTGCTGGTTCTTTAAATTGTATTCTACACTGATAGTTTTTTACTTTTCCTGGTTTTTCTGAAAATACATGTTTATACTTCTTATATATTATAATGAGATCTTCTACTTGTTTTGCTGTCAAATTATTTGTGCCTTGGTGTCTAAACTCTCTTATCTCCTGTAATTTACTGTTCCACAGGTCTTCATTTGTCATATTATAGATTATTTTTCTGCATTGTGTGTCATTCTTTAAAAAATTTAATTCCCTAACTTGGTGATGGGTACGGTTCAGAGGGGCACCATCGCTTCCTATTAACTCTGCCGTCCACATAACACCTTCTGAGTTCAAGGATACATTCTCCTTGCTCAAATCAATAATGGCTGAATATTTCCTCAGCATATCGCATCCGATTAATAATTCGAATGGTAGGCCGATTGCGACCAAACATATAATATTAATTGTAACACCTTTGCTTTCTATTTCCAATGACACTTGTTTTCTCACTGTTTTATTTTGACGCCCAGTGGCACCTATTAAAATAACATTATTGACAGGTAAGGTAGGTATTATATTTTTACTTTGTTTCTGTATTCTCTCCAGTTCAGCGTCGTTAATAAGTGATACATTTGCACCAGTATCTATCATTATTCGTGTAGGAATTCCTTCAATTTGAGCGGTTATGTATAAAATTTCATTATGCTGGTTGATTCTACTTGTCACCGTTTCCTGCAACAGTTCTTCTCGAAGATTTTTCAAATAATAATTGTAAATAATAGTACGATTTTGACTATCCGTCCTTAAACTTTGGTTGTTGTTATACTTCAAAATTCTTTTATTTTCCATAATTAGTTTTTCATAATTAGTTGGTAGTAATTTGTTATTACTATGTTTTTTGAATTTGGTGGTTTTTGTACCAAGTAGTTAGTAGCAGTAAGGGGTCGCGAGGGTTTATTACTGCCTCACTCCGTTTAAATTAAGGCTATCATGATTATTTTCTGGGCATGACTGTTGATTTGCCTGGAATGGTGTGCTGGTTCCTGGTTGTTCAACCTCTCGGTTGTCTAACTGTTCACTTCCCCTTGATTCTCGGAAGTCCTCTGGCTTCTACTTCTTACTCGGTTATAATGGTGACTCATCCCTCTGGGATTTCCTCTTTGATCATAACTGTTATTAAAACTGTTCCTCCGAGGTTGATGGTATCTCCAGTAATCCCCTTCTTCGGCACTGATATAATTTATTCGGGGTCGGTACGGACGATTATTATTATAATTACCCTGATTATTATTGTTATTAACTCCTGAGTTACTCCTAAAATTATAATTTTGGTTTGTTCGGTAGTTATTATAATTATTATTATTTCTATTACCCGGATGGTAATTTTGATTGGGCCTGTTGTTATTATTATTGTTAATTGGGTTTCGATTGAAGTTTGCTAGTTGGTTATTATTTGGGGTAAAATTTTGGTTGTAATTACGATCGTTGACATAACTATTCCGGTTATTCATGTTATTATATTGATTATGATTCATACCATGGTTATTATTTTTTGAACCGCACTGATCCGTTCGTTGTCTGCTTCTTTTGTAGTAACCCTCGTGTTCATAATTTTCTAATAAGTCAGCCATTGCGTGGACCGTTTTAATCTGGCTTCCCAGGCGTGCTCTGGCAATTCCTGTGTCATAATGGTATGCCATTTTAGTTACTAGGGATTCTTCTGGTATTCTTGGCTCTAGGTGTCTCGCCAAACACACCTTTCCCCAGAAGTAAGTAGTTGGAGATGTACCTCTATTTCCATCATATCTTCCCTGACAAATGTTGTCCCTTATAATATTTTGTATCGCTTCGGACCAGTATTTTTCTTTAAACAGTTTTTTAAATTGAGCGTAGTCCACTATCTCATTCCTGGTTGCTGTCCACCAGTTCTCCATAATCTCCCTAAAATGCTCATCCACATCTCTCTAATCGAGCTCCAGATAGTTATTCGATGTTTATTAAAATGTTCCTCGATTCTGGCCAGGAATTCCATGGGGTTTCTCCGATAATTTTTGAAATTAATCCCTTCTCTGGTTTCATTTGTGGAAACATGAGTAATATTATTTGGTCTGGTCCTAATTAACTCAATTTCTTCTTGATTTTGGCGTACTTGACCAGTTAAATTATTCACCGTAGTGTTAATATTGTCACACCTTTCTCCGGTTTGTTTCTGTAAATTAACTAAATTTTCTTGTTCCTTTTGTATTCCTTCTATTTGAATACGACTATTTTCTTGGACCTGGTCTATTCTGGTATTTATTACTGCTTTATTTTGTGTGATGGTTTCGTTAGCTTTTCTCAATCTCTCATTAGTGTCAGCTATTTCTTGCTTCCTTTCCTCATCGATTTTGTCCATCTTCTGGTTAATTGTATCATTGACTTGTTCAATTCTACCATTAATTCTTCTTAAATTCTCTTCATTGATTTGTCTGAACTCTTCCTTCATTTGGTTATTATTTTCACTTATAGTTTGTCTTAAAGTTTCATTAGTACTTTCTTTAATACTGTCGATTTTCTCATTTATCCGTTTTAAATTCTCGTTAGTGTCTTCTCTGTTTTGGTCAAATCTCTCCTCCATCTGTTTTATTGAATTTTCACTCATTTTCTCATTTTGTACCCTTGAGTTCTCGTTAATCTCTTCCTTCATACCGTCTATTTTCTCATTTGTTTGTCTGTTATCTTCCTTGATACTATCAATTTTCTCATTCGTTTGTCTGTGATCTTCCTTGATGCTATAAATTTTCTCATTCGTTTGCTTGTTTTGTTCCTCCATTTGTTTTAATAAGTTTTGACCCAAAATTTCATTTTGTTTCTTTGAGTTTTCAGTGAATTCTTCCTTCTGCTTCTTAGAGGCTTCTTTCATTAATTCCCATAGTTGTTGTAAATCCAGGCCTCCTCTGGCTTCCTCTCTTACTGCCGTTTCCACATCCTCCACCGATGTTACTTCTTTCTCTTCCATCCTGACTTCTTTCTCTGCCTCCTTCGTCCGTCTCAGTGACAATCGATATTTATCTCAGGATTTAATAACTAAATAATTTTAATATATTTCGTGGGAATTCTTGTGGCTGCTACGAAAAGTTCCTTTACATGTTAATTAATAATAGAGAGTACCTTTACAAACAATATATTACTTATAATCTACAAAAATTATATATCAAGTTACATGCAAGTTTTGACAATATTCAATACGCTTCGTAAAAGCATGTAGGTTAGAGTAACGTCAACCTCATGGCTATTTGTCCGTCTCAGAAAATAATGAAGTTTATGAATGTGTACAATAAATGTTTTCCTTGTAATCACTGTTCGCTTAGATATTGAATTTGGTTGGACTTTAAAATGTTTACTAGTGATTAGTGTTAGTGTAAATTGTTATATTGTCTAGTGGTTGTTCCTTGTTGGATAAAATATTGTCAAATTATACTTTACACATGTAGACGATATTCTGAAGGTTTTCTGGTTTATTCTGAATATTTTTCTTGATTGTGTGTATTACTTGTTCATGAAAATTGTAGTGGAAGGATTATTATCTTCGATGATGGTCTTTCAGATATTCTTTCACAAACGGGTTATCTATTTTTATATTTTTTTAATTACATCTAGACATGCACTATTCAACTGTTTTCCATCACAATTAACAATTAAGTGTTATTTCTTCTTTTTTAGTCACAGAACTCATACAAATTTCTTAAATTTTGATTGGTCATTTATGTACAGGTTAAATGTTATAGGATCAACACCCATTACCTACTTTATATTTTATAAATTACCTTTAATAGATAATTTTATTATTATACTCTAATTATATATGCAATGTTTATACAATTATTAATTAGATAATTATAAACAATTTGATACTAAACATGCCTCAGTTTATAACTGTAAAACCTTATTAATTTGAATTTCTATGATATGTGGTGGAACAATTTGTTATGGTTGATTGTAATTTCTACTTTGACTACCTGAGAAAAATATATTTACATAAATTAACTGGTGACATAAAATCTTATAACATACAACAAAACTCTTAATAATAATAATTGTTTTTGACAGTTTTAGTTTATTTATACTGCTAAACTATTGTCTGTATGATAAACTAAAATTCTGTCTACTAATAACAATAAAACACTTTTCATACAAAAATAATTAACACTGTTTAACAGTAGTGTGTGTCACTATTTATATTATGTCACTCATATAACTGTAAGGTTTGTGTCCCTTTTTCTATCCTTACAATATGTCGATACAATTTTGTTAATACAATTTTAATTTATGATTAGGTACTCTTTATTGGGTTTGGTTGTTATTCAGGGTAAGTTGATTAGGCCTACTAGGTTTATTTATTTAACTTTTTTCTGTTTACTGCCCTATTCTACTGGGTTATTTCTGGGTTTCTTGATAATATTAAATAAGTCAAACCAACTAGGTTTCCTTTAATTTGCTTTCAATTATTATTTCTTGTTTCCTCTCTGGATCGGATTTCACTATTATTTACTATTCTTTTGTAACATTTGTTTCGTTACAACATAGAAGACCCATATGATGAAAACCAATGTTATAACCGTATTATGGAGAAAATAGAGAAGCAAAGAGCAAGGTATTCACAAAACCAAACTAAAATAATAAAATATAACAAAGGAGAAAGAGTATTAATCAAAAACCGGGAACTACCCAGTACACTTGAAGGGATAGCCAAAAAACTGCTATTATTATATATAGGACCCTATGTCATCACCAAAGATAATGGAAACAATACTTATGAAATAAGTAATATAACCACCAAAAAGATAAAAGGAGTTTACAATCAAGCTTCTACAAAAAAGTTTAATAAAGAAAAATAAATTACAATAAACAAATAAAATAAACCAATGCCAAAATTCAAAAATTATGTGAGCACAACTTACAACAATCTTTCGATGACTTATGAGGCCTAATATAAAGTATAAAAAAGGAATAAGTTCCAAAATTCCTACGAAATAAGATCAACTTGCAATAAAAAAAGTTGACATATGAAGTATAATATAAAAAATTATAATAAGCAATAAGTTACAAAAATTCCTACAAAAAAGTAAGAACCACAAACTTACAATAATATTTAAACAAAAAGTACCAAAAAAGGAATAAGTTACAAAAATTCCTATAAAGTAAGAAAAACTAACTTACAAAAAATATTAAGTATAATATGTAAAGCAAAATGAAATAAACAAAAAATAAAATCAAACAAAACTGCTAAGATAAATACCTGAAATAATAATGAATTTAATGTATTCAAAGAAAAAGAAAAAAAAGAAGAAAAAAAATCTGAACTGGTACGAGGAAAAAAGAGAGGTTATGTATAAAACAAATATACAAAAAATGGCTAAAGCAGAATATTAGTAAACAACCAAGAAAAAGGAAAAAAGATGTCTAAGATAATTAAAATGATCACTAAAAGAAAAGAAAAACAAACTAAGAAAAGTTAGATATGATGAAATTAACATATGAATAAATAAAAAACAACCAACTGTATGAGTAGATGACAGTATATAGCAAAGGTATAGCGGAAGGAAGAATGTGTAAAAGGACAAAGTGATCTAAAAACAAACCACAAGGTGGACAATCCCAAAATATATTATTATTATTAATTTCAGTCACAAGTTGACAAAAAAGGTATTTAAGTTGAAAAAGTCCAGCAATCAAAATAAACTGAGCAGAGATGATGTTTCTCTGGTCTCAGAAAAAATGAGTAGTAATGGAAGAAACCAGCTACTAAAAAGTTAGGGAAAAAATTATATAAAAGGGAGAACACACTAATGGAAATAAATAAAAACAGATCCAAATAAAATGGAATGAATCGAGTAAGAAGAGAAATAAGAATGGAGAAACAAACAAGAAAGAAAAGGAAAAAGATTATATATAACTGATAATTTAATTAAAAACTATGCTAGTGTTTTATCAAAATGATCAATTTTGAAGGAGAGGCATTATGTTACAACACAAATAAGCCACCCCAATACCAGGGATGAAAAGATGATTCTGAATATAAAATAATAATTCATATAAAATAAAATGTTTAATATAAATAAAATATAAAGACAATGACACGACAAACGACGACATGACCTAACCCAAGTGACTGACCCAATAAAAGGAAACAAAAGAAGAAGGGAACCACAAAAAACAAACAAGAATAAAACCAAAGAAGAAAGTGATTGACCCAAACAAAATGAAGAAGGGAAAAAACCGAAACCAAACAAAAATGAAACAAATTAAAGGAGTTGAATGACTCAATGTAACATGTTAAAATGAACCCAAAGGAGAAGGTGGAAAACCAAGGTATTAACCAAATACAATGAAAATGAAGAAGGAGGGAAATGGAGAAGAAACAAACCCAAGATGAAGGGAAATAAATAAAAATGAAAACCAATGATAATACACAAACAAGTAATAAAGAATATGAGCAAGAGAAATAATGCACTCAAATGTGATATTGGAAAAAAGACCAATAATTAACCTATGTAAAAAAGTAAATATTATTATCAATTAAGGAATAAAAAAATAAATGACAATTGAAAGAAACCCAATTAAACAATGTTAAATATATAAAAACAAACTAACCCACAAATTAGAGTTAGATGTAATGATAGAAATATAAAGACATAAAATTGTTAATATTATTAATGATATTTTGTAATGAAAGAGATGGTACGGTAGTGAGATAGTAATTAGAGGGATTAAACATATAGAAACACTTAAAAACAAAAACATTTGTGAAGTGCAAAATGAAAGCGTAAAAACCCCAAAGTGTAGTGATAAAACAAGTACACTAATTAAATTATAATAAACTATAAATAACTTAAAAGTGAAGGTGATGATTAAATGAGAATAATGTAAAATAAAGAATGTTAACATAGGGAAAAATAGTGAATGATGAAAGCATAAACACCTAATAAATCCAAAGGAAACACTAAATAATTAAAGGTGAAGAATATTAGTAATTAAGAATAGTAGTAAGTATAAACAGTTAATTAAGGTATAATGAACGCTGAAAGGTGATGAAGACAGTATTTAGTTAAGAAAGAGTGTTATTGTTAAATTTAAGTGAATGCAATTATAATTAAAAGGGAGGATACCCTGAAAGGAAAAACAGATAGTGTCAACATGAAGGGAAAGTAAGGATTGTTTAAAAAATTAAGGAGTTAAAACAAAACAATAAACACCCATCTTATAAGGGATCGTTATTAAGTTCATAAAAAGTGATGTTGTTTATCACACAAAAAATGAAACAAAATAAGATGAATTGTAAACAAAGATTAGCAAATAATAGTTAAATAATTATTTAAGCAAGTTTATGAATAGGATATGGCTGGCAGAATTATACAGACCATAGGCCTAGATATTGTATTTAATGAGATCAAAAAATAGTAAATAATAGCCACATTGTTATTATTGGCAAAATTAAATAAGTAAAAAAGTTAAGAAATGTATGACCTAGAAAACGAGGAAACCAGATAGTAAACAATTATGTATAAAATAATAGTGACAAAATAATAACACATAAACAGACCCAAAACACAACAATAAATAACATAACCAATTATAATAACAAAACAAAGCCCATTAGGCTAAAATGAGATGTAATTTAAATGAAATAAGTCAAATACCATAATGGCTACTTAGGCCTATGAAACTGCCTAACTGTCAGAAACAAACAACTACAAATTATAACAAATAAACAAAGAAATTAGCAAATCCGAGGCGAATGACTCACCAAGGATAAATTGTAAATCATTTTTAAGACCAAATATTATAATAAGCATTTGAATTCAAAAAGAAATGTAATTAACGAGTATTAAAATAATTGTAAACACAAAACCTAAAATAAACCAAACTTGAGGGGTATCAAATTAATCTATGAAAGGAAATACATACTATAGTGACAATATTTAATGCTTAGGAGGGAAAATAGAGGAATAACAGCAATCAGAAGATATACTAGGAGTTTGAAAAGAATTCAAATTTTGATAACAATGGATTTATATCAATCTAAGCCAATCAGAATTCATTGGTAACCATAGAAACAGACGTTGGTGGCAAAAATTACTGTTGAATATCGTTACTCGTAAAGCGTCACCCTACCAGCACATAAGCCGAATTTTGGAAGACCAATTTTTAATTAAATAACGTAAAACAGTGAACGAAATTCAAACCCATGACTGAATAAGAAGCAGACGAACTATTGGAGCAGTCAACTAAAGACCAAGGACCATATAACAGAGGAATAAAAGAAAATTATGACTACATCCTATATGAAAAGGACGCCAGACCTACTTAAGTCCGAAGATTAATGAAAATAGAAACTATTGCAGCCCAATCCTCTTCCGACCCAATGAATGAAAACACCAAGTCAACTGATTTGTTAAGTACCATTGAATTACCTTATTTCCAAAAATAAAATCACTCTAAATTTTACTAAAAGTAATTTGATCTCACTATAAGCCGAATATTCTCTTTCAAAGATTAATTAAGAAAAATAAACACACTGAAAATTTGTTAACATAAAATCTAACCTATTGTTTAAATATGAACTTTTGAAACACATTTAACGACACTACAGAACAGATTGTAAACGCACGCCTTATTATTTATGTACACTTAGAGTAAGGTAAAGTACTTTTATTGTAATCACACGAATTCTTTGCCTTGTAATCAAAAGAATCCCTTGATTTTGGAACGAATTTTAAATCATTCTACTCTCTTGTTACCTCTTTCTCTTATCCGTTGCTTCACTATAATTTTCGTTGATGGCTTTTTCAAGAAATGGTAAATATTCTGCCCATTTATTGTGTTGATCATGACAGTATATTCGTTGTATTGTAAAGTATTTACCTAATTCTTTGTTAGCTCTCTCAGCAAGGTTTCCTTGAGGATGTCTTATGGATGTGAGTTGTATTCTATTTTCCCTTAACGTCCTCTCCCATTTTTCACTCTGGAATTGTACAGCTTGATCACTGAGTACCTTCTTCATTTTTCCATATGACGGAATATATTTCTGCAGTAGTATTTTAGAACAACTTTGGTTGTGGGTCGCATAATTGGGTACAGTCGGACTGCCTTGGAAAACACATCGATACATACCAATATGTGCTTCACACCTCGACTTGATCGTGGTAGTGGTCCCAGAAAATCCACTGCAATTAGCTCTCCCTTGTGCTCCTTTTGGATGCTCTTCATTTCTACGTATGTGTGTAAATTCGGTCCTTTCACACTTTGACACTCATAACACTTCTTTACCTCCTTCTAATCTTCCTTAACATGACATTACTTTATCTAATACATTACTTATACAATACATTAACATTCATTACCTTTTATTACATTTCTTTAACATTACCTTTCTGATCGCAAATACTTTCTTGAAATACACTTCCGTAACAGAATACTCTTTTAGCTTTGTAGTGTGTCGCATGATCGGTTACAGAGGAACTGTCTTGGAAAACAACGATATATTTTATCGAAGTCTTTAAACCTAAGTAGTCTCTGCCCTTTTGACTTTTCACTCTTGCTTTCTTCTATGTCCTTGTATCTCCATTAAGTTTTCGCTTGATCAGTCGTTCTAACAATTATGGCAATTATTTTCCATTCCTAACCCTTTCTTCATATTAATAACAACAATAACATCTTTTACCATTACTTTCTTAAATATTTCTCTACACTTCATTCCTTACCATTAATAATACATTTCTTAATTAACCCTTTAAAATAATATTCCTTATTTCTTTTCACTACTATTTCTTTTTATTATTTTTTTATTTGCAATCGTATCCTTAATAAATAACATTTCTTAATTATACTCTCTTATATTAGTATTAATAATTAACAGTAATATTTTTTTCATTTAAAAATAATTATTTATTTTCGGGTATTGAGTTTGGTTCGGTGTGTCGTTTGAACTGACACCCCTCATTATAACAATTGGTTGTTGTATACAGGAAATTCATTGTGCTCACCCTCGTGACAACATTCCATTGGGTTACCCCCTCGTTACCTTTCCGTTGCATTGCTGCGATGTTTGTGTGCGTACTTACCGTGTGAACGTTTGCTTTGATCGTGTAAGTCACCTGTTTATAGGGTGAAAACTTTATTTTCCCTCTCTTTCTCTCGTAACAAATGCTTCGCTCTTTCTCAATTCTCTCAGCACGTTCCAAAATTCTCTCATCACTAATGAATTGTGTAAGGTCAGTGCGTTTGAAGCCTATATAAACAGCTGACGACGGTTTTTTCGTTCGTCTTTTATGATAATATTCATCGTAATTACTATAATTATAGTTATAATTATCGTTCACTTTATAATTATCGTGTGTATATCTAACATCATATTTACCACAATTTTGTGTAGCGTTTCGTCTAGACAATTTAATATGTTTCTTGTTAGGCCTACAGTGATATTTATCTCCGTAAGTGTGGTGTCTTGAGTGTTTTATATGTGTCATCTTGTGTGACTTACTATTGTGTGTGTGTTTCACACTTGGAATATCGCTATTAATAAGGTACGTTTTATTAACCTTAATTTGCTTCTCTTCCTTAATGTTAATTACTTTTTTATATTTATCGTTAGTAATTACACAAGTATTTTCAATTAGTATGAATTCTTCGCATATTATCTCCGTTTGTTTATTAATTATTCCACAGACATTTTCTGCGATCGTGTCAATACGTAAATTTGTATTAACAATGTTTTCGGTTAACTGTGCAGTACCGTCTATTATACTTTGTTTTATTTCAAGATTATCAATTTTTAACTCTTGTAGACGTTCTGAAATTTTTAAGGTGTCCTGTCTAAAATTTTCGGACTGTAGCTCCAATTTATTTTCTAAACTTCTGTTTGTTTCTTATTAGATTCTTTTAATTCGTCTATTTTAGCATTTATATTTTCCGTTTGTTTTGTGCATATATTTCATCGATCCAGGCATGCATCATCGTCTGGAATGCTTCTACGTCTAAATTTCCTGGAGTCGTCATGTTGAAGTATTATTAAAATATTTATTTAGTAGTAATTCTTTAACAATTATTATTGATAACCGTTCCCTACTTATTTATTTATTTCTTTATTTTTTATTAATAGTTATTATTAATACTCATTACAGTTACACCTGTTACATAGACAAACAATATTATTCGTGGGCGCCAGCTGTGTGATTACACAACAATTAACATTACATTCAGTTACTGTTTAATATAAAAATTATTACATATTATACATTTTTCATTTAATACACTCTTTATATTTTAGAGCAACCATTTAGCTACATAAAAAATTTTAATAGTTAAATGATGGGGATCGGGCCATACGTTCATGAGCTACAATTTATGTAACAAATTTTTGTACATAAATTTAGGCATGTCGTGCCCCACGTCCAGGGCGACATTTTTATAAAACGATATAAAATGGCAAATTTAATATAATTTAAATTTGTGGAGCCCCATGATCTTGGACGCCATTTTATGTAACGATATAACGTTGCAAACATAATATAATTTACATTGTGATGCCCCACGTTGGAAGCGATATTTCTTATGCAACAATACGATATACATAAAAATAGGCGTGTATCAAGAGCAACAAATTATGAAACAATATAACATTTAATTTGGGTTTCAGGTGTATCTGTAATAAGAACTCTATGTAACTTGTAACGGTATTTCAAATTTATTTGATATTAATAAAATTGTGCACATGGCACTTACTTCGACTTAAAACATTCGTTATTATTTCGTTATTATGCCGTAAGGCTTATGCTATATACATCCTTACTGACTAAATATTCTATTCTACTAATTATTGTATTAACGAAAAATCTCATTTCCAGACTACTCAGTCAATTAGTGTGTTTCAAAATATCAATATTTAAATATTTTCTTATATATTGCAATGTAACTGAAAAATATCAATAGTTACTGAATTTATCTTTTGTTTCTCAGTACTGATTTATATCAAACGCTAATTTTTAATTAAATGCTTTGTATTCTTTTCATTTCAATACTAATTTGAGCTCTTGTTTACGTTAATCTTATTTCAATAACAGCTATGATTTTAATTCTAATTTTACAATAAACATTGACTCTTACTTTTAAATAGAAAAGAATGTCCTTAATTGTCTTTACGTTAATTGTTCGATTAAGAGATAAATAAGTTGTTTATCACCTTATCGTCGTCAATCATACTCAATCATTGGATCCCTCTGTAATCGTCCTCGTCTCGAACTTCAGCATCACTCGCTCTTCTCCTCTTGTCCAGCATCGCCTCTCTCTTCTCCTCTTATCCAGCATCACCTCTCTCTTCTCCTCTTGTCCAGTGTCGACTCTCTCTTCTCCTCTTGTACAGCGTCGACTTCCTCTCTTGTCCAGCGTCGACTCTCTCTCTCTCTCTGTCCAGCATCGTATCGCTCTCTGGAACTTCTCCTCGTGCTGTTTCGGACGTCAGTTGATCTTCTTATGTGGATTTTCTTATGTAATTTTTGTTACTACTTAAAAATTGTTTGTTTTACAATCCAGTTACATAACTGTATGTAACTGGAAGGATGAAACTATTTACAAAAATTTAAATATTCTGTGCGGACGGGCAGAAGCTCCCGCTGCACCGTGGATGATTTAAGAAAGAGAACCACTGTAGCTTGTGTGTCCTATTTATACCCATGTCTTGGTCAACATCTGCAGTGGTACGAAATCGACATGTCAGAAACTGTCTCTGAGTTCAGTTCCCCCACTCTTTGTCAATTTCGCTATTTCTTATATTTCTGCGAATTGCAGAGTCCTGTGAGTATACTCTTATACTTATCTTATAACTATTTTTTCAACACATGTTCACTGTAATTTTGGACATTGCAACTTAACCCTTTCGATTCGTACACAGTTATTTCACTATTACACTCGTACGGTGTG
The DNA here is from genome assembly GCA_034769895.1 of Magicicada septendecula. Taxonomy (NCBI): domain Eukaryota; kingdom Metazoa; phylum Arthropoda; class Insecta; order Hemiptera; family Cicadidae; genus Magicicada; species Magicicada septendecula. The sequence continues at coordinate 195,914,276 of CM068370.1, read as the reverse complement.
GCACTTTCACATGGTTTTCGTACACAGTATTTAGTAAATTTTCTTACATTTTATTGTGTTTTTGGATTTTACTTCTTAATTATAGTTTATGAATAATTACGGAAAACAGTAATTATGCAATTATTCATCTTGGGGTGGTAAATTCGCCTGCATAGACCTGCGTTCACACACACTAGCAAAATACTGGTGTACACACTTTCAGTTACATTTGTGTGTGTGTGCACGTCGATTCAGGTCCAACACCTGTTCATATTTTTGTCTGAGCCAAGCTTGCAATCCCTGACATGCTTATTTCTAATACATTATTAATTATTTACAGTTTATTAGGTATATTTAAATTTTTATATTCAATGCTCAGTACATCACTTAATTGTACTGTCGCAATATATTGTAATGAATAGATGTAGTCGTCTCTGTTAAACGACGGGTATTTAGTGTGTTCGCCTCACACTGGTATCGTTACTTCAGTCCTTGCGCTAACGAAGTCTGTAGCGGTGTTTTAATTACCAGTACTACGCAGTAGTAACCTTACCTGTTATTAAATAGGGTTTTGTGAATCCCGGGTGGCGCCAAATTGTTTATTGAAAACAATTAAACTTATTAAATAATGTGAAATGTGTTCTCAGCGATGACGGCCGGGGCATTCAAACTTATTCCCGCCTGTTTGACCTCCTGAATTGAGCAGGTAGTTTGTCGAATTGCAGCGTGAGCGCTGGCCGTCAAATCTAGTTGTTAGTTAACAAGCACAAATTATACAATACACTCCCTATGAAATAAAAACAATGGTTACACTCTGTACTAGTTACTTTAATTATTGATTAAAGTATTATTGATTATTGATTGATTTCAGTCTGACAAGAAAATTATACTTGTTTATTAATAAATTTGCACCATTAGTTATGAAATAATTTCTCTCAGGTTGACGAAATCGATTTTGTAACGAGTTATTCAGTCCAGTATGGCGACTGTTTTGTTGGTTTACAATTGTACTCGTTCAAAATCTGGAGTTCTTTTTATTACAAGACGAATATTGTTACAACACAAATAAGCCACCCCAATACCAGGGATACAAAAGATGATTCTGAATATAAAATAATACTTCATATAAAATAAAATGTTTAATATAAAGAAAATAAAAAGACAATGACACAACAAACGACGACATGACCTAACCCAAGTGATTGACCAAAATAAAAAGAACCAAAAGAAGAAGGGAACAACAAAAAACAAACAATGATATAGAAAAAACACTACATAAATTATAATCAACAATAAATAATTTAAAAGTGAAGGTGATGATTAAATGAGAATAATGTATAACAAAGAATGTTTGTATAGTGAAAAATAGTGAAGGATAAAAGCATAAACACATAGTAAATCAATAAGAAACACTAAAAAGTTAACAGTGAAAAATATTAGTAATTAAGAAAGTTGTTAAGAATAGTATTAAGTGTAAACAGTTAATTAAGGTATAATGAACACTGAAAAGTGATGAAAACAGTATTAATTAAGAAAGAACATTATTGTTAAGTTTAACTGAATACAGTTATAATTAAAAGGGAGAATCCCATGAAAGAGAAAACAGATAGTGTTAGCATGGAGTGAAAGTAAAGAGTAGTTAAAAATTAAGAAGTTAAAACAAATCAATAAACACCCCATGTTACCAGGGATCATTATTAAAGTAAGTTCAAAAAAGGTGATGTTGTTTATCACACAAAAAATGATATAAAAGTCAAATGAACTGTAAACAAATGTTATCAAATAATTATTAAATAATTGTTTATGAATAGGATATGGCTGGAAGAATTATACAGACCATAGACCTAGATGTTGTATTTTATGTGAACAAAAGTAGTAAATAATAGCCACATTGTTTTTATTGGCAGCTTAAATAAATAAGAAAGTAAAGAAATGTAAACGAGAAAACCAGATAGTAAATAATTAGCAATTCATGATGTATAAAATAATATTAACATAATCATAACACTACAACAGAGCCAAAACAAATCAATAAATAACACAACCAAATATAATAACAAAGCTAAGCTCATTAAGCTAAAAAGAGACATAATTTGTACGAAATAAGTAAATACAAATAATGGCTACTTAGGCCTATGAAAATGCCTAACTGTCAAGAACAAACAACTACAAATTATAATAAGTTAACAAAGAAATTAGCAAATCCGAGGCAAATAAATAACCAAGGATACATTGTAAATCATTTTTAAAGCAAAATATTATAATAAGGATTTAAATTAAAAAAGAAATGTAATTAGCAAGTATTAAAATAATTGTAAAATCATAAAACATAAAATAACCCAAACTTGTGGGGTATCAAATTAATCTATGAAAGGAAATACGAATAACAGTGATAATAGTTAATACTTAGGAGGGAAGATAGAGGAATAAAAGCAATCAGAAGATATACAAGGATTTTGAAAAGAATTCAAATTTCGATAACAATTGTAACGTTATAATCGTGTGGTGCGTATCTGTAAAATGTGTACACCTGTTTTTATGTGTATTAAGGGTTAGTGGGTGTTTTCGTCTCACACCCGTCGTTACATTAATGGTTGTTGCTACCGAAGTCCGTAGCGTGGTCACAATTATCAGTACAACCTACCTGTCATTTCATAGGGGTTGCGAGTCCCGGGTGGTGCCAAATTGTTTATTTTAAAACAATTAAATTTGTTAATTAACAAGTTAGATTGGTGTTATCAGCGTTGACAGCTGGAGCGTTCAAATGATTCCCGCCTCTGTACAGCTTACTGTATTGCCCACATGGCAAGGGCGCTAGTTGTCTGCTCAGTGAAATTGCTAACACACACATATATTATACAACTTCCTATGAAATAAAACAATGGTAATACTCTGTACTGTAACTTTAATTATGGTTTGGTCATTAATCAATGTGACAATAATATTATTAGTTATTTTTCAATAAAATTGCTCCGGCTTAAAACATGAAACATAAATCTCTAGGCTGACGAAATTGATTTTGAAACGAGTTATACTGAGGCCGACATGGCGTCTGTTTGTACACTATATGTCAACTCGCTCAAAATTTGGAGTTCTTTTGATTATAAAGAAAACATAAAAGATGGTTACATTAAAAAAGTACACTACCGTACCTTATCCGTACTTAAATGGTATAAAGTGTATTTACAAATTGTTCGGCAGTGTAGCAATAGTTGTTACAAATTTCGCACATTAGTGCGAGGTTATTTCTTAGTTAACAATTGTTTTACGTAAGTTTATATTATTCAATCCTTGAAAGAAAATTAGTTTTACTTGATAGTGAGAATTTATTGATTGGTCTGAGAAATATTTAAAGTGCTTTTATTCCTGGGATTATTGTATTTAATTGATACTTATCAGTTCAGAAGGTTGCGATAGGTCGTTGTTCTGGGGTAATGGAAATTCATCAATTTTGGGGTGACTTAGGCTGCTGGCGTCTTCTTCTAATTTGTCTTGGGAATTTCTGCTACTTAATTTTGTTTATTTGGTTCCTGGACATCTGTTAATAGTTGAAACTCTTCATCTCCTCGTTACTGGTTCATGCTGTTGACTTCTGAATGTTTTTCAAACTTTTTAAAATAAAATTTCGGTTATCTAAATCTTGCGTACCTCCTATCCAAGCGTCATTTTTCCAAGTAAGTAAATTTAACGGAAAATTAGTAACCAAGGGTTTCTATGGTAACTGAAATCCTTTGATTGGTTAAGGCCTCGTTTAAAAGCATTGTTATGATATTTGAATTTTTATTCAAAATTTATTATATATTTTCTGATTGATTTTATTCTTCTGTCTTCCTTTCTGGGTATTAAATATTATCACTATCGTATTTATTTCCTTTCAAAGATTAAAACAATACCTCATAAGGTCATGTTCTATTAGATATTAATTTTTGTCTAATTATGCTGACATTTGATAATTACATATTTCTTTTAATTTAAACTCTTATTGTAACATTTTTCTTTTAAAATGATTTATATACATAATTTTTGGCTAGTTACTTGCCTTAGATTTGTTAATTTCCTGGTGGATTTTTTTATAATTTGTATTTGTGTGTTTCTGACAGTTAGGTATGTTCATAGGCCTAAATAGCCATTATGGTATTTTACTTATTTCATTTAAATTACATTTCATTTCAGCCTGATGGGCTTTATTTTGTTATTATAATTGGTTGTGTTGTGTTTTGAGTCTGTTTGTGTTCTGATTACATGTCAAAATTATTTTCTATATCTTAATATTTAAAACATAACAATTAGGTCTATAGACTGTAAGCTTCCTTCAGCCATATCCTATTCATTAAAACGAACAATTCTTTTCAAGTTATTAGTTACTGTTGGTTTAACATTCATTTCATTCTTTTACTATTGTCTTGAGTGAGAAATATCATCACTTCCTTTAAACTTATTTAATTTATTTTCCCTTCTAACATAGGGTGTTTATTAATTATATACTTAAATTCTTAATTCATTACTACTTCTTTTCTCCATTCCATGTTAACACAAACTGTTTTTACATGGGCTTTCTTCCCTGAATAACATCATATCCTTTATCTATCTCTACTTGAAATACTATTTCTAATTATCCTTAACTATATAATTTTTTATAAGCTAACTCTTAAATCATTTATTGGTTCATCAATGATTTACTAAGTGTTTTCTTATCTATTACTACCTTTTTATTATTTATAATATCTTTTTCCACTTATCACTTTCACCTTTAATTAAATGGTGTTTATCACTGATACACTCACTATTTTGGGGTATTTACACCTTCACTACTGCACTTTTTCACTGTTTATATTGAGTGTTTCTTAGTGGGTAATCCCTATAATTATTTCTCTTTCTCTTTCTCACTATTTCTTTCATTATAAATTATACATAGTATTAATGATATTTTGCTATATATTTCACTATATCTAACTCTAATATTTGGGTTAGTGTACTTTTCTTTACTAGGTTACTTTTTACTGTTTTTGTTTAAAACAGGTATATAAATTATCTCATTTACAATAATATTTATTTCCATTAGTGGATAATTATTGGTTTTATTCACAATATTTTATATTTGAGTGTACCATTTCTCCTTTTTATATGTGGTGTTTCTTATTTCTTGGTTTCACTTCATTTCCTCTTCATTCTTCTGCTTCTTCTCCTTCTTCTTCTTCATTTTCAATTGTCTTCATTTTAATTCGGTTCTCCCCTTCTCGTCTGGTTTGATTTTATTTAGTTATAGGAATTCGTTCACTTCCTTCAATTGCCTTTATTCTTCTTTGGTTTTGGTTTGTTCCCTTCTTCATTTTGTTTCCTGTTTGTTTGGTCATCACTTTTTTTCTTGTTTGTTTTTCGTGGTTCCCTTCTTCTTTTGTTTCCTGTTGTTGGGTCAACACTTGGGTTGGGTAATGTCGTCGTTTGTCGTGTCATAGTTTTTATATTTTACTTATATTTAATCATTTTATTTAATATGATTTACATTTACATTAAGAATTATCTTTTTTATCCCTGGTACTGGGGTGGCTTATTTGTGTTGTAACATAATGCCTCTCCTTCAAAATTGATCATTTTAATAAAACACTAACATAGTTTTTTATGAAATTATCAGTTATATATAATCTTTTTCCTTTTCTTTCTTGTTTGTTTCTCCATTCTTTATTTCTCTTCTTACTTGATTCATTCCATTTTATTTGGATCTGTTTTTATTTATTTCCATTAGTGTGTTCTCCCTTATACACAATTTTTTCCCTAACTTTTTAGTAGCTGGTTTCTTCCATTACTACTCATTTTTTCTGATACCAGAGGAACATCATCTCTGCTCAGTTTATTTTGATTGCTGGACTTTTTCAACAGTCAATCTTAAATACCTTTTTTGTCAACTTGTGACTTAAATTAATAATAATAATAATAATATATTTTGGGATTGTTCACCTTGTGGTTTGTTTTTAGATCACTTTGGCCTTTTACTCATTCTTCCTTCCGCTGTACCTTTGCTATATACTGTCATCTACTCATACAGTTGATTGTTTTTTATTTATTCATATGTTAATTTCATCATATCTAACTTTTCATTATTTTGTTTTCAATTCTCCTTGTGATCATTTTAATTATCTTAGACATTTTTATTCTTTTCTTGGTTGTTTAGCAATATTCTGTTTTATCCATATCTTGTATATTTGTTTTATACATAACTTCTCTTTTTCCTTGTACCAGTTCAGATTTTTTTTTTTTTTTAACTCATTATTATTTCAGGTATTTATCTCAGCAATTTTTGCTTGATTTTATTTTGTTTTAAATATCATTTTTGATAATTTTCTGTAAGTTAGTTTTCTTACTTTACAGGAATTTTTGTAGTTTATTCCTTTTTAAGTACTTTTTGTTTAAATTTTATCGTAAGTTTGTGATTCTTACTTTTTTTATAGGAATTTGTGTAGCTTATTCCTTTGTTTATATATATATATTTTTTTCATTTATTTATTTTTTTTCATTCCTCATATGTCATCTAAATAAGGTAGTAAGTTGCTCTTACAAACTTTTTGAATTATGAAATTCGTTTATTTCATTTCTAGTTATTTATTCTTCTTCATAAAATTTTTTTTATTGAAGCTTGGTTGTAAACTCCTTTTATTTTCTTTGTGTTTATATTACTTATTTGGTAAGTATTATTACCATTATCCTTTGTGATGACGTATGGCCCGGTATAGAGCAATAACAATTTCTTTGCTATACCTTCCAGTGTACTTGGCAGTTCACGATTTTTGATTAATATCTTTTCTCCCTCTTTATATTTGATTATTTTGGGCTGGTTTTTAGCATATTTGGCTTTTTGTTTCTCAATCTTTTCCATAATTAGGCTGTACATTTGTCTTTATCATCGGGTCTTCTGGGTTCTTTGGGAATTCTATTATCTCTTGTATCTCTCTATTTGGCTTCCTCTCGAACATCATTAAGTATGGTGTATTCTCAGTAAACTGGTGATAGCTGATATTTAAAAATACTTCGGTTGAAGTTAAATATTTGTGCCATTCCCTCTGGTTATTATGACAATAAGTTCTCAAAATGTGTCCCACCTCTCTCACCATTCTTTCTGCTGGATTACTACTAGGGTGGTATACGGAAGTTTTATATGTTTTGATGTTCAGTTCCATTAACTCCTCTCTCCACCTTTTCCCTTTAAATTGTGTCCCATGATCGGTTATTATCATGTACGGTTTTCCAATTTCTGACATGTATTTATTTTTAATAATATCTAATATTTTATTTGTCGTGGCTCTGTTTATAGCGTATAGTTTGGTGTACTTGGTGTAATGATTAAGTATAATTGCGATGAACTTGTAACATAACTTTACAAGTTCTCAATTAAGCAAATATGATATACAATTATTAATAATGTATGATTGAATTCTGAACAGTAATAGTAAGTAAGAAATTGTTATGTATGTAAAAAGAAAATATGTAGTATAAGAAGAGACAGGGTGAGGCCAATTGCGCCGACAGTCTGTCGCCAGCCAAATAGAAATATAATAGAGCCTGTACCTTGCATGTCATAAAAACATAAAAGTGCTTTGTATGATCGAAACAGCACAAAATGCGAAAGTCCCGTTAGAAAGGCGAGGCGATGTCCTTCAAAACACAATGGGATTCACCCCAACATAAAGTGTGAAAGTTAAGAAGTAGCATCGTTTTTAGCAATTTAAGTGGCCACGCGGTAAAACTTCGTGCCCGAACACATTGACCAATAAGCCGTAGCGTCACTGAGTAGCGCGAAAGAATTATGATGTCTGAATGGGTATATTCAAACAAACCGGGGAAATTTTCAAAATAGAACCAATGGGAAAGGAATTAGCTATGACGGAAGAGAGGGCACCTCCAAGTAAACTATAAAAAGAGAACATGGTAAAAAAAATCACTACTAGTACTGCTACCACTACCATTACTACTATTAGTCGCTAGTCGAAGGAGTCTATCAAAGTCTAATGGGTAGGAGTCTAAGTCACTCAGTAAATAACTCCATTAATGTAATTATAACGGCAACGTACTCTAAACTTATACATAATGTCTTAAATTGTTATGATAAAGAGTCGGAAGAATAAATAGTACCGTGAAAGGAAAACAACATATTTATTATGTACGCGTAAGTATGAAACAAGAAGATATTTATTATGTGCGCGTAAGTACGAAACAAGAAGATATTTATTATGTGCGCGTAAGTACGAAACAAGAAGACATTTATATCTATGTGCGCGTCGATTGTATAACGCGAACGTATGTTACAAAAGTGATAAATCAAAGGTGCTTATTAGTGGAGTGAAGTGTATTGATCAAAGTGGAAACACCAGTCATATCAGAGGAATCCTGCAAAACAAGTAACACAATTCTATAATAACAATTTATAACCAATTATTTTCAAACATAGTAATTAATGTCTACCGAACTTAACTCATCTCATTCTAAAAGACCCCACAGTTCGTTCAGATCCTAAGCAAAGTAATTTATGTATTATGACATGTCAAGAAGAATAATAAGTAGATGTATAGATATAGCTAATTCTTTATATAACAAAACGTAATTAATAAATTAAGACATAGTAACCATTGGAAGTAAGTAAGAGGTTAATTTACACGCAAATGTTAGTATGTTAAGAAATTCATAATGGTTGATAGAATATTATGATGTGCCTTAAAATGATACCGATTAAATATTTATGTTGTGTGAGTAAATGTAATTTTGCAAACTAGTAATTCAATTTATATGGTGAGCAATTGTAATTCTAAAGATTAGTGAATCAAGTAACCTTTTGTTTTAATAAGTAATTATCAGCTTGACAATTGATAAGTCAATTGATACAATATAAAGAATGTGTAGTATGGAGTATTAGAATTTTAAATCACATGTCTGTATTATGAAAGAATCAATATAAGTATTATTAGAATCTGAACGAGAAAGTGTCCTTATTTGATCTCCCTGAGGTTCTCTGCTCTGGCGTTCAAAAGTAATTATTGATTTCACAAATTAAACGAGCAGATATACTTATTTATTAGACGCAATCACACTGTAGAATTAAGAATTTTTATATTTAGCACAAAAGTGAAATTAAAACTCCGTATATAAAAAACCCCGAAAAGAAGGGGACTCCACAAAAACGTTATATTTGTCGCCATCAACGTGGGGCAGTTGTTAGCAAACGTTATATTTGGCACATCCAAACATGGAGCACAATCTCCAGAACGTTATAAACTTGTATCCATGTCTTCCTCCGCTATGTGGGAATGGTCCACATATGTCGAGGAATACCTTCTCTAGTTTGGCATTTGACGTGATGGGTATCCATTCTTCCTTTCATTATTGGTTTTGACCATCTGACATAACGTGCAGGTTTTTATATTTTTATTTACCTTTCTTGTGATATTTTTAATAAACACATCTTCCTCTAAAGCTTTTACTATTTTGAGTGTTCCCATGTGTCCGTATCTTACATGGTAATCTTTGATGATCTGGTTTTCTAACGAATGAGGAATTACAAGTTTCCATCTGTCTTGGTTCTTTTTTGTTTTTATGAATAATATGTCTTTGTATATACAGTAAAATTTATTTATAATTGCTTCAGATTCCATCAGTCTTTTTCATATGTTTAATATTTTGGTATCTTGCTCTTGTTGTAACACTATCTCGTTTACGATATTTTCCAGGTCCTTCCTATCTTTCAATATATGATACACTTTTGCTATCTTCCCCTTTTCTCCTTCAAATGTTTGATCTTCTACATTTATTCTGGATAATACGTCGGCCACTATGTTCTTTCGGCCTGGAATATATTCCCATGTAATGTGGTATTCTTGCAGAGCAAGTATCCATCGGGTAAGTCGACCATGACTCAATTTACATTGTTTGAGAAACGATATTGTTACGGCGGTCTACTCGATCGTCATAGGTACAGTGGAAACAAAATAAGTACAAGACACCAATTAAGTCACTAATCACACCTTTACTTGTTATAGTAAAACAGTTCGTAATTAACAACACAGTGTCTACAACAAATCAAATGAAATTGTTCGTACGCAATAAAATGTCCACTAATATTAAAACTCAACTGTATTACAATTATACCGTCCGAATATAAAACGCAACACTTCACTAATAACTACTTGAATGTACACCGTAATAACTCGAACCGCTCTGTAAATATATCGCACTAATACTCTCGAACCACACAGTCAAAAATCTCGCATTGAACTGAAAAACTAAGGCCGCGACGCGATGTATTTATAGTTACGCTCACACACCAGAAGCTTCCAAACTGCGTCTTATCTCTCGCGAACTACGTAATTGCTGCGGCCTTGACACAGTCCGAGCGCCCGAGCGAAGGCTGGCACAGTCGAGAAAATTCTCGCAACATGCGTTTAGTAGCACGTACACCACACGCTTACGTCGAGATCTTTCTGGCGCATTCGATAAACGCGTAGATTGTTCTGTGCTGTCGTAGCACTGCCCCCTCCTTAAGCCTGTTCATCCCGAACTGGCAAAGCGTCTCTAAATTTGTATTTAGCCAGGCGATCTAGGTGGACGACCTTGAACTTTCGCTGTCCTTCCTGTTGAATCCGATAAACAACATCGTTAATCCTTTTTTTTACAGTGTAGGGTCCTTCCCAGTTAGACTGAAGCTTAGGTGAGCGACCACGACGGCGCTTTGGATTGAACAACCAGACCTGATCTCCTTCTTGGAAACCCACACTATTGCTGCGAATGTCATACCGAGTTTTCATTTTATCACTGGCAATCTTGAGCCGTCCTCTTACCAAGCGATTCATTTCTCGCAGTTGGTTTTCTAATTGCGAGGAATAGTTCTTTGGCTCTTGGGACTGAGTCTCAGGTGATCCAAACATCAAGTCCCCAGGAAGACGAATCTCCCGCCCAAACACCAATTTTGCTGGAGTCATGCCGGTTGTGTCATGTACTGATGATCTATACGCCATAAGGAATAGTGGTATACGTTGGTCCCAGTCTGTTTGGTTCTCGTCAACAACTTTCGAAAGATGCTGCTCAAGTGTCCTGTTGAATCTCTCAACCATCCCGTCCGACTGAGGATGCAGAGGCGTTGTCCTGGTCTTTCGAATTCCAAGTAGACAGCATAATTCTTTAAACACTCCTGATTCGAAATTTCTCCTTTGATCCGTATGGATTTCCATAGGGGCTCCATAACGGCAACAGAAGTTGTGAACTAACTGCTTTGCCACAGTGGTAACCTCCTGATTTGGAATTGCGTAGGCTTCCACCCACTTAGTAAAGTAGTCACCTACAACCATGATGTACCGGTTTCCATCGTCAGTAACTGGGAATGGTCCAGCAATGTCTATGGCAATTCTCTCGAAAGGTTGTCCAACGTTATACTGTCTCATTTTTCCCCTGCTTCTGGTTTGTGGGCCCTTGCTTGCAGCACATGTTTCACACGTCCGAACCCATTCCTCTACGTCGTGGCGAAGATGAAGCCAATAGAATCGCTTCCGTATTTTGTCAAGGGTTTTGTTAACGCCAAGATGGCCTCCAGATGTTCCATCATGCATCTCCTTCAAAACAGACTGCACTTTACTTCGGGGAACTATCAACTGCATGACCACGTCTCGTCCATCTGCACTTTCCCAAGCCCTTTTCAGCAATCCGTTTTCTAAGGTGAGAGATTCCCATTGTGCCCAGTAGCCCTTCAGCACTTCGGAACCATGGCAGATATCTTGCCAATCCGGGCGGCGACCTTCCTCTTTTGCTGTCAAGATCAGTCCAATGTCTTCATCAGTCATCTGTTCTTGTCGACAGTCTTGTGTTGTCCAGCCATCAGCCAGGAAATCTACAGTGATGGCTTGAACATGTTCACTTGAGTTTTGTTCTTCCTTTCTGTGGCAATGTCGGCAGTCTTCCGGGCATGGTCTTCGTGATAAGCCATCTGCATTACCGTGCAGGCGCCCCCGCCGATGTTGTACCTTGAAGTTGTACTTATGCAGACGTTCGAGCCACCTTGCCAACTGTCCTTCCGGATTTTTAAATCTCAAGAGCCATGCAAGTGCAGCATGGTCGGTACGTAGTGAAAACTCTCTCCCATAGAGGTATTTATGGAAGTGCTCCAAAGCTCTGACAATTGCCAACAACTCTCTTCTTGTAACACAATAATTTCTCTCTGGTGTAGAAAGCGTCTTGCTGTAATACGCTATTACTCGTTCTTCACCGTTCTGCACTTGAGACAAAACTGCTCCTAGACCAGTATTGCTTGCGTCTGTGTCTACGATGTACTTCCATTCGGAAGCTGGAAAAGCGAGAATTGGCTGCGAACATAATGCAATCTTCAACGTTCTAAATGCTTGTTCACACTCTCTCGACCATTGGAAGTTTCGTTTATTTTCCGTTAGCTCATGTAGTGGTTTAGCAATAGTAGCGAAGCCTTTCACAAAACGTTGGTAATATGAGCATAACCCCAGGAAACTCCGAACTTCGTGTTTATTCTTCGGAACTGGCCAGTCTCTTACGGTGTCTACTTTATTAGGATCCATGCTAATGCCCGCTGCCGAAACCAGATGGCCCAAATACTGTACTTCCTTCTGGAATAGAGAACTCTTCTTCGGGCTCAGCTTCAGTTGTGCACCGTGAATTCTAGTTAGAACTTCCTTAAGGTTTTCCAAATGATCTTCGAAAGTCTTCCCGATCACTATGACATCGTCTAAGTAAACAAGGCAAGTTTTCCACGTCAGGCCTCGGAGTATCAGGTCCATCAATCTCTCAAATGTTGCCGGTGCATTACAGTCCAAATGGCATGACGTTAAATTGGAATAAGCCACTTGGGGTCGAGAAAGCGGTCTTTTCCTTGTCTTCTTGATGAAGACCCACTTGCCAATATCCACTCTTCAGGTCCAATGTGGAAAACCACTGTGCTCCGGACGTGTCGAGTGTATCGTCAACGCGAGGTAATGGATAGCAGTCTTTCTTTGTAACATCATTTAACCTCCGGTAGTCTACGCAGAAACACAATCCACCATCCTTCTTCGCTACTAGCACTACAGGGGAAGACCAAGCACTTGACGAAGGTTCAATTACTGCCTCTGTCAACATGTCCTGTACTAACCGAGACATCTCCTGTTGTTTAGATAATGGAGGCCTTCGAGGAGGTTGGCGTATCGGTGTTGTGTCCCCAGTATTGATGCGATGTTGCACAAGAGAGGTTCTTCCCAGTGACTGTCCCCGAACTGCAAAACAATCTTTGAATTCGTGTAAAAACTGTCCGAGTTCTTTTACCTCACCACTTGAGAGGTCGTTAGAAGATCTGTTCAATAATTCTTGCAGTTCCTCTGGTAATTTAGAAGTATCCGAAGAACTGGGTCTTCGTTGCGTTATTCCGGCTACCCAGGCCACAGGAGTCAATTTGCCTAGGAGCGTATTGCTTTGTAAAGTGATAGCTTGATCCAAAATATTCGCCACTCTAATAGGTACATTTCCGGTTTCGTCAGGTTTTACTAAACTTCTGGCAATTAGTATGCCCGGTGTGCTGACTACCAGGGGTTCGAATATAGAGCACTGATTGCCCCTAGTATCTACCGCAGTTCTAACCATGATGATCTTTTCGGAGTTTGGCGGAACAGTTACGGCCACTTGGTTTATGACGTCCATCGATTTTTCTGCTGTCGTCATTGTTGATAGCATTACCTCTTCGCCTCCGATTCTCAAGACATTGTTTTTGAAGTCGACTATAAATCCGTATGCGTTCATAACGTCCACACCAAGAATTGCTTCATCCACAATGTCTGCAACAAGTACTTGATGATTAAACTCAAGTCTACCGAGGCGTAGGTGTATCTCCACTTTTCCATATACTTTTACAGGCCGTCCAGTAGCTGTTCGCAAGCTGCAAGAGCACCAGATTGGCTTGAGACCTTTCACCACGTCGGGGCGCACAACAGAAACTGTTGCGCCTGTGTCAACTGTAATCGAGGTTGGCCTTTCTTGAACAAATCCGGTAACTACCAAGCTCCCGGTGTTTTTCTGAAGAGTAGAAATTGCGTATTCTCTAGGGGCTTCGTTCCTCCAGTTAGTCAGCACACGCCCCGTTGCACCGACTATTGCTCGTTTCCCTGCTGCTGAATTCTAACCCGACAATCTCGTTGTAGATGTCCAGGTTTCCCATATCGATAACACTTCGGTCTTCCATCCTTTCTTATTTTATTCTGTGGCGCCGACCGTCGAGTCTCTGTTCCTTGTTCTTCTTCCTCATCGTCTGTGCCGTCGCGATCTTTTAGCTCGCGCACTTTATGACTTGTCCAACCAGACGCTGATTTGGCGGCCTCAAATTGCAAAGCATGTACCAGGGCGTCCGCACTGTTCTGGTGTCTTGCCATTCGTAACACTTGCTGTAGTTCGTTATCTCGGACACCGGCAGTAAATGTCTGCATCACAAAACGCGTTCGACAATCTTCTGGCGCTTCAGGATAGGCCAGTCTAATTAGTCTGTCGATACTTGCTTCAAACTCTTGAAGACTTTCCCCGGAATGCTGTCGCCTTGCTCTCAACTGGGTGCAGTACACATCTCGCAAATGTTTATCACCATACCGTAATTCCAGAGCTTTTATCAACTCGGCATAGGTGTTCTGGCTGTCAGGTGGCACTTTCTGTAGTAGTTCTGCCGCGGGTCCTTTTAATGCAAGAACAAGTGAAACAGCCTTGTCTTTTTCTGTCCAATTATTTGCGCATGCAGCAGCTTCAAATTGGCGGAGGTACGTTGCCCAGTGAGTGCTTCCGTCAAAGGTTGGAGCTTTGACATGAACTGTCCCTACTGCAGGCAAAGTGACTTTCTCTGTTAACTTATTTTCTGTCTTGATCACTGGTACAGTCTGTTCAGAAATTTGTTTTGGTTGAATCTTCATGCACTGTTCAACTTCAGTTTTAATTTGTTCTCTTATGTTTGCCATTGAGTTTTCTACTGCAGATATTTTATTTGACACAGATTCTTCTATAACAGATATTTTTGTAGACATCGATTCCTCCACAGTCAAGACAGATTTTTCTACTTCAGCTATTTTTTATGTCATTGATTCTTGTACCTCCGATATTTTAGTTACTTGCTTATTAAGCTCACCTCGTAGGAGACCCAACTCTGCAGCGGTTTGTTCTTGTGTCTGCTTTTGCTGCTGTATTAACTCCTTGATGTCATCTGCTTCCTGCTTCCGTTCCTCTGCCTCCTGCTTGCGTTTTTCATCCTGTCGTTTTTCTGCTTCTTCTCTTTCTTGTATTCGTTCTTCTTTCTGTCGTCTTTCTGTTTCTTCCGCCTCCTGTCTGCGTCTTTCCTCTGCTTCCAGCAGGAGGGTTTTCTGTCTCTCTTCCGCTTTCTCTGAATCCTGTCGTCGTCGTTCTTCTGTCTGCAACAACAGCGCCTGGAAATTTTCCATCATCTGACTGGCATCCATTGTTTTTCGCATAATTACGAATTACACTCGTCTTGTACAAAGTATCCACTGTTTCCACTGTTAACCGTTCTATCCCAGTTCTGACACCACTGTTACGACGGTCTACTCGATCGTCGTAGGTACAGTGGAAACAAAATAAGTACAAGACACCAATTAAGTCACTAATCACACCTTTACTTGTTATAGTAAAACAGTTCGTAATTAACAACACAGTGTCTACAACAAATCAAATGAAATTGTTCGTACGCAATAAAATGTCCACTAATATTAAAACTCAACTGTATTACAATTATACCGTCCGAATATAAAACGCAACACTTCACTAATAACTACTTGAACGTACACCGTAATAACTCGAACCGCTCTGTAAATATATCGCACTAATACTCTCGAACCGCACAGTCAAAAATCTCGCATTGAACTGAAAAACTAAGGCCGCGATGCGATGTATTTATAGTTACGCTCACACACCAGAAGCTTCCAAACTGCGTCTTATCTCTCGCGAACTACGTAATTGCTGCGGCCTTGACACAGTCCGAGCGCCCGAGCGAAGGCTGGCACAATCGAGAAAATTCTCGCAACATGCGTTTAGTAGCACGTACACCACACGCTTACGTCGAGATCTTTCTGGCGCATTCGATAAACGCGTAGATTGTTCTGTGCTGTCGTAGCAATATTGACTTATGATCGCTTCTGACTGTGATAGGATATCCTAGTATGTAGGTTCTAAACTTGCCACACGCGAATACTATGCTGAGCAGCTCTTTTTCTGTAACATTGTAGTTACGCTCGCAACTATTTAGTATTCGGCTGGCAAAGCTAATGACCAGGTGGTTTCCTTCATTGTCTTCCTGGTACAATTCTGCGCCTTATCACTAGCGACTTATATCACTAGCGTCGCAATTTAGGTAGAATGGTTGTTCGAAATTGGGGTTGTGTCACATGACAGTTTCAAAAAATTTTTGTTTAATTAAAGTGAGTACTTCCTTTTGTTCAGTTCCCCAAGTCCATTTTTCTTTTGATGAAAGTTGCTTAGAAAATTTCGCTGTGAGATGGGAGTAGTTCGTTTGAAACTTCCTATAGTAATTGCATATCCCCAAGAATGACTGCAATTGGTTCTTGTTTTTTGGTGAGGGGAATTTTTGGAAGGCTTCAACTTTCTCTTGGGATGGAGAGATTCCCTTTTCGGTCAAGTTGAACCCTAGGAACTTCACTTCATTGGCAATAAATTTTGACTTATCCAATTTGAGTGTAATATTATTATTGGACAACTTTTTTAATACATGTTCGACTCTTTCGCAGTGTTCGTCCCAGTCTGACGACGTTATGAGCAGGTCGTCAACGTACACTGTGGTGAATTCCAGTGCCTCTTGACCTAATACTTGGTCCATGCACTTGACAAACACTACTACGGAATTGATGAGTCCAAATGGTAATCTTTTAAATTGGTAATTTCTACCATCAAATATAAAGGCCATGTATTGTCTACTGTGTGGGTGCAGCTCCACCTGCCAGTACCCACATACAGTATCCCAGGTACTAATGTATTTTATTCCATGAAATCTTTTTAAAATTTCCTCAATTTCTCCCGGTGAGGTCCGGTCATTGACAATCATTTTATTGATTTCTCGGGCGTCCAAGCAAATCCGTACTTTGCCATTCTTCTTGGGTATAGCTACTATTGGGCTTGTGTATTGAGATTGGCTATACTCAATAATATCCTCTGCAATCATTCTGTTTATCTCTGTCCTGACTTCATTTTTCAGGGAGTACGCTATGGGACATGATTTCCTGTGGAAGTCTACAGGTTCCCTGAAGTTAATTTTACACTGGTATCCCTTAACTTTTCCAGGAGTATTCGAGAAGACATGTTGGTATTTGTTATAAATTGCAATGAGGTTTTCAGACTGTTGTTTACTGATTTCTTGTTGAGGCCGTTCTCTTTGGAAATTTCTTATTTCTTCTATTTTCTGTTCCCACAACCCTCTGCTTTCCTCTTCATCGGCCATAATGATGGACGGTTCATGCATTTGACAGTAGTAACTCTTCAATCCTGGGTCTTGATTCAGAGCGGTTGGAGTTGAATTACAATTTATGATATTTGCAGACCAAATTCCCTGTTCAGAAGTTAGCAACACGACTCCCTTTTGCAGGTTGATAACTGCCGAATATCTTCTTAATACATCACATCCTATGAGCATGCTGAATGGTAGCCCATTGGCCACAAGAAATACAATAGGGATGGTTGATTTTTGATTGTCTAATTCTAATGAAACTTGCTTTCTTACCGTCTTATTTTGTTTGCCAGTGGCGCCAATGATTATTATATTGTTTATTGGCAGTGTGGGGATTGGTGTTTGAGAGTTGGTTTGAATCCGCTCTAATTCAGGCTGGTTTATTAGAGAGATGTTAGATCCCGTGTCAACCATGATTATGGTTATAGTGCCGTTTATGGTAGCCTTTATATGGACAATTTCGCTGTTAGTTTGTTGTAACTGGTTGGCCTCTTCTTCGAGAAGTTCCTCTCGGATATTCTTTAGATAATTGTTATATATTATTGTAATTACTTTGTGTTTATCTTTAGACATTTCACGACGTATTAACCCAAGTGATTGGTCATGTGAAGGGTATCTAGATTTTTCCACTGACCTCTTTAGTTTAAAGGTGGTTGTTGATTTGTGGCCAGACTATTTGACTGGTCATCCGTCTCGTTGCTCGGTCCTTGTTGATGGTTATTTTCATCCCTTGGTGGTTCGTTAGTCCTACTCTCTGAGAACTGATTGCTGTTATTATTAGATTCGTGGTACCATGGGTTTGTATGCCAGTTCGGACTATTTCCCCTGTGGTTATTTTGTCTACGCCCATGAATGAAATTTACTTGGCATCTGCCGTCGCCTCTATTTTGGTTTCCCCCGGGTCCCCGGTTGTACTGATAATTAGGGTTGTACCGGTTGCCATAGTAGTTATTGTTGTTGGGGTGACCATTTGTGCGTTGGTCCGGTTCAGCTCCCCTGTAGCTATTGTTTGGTGGATTATTGTTTGGGATGTTCCTGTTGTTATTCTGGTTTCCCGGATGATTGTTTGGTGGGCCTCTGTTAAATGGCTGGTTATTCGGAGAATGATTCTGTGTATTCCTGTTAAATGGCTGTTCATTATTATAGTTGTTATTGTTCCGGTTCACATTGTTCCGGTTGTCGTTTTGTGTGTGATTGTAGGGTAGGTTGACATTGGGTGCATTATTATTATCATCATTCCATTTGTTATACCGTTGGTTCACTAGCCGATTTTTCTTATATTGTCCATCGTTCTCGTGATCCTCCAAGAAGCTTGCCATTCCTTGGATCGTCTTTATTTGCCCTTGTCTCCTGGCTTTTTGTACAGCTTCCTCATGGTGGTACCCAAGCTGTATCACCAGAGATTCCTCAGGTATATTGGGTTCTAGGTTTCGGGCCAAACATACCTTTCCTAAAAAGTAGGACGTTAGAGTGTGTCCTGCTTGTGGTCCGTACCTCCCATTGCTAATGTCATTACGGACTACATTTTGGGTGGACTCCGACCAATATTTTTCTCGGAATTGTTTTTTAAATTCCTGAGTATCATTTATTTCTGGTCGAGTTGCTGTCCACCAGTTGTCGTGGGTGTCTCGGAACATTTCATCTATGAGGCTTCTTACGTTTGTCCACCTGGTTTCCCTATTCTTTTCTATTAACTCCTCTACTCTTTTGAGGAATTCCATTGGATTCCGCCGGTAACTGCGGAAGTTGATTACCTCTCTATTCTCGCTGGTTACTATGTGTGTATTATGACAAGGTTTCTTCCTCAGTGCGTCCAGCTCTTTCTGCATTTGTCTCTCCCTTTGGCTGATTCCCTGGATCTTCTCCTTGTTTTCTTTGGTTTGTCCGTCTATTTTGTTGATGGCGGTGTATACCCTTTCCACACGATCATTGACATCTATTTGTATTTCTTGATGCCTCTCCTCCAGTTTCTTAATCACCTCCTGTTTATTTTTCTGGCATCCTTCGGTGGTGACTTGATAAAATTCTGTCGCTCTCATTCTACCTTCCTCCTCGACATTGCTGATTTTATTGTTTAACTCTTCCCGGACTTGTATCACAGTCTCATTTGTTTCGGTTACCGTTTGTATGATCTCCTCCCGATATTCTACCAGTTGTTGTTTCAGTTCCTCCTTGGTTTTTTCGCTGTCTTCCTTCAATTTTCGTTGGAGCGTTTCATTACTATTTTCGATCTTCTTATTCACTATCTCCAGATCCTTCTTGATCTGTTTCTTCAGCTCTTCACTCCTCTTTTCTAGCGTCTCTTGCCTTCTCTTCAATGCCTCCTGGTTGCTTTCCAATTTATTATTCAGAAGTTCTATGTTCTCCTTCAAGAATTCTCTGTCTTCCTTTCTCTGTTCTCTTGCTTCTTCCTTTATTTCCTCCTTGTTTCTGTTTAATTGTTCCACCATAATCCTCATCATTTCTTGGAAATTGGTGTCCATTATTTGGGCTGGTTTAACTGCTTGGACATCAACTACTACTTCTATTTCTGGTTATAGTACGTTTGGATTTTCCGGTTGTTCCTCCCGGGGATCCTCTTCGAATAATCCTCCAATCATCTCCTCGATTTCTTCCATTTCTTCATGGTTTGTTCCTTTCTGAATGTCGAATCTTGTAACCATATGATGTCTTTTCATAATCGCCGCTAGTCGTCCTTTTCTAGCCTCACTACGTTGGTCGCCAAATGTAGAAGACTCGGTCGTATCTGTAAAATGTGTACACCTGTTTTTATGTGTATTAAGGGTTAGTGGGGTGTGTTCGTCTCACACCCGTCATTACATTAATGGTTGTTGCTACCGAAGTCCGTAGCGTGGTCACAATTATCAGTACAACCTACCTGTAATTCCATAGGGGTTGCGAGTCCCGGGTGGCGCCAAATTGTTTATTTTAAAACAATTAAATTTGTTAATTAACAAGTTAGATTGGTGTTATCAGCGTTGACAGCTGGAGCATTCAAATGATTCCCGCCTCTGTACAGCTTACTGTATTGCCCACATGGCAAGGGCGCTAGTTGTCTGCTCAGTGAAATTGCTAACACACACGTATATTATACAACTTCCTATGAAATAAAACAATGGTAATACTCTGTACTGTAACTTTAATTATGGTTTGGTCATTAATCAATGTGACAAAATATTATTAGTTATTTTTCAATAAAATTGCTCCGGCTTAAAACATGAAACATAAATCTCTAGGCTGACGAAATTGATTTTGAAACGAGTTATACTGAGGCCGACATGGCGTCTGTTTGTACACTATATGTCAACTCGCTCAAAATTTGGAGTTCTTTGGATTATAAAGAAAACATAAAAGATGGTTACATTAAAAAAGTACACTTCCGTACCTTACCCGTACTTAAATGGTATAAAGTGTATTTACAAATTGTTCGGCAGTGTAGTAATAGTTGTTACAAATTTCGCACATTAGTGCGAGGTTATTTCTTAGTTAACAATTGTTTTACGTAAGTTTATATTATTCAATCCTTGAAAGAAAATTAGTTTTACTTGATAGTGAGAATTTTTTGATTGATCTGAGAAATATTTAAAGTGCTTTTATTCCTGGGATTATTGTATTTAATTGATACTTATCAGTTCAGAAGGTTGCGATAGGTCGTTGTTCTGGGGTAATGGAAATTCATCAATTTTGGGGTGACTTAGGCTGCTGGCGTCTTCTTCTAATTTGTCTTGGGAATTTCTGCTATTTAATTTTGTTTATTTGGTTTCTGGACATCTGTTAATAGTTGAAACTCTTCATCTCCTCATCACTGGTTCATGCTGTTGACTTCTGAATGTTTTTCAAACTTTTTAAAATAAAATTTCGGTCATCTAAATCTTGCGTACCTCCTACCCAAGCGTCATTTTTCCAAGTAAGTAAATTTAACGGAAAATTAGTAACCAACGGCCCGTTTCTATGGTAACTGAAATCCTTTGATTGGTTAAGGCCTCGTTTAAAAGCATTATGATATTTGAAATTTTATTCAAAATTTATTATATATTTTCTGATTGATTTTATTCTTCTGTCTTCCTTTCTGGGTATTAAATATTATCACTATCGTATTTATTTCCTTTCAAAGATTAAAACAATACCTCATAAGGTCATGTTCTATTAGATATTAATTTTTGTCTAATTATGCTGACATTTGATAATTACATATTTCTTTTAATTTAAACTCTTATTGTAACATTTTTCTTTTAAAATGATTTATACATAATTTTTGGCTAGTTACTTGCCTTAGATTTGTTAATTTCCTGGTGGATTTTTTATAATTTGTATTTGTGTGTTTCTGACAGTTAGGCATGTTCATAGGCCTAAGTAGCCATTATGGTATTTTGCTTATTTCATTTAAATTACATTTCATTTCAGCCTGATGGGCTTTATTTTGTTATTATAATTGGTTGTGTTGTGTTTTGAGTCTGTTTGTGTTCTGATTACATGTCAAGATTATTTTCTATATCTTAATATTTAAAACATAACAATTAGGCCTATGGACTGTAAGCTTCCTTCAGCCATATCCTATTCATAACATTAAAACGAAAAATTCTTTTCAAGTTATTAGTTACTGTTGGTTTAACATTCATTTCATTCTTTTACTATTGTCTTGAGTGAGAAATATCATCACTTCCTTTAAACTTATTTAATTTATTTTCCCTTCTAACATAGGGTGTTTATTAATTATATACTTAAATTCTTAATTCATTACTACTTCTTTTCTCCATTCCATGTTAACACAAACTGTTTTTACATGGGCTTTCTTCCCTGAATAATATCATATCCTTTATCTATCTCTACTTGAAATACTATTTCTAATTATCCTTAACTATATAATTTTTTATAAGCTAACTCTTAAATCATTTATTGGTTCATCAATGATTTACTAAGTGTTTTCTTATCTATTACTACCTTTTTATTATTTATAATATCTTTTTCCACTTATCACTTTCACCTTTAATTAATTGGTGTTTATCACTGATACACTCACTATTTTGGGGTATTTACACCTTCACTAATGCACTTTTTCACTGTTTATATTAAGTGTTTCTTAGAGGGTAATCCCTATAATTATTTCTCTTTCTCTCTCTCACTTTCTCACTATTTCTTTCATTATAAATTATACATAGTATTAATGATATTTTGCTATATATTTCACTATATCTAACTCTAATATTTGGGTTAGTGTACTTTTCTTTACTAGGTTACTTTTTACTGTTTTTGTTTAAAACAGGTATATAAATTATCTCATTTACAATAATATTTATTTCCACTAGTTGATAATTATTGGTTTTATTCACAATATTCTATATTTGAGTGTACCATTTCTCCTATTTATATGTGGTGTTTCTTATTTCTTGGTTTCACTTCGTTTCCTCTTCATTCTTCTGCTTCTTCTCCTTCTTCTTCTTCATTTTCAATTGTCTTCATTTTAATTCGGTTCTCCCCTTCTCGTCTGGTTTGATTTTATTTAGTTATAGGAATTCGTTCACTTCCTTCAATTGTCTTTATTCTTCTTTGGTTTTGGTTTGTTCCCTTCTTCGTTTGTTTCCTGTTTGTTTGGTCAATCACTTTTTTTTCTTGTTTGTTTTTCGTGGTTCCCTTCTTCTTTTGTTTCCTGTTGTTGGGTCAATCACTTGGGTTGGGTAATGTCGTCGTTTGTCGTGTCATAGTTTTTATATTTTACTTATATTTAATCATTTTATTTAATATGATTTACATTTACATTAAGAATTATCTTTTTTATCCCTGGTACTGGGGTGGCTTATTTGTGTTGTAACACAATGGATTGTCAATCTAAGCCAATCAAATTTAATTGGTAACCATAGCAACTGCCGTTAGGGACGGAATTACGGTTGAATATCGTTACTCGTAAAGCATCACTCGTGCAGAACAGAAGCCGAATTTTGAAAGACCAATTTTTAATAAAAATTGTAAAATTAATAAACAAAATTCAAAACGATGATCGAATAAGAAGCAGACGAACAACTGGAACTGTCAACTGATGCCAAGGACCATATTACCAGGAAATTAAAGGAAGAAATGACCACATCTAATATGAAAAGGACGCCAGACCTACTTAAGTCCCAAGAGTAATGAAAACAGAAAACGATTGCAGCCCAATCCTCTTCCAACTCAATGTTTGATAACACCAAGTCATCTGATGTGTTAAGTATTCTTAATTACCCTATTTCCAAAAAATAAACGCACTTTAAATATTTCTAAAAGTAAAATAAACTCTCACTGTCAACCGAATATACTCTTTCAAAGATTAATTAAGAAAAATAACACGCTGAAAATTTGTTAACATAATACATAACCTGTTGTGTGAATACGAACTTTATAAACACATTTAACGACACTACAGAACAGATTGTAACCACACACCTTATTATTTAAGTACACATAAAGTAAGGTAATGTACTTTTTATTGTAATCATAGGAATTATTTGTCTTGTAATCAAAAGAATCCCCGATTTTGGAATGAAAATAATTATAATAGCTAAACACCTCAGCGGCCATGCTGATGTGAATACCTCGTTACCAAAATCGATTCGTCATCCTGAGAATAATTGTTTCATGTAATAAGTCGGTGCAAATTCATTAATCAACCAATATAATTTAATTGTCAAACTGAAAATTATTTATCAACAATTAAAATAACTAGTATAGGGAGTAACCATTGTTATTATTTCATAGGGAGTGTATCATATAATTTGTGTTTGTTAGTGAATTAGCTTTGACGGTACAGCGCTCACATTGCAAATCGACACACTACTTGATCGAGTCAGCCCGCTAACCAAGGCGGGAAGTATTTGAATGCTCCGGCCGTCACAGCTGTGAACTTAGTTAAACCATATTATCTAAGAATTTTAATTGTTTTTAATAAACAATTTGGCGCCACCCGGGAATCACAAATCCCTATTTACTAACAGATAAGGTTACTACCGCGTTGTACTGGTAATTACAACATCGCTACGGACATCGTTAGCACAAAAATAGATGTAACGATCCCAGTGCGAGACGAACGCACTACACACATACCCTATACTCGTCGTTTACAGAGACAATCACATTATAACGTTACAATATTAATTATGATTACAATAAAAAGTACATTACCTTACATTATTTGTACTTAAATAATAATGTGTTTAGTTATAATTTGTTCTGTAGTGTAGTTAAGCGTGTTTCTAAAGTTCGTATTCGATCAACAGGTTATATTCTAAGTTAACAAATTTTCAGTGTTTTATTTTTCTTAATTAATCTTTGAAAGAGAATATACGGTTTATAGTGAGAGTTCAATTTACTGTGAGAAATATTTAAAGTGAGTTTATTCCTGGAATTTGGGTAATTCAATTATACTTATCAAATCAGACGAC
This sequence comes from Magicicada septendecula, assembly GCA_034769895.1. Classification (NCBI taxonomy): domain Eukaryota; kingdom Metazoa; phylum Arthropoda; class Insecta; order Hemiptera; family Cicadidae; genus Magicicada; species Magicicada septendecula. The sequence continues at coordinate 195,889,409 of CM068370.1, read as the reverse complement.
TTGGTATAAACAGTCGTCAGTCAAAAAGGTAATTGGGCTGCATCAGTCATCAATTTTCAATAATCTTGGGGCTTAAGTATGTCTTGCGTCCTTTTCATGTTAGATGAAGTTATTTTTTCATTTAATTCTCGTGTAAAATGGTCCTTGGCATCTGTTAAATGTTATGGTCCTTCATCTTCTTCTTGCTGGTTCATAATTTTGAATTTAGATTACTTTTATACGTTGTAACGTTACATAACCCAGTCCCAAAAATGATAACTTAATTACCCCACCATAAAGGTCAGAAATGGGTATAATATACCTAGCTCTAAATTACTTTATATCACAAAACATTATAAACTATACTTAATTGATATAAAGTGTACCAAGTGAGTTATAGTGTACCCAGTGAGTAAATAAGTGACTTTGAAGGGAGCATCTCACAGACTTATGCTGTAGATGTAGAAACAATTGATTATAATAGTAGACTGTATTGCTACTAACCAATTATGTGTTTTGTTTAAATATTGTATGATTTGTATTGTGTAGGCAACTAAAATTTAGTACCTAGGTTTAATTTTATATTTAATAGAATAATTATGTTTGAATATAAGATAACCCAGGGTTAAATATAAAAGAGTTAAATATAAAATAATAATAAAAAATAAAATAATACTGTATGAGTAAAATGGCAGAAGAAAATAGTGCAGAGTAAGGATACTATAAGAAATTAATAAATAATATATAAATTCAATTAAAGGAAATATTAATATTAAAGATCTATATCTAAGGTTATGAGAAAATAAACGGAAAAACCTTATATAAATCAAATTGGATAATAAACCAAAGTTAAAAAGAATTATTTTTCTATAAATAAGAAATAAATTTATAATAATTAAAAACAGCCCATATACTCAAAAGTAGATAGAAGCACCAATAAAAAATGATATAAAAATTATTGGTTACTAAGAGTAACCGGATAACAAAATATGAATTAATTGTTAAAACGATTGGAAACCATTCGGTTGAGAAAAAGTAAGGTCACAAAAATTTTATTAAAACCATTTAAAACTTTCGGAAACAGTGCCAAAATGGAATAAAAATTAACTCATAGTATCCACCTTATGTTCAAACTCCTTCAGATATCAACTATAACGTGCTTTACCCGATAAAAAAGTGAAATAACCAATTACCAGATCTGGCCTAGCTAAACCGCACTTCGAGATTTTGGCGAGATTGTATCTTATGGACATTCAACGAAATTACAAAACAACTAGAACTACAACACTAGAAACAGCTCCATTTAAGTAAAAACTTCGAGGAAAGAGGTAATATAAACGTTATTAATAATTATTAACCAAGAAATCCTCATGTCAAATCGTTGTGCAGTTCCAATATTTCGTAAATGATTCCATGTGTATAATAAAGAAATAATCTGCACTCTTGCGGACAAATCCGGAACTACATACTACGAAATAAACCAAAAATTCGAAATTTATTATTTTTATCTTGTAAAGCATAGTATATAATTATTCATTTCTGACCGTCTCATAACACAAAAGAACTTACCCTTAACCCTGGGGAAATTAATAAAACGAATTACTGTATATGTTGTTTAATGTCTAATCAAGGATAAAATTATAAAATCATAAAAAATATATTTTATGATAATTCAAATGTTTACCTAACTAAATCGATCCAATGTACCGTTGACTGAAAAGATCGATTATAATACTTGTATACTGGAAGAAGAGGAAATCAGTGTACAGTAGAACCTCGTTAACCCGGACGTCCGGATAACCCGGACCAGTTTTGGAAAAAAAAAATACATGTATGTTGTTCAGCGTAGTAAATGAAGACTTGTTTTACAGACAATAAATCGGTATTCTCAGTAGGTACATTACTCGAATTCACTTGCCAGCGGGCGAGTTCATTGCACTCACCCCACCTGCTGTTGCTACGCAGCAAACTGGTGACTCAACCCTCTCCTTCCCCTCCCCGCGCCTCGCACTTGACATTGACCTAGAAACAACATTCCTCAGTTGCGCTGCAATCTCGGTAGTGTTCGCGTGTTGTCCTAGTGTCACTGTCGAGGTACAGTATCGTTGTGCTGTTTCGTTAGCGTGTTGTTCGCGATGGCGACGAAACGTAAAAACATTGTTGTGACTATGAAAAAAAGGATGGAAGCATTGACAAGAATTGATAAGGGAGAATTGTTAAAGAACATTGCTGCTGAGTTTGGAGTAGGAACATCGACCGTATCTGATTGGAAAAAGAACAGAAAACGCATTGAAGACTTTTGTTTCAAAATGATTTCTAAGGACAGTTTGGATAATCGGTGTAAAGCAAAAACTGCTAAACTAGAAACTCTGGATGAAGCATTGTTTGTCTGGTTTTGTGCTGAAAGAGAACGTGGTTTGCCGATTTCTGGACCCATCATCCAACAGAAAGCATTGAGTTTGAACAAACAGTTGCCCCATGGAGACCCGAGTTTTACAGCTAGCCAGGGGTGGTTGGACAGATGGAAAAAACGGCATGGAGTGCGTCAACTTACAATCACTGGAGAAAGCTTGTCAGGTGATGTTGAAGCGGCAGAAAAATTTAAAAAAGAGTTTGAAGACTTTATTAAAAAGGAAGAACTGACTGCAGATCAAGTTTACAATGCCGATGAATCCGGTTTATTTTACCGGATGTTGCCGAGTAAAACGCTAGCCTCAAAATTAGGAGATTCAGTGAAAGGGTATAAAAAAGGGAAAGACCGCCTCACCATAATGGCTTGCAGTAATGCGTCAGGAAAGCACAAAATTCCTCTCCTTATAATAGGGAAGTCTAAAAACCCCCGTGCATTGAAAAATGTGAAACGAGGCTCATTGCCTGTCGTTTACAGCTCACAAAAAAGTGCTTGGATGGTTAGTGACATTTTCAAACAATGGTTTTTCGAGAATTTTGTGCCGTCAGTAAAAAAATATTTGAAGAACTGTAGCCTTCCCAACAAGGCGGTTTTGCTGATTGACAATGCGCCTTCGCATCCATCTGTCAATGAACTAGTCAAAGATGACATTTCAGTGAAGTTTTTACCACCTAATGTAACTTCTCTCGTTCAACCGATGGACCAAGGAGTTCTAGAAAAAATAAAAAAAGTGTACAAAAGGCAAATGCTAAGTCAACTGGTAGAGGACGAAGGAGAGCATGGTGTGGTAGAGGTGCTGAAATCTTTTAACGTAAAGACTGTTATTTATATGATTGCAGAAGCTTGGGACCAGGTTGGAAAAGAAACTTTGATAAAGTCATGGAAAAAGTTGTGGCCTGGTGTGTGTGACTTGCCAGAGAACAATACAATTGAAGAAGAAGAAAAAATAAGTGTGGAAGAAGATTTTATAGACATTTTTAAAAATATCGATGGCTGTTCCGATATTGATGAAGAAGACACTGACAATTGGTTGCAAATTGACAATGACGGAGGTTATAAAGCGATCACAGAGGAAGAAATTATTGCATCATGCAGTGTTACAGAAAATGAAAATGAAGAGGATTCAGACAGTGTTGATGAACCAGCTGTGGTTATGACCCATGCAGAAGCAGTAGCAAACATAGATAAATTGATGGTTTATTTCGAGAGTCAAGCCGAAACATCGCCAAACGAACTTCTAATGCTAAAGCGGATGCGAGATCGCGCTGCTCGTAAGCGATACACAAAACTGAGGCAGCAAAAGCTCACTGCCTTTTTTACTACCGACTAGTTTGTACCTATATTGTGTACAGTGTAAATACATATTATGTGTTTTTAGGTGAAAGTGTGCCGATAATAATTTTTAAACTCCATTAAAAATATTTTTGGTAAGTACATGTTTTTTTTATCGTTTTTCCCTCATTTTCTGGATAACCCGGATTTTCGTTAACTCGGATCGGCCCCGGCCCCAGTTGATCCGGGTTAACGAGGTTCTACTGTATTACATAAATAAATGCTCTGAATATTTTATGTTAAATAATCAAACGTGTATTCTTTATTGTAGAGGGTAGTTGTTGTAGATTTTCAGGAAGCCAAGAAGAGGACGATCCACAGAGGAGTATCACCGAACAGTGGTGTTTGTTTAACCTAACATTTTGAGGTTGATGTCAAAATCAGCTGATCTTATGAACAGCGAATATTTAAAAAATAAGAAATTGTATACTCTGGGTGTAACAACTTTGTTCTTACTCTCTCTTCTAACTAAGATTAAATAACTTCCTTAATCTCTACCAAATCACACACACTCGATTTCTGTTTCGTTTGGTAAACATCAAATCCAATTGATTTGAACATTAATAAATATAATTCATAAGTGACAATCGCAAAAAGGTATTCTGACCGCTCCGAGACTTTCAAAAAATAACTCTATACCTCATATAAAGCGGACGTTACAGATTGACGTACTAACGTGGGGCTTAATTGGGAAAGCTTAAATTAATAATAAGATACTTTCGCTAGATACCCGCGAGACGTTACAAAATTGACGCATACAACGTGGGGCATATAATATAACTCTACTATACCTCATAGCGATCACGTTACAGATTGGCGCTCAACATAAAAGGGCTGTAATTAGAAAAGAATTTTGAGATATTTAACAAAACAATATAACAAAAAACCTAATTATCGTCGGCAGTTATGAGAAAACAAGAAATGCAATAAAGAGCTATTATACCACAGGAAATGAAAATGTCCGAAAAAGAGAGAGATTAAGTTACGCGGAATGGATGACGGTGCTATTTAAAAAATTCAGCAAGGAGATGGGATACATAAAAACGAATACCACAGATCACGAAAGAGCACAGATGAGTCGTGCGAATGCAATGGGAACACCAAACGACAAAATGACTTTGAGAGACATTTATGATGAAATGTGGGAGTTGGATGCCAGGTGTAATAAAGAAGAGACTATAGGGACAACCCACGAAAAAGGCGATAATAATGTGGAAAGAATGACTGAAGAAGATTGGGAAAGATGGGACAATAATGAAGCACAAATGAAAAACGAAAGAACAGGAGTATACGCACAGGTGACAGAGCAGTATACTCAGGAAGAATATGAACAATGGAGACGAGTAATAAGACAACCGGAAAACCCAATACAAACGGAAAACACAGAATTAAGGGAATGGATAAGGGTGATGTTTGAACTATCCAGAGAAGATATGTGCAACTGGAGGAAGGAGCATAATCAAATAGAAGAATTTAAAGGAATGCCAAATCATATAAACTTAGAACAATCAAATATGCAACAAGAAATGGAAATAGTCAAAGTGAAGCAACAGAAGAAAATGCCAAAACCCACACCAAAAGAAGCCAGCAGAAAACCAACTTGCCAAGAAGTAATGAATTTTATGGCCGAACAAGTTAGGAAACTAGAGGAAGATAACCAGAGACACCATGAAGAATTAAGGAAAATAATGGATGAAGGTTTCAGAAAGTTAGACGAAAGAATGGATAGGTGTTTAAAGAATATGAATAAAACATTAAACAGCACTTCCGAAGGTCTTAAAGTAAATCCGAATACAGAAGAAAGCAGGAAGGAAATAGAAATTAGAGAATACCAAGATGTAATATTCTCTGAAAATAAAAATAACCACAACAAAAAGGATATTCAAACCATGGAAGAGAATATCAAGAAAATAAGAAAAATAGGTAGAAAGAAAATATTGAATACAAAAGAAGAATTGGAGATGAGGAAGGGTTGATTAATTAGTGCATTTAACATCCCTATTAATGAGCGAAGGGAGTTAAGTAAAAGTATGAATTATAGAAAGAACTTTATAAAAATGGCCAAAGTAAACCACCATAAAATAATAAAGAAGAACTTAAATAAATTTAAATATCACTTAAATATATCCATGATCGAAGAGTATCTGACAACATCAGCTATATCTTTAATACGAAATATACCAGCAAAACGTTGGGTAAATAATACAGAGGTCAAAGAGAATGGAATGATATTGAAAATGAGTGAATATGTTATGTCAAAGGAGGTGCAATACCTGTTAGTTAAAAAGGAACTAACAATGACGGAAGACCGGTACTTAAATGAAGGTTTCATAGCAGAAAAGTGGGAGAGCCGGATGGTAAGAAGATTATCAAGGAGAGAATTAATTACAAACACCCCAGTAATCCGAGAACCGGGAGTACCTGAATTAATGGACCATGGTTAACCTAAATAATAACCAACCAGAAAAAAGGGGACTGAATTTTTGAAAACCGACCAAGCAACCCATTGGAAATAAGAAACCCCAAAATTCTAAAAAACTGTAAGGACAATTTACTCAAGTTATTTCGAAACAATATAATTTGATTTAACAAACAACAAACCACCAAGAAAAAGAGAACAGATGATTAAATAATATTTATAAAGAACTGATTTAAAATGGAATGATAGAAAAAATAATATTTTGATGGTAACGAACAGAAGAAAAAATAAATAAATAAAAACAATTGATGGTAATGTGCTCAAATAAGAAGAATAAAGAATAATTTAATGACTCCAATGAAACTGAAGGAAGATGATAATTAATACAACTATAATTTAGAATTTCTCGGAATTGAAGATGATATAAGAAGAAATGATACAGAGAAAATATGTCACAAGAAGGAAAGTTAAAAGGATTTTAAAATAATGCCTATCAATAATGTTATATGCTATTAGTTGATGATAAAGAAGAAGGAATCATGAAGAAAAGGAAATATATAATTAAATGCAAACAGCAACAGTATGAAGAATCCCAAAGGTGTTTAATATTAGTCGCTAATCGACTACTTATAAGTTTTTTTTATTATAATGTATTGACCGTAGAAATGTTCCGGCAATAATTTTCCTGAGCAAGGATGATGTTCCCCTGGTCTCAGAAGGTGTAAGGAATAAATAAGTGAGTAAATAAGTGACTTTGAAGGGAGCATCTCACAGACTTATGCTGTAGATGTAGAAACAATTGATTATAATAGTAGACTGTATTGCTACTAACCAATTATGTGTTTTGTTTAAATATTGTATATTGTATGAATGGACCCAAAAGTGGCCACCCGACTGGTACCACCGCAAAGAATAGGGAAAAATGTTAGGGAAATTGAATATTTAAGGGATAATAATTATAAAATAGCTGAAAAGAGTGATATTAGATTCCAGAAGTATAGATGAAGAAAATAGAAAGAAGATAGCAGACAGAAGCTTAATTGAGAAAGCGAATTTATAGAAGCAAATAAGAAAATAAGTGTTAAAACAAGTTTTTTATGATTAGTGTGACCAGTCCTTATCAAGTAAAATGTGGAAGTACCACTACCCAGAGAATATAAATCATTGAAGAATATGCCTCCAAGAGAGAGAGAGTTGAGTAGGAAAACAGCAATTACCATTTAACCGAATAACAGGTATACAACCAGTCTGAAATGAAACGATATCACGAAGAATAAAACCAGATATGAAAATTGAAGCAATCAACAATTTATTTTGGAAACAAGTAAAACGAAAATAAATTTGTTCTAGTGGGGGGGCTTTATGTAACGTTACATAACCCAGTCCCAAAAATGATAACTTAATTACCCCACCATAAAGGTCAGAAATGGGTATAATATACCTAGCTCTAAATTACTTTATATCACAAAACATTATAAACTATACTTAATTGATATGAAGTGTACCAAGTGAGTTATAGTGTACCCAGTGAGTAAATAAGTGACTTTGAAGGGAGCATCTCACAGACTTATGCTGTAGATGTAGAAACAATTGATTATAATAGTAGACTGTATTGCTACTAACCAATTATGTGTTTTGTTTAAATATTGTATGATTTGTATTGTGTAGGCAACTAAAATTTAGTACCTAGGTTTAATTTTATATTTAATAGAATAATTATGTTTGAATATAAGATAACCCAGGGTTAAATACAAAGAGTTAAATATAAAATAATAATAAAAAATAAAATAATACTGTATGAGTAAAATGGCAGAAGAAAATAGTGCAGAGTAAGGATACTATAAGAAATTAATAAATAATATATAAATTCAATTAAAGGAAATATTAATATTAAAGACCTATATCTAAGGTTATGAGAAAATAAACGGAAAAACCTTATATAAATAAAATTGGATAATAAACCAAAGTTAAAAAGAATTATTTTTCTATAAATAAGAAATAAATTTATAATAATTAAAAACAGCCTATATACTTAAAAGTAGATAGAAGCACCAATAAAAAATGATATAAAAATTATTGGTTACTAAGAGTAACCGGATAACAAAATATGAATTAATTGTTAAAACGATTGGAAACCATTCGGTTGAGAAAAAGTAAGGTCACAAAAATTTTATCAAAACCATTTAAAACTTTCGGAAACAGTGCCAAAATGGAATAAAAATTAACTCATAGTATCCACCTTATGTTCAAACTCCTTCAGATATCAACTATAACGTGCTTTACCCGATAAAAAAGTGAAATAACCAATTACCAGATCTGGCCTAGCTAAACCGCACTTCGAGATTTTGGCGAGATTGTATCTTATGGACATTCAACGAAATTACAAAACAACTAGAACTACAACACTAGAAACAGCTCCATTTAAGTAAAAACTTCGAGGAAAGAGGTAATATAAACGTTATTAATAATTATTAACCAAGAAATCCTCATGTCAAATCGTTGTGCAGTTCCAATATTTCGTAAATGATTCCATGTGTATAATAAAGAAATAATCTGCACTCTTGCGGACAAATCCGGAACTACATACTATGAAATAAACCAAAAATTCGAAATTTATTATTTTTATCTTGTAAAGCATAGTATATAATTATTCATTTCTGACCGTCTCATAACACAAAAGAACTTACCCTTAACCCTGGGGAAATTAATAAAACGAATTACTGTATATGTTGTTTAATGTCTAATCAAGGATAAAATTATAAAATCATAAAAAATATATTTTATGATAATTCAAATGTTTACCTAACTAAATCGATCCAATGTACCGTTGACTGAAAAGATCGATTATAATACTTGTATACTGGAAGAAGAGGAAATCAGTGTATTACATAAATAAATACTCTGAATATTTTATGTTAAATAATCAAACGTGTATTCTTTATTGTAGAGGGTAGTTGTTGTAGATTTTCAGGAAGCCAAGAAGAGGACGATCCACAGGGGAGTATCACCGAACAGTGGTGTTTGTTTAACCTAACATTTTGAGGTTGATGTCAAAATCAGCTGATCTTATGAATAGCGAATATTTAAAAAATAAGAAATTGTATACTCTGGGTGTAACAACTTTGTTCTTACTCTCTCTTTTAACTAAGATTAAACAACTTCCTTAATCTCTACCAAATCATACACACTCGATTTCTGTTTCGTTTGGTAAACATCAAATCCAATTGATTTGAACATTAATAAATATAATTCATAAGAGACGATCGCAAAAAGGTATTCTGACCACTCCGAGACTTTCAAAAAATAACTCTATACCTCATATAAAGCGGACGTTACAGATTGACGTGCTAACGTGGGGCTTAATTGGGAAAGCTTAAATTAATAATAAGATACTTTCGCTAGATACCCGCGAGACGTTACAAAATTGACGCATACAACGTGGGGCATATAATATAACTCTACTATACCTCATAGCGATCACGTTACAACGTTTAAAAATGAAAATTTAGGTCATTTAACATTTGGCGTCTAATCTTGACGAGCGTCACTTTGAGAATATCATAAATTAACGGAAACATTCGTAACCAACGTCTGTTGCCATGGTTACATGCTAATTCTGATTGGTTAATCTTGGTTTTTTACCATTGTTATCAAATTTGAATTCTTTTTCAAAATAGCTGTATATCTTCTGATTGCTTATATTCTTCTGTCTTCCTCCCTACATATTAAATATTATCACTACTGGTATTATTTCCTTTCAGAGATTGTTTTGATACCAAGGTTGTGTTCTACAAGATATTAACTTTTGTACAATTATGTTAACATTTGTTAATTACTTTTCTTTTTTAATTTAAGTCCTTATACTAACATTTTTCTTTTAATAAGATGTACAAATTATCCTTGGTTGGTTATTCACCTTGGATTTGTTAATTTCTTTGTTAATTTATTACAATATGTAGTTGTTTGTTTTTGACAGTTAGGCATTTCCTAGGCCTAAGTAGCCATTGCTTATATTTACTTATTTCCAACAAATTACATTTCATTTTAAACTAATGAGATTTGTTTTGTTATTATAATTGGTTGTGTTATTTGTTGATGTGTTTTGGATCTGTTTTTGTGTTATTTGTATGTTACTATTATTTTACACATCATGGATTGCTAATTATTTACCAACTGATTTTTTCGTTTTCTAAGTTCTGCATGTTTATTTAACTTGCCATTGCTAACAATATGGCTATTACCTACTATCTTTTATCACATAAAATATAACATCTAGGGCCTATGGTCTGTACAATTCTTCCAGCCATATCCTATTCATAAATTTGATTAAACAATTATTTAACAATTATTATGTAGTGTTAGTTTACAATTCAATTCTTTTTATACTATTTTTTGGGTGTTAAACAACATCACACCTTTTGAACTGACTTAAATAATTATCCCTTATAACATGGGGTGTTTATTGATTTTGTTTTTAACTTCTTATTTTTTTACATAATCTTTACTTTCCCTCCATGGTAACACTATCTGTTTCCACTTTCGTGGGATTCTCCCTTTTAACTACAATTGTATTCAATAAAACTTAACAATAAGATTCTTTTTTAATTAATACTGTTATCATCACTCTTCAGTGTTATTACTTCTTAATTGTTTACATCTAATACTATTCTTAACAACATTCTTAATTACTAATATAGTTCACCATTAATCATTTAGTGTTTCTTATTGATTTACTAAGTGTTTTTTCTATCCTTCACTATTTTTCGTAATACTATTATTTACACTATTCTTATTTATCCATTACCTTCACTTTTAAATTATCTATCGTTTATTATAATTTATTTAGTGTTTTTTCTTTATCACTTTACTTTGGGGTTTTTACACTTCCACTTTTGCACTCCTTAAATGTTTTTATCTTAAGTGTTTCTAAATGGGTAATCCCTGTAATTACTTTCTCTTTCTTATTTACTAAAGTTTATTTTCTCACTACCTTACTATCTCTTTCATTACAAATATCATTAATAATATTAACAAGTTTATGTCTCTATCGATTTCATCATTACATCTAACTCTAATTTGTGGGTTAGTGTATTTTTATTTCTAATAGTATTTAATTGGGTTTCCTCTCATATCAGTTACCTTTATCAATTGATTGATAATAATATTTATTATTTACTTAGGTTAGTTATTGGTTTCGTTTCCAATATTACATTTGAGTGTACCATTTCTCCTGCTTGTATTCTATATTACTGGTTTGTATCTTATCACTTGATTTCATTTTATTTCCCTTTATCGTTGGTTTGTTTCTTTTTCCTTTTTTCTCCTTCTTCACTTCCAGCGTATTTCATTTATATCTTGGTTTTCCACCTTCTCCTTTGGGTTTATTTTATTATGTTGCATTGAGTCATTCAATTCCTTCAATTTGTTTCATTTTTGTTTGGTTTCGGTTTTTTCCCTTCTTCTTTTTGTTTGGTCAATCACTTTCTTATTTGTTTTCGTCTTTTCCCTTCTTCTTGTTTCTTTTTGTTTGGTCAATCACTTGGGTTAGGTCATGTCGTCGTTTGTCGTGTCATCGTCATTTTATTTTCTTTATATTAAACATTTTATTTTACACGAATTACCTTTTTATATTCATGATTCATCTTTTTTATCCCTGGTATTGGGGTGGCTTATTTGTGTTGTAATAAATGTTTATAAATTAATAAAATGAAATTATGAAATCAATTAAAAATAACTTAATAAAACAACTGCTATGAATGGTTTCAAACAGTGGGGCAGCCAGGATTTTGCAAGGGAGGTTTGATTTCAATTCCCTCCCCCCGCCCATCATTTGGTCACCATAAAAGTCGTGTAATGTAGCAAAAAAAGTGTATCTAACTACATTTTATGTTTCTGTATTCTTGTTTCAGATACCTGGGAAGCGGATGCAGTTTCTCCTCGCTATCATGTTACTTTGCCCGTGGAAATTGTACTATCAGAAGAATAGTGAAGGATTGCTGTGAAGCTATTTGGACAGTGCTGCACAACCAGTATATGCCAGTACCAGATAAAGCACATTGGAAACAAATAGCGCAATGTTTTGAAGATGTTTGCAACCTACCCAACTGCGTTGGCGCAATCGATGGAAAGCACATCCGCATTAACAAACTTCCTAAAAGTGGTTCCACGAATTTCAATTATAAGTCATTTCATTCAATTGTGCTGATGGCTACAGCCAATGCAGATGGGAATTTCATTACAATCGAAACAGGATACCCGGGGAGAAACAGTGATGGTGGGATTTTCAAAGCTTCTAGGATGAACCATTCCCTACAACGAGGAAATCTTGATTTACCCGAACCACGTGCATCACCTCATGACAATACAGGATCACGGTTCCCATTTTATTTTGTTGCTGATGAAGCATTTCCCCTCAAGAAAAATCTCATGCGACCATATCCCAAAAGACGACTGAATGACACCACACGTATTTTCAACTACAGATTGAGCCGGGGTCAGAAAAGTGTTGAATGTGCTTTTGGCATGATGAGCCAAAAGTTCCAAATTTTGCTGAATGCTATAACTTGTAAAAGACTGTCGTCAGTCATCAACATCGTGAAAGCTGTATACGTGCTGCACAACTTCATCAGGAAAAGAGAAGGAAAAGCGTATTCAATAAGTGATTATGACAACGATCAAGATGAATTTGGCCATCTACAGTCAATGCAAGTGGATATGCATGTGGACGGGAGTCAACATTGCTCCCACTGATGACACATCAAACCCCCAACAGTTGCGAAACCATTTATCCCAATATTTCCTGACACCAAATGTGGCATTACCTTGGCAGTGGAAATATTGTGTGAATAATATTAATAAAAACAAATAAAATTAGCTAGGAACTATGTCATAGACCTGCTTTGTTTCTGATAAAAACGACTTCAGTAAATTGACAAATTCTGGTGTGTTTCTTTCCTTACCCTCCTATTTTTGCGTGTATCTCACTTTTTTATACAGAGGTGATAAATCGTATTAAATTTATAAATAAATACGCAAGACGATTAAATATGCTATAGCACGGAACGGAAGTGGGAAGCTGTGGGGGAAACTGGGGAAGCTCCCCACCCACCGAGGCATGCGTGCTGAAGTCCAAATTGAGACCACTCACATGCCGTTTTTGAGAAAATTGCAAAAAACATGGTTTTCGGGTGTTTTTTAAGGATATTAAACATTTGTACTTACAATGTAATGTATGTAATGTACTTACCACTCGTATTAACTTCTTTGGCTACAACTTCCCACGCCTTTTCCTTAGCGATTTTGTTTGAGTATTCTAGCAAACTATAGTTGAATAAACATGGATGCTTTTCCACTGCTTCCACCAGTTTTATACAAAACACCTGATCGCGATCTGACATAATAAAATTGAATTATACGAGTATAGTGAATTATGAAAAATAGAAGGAGCGTCTGACTCGAGTCGCACGAGATACGGCACGCAACTGACTAGAGGTGGGCCGATATACCTGTAATAGGTATTTTGGAACGATATTTTTGTGGAACGGATGTAACAGTGACTGAAAAGTTGAAATACCTGTTATTCGCAGCGACGCTGTTCCGAGTCGAGACACGCCGCCCTTGCTGTTCCAAGTAGAGGCACACCCCCTACGCACCCACACAGACAAACACACACAAAATGTACGCAAGATCACGTAAACCAAGGCCAAATACTAGGCGTACAAAAATATCGCTGGAACGCAAAGAACAGCCAGTAACGCGTATTTAAAATACTTGGTATTTCAAATACTAATGGTATCACCGATACACAAGGAACAACGCGTTCCAGAGTAACAGTAGTATTTTAGTAACACCTAATATTTCAGGAACACCTAGTATTTCAGGAACAGGTAGTATCAAGCATATTTCGAGTAAGAACTAGTATGAGCCACTTTTTCGTCCTGTATACTTCATTCTGCACAAAGAGACGGAGCTGTTTTTAATAAAGGATATAATTTATCCTGCTGTTACATTTATTCTCGTGTGATATGCAGATATATAATACAGATTATATGCTAATAATTATATATTATACTAGTCACCAACTTGTAACTAAAATCGGTTGGTAAAACTTTATGTTTTTACTCAAAAAAAACTTTATCTTCCGATCGTTAGTGAAATAGTTGAATTTAATTATATTGAGTTATAACCTATAGAGTGGCTGATGTTGATAAACTATATTATACTTTTTATTAATGTGATTTTAACTTCACTACACATCTCACGTAAATGATGAGATTGTTGTAGTGGACATTTATGCACTTTATCTAGTTCTGTTCCTTAAATATCTGTAATGCATTTAATTTACTTTTGTTGTTGCTTATTATTTATAAGTTTTTATTTATGTATTTATATTTATTTTATTACAATTTGTTTTTTTATTTTTATTTGTAAAATTTTGTTATTCTCATTCACTCTTGTGGGCTTACTGTTATGTTTTTATTATACGTTTCTGATGTTTTTTCACATTATTTTTCGTGGTATTACGTGTAGGCCTACTCTAAATTATTTAATTGCCCCGAGTTTCGCAACTGATTTGTCTAACCAATGTTAGTTTGTTTACTATTAGTGAAAACTTAAATTGGTATTCCCAAAGGGAGATAGGCCATTAAATTCTCTTGTTTCTTATTTTCATTTAAACAGTAATAGTTTAATAAAGTCACAGTGTAAAGTAACACTGTTAATACTTTTAGTTTCAATTTATTTCTTATAACAAATTATATAGTATAGGTTATATAATATCTTCAAATAAATACACTGCAAGTAGGTTTATTAATATATTAATAGGTTTATCTAGGTGAAAATAAACCTACTTGCAGTGTATTTATTTGAAGATATTACACAGGAGACCTGCAGGAAACTCAAAACGAGTTACTTACAAAGGATAATATAGGTTATGTATATATAGTATATAATAACAGGTATTTGTACCTGTTATTTTTTTGGAATGGTATTTTCATACCTAGTATTTTAAAATAACAGTTTAGCCCACCTCTACAACTGACAAGCCAGTCGTTTGTACTCCGGAGCCTGTAATCTGGCGACATGGTGGGGCGATGACCGAGCCGCGAATCTGGCATGGTGGGGAGCTTAGCTGATTATGGTACGAATTTTAACGAATGTTTCTTATGGCACTGTCCATAACGAACACACAAACTCATGAAAGCAAGAGTTACAGTGTATGCACTGTAAATGACATGATTTGCAGTGTTTAATCCGTTTAACAGTATAAAATTCTGTTTGTGTGGATGACAGGACCTGCTACTTGTCATCTAAAGTTGTCAAAACTTTCTCTGCGTGCAACAACATACTAGCTTTGTGACGATTCCTTAATACTTGCAATTTTTTTACAAGTTTTTCTTTTTTCATTTTAATTATCAGATCAAAAATTTTATCTCTGAGCAAATGTAATATGGCACAGATTGTTTTATCCAGTCTTTTAATCCGTTTTCCTTTTAGATAACAATATTTTAATATTTTATTAAAATGTTCTATTGACATGTTAGTGTTTATGCCTAAATGAATCCGATAACAGTAGGCCCATGATCTGTACTGTTTCTTATTAATATGTTGTTTTATAAAATATTCATAAAATGAATGTGTTTCTTCATCATTAAACAGTCTTTTTAAAACTTCATGAAGCATTTATAAAAAATTAGTGTTCCTAGTCAGTAGTGATATATTTATAATCAGTGGACAACAAAATCCAGGAATTCAAATTACATTAAGGTACTACATGATATTGAAATTTTTATTATTAAATAGAATAATATAATAAATGTTAAAATATGATTACGTTAAGGTAATATTTATTATTACAAAAAATCGTTACAAGAAAAATCACTGCATGTGCCAACCAACTAAATGTCTTATAAAACCGCCAATATCTCGAAAACGAAAAAGCCGATTTTATCGAAACAAAAGCAAAATAAAATTTGGAATTTTCTATAATTTTCACTCGCTGACACCATATAGCTATCTCTCATAAAACGAAAGTTTGTCGCATGCCAAAAATTTCACTACATGAAAATTAAAAAAGAAACTTCATGACGTGGAACCGTCTCAAGACTGTTTTTGAACATTGTTAAAACTATCGGTTAAAATTTATGCCTAAAACCATCTTCAAAGTTCAAGGAACACGGTGGTGAAAGAATTTTAAAAATCAGATCAGCTGTTACTGAAGTTATGTCGAGCAATGAAACACATCGCATTCTCTCGCGCTCTCCGCCCCACCATGCGGCTTGGTCAGGCTCGGTTATCGCACCACCATGCCGCCAGATTACAGGCTCCGCAACACCTATGGCTCATACACAGACGCAAGTGTCGTTTGTGAGTTGGTCGTTCGTGAGTTGATCGAAGGTTGTGTTGCAGTCGCGCAGGTGGATGAGACTGCGCAGTTAACAAGGGTCTGACTGTGAAGCGACTCCCGTCCAACGCTCATGTGACATTTTTTTGAGTCAGATCGCAGTCGCGTTGCACCGGTGGATGAAGGGCCTTACTTATAAAGTAATGACGGATATTTGTGCGCACACACACACACACACACACACACACACACACACACACACACACATACACACACACACACACACACACACGCGCGCGCGCGTGCATGTGTGTGTACATTGATACTGTATGTACATGCTCATACATATATGATACCATAGATAGACACTTGGCTTGAATAATCAAAACCTCTAACGATTCCTCCTTATCACCTCAGCAACCACCTTCTCAACATAACCTAATGAGGACATCTTATAATCACAACTAACAGTAACATTTCAAAAACGAAATAAACAGTTGTAAGTTTAAAACACAAAAGGAGTATTCAAACAAAAGGAAAACTACATGTTTCCTGATTTTCAGATTGTTAAAAGTTTCAAAATAATTCTTTTTCTTTTTCACTTGGATTATTATCTACATCCAAAGCAAAATAAAGCTTAAAATTAAAAGAAATCAATATTAATTTTCTACAATGAGCTGTCACCATGACACATCACGTACTGAATTTCCTGATAGTATAAACTCAGACTGACAGAAATAACTAGTACCTAGTTACCTAAAGTTGTTTAGTACTTTCAGTTGTGACTGAGGGTCCAGAAAAAGACTGACAGAACATTAATCAAAATTAATCTACTTAACATAAGATTAGATTCTCAAATCAATTTTATTTTGTATTCTGTGACATCTTATCGAAATGGAAAACAAAAGAATTCTTGAAAAATTCAAGTGACTTGAAGATTTTAGGACACTTTTATAAAGATTTTATCTTCTCCTACTTCCATGTAGCAGCTGAACAGAAATATTGACTACCAAAGTAATGGAATGAAGAAACAAAGACAAATATAAAATGTATATACCAAAACATCACATATACGGTCAGAAGAAACAGAGAAAACTTGACCAAAAATTTTCACTCTTAAAAATATGCAACTGGAATTATAAACAGAAATGCTTTTTCCTAGTTGTAACTCCATTTTAATAAGGTATGCTTACCACAAAATGATCACCTGTTGTGGGCCATTGCATTCTGAGCTCTAAGCCTGACTCTCACAGTCAGCCATTCTACTGTATGATACTACATCTTATTCTCCACTGATACATCATTATGACAACTCTACATATTTTATCTCAAATGTAATTCCAAATGCTATTCAAATATTACTCACAAATCTCATTATGTAAACAAACCTTTGTTCACTAATATAACCTAGTACTGCTACCTCATTGTTGTTACATCAGGATGCAGTAGGCCTAACTGATTAAGATTATTATCACATACAACACTGGTACTATTTATATTCTACAGCCCAACTGATAAGTTCATAAAATAACACCCATAAGCCCTTACAAAATAGTGAACCTACTGTGCTTACTACCTGCAGTGTATTAAATCAATGTTGGTATGTCAAATGAGTTATCATATGACAACTAATCTCATCAAATGACAAAAAAATCTAGTTAATGACAACCAAAACAAACATTATACTCTATCATTTCATGAAGTACTTCTTGTTATCTTACTTGTTTACACTTCAGTACCACCACTTTTTTTAAATTCATTCCTGAATCTCTTATTATACTTTATCTAAAATATTTTTCACACTCATAATAAAAATGACTTGGCTTTTTATGTGATACAAATTTTATTGTTTCACCTATTTTCAAGTCTCATGTATCAATTATCATCAAATCGAAACCACATTCCTTCAATTGGACAATATTGTAATTGTATTGTCTTTAATTTTTTGTAACTTAGGCCTATAAGACTTAGTGTCCACTTACCAGTGGATTCAAATTTTTAAAGCACTTACGTAAAGCCATATTAACAGCAATCTGATGAGTCTCTGGTGCAAACTGACTGCAGAATGAACTTTCTGTAACCTAAATTTCTTTGACTCCAAGCAATTGAAATTATGAAACTTTTCTAAATTAAAACAAGAAAAAACATCACACATGACAGACAGAATTAGTTTGTGATTTGGAAATCAGTATAAAGTTATGCTGATTCCAGCATTAAAGTATGGTTCAGAAACATGAGTACTTTGAAACAAGGCTCAAGAAGGATAATTGCAGCTAAGATGAGAATTCTTACGAGTACAATCCAGTACACCAGTAATGGACCAAGACATTAGAGATGGATTAGGAACAAGTCCAGTAAACCTCAGTGGGGGAAAGTATTAAATTATAGACTCTGTGGTACAAGAGCTATTATTAGTAGACTCCATAAAAGATGGCAGAGACACAACAGGAAAATCTTATGCAACTAGTTCAGTCGTGTTTCTTTACCCTAGAAGGAAGATGAAGAAGAAGATAAACTTTCTGTCAAATTTTGAACAAAACCTTTTCATGCCCTGAGATTTACTTATACATGACTTCCTCTGTGTCCTTTTAAAATGCTAAAAAAGAATGATCATTTCAATCACTACTAGGTCAAAAATCAGCAACAACAAAATCTACAGGCCAACTAGTCACAGAAAACAAATAAAACGGTTATATTTGTGTGTCTGTGTTTATAGACAGACAGATTACAGATACTCCAAGGGGACCACAAGTGAAAATCATATAGGCTAACTGGGGGATGATGGGATGAGACAAGGGACCCACTGAGGAAGCAAAGTATTGGAGGGTTATGGTAGCGTAGGTTATTATGCAGAAGTTGGCAGAATAAAACACATGTGTATTATATAATTACCTTATTATCCACTCTAGCGATACAAAGTTTCGTCAGTTATGACGCGTTTCGGGACTAAGTCCCATCCTCAGATAACACTTAATTAATAAACTAATACATTAAAATCGCAACCATGATACTGGTTAAGTCAAAAATATAATAAAATAAGTTACAAATCGCATGTGATATGTTTTACTAACCACGGCCGGAGCTCCCGCATGCGTTCACCCACAACCGCGATCGTCACGCGACTGGTCAAAGATTAATCCAAACTGATTGCAGTGTCGAACAAGTAATTTGACGCAAAATTTATCTGGTCATTTAGTAAACTGTTTTTAGTGGTACTATCTTTTAAAGGTTTATAAATTTCAAATTATAGGAGATAAATTAGAGGATGGGACTTAGTCCCGAAACGCGTCATAACTGACGAAACTTTGTATCGCTAGAGTGGATAATAAGGTAATTATATAATCATATAATAAGTGATACGGTACGCAAAAAAAATAAGTAATTGACATGTGTATTTCTCTTATCATTCAAGGAAGTGCTGAACATCAACAGTGACTATGCCAGATATGTACTACAAGCCTTTCGCAAAATGTTGTTTCAAAAGTGTGTTAGTGTTTCTTTGCAATAAGCACTCGCAGATCAGAGCAATACAGCAGAAAAAGTAACTTTCAGTCAGTAACAATAATAATTTCTTTTTTACTTCGCAAAAGCAGTTTAAGAGTTAGCCACGGCAAGCTGCCTCATATGAGCTGTTCTGCATACAAGGATGGTAATGTAGCCAGTACTACACTTCAGCCACCCATTATTACCCCGGGATGTTATACCAGGTACTCATTTTCACGGGCTGAGTAGGGGGGACTGAAAACATGCCTTTATCTTATGCCCAAAAATGGAACTCCAGGATATTTAAATTAGTAGGCAGACACCATACCCGTTAGTCTAATAAGCTTCCAACTTTCAGGCAATAAAAGCATTATTTTTGGATAACGAATACAATATCTGCTGTTTCCACTGCACTGGTATTAAGCTAAACTGTTTTTGCATTGCCTACTTCTTATTTGATAGAATCGAGTTTCTGTCAGGCAAGCAATCTACTCAGCCACCTACACAGTCGGAGCCTAAAGGCCACACAAGAACTTTAGTCTCCTCTTGTGGTAATAACTTGTACAAAAATACGATCCAGTACATGTTTTGATCAGTCAGCCTAATGGTCACATTGATCGAGAAATACTCAGAAATATACATTTTCATGTAGTTGTATTATATGTAAACTATATAATAATTACATATGAAACATGTTCTATTAACAAACAGCACGTTTAATTAGCTACATTTCCCCTGGCAGAGCAGAGGCCATAGGAAGAAAACAAGGTTGAAAGAGGGGTATGATCATAAAAGCTTGAGAAACTCTGGTCTATAGTAATCAGATGAATGCTGGTGCTCCTGATGATTATCATACAATATGCATATAAGCTCTTATTATATGTTAATATAAATAATTCTCAGCACATACAAGCACATATGAAAAAAATTATTCAAATGACATTAAACTATATCTACAATTGACACAATCTTATTGTTTATTTACAATTTATTTAATTAAGCTTAACCTGTAACTGGACAGAAATTCAATGAAAACCAATTACAAACAAATAGCCTACATTAGTATGTAACTGAGTTAAGAATACTTAGTAATCAGTGTATAACATATATGAAAAAAGGCAATTATGACAACATAACTACTAAAGTATTGCTATACTTTTCAGAAAATATCCCACAAAAAACAGAAAATATGATTTAAAATTAATGACAAATTTCTGTGACTCAGAAGTAGTGTTTGTAGTCAGTTGACCAGTTTTAAACAGCTTTTACTACACTTCAAAACTTGCTTACAACGTTGAGTGTTGTTTAACATTAGTTGACAAAAGGAAAATACTTAGCAGAAATTACTATAGACCAACATATTTATATCAAAAGCTGGCACCAAAATGACTTTCAACATCTTAAAATGTATTTTTTCCTTATGTAAAAACATACCTAACCATCAACTTATTTACTGAACTAGTATACTCAATCAATTCTTCTCATATCAAACGTTATAAAAAAAACTAAATGTGAATAGCAGTCAACATTACAAACAACAGGGAACAACAAAAATTATTCTTAACATAAACAATTACATTCTTTCTAATGTCACCTCATTTTACTGTTTCTAACAACACTAAAATTCATATTGGTGGAATATTCTATTATGTAATCTGTATCTTGACAATGATAAGTAATAACTGGACTACATGGTGTTGATATTATTATTATATAATAATGTACACAAAAACAAACCTGCCATGATAAATTATCTAAAAAGTAATACAAAAACATATCTGCTTTGGAGTACCGTGCGCTCTTGTTTTTACTACTACAGATAACTATTTTGCTAACCATTGCATTTTAACTATGTATATCTTCAGAATACAACGAAAAATCTCATTTATGTGCGTCTGGGTGTGCCTAACCTTAAATTATATTGAAATACAGTTCAATATAAAGTATTACTCATAGGCTAAGTACATTAGCTAACAAATCTCACCTGCGCTACGAAGTTTACTGGGTTACAAGAAGGATCGAATTCCGAAGGAATCATACTGATCAGTATGTATTCCACTAAATTCTTTTAAACAACTACATCAAACAACGAAAAACATCACAACACGAACTAGCCTCCTGAACGACTTATTTTCAAACAACATTCGATTACAGATAAATTCACAGTTATTTCGATCTTTACCTCCTCTTCTTCACGCTGATTAAATTTCGTTGTCGTATTTTAGTATAAGAAAAATATATACATATACGAGATTAACTTATATATTGTATTTTCAACAATTGTATAAAACTGGTGAATATAATACAGAACAAATCATTTAGGTTAACGGGAAATGTTAAAGTTAGCAATTTAATTATTCCTTTTCAATAGAAGGGCATGTAACGTAAAAACAAATGTTTTTCTTTCAGACATTATAAGTAAATAAAATAATATTGGTTGTAAAATACCGAGTGGATAATAAAGTACATAGTGCTTTTTTAAAATAAATTGTTGTAACAGATTTATTGGCTTTCCAATTTTATATACTGTAATGTTGGTACATGACTTCCAAAGTTTGTTGAGTGAATATGTGATTCTGACGTTTCGGATAGAATTTGAAAAGTACTTGTTTTTGTTGTTATGACGCTGTTAGGTAAGTTAGCCGACTATGTAATTTACCCCGTTATACGATGGTACAGTTACATTTTACTATGTGCGCGAAATAAAGAAAATTTATATTAAGTGTTCCTTATAGGTATTTACAAATTTTGAAATAAAATTAACATCTTGGTAAATAACTGTGGAAGTGTTTACTTTTTTGGATGGAATCGGGTATAGCGTGTTGAAGTAAAAATACATAAATTATTCACACCATAAAAGTAAGTAGACTATTTAGTTCATGGTATAGTGCAGTGTTAACACCTACATTTTAATGGTGAAAGTATAATTAAAAAAAAAAGTTACTGAGGATCATTAGATGTTTATAAGTTAAGAGTTTACTATTTATGGAAATTGAACAGAAGGTAATAGAACATTTTTATATAAACAATAACTGGTAATTACTGTACTTTGTATTTCATGTGTTTTTCAAGTTACAGAAACCTGAGAATATTGTTGTAGTTTGGTAATATTGTCTTTCCAGTCATAATTTCAGTGTTGTGGTTGACCGTCTTTTATGTTACAATTCAAAAATATGTTCAGCACATACATTACTGAATGTTCATACAATGATGACTAGGTATTTTGATAGTTGACTTAGTGGTATTTTTAATCCAAATTCAGCACACAAAATTTGGTATACACCGCTTTTATTATTCACTGAGGTATAATAGTAATATGTAAAATGTTTTAATAGTTCAGACTGTCATCTTCAGTAGGTGGAGAGTTAACTCATAATGTTGAATGGTGTGTAGGATGAAGATGATGGTCTGAATCATCAAAAAGTGTGTTTGTTATGTGACTAATGTAAGTGATGTGAGTATGTTCATAAGAATTGTTATTCAGGTATTAGGCCCTATTTGTTTCATCTTGCAGATAAATATAAAATGGTTGGTCTTAGTTAGGCCTATTTGTATATTTTTAAAAACTTACACTTGATATGTTAACATAGGATTCATGTAAAAGTCTAAAATCTTTTATTCATCTTTTGAAACAGCTTAAAAGTTTAAGACTTGAATAATTAAACAATTATTTGTAGATTATTTGGTATACAACAATATGTAAGAGTACTTGTAAGTAGGCGTACTTGGCAAGGTATGAGATGAATGTTGTTCTCTCCCAAGTAGTTTTTACATAGGAAGTATAGGACTATCCTAGAATTTTATTACTGGAAAATGTTTTTGTTTGTACAGGAAGTTTTCCTCCATGCCCTGTTAATTTACGTGTGATGGGTGAAAAGTCAATAGTTTATCTAATCTGTATTTTAAGTGACAGATTTATGCTTCCAGAGTAAAAAGAAAATAGATACCTGAAGTTTACTTGATGCACACTTCCATTGTTCATGAAAACATTGAAAAATCAATAAACAGATTTATCAGGTATTTAAGTAGGCTACCTGTGACCAGTTATATAACAGCTTCCACCAAGTATCATCAAACTACTGGAAAAAATAAGCATCCTTGCCAACACACACATTGCAGCTGGGTTGCCAGTGTTAGGTGTTGAGTAGGATAGCAGTTGGTTTTAAGCATGGTGTTAGCAAGGCCCTATGGCAAGACATTACACTCTGCTTGGATGTTTGTGGGGTTGGCATTGGGCCAGAAAGTTGGCTTCTTGTTTTTTTTTTATATTGTTGTTTCCAGTGTCGGAATATATACAATCCAGGTCCTGGCATGGAAGGTGGCTGCTGGGGATGCTACCAGTAGCAATGAAAATTTTAACAGCAGACCATAGCCAGTGCCAACCCAGAAGTTTCTAATAA
The DNA here is from genome assembly GCA_034769895.1 of Magicicada septendecula. Taxonomy (NCBI): domain Eukaryota; kingdom Metazoa; phylum Arthropoda; class Insecta; order Hemiptera; family Cicadidae; genus Magicicada; species Magicicada septendecula. The sequence goes on along the minus strand of CM068370.1, from coordinate 195,865,044 downwards.
AATACTTCAAAATACTAGGTATACTACAATAAATATTAGAGAAAATACTACAATGCTGAAATTGTAAATTCACTTAAATGAGACAAATTTGTACTTCCCCTTTTTGCAAGGTTTGCTGTACAATTAATCGTGTATGTTTACATATAATCGTATGCACACATGCACATGCATACATATACAGCATATTTTTAGACTCAGACAAGAAATTTATAAAAAACCTACTTTCTTTCTACAAATCTATTTTACTGACGTACTGCTGACTTGTATTAACATTTAGCATTATGTCTGTTCTTTATAATCATTGTGGTGTGTTTTGGTATGTTTTTTATATGACTTTCACAGTTTCTCTTAGTTTTTTCACCCTTGTGCCACATTTGTCCAAGTTCTGCTATAAGGTGAGTATTTGTCATATTCTTGATTTTTTTTTCCTAACAGCTCTCAAAAGTTCTCTGCACAATTTGTATATGGGCTATTACGTGGCCAAGGAAGGACACTGACATTATTTTCTGCCAGAAAAGTTGAAGCGATTGGGCTTTGTGGCAAAGTACCTCATCTTTCATATGGAACAAATTCTCCATTGTGGAATCAGTCCTTAAATTGCGGAGAAAATTAGATTTAAGGACTTTTCTATTCTGATACAGCTTCATAATCCCTTGTACAACATATACTCTCCTAGTTCCTGTAGAAGAGATGCAGCTCCAAATGAATATTGAAGTTTGGTTTGTCATTGTCTGTGCAGTACCTTATCTTTTGCTTGGCATACATATTGACCATTCTCATAACCTTTAGTTTATGGATTTATCAGAAAATACAAAAGAATAAAGCGAAACTATATTCATCTGTTTAACTGAATCTAAATTGCTAGTACAGTGAAACTTCGCTAATGCGGACCAAGCTCAGTCCGAATTGCTGAAAGTCGGAATTATAGAACATTACGAACTGATCGCAAGTTTTTGCATGTCTATCGGTTACCAATAGCAGACAATATAAAAGAAATCATTCTGAAACCCAATTTGAATCTACAAGAGGTCTACTGCATGTTCTTGTTAAAAATACTGTATTTAATACTCTATTAATTAGTAGTAGAAGAGGTATAAAATAAGAAATAACGTACAGTATCTGTTTATATGATGTTTACTAAAAAAAATTCGATTCAGTTTTATACTGTAATACGTAACTTACATACAAAACAAAACTTAAATACAGTACTTACATACAAAACACTCTATTTTCACTACACAGTACAGTGAAAACACTCTACTTTTAACATTCTACCAAGCCTACAGCTTCTTAAAAAAATCACTAACTTTTTTCTGCGTGTACTGTATTTTGTTTTTAGCTGTTTCCTCACAAAATTCTGTTTCATTTCACTTAAAAAAAAACATATTTGCTTAAGTCAGAGTTTGCAGGCATTTCAACGAACTTCAACAAGGATTGTACGTTTTTTATTGCGTCACTTATTTTAACATTCTCACTTTCTTCATGATCGTTTTTTTCCTCATCATCATCATCATCATCGCCATTTTGATCGTCTGTCATCAGTCCCTTAGTTTGGCGACCTTCTATAGTAGCAGCTATTTCTTCTTCCGACTGCACAACGTACCCTACCTCACCAGCATCTTCATCCAGCCACTCTCGAATATTTTCCATGTTTGTCTCTTGTTCTCCTGCATTTTCTAAAATATTTCTGTAATCATCTTCTTCAATTCCATTAAAATCCTCTTCTTCGTTATCTTTAGGATTAAGAAGTTTTTTCCAAGAATTAACAATCGTCGTGGCTTTCACCTCCTTCCAACTTGAAGCACAGTTAAATAAAGCATTTTTTGTGTTGTAATTTTTCATATTGATTAAAGTCTGTTCACGTAAACTGGTACTGCAACCCTCTTCATCTTCAAAAAATATGAGACAGTCTTGTAGCTGTTTCTTTCTGTACAGCCGTTTGCAACTATAGATTACTCCTTGTTGGTCCATTGGTTGTATTAGTGCCGATGTATTAGGAGGCATGAATAGACATTTTATTTTTCCATTATCACTTCGTAAAATGTCCTCTGCAGGATGCACTGGAGCATTGTCCAATAACAACACTGCTTTAACTTCTTCCCTAGCAACATTTTTTCTTCCATCTGAAATGTTGTGACTGATGGAATAAAATTGTTATGAAACCAAGAACTGAAAATTTCACAGCTGAACCACGCATTTCTGTGAGCTTTAGAAATCACAGGAAGATCAGCCTCGTTTATGTTTTTCATTGCTCTTGGTTTTTTAGATTTTCCTACAATGACAGATTTTAATTTATGCGTACCATCGGAATTGGCACACAGTAATGCAGACAGCCTCATTTTATTTATTTTATGTCCAGCTGTATGGGTTTATTTTTTACCCACTTGTATATTTTTTGGCATTGCCTTCCAAAACAATCCCGTCTCATCAGCATTGTAGATTTGCCACGGTTCAAGTTCATTATCATAAATAATCTTTTGTAATTTATCCTTATATGGTTGAACAGCTTCATGATCTGCACTTAAAAGTTCTCCACAAATCGATCGGTTTGCTATGCCATGTTGATTTCTAAATCTAAACAACCACCCTGTACTTGCCTTAAAATCTTGGTTTTGAAATCGAGTAGCAAAATGTTCAGCAGCAGTCTACAATTCTATTCCATGGATCGGTACACCAGCAGCTCGTTGTTGTTTATACCACGTCCAAACAGCTTCGTCAATGTCAAACGTTTTGGCAGGAGTCATCTGTTTTCGCTTAATTTCACTGGCACTATCAAAGTCTATTCAATGAAAAATTTGTAATTGCTGATAACCTTTTTTTAATATCGTAAAATGTCGATTTATTGATACCGAAATCGCATAAAACACTCTGAACCGAATCACCTTTGTCAATACATTTTAAAACTTCAGTCTTTTGTTCTATCGTGAGCAATTTATACGAACCACGTTTACTCATTTTTGAACACAGTAAAAGGTACGAACACTACGGAGTCAAAATGTAAAGTGACTGGCTATGGGACGGACGTTCACAATGATGACAAATGTGAAAGTCTGTGTGAGTCATATCCGTTGTTATGAATTGTACATTACTGTTCAGAATTTCCAGGAAATGTATACGACACTTTCGTTATCGCTGACCTATTAATTACCAATTAATAATCCCAGTTCATGGAAATACACTACAGTATGTGCAGTATTTCCGGCCTTTCTCTTCTCAAGTAGGCTAAATCTACACTTGATTTTGAATTTTTACATATTGTAATGTCGACATGAGAACGGCTACCGTTTTACTCTGCAAAATGTGAATAATGTACAATTTGTGTGTAATGAGTGTACGTGTCTTCTCGATCCGTAGTTTGAATGCGTGCAACTTCTGTAGATTTTGTTCGTTGCGAACGTACGAATAACCAGGTCTTGATGTTCACTAGGGGTGAGAAAGTCCCGGTGGCGCCAAATTGTTTTCTTAAAACAATTAAAAGAAAATTCAAGGGCGTATGACCAGCGCAGCTCAGGCGGTTGAATAATTCAAATATTTCCGCCAGCTAGGCCCACTGTAGCGCACAGCCGTTCGATGCGTGGGCTGTGTAAATCGTCAGTCATCTGCTAAAATGTACATAAAATATTGTGCCCCTCCTAATGAAATTATAACACCGTGGTTACACTCAATACTTACACATTTTTTATTAGTGGTTGTTATTCATTTAATACAAATTATTCTAATACAAATGCTCCGGTTATTTATATGAGACAATTACAGGGTTTGACAATCGATATTTGAATTGATACCAGATGTTTAATGATGGCGTCTGTTGAAAATTGTATACAAGATATTAATGTCGGTTTGTCATAGGTTCTTGAGGTTACGTTCAAAGGATTACAAATGTTTTAAAAACAATAAAAATACACACCCTTACATCAAGTAAACTTAACTAACATATTGTGTAGGTATATTTTGTTTAGCGCAGTGTAGTAAAAGTGTTTACAAGTTATGGATCATTAACAACAGTTTATATTGGTTAGTTTATAAATTGTCAGTGACTTAGTATCCTTTTTAATCTTTGAAAGTAATTGATTTCAGTTCAGTGAGATTTCGACCTTTAGTGAGATAATTAACGTGAGTTTATTTATATATTTCGGGTAATTTAAGAGGTACTTATCACTTCCGTAGTTATGGCGAATTCATACGATCTGTTATTCATGGGTTATACTATAATCTTCTTTAATTTGCTGGGTTCAGGACATCAGGCATCTTTTTCAGTTTAACTGGTAGTAATTTATTTTCTTTTTTCGTTAATTTGGCCTCAACTTCAATAATATGGCTCCAGTCTTTATCTTATGTCTTGGTATACACTTAGTAATAACTTTTTCTGATATTTGCTATGTTTTAATGGACAATTTTGGTCACTCGAAAATTAGCGTCTATATCATTAAAGCGTCATACATTCAGTAAGAAAATCTAACGGTATTTTTGGCTTGTTACTCCACAGTTTCCATGGTAACATAATTATTCTACCTGGTCGATCTCAAAATAAACCCATTGTTATCAAACCTTGAATTTTTTGTTTAATTTGAATAAATATTTTATAATGGCTATATTTACTTGGGGATAATTTCAATGGTTGAAATCTTTACATAGATGTTCCTATTTTCTTTCAAAGATTAGTTTGATATCTTACAAGATTGGTCTAAGCCATGTATTAATGTTTTAGTCCAAAATGGATAATACTATGCTAATACATAATTTACTTATTTCTAAGTTTTAATATAATTCTACCATGTTCCCTTTCGTTACACATAATTAATATAATTTGCCTATTATTTCTTATAAAGGTATAGCTATTATTTTCTTTATAAATTCCTTACTTACTTAAAACATACTAACATATTACTGTAAAACTATTTCTTCTGGTAATTATTGCCTTAAACATTAAGCCAATAACTTCTTTCTTTAAATTAACAAATTTGGTGAGTGTTATATCTACACCATCTCTTTTATAACAGTAACCACCCTGGTGATTTTATACTGAGATAATATTTTTTCTGTTTTTTACATTCACAATTATTCTGTGTCTTTCAGTCTAATATACTTAACTTAATTGCTCATTTAACATGTGCTTATATTTTGGGTTTGTCACACTTGTTTAACTCTTTTCCCTTAAGATTATATGCTGTTTATTTTATTACACTTATCACTTCACTGTTCATCTTTGTCACTCCCTACCTATCTCTAATTACCCTTATATTTCTCACGATCTCACTATTATTACAAAGTTTTTGTATCTAATGAGTTCATGTCTCTTTTGTTAACTTTAGATTGTCACATATCATTTTATAATATGCACACAACATGGTATTGTAAATACATCTTTCAAATAAAACATAACTTTGTATATATTGTCATTAAAGTGATAAAAATTGGTCTGAAATGTCACAATTAGTAATAATAACAACAATTTAATAATGTTAAAATATATTGTGTTAATTGAAACATACTACATCTGTAGCAACAGCAATAATATTAGCGAATAAATAAACTCTCCAAAACCTTATACTTTCAAACACATAATGCTGAAATAATATACATACTGCTGAAATAATCTTAGTAAAAGTTCCAAAGTATATAGTAGACTATACAATTTGTTCTCTGATTGAACCACGCACACATTTCTATTCCCTGTCTGTATGAGTGTAATTTTAAACATAACAGCTGACACATCACCTATAGATAAGGATATACATACAATCATATCTACACATGGTTTTTTATGTATAACAATTGCTGAGATACTGTCATTTACAAGTCACCACTAATAAAAATTTAAACATAAATTATTAACAATAATAAAAAATTATGCTCTTTTAAAACAATCTTGTTAGTTACTTGTTATGGCCATGTAATTTTTTATTTTTTTCTTTTTTCTTCACTGTCTTCTTGTCTCGCTTCACTTTGGTTAATATCTGGCCAATCTCTGGGGTTGGGTCAATGTCAGTTGTCTGTCAGTCTAGTTCGTATTTTCTTGTTTTGTGACCACCTTTGGTTGTATTCTTCCTCCTTCACTATTGATTATATTTACTACTTTCATTCTCGTTATCATTTATCTATCAAAATATATTGTTTCTTGGCATTTTTTATATACTTTTTTATATCAAATGTGATCAGGGTTTGGCAATGTTATAATATGTACGTATAAATTACAGTACTGATAACCCCAGTCCGTATTATAGAAATTCCGAATTAGTGAAGTCCAAATTAACGAAGTTTCACTGTATATCCTTAGTTGTCTCTCAACGTTTCTGTAAGAAGAATTATGAAAAATATATTAGCCTAGGGCCATAATTATTTACATTCTCATCAAAATATTATGTTATATTTGCATTGCTCTAGTCTTTCCTATACCTTTCTTAGCCCAAATCAGTCTTTTACTAGCCACTGCAGACACACTTTTGGTTTTTTACATGATCTGTATATGAGATGCCAGCGATATGGTAAAACTTTGTTTCACATGAATGGAATGCGTTAATTGGGAGATGTTTTCAAGAAAGCATTGATACGCCTAAGTCCACAGCAGCAGCGTATAACTAATGTTAGATGGCAATTGTTATAGATTGTTGTGATCGTAAGAAGAGAAAGGTGTATGTTTGAATTTATGTATTTTTGTTTGAGTTTGTTGTTATTTTCAGATTGCTGAATCGACATATAAATAATATAGGCCAACAAATGCTAACTCAATTATTTAAATAAAAACCAGGCTTATATGTAGATTGTTAAATTAGATTTTTAGATTTACACAAAATTTGGTAACCAATTATTTTTTTAATAAACAGCAAGAAAGAAAATGTGAGTTTTATGACACAAGATTAGATTGTTGATATAAAAAATAAAAAAAATAAAAGAGAACATATAAATTATCTAATTTGTCTGCTCATAATATGATATACAAATCTATAATGTTATGATAACTATAGTTTAACAAGAACTGGGAATCAGTACACCTACTGGTAAAAAACCATGATTATAGAGAAGACGTAAGTTATAATAATTTATAAAAAAAAGTTTTGGAGAGAATGGTTTGTGATTTAACTGGTAAGGAATTTACAAGCCAGGTGATGAAAAGGCAAGAATAGTCCAGAATCTCAGGACACATGCAAGCAAATAAGTTTGTTTTTTGAGCAAGATGAAAAAATGTTTTAAGAGCTTTCAGCCACAGCCTTGGTTGTATAGAATATTCACATTATACAAGAAAATGGCAAGCAAAACAAATGTAGTTATTTATGGAATCATGTAATTTATGTGCCAAAATTTTTCTTCTTTTGCAAAGTGTTAATGAACTCAGAACATTGGTTATATTTCTTCAACCTTAAATAAATATATATACATCCTAAAAGCAGAATGTTTTTCATCTTTCTGCAACGGATTTTAAGAAAACCAAATACTTTCTGCAAGCATTTCAGTAGTAACGTAGTTAAAATTGTTTGATGCAACGGCTCTCTCTGTTCTATATAAGTATTAAAATAATAATCCTTAAAATTTCAGGAGACAAAAATTGAGATATTTTTAGATTTAGGTTTTGAGAAATATAAGGTCTATCAGGATTTATTTGAATAAATTTGTAAATTACATTTAAATATGTTGATATTATAGGATATTGATTTTAGGTTGATATAAAAAAATCAGTCCAGAAATACACAACTATCCGGATTGTGAATTACTACGCCGGAGGGCGGCCGCGTGACTCAGTCTGCCGGCTGCAGCCGGCGCTCTCACTTCAATAGATTACATGTAACTTTTACCGCTCGGCCTCTCATCTGAAATTTATCGGTATATTATTGAGTCACAAACATAGATTTTGTTATTCAATTGATTTGTTTATTCGTATCTGTTTTTATGCAACAATTTATTTTTTTTAGAAACTTTATTGCAGCAAATGTTTTACGCGTTTTTCGTTAACGCGGTGGACGATCTTTCTGCAGGCCTCGTTTCCTTTCTGCGACAATGTCGCACAGTCGCCCGTTGTTCTGCTTTGGGGATATACATACACGTATTTGTATCAGCTGTACATGTTTTATTGTTTTAATGTTATTTAACAAAATATTGAAATTTCAGTCGGCACTAAAGTTTAAAAAATTTATCTAAGTCAGCAAAGTTTAAAGTTTTAAAAAAGTTTAAAAAGTTTTGTATTAAAAAATTCTGTTACTAGAAGTGAACTATGTTTCAAGTTAATAGTCAGTTTGTTAGTTATATCTTTTCCTGTGCATTATGTTATGTTCACTGTCACCATGCACTTAAAACTTCCACACACGTACACTTTAACAGTAAGAAAAATACATTAACCTCCCATCATTTTTTCCATGAAATAATTTGATACATATCATTCTTGCTTCATCGTAGTCAGTAAAATATACATGGCTGTAGCATTTATAAATAACTGGCAATATGCTATCACTTATATTAAATAAAGTGCTTGATTATGTATGCAGGTGTATGATTTATAGAATTAGAGCACTAAAAACAGTAGGCCTAATTTTGTCGTGGGTAATCATTTTATTTTTTGTGAGGACTGATGGATTGAGAACATAGAGACCATGCATGTCTATAGCAACCACAAATTTTATATAGGTGCATTAATTGTAAAACTTTCTGAAGCAGGGTGTAATTAGTTTGCATCTATTTCAGAAAGGATTATCATGATACTTGACCTAAATTCTCATACAATCCTAATTGTTATTAGATCTCTTTAGCTTGAGAAGTAAAGACAGTTAATGTATGTGTTACAAGGCCAGGTATTTATATTTTCAAACTTGTGTTCTGTACAGGTAAAATATAAATTGACCTACATTGATCCTTAGCTTCAATGTGGATGTAAAAAGAGTAAATAGCTATGAAATAAATTAGACAAAATTAAATTCATTATACTAAACTAGGGAAAATTGCAGTATTCATAAGCTAGAAAAGTACTGGTCAATATTCTTAATAGTATGCTTTTGAAATAATTTAATTACGTATAGAAATGACAACAAAAAGTAGGTTTGCTAACATATTTTGAATCATTATATTGAAAAGTTCTGCAATATGGAAAAGGTACATTGTTAATGCTTGCACCAATATTATTTTCTGTTCTGTTTGTCACCAGCATAAATTGTTATTGTTAGTAGTAAGCCGTATTTATTAGCAGAATTAGAAAGGAAGGAGAATTTAGCCCATATTGCCAGAGTGCCAACATTGCCATGTCATAGTGTATGATATTAAATAGTATATAAACACTTTTCCAGGATTTGTTTTATATGTGAACTATGTTGTGAGTCAAGTAACCAAAATATGATTATGAAGTCACTTCCATTCTCAGCAGTTCAGTATACTTATGTATCTTTTTTTTTTTTTCAAAAACAAATTAAGGAGACTTCCTTGACAGGACTGCGTATTTATAAAAAAAGTTCTTATTTCAATAAAAAATTAATGCTGTAAGTGGTCGTTGTTATCCAAAGAATTTGCTTATTCAGAAATGTACTTACATTTAGTATTCTGTGTAATCAGTGCCATGTTGCCAAAATATATCTCTGAAAAATAATTATGGGCTTTACATTACAGTGAAGCCTCATATTATAGAACTACACATGCAAGTGTTTTGGGTAACTAGTATTTTCAGGTTGGGAGGTAGTTTTCTTACATCGAACCGATGTTGCCCCTCCTGTATGAAAACTGTCTTCATGGCAGTTCTGTAATTAATAGTTGTTAAAAAAATTATGTTTATTTTCCTGTGTCTCTGGTATTGATTTTATTTTCCACGGTGAAGATCAGAGTTCCCATGGTTGCCCATATTGAGGAACACACTTTTGTATTTGTAGTGCACTCAGGGCCTGCTCAAGGCAAAAATTTCACCCGGGCAAGCGAGCTTTCCACCGCCCTGTCCCCCCCCCCAAAAAAACTTAACAGACAGGAAATGACACAACTAGGACTCTACATTTTATAAGAATATTTTAGCCTTGTAAGAATTTAATTGATTTGTTATCTTTATGGAATACAATTGCAGTTTATTTCATTAAAAATTGTGTTACATTATTGCAATAATGTATTTTTATGTTCGGTTATCTTAGGCTTATTTGGGGTGATCAGTAGTATGAAATACAGGCTAAATTATTCGTTTCTTTTTAAATGATTTTTAATTGAATCAATAGTATTAAGGCCTAAATCAAACTCAGGAAGAGCAAATGGGTTCCCTAAAATAGCTACAAATGACTAAGTGTATCGACTATCGACAATATTTATTGTAATCTTACAAAAAAGTTGGTATAAAAAATTCAAAATTACAATTAACTGTAGGTTACTCAATTTCAAAATCACAAAGGTACTTTACGGCAACTTTTTTTTCTGCAAAATCTTTTATAACAGAGTCAATGTCTATTTCTTTTAGAATATCAAATTCAATTGAGATAAGGGAAAGTCCTACAAGACGTTCTTGGCCATACTTGATCTTAAATAATTTTTAATTTTGAAAAATATCTTTCCCCAGACGCTACACTTACTGGAAGTGTTAATACAATTCTCAAAGCTATATTTACATTTGGAAAATTTTCAGCTAAAGAGTTGTTCATGATGAACTTTAGGATGTCTTCTGGCCTGTTGCCACAGTCTTCGGGTAACAGAGTCAGAAGTACTAGAAGTTCTTGGTGCAGCTGGTGTCCTTCAATATCTCGGTGCTCCCCATCGGTCAAAGCTATCTGTAGGTCTGCGCATTTTTGTAGCAATGTGTTCTTATCTTCATTTTTGATGTTATAAAGAAAGCCAAATACATAATTGTGGCTGGATAGCTGTGAAAATCTCTCCTCAAGCGAGTTTATTGCGCAGTCCAACAAACAGAAATAAAAATTGGTCATAAATGCTCTTTTTGGGTCTAGACTGGCTCGTCAGCTGTTTCATAGTGAAATTTGCGTTTGACCCTTCTTGGACGTACTTGAGATTCAGTTGGGAATGTGGCTTCGGTTTCAAGAGTTTCTGCAATCTCCCTGGCATCAACAAGTACTTCCTCAAAACCCTTCTCCGTCCTCATTTTCTCAAAATGTTCTTACACTTTAGAAATTAGCTCAACTGCTTTTGCAATGTTCATATCTTCTTTTTGCAGCTGTTTGCTGATAATATTTATCCTGAAAAGTATTTCATGCCATACAACCAAGGAGCAGATAAACTTAAAGCTCTTTAGCTTGCTAGCCAGACCAAGGCAGTACTCTTTCCATAGCCATCGATCGATGAGTCAGTAGATAACTCAAGTAGATTATCGTATATTTGTCCTGTCTGGTAACGAAAAGGAGCAACTGCATTAATGCGACTCTCCCATCGAGTGTCGCATATTGGTTTAACTGTTAGTGATGTAACATGTTTTCTTAACACAGACCACCGATGAGTTGAGGCAGAACATAATTTGTATACTTCCTGCACAACCATGAAAAAGTTTACAGCCTCACTACAGGATAAAGCAGAGTCGTTCACCACTAAGTTCAGCGAATGTGCACTGCAAGGTACAAAAAATCCGTGAGGATTCAAAGTTAGAATTCTGTTCTGGACTCCTGCGTTTTTCCCCACCATGTTTGCACCATTGTCGTACCCTTGCCCACGCATATTTTTTAAAGGTATTTTCATTTCATTTAACTTGGACAAAAGAATGTTTGTCATAGATTCTCCTGTTGAAGATGCAATTGGGATAAACCCCAAAAAATGTTCTTTGGGGCAGGGGTCTTTACCTGGTTCACAACTTACAAAACGTATAATCAAAGTCATTTGCTGTATGTGGCTTTGATCAGGCGTACAGTCCAAAATAATAGCATAGTAAGTCCACTTCTGTACATTATGTAGTATTCGTTGTCGTATCATTGATCCTATTACTTCGATCACTTCATTTTGGATAGTCTTCCCTAGGTAATGTACATAAGATTCTTTTGAAGTAATCCTCCGTAAGTGTTCAGCAATTGTGATGACAAATTTCCGTACAAACTCTTAACAGTTTCAGGAAATTCCCATTGTTTCTGTCATACAGTTTGTCTGATGCACCCCGAAATGCCAGATTCTGTGAACCAAGAAACTCAATCACGTACACAATGCGTTTGAAAACTTCCTTCCAGCGTTCAACTTCATTCTTGATCATTTTCTGGTGTTCTGCATCAATCGTTTTGTTCACACGCAGCCTCGTAGAACATTCCTTCCAGAACTGGAATGCCCGCATATGTCCTGGTGATCTTTCGTGTTCTGACAGTAGTTCAGACATGAGCTTCCAGACATGAGCTCTGTCTGAAGACAGAGATGTTCGTATTGTGCTAAACAGTCGGCAGCAAAAGCAAAATATGACTTCTTTTGATACAGAATATATAAACCAGGGACGTAAAACCTCTTCACCATTGCTCATTCGCCTACGATAATTGTTGACACTAAAACGGCGACCATCTTTGTTTACAGGAAAGTCAGTGTCACTAATTTGTTCTGGCCCACGTTGGACGAGGATGTCACTGTCTTTGGCACTTGGCAAGTTCACTGGCCACTCTCCAGGGTCATGGGATATGATTTTATATAGAGAAACCTGAAAAAGACAACAAAAACTAAGGAGTATTATTAGCAAAAAGTACAAAATCATTTAGAAGCTTCAAAAAATTGGGATGCAAATTTGTTTGTTAAATTTACGCGATTTATTCAATTGGCATAATAAGCCTAGCCTATCTGCTAAAACTTAACTGTAGCATGTTGTAAACTCAATATTTTCAACTTTGTCATTTTAAGTTTATACAAAAATTACCTTAAAAGATTCTTCCGCAATCGCTGAATCAGAATCAGAATGAGATTCAACTCTCTTCACATTGTCGTTTTTTTCTTCATTTTCAGTATCATGGGACTGCGGGGACTGAGTCTTGTCGTCCACCTAACAAAGAGTTTTCATTAATTTCACGACACTGTAGACTTTCACAGAACATAATAATTGTAGTAACGCCATTTTAAAATGTTTTTTTATCATGGAGTGTTAATTTGTATGATATAATGTCTAATAATTAGCTCAACATAAACATGCATTTTTTCAAATGTGAGACATTTTTAACATTTAAGGGTTGATGATTTCTAAATCGTAAATATAATAGAAAAGCACAGTACAAGAAAATTAGCTGAGTGCATAAGTAAGTCAAGAACGCCTTAGACTTCATCATTAAATTTAAAAAATCCAAATACTCCACATTTTATCTTAGAAAGCACCTCACTAATCCTGTATTGCTGTATTTATCTTAGATAACGACTGGCTTACGTATCTACGGACCCATTATAGTAAATTGTGAATACTAATATTCGCAACATTGCAATATTGTGAAATAAATAAAACTAGGCTACACGAGGAAATAGGTTACTGCTGATTTTGAATTTCTGATTACTGGTAATTATCGTATTTTAGAATGCATTATTTTTATTACATTTTAAAACAAGCCTTCAATAATTTTAATAAAGACACTTAATTTTGTTTTATGTACAGTATTTATTCCAGTTTAATATTAAAATCCAAATTTTCATGCTTGTAATGTAACTGTGCTCAGCACTCTTAACAAATAACAATAAAATTTTATTAGCTTACCTCAGACAGAAAAAATGTTGGTGCATGTGGTTCTGAGAGAAGTACCGTAACGAAACGTTTTAACGCTGAAGCTTGTTTTTGAGCTTCAGAAGTCTGCTGCAATTTTCTTTTTCTATAGAAAAAACCTGAGTGTCTCTTTTTATCAGCCATTCCTAATTCCTACCAAAACAATCTTTATAAAACCACTGACACAGACAGATACAGTATTGTTAAACCACACAAAAACATTAACGGCGGAACACAACGGTCGGACTGAAAGGCTTTACATGACGCACAACTCACCATCCGCTTGACTTACTACTACAAGTGCGACTGATGTCAAGCGAGCGTCTGTATATTAGCCTGTACGCGCAGGCGCATCTCAGCCATCGAGTCATTTCACCCCCTCCCGCGCCCGTAGTCGAATCGAACTGCGAAAGTGACTCACCTTCGTGCGCGCCCAGGCCTGTGTTATTCGTTCGTACCTCAAACAAAATAGACTCTGTCACAGGCCCACTTTTCTAAGCCACTGTTGCCGCCCTGGCGCCCTCCTCCCACCTGCCTCGTAAGATTTATTTTGTATTGGTTTTTAAGTATTTAAAAACTTACGATACTGTTGTAAATTTGTTGTTGTGGTAATTTATTCTAATTTGTTGTTGTTAGAAAATTTATTCTAAATCACGGATCGTAAAACATTTTTTCGTTCCGCTTGGCGCCCCTAACTTCGCGGCGCCCCGGGTGGCCGCCCGGGTCGCCCGGGCCTTAAGCCGTTACTGAATGCACTAGTGTAGCAATGTAACAAGCATCATACAAAGACACCATTTAATTTAATCAAAAGATGCCATGTATTCATTTTGAACATTTCAGCAAGATGACAGCATCCTGTAAAATGTAGGTCTATACCCCGTAGATACACTTCTTTGAAAGTGAGTATGTTGGTGATTGTATAATCTGCAAACTACTTTTGAAATGTAAAACTAGATACTTGGTTTAACTTTTATTTGTAAATTATGCAGCTTCTGTATAAAAATTGTTGAAGAAACTCAGTAACAACATTGCTAGCCTGTATAAGGACAGGCTTGAATAACAGTGTCGCCTGTATAAAATAAAAAAATCTTTCTCCTTTAATGTTAAAGAGAATGGCGCCAGGAATAAATGGTGGAGGCCGCCCTACAGGAACAGTACCCAAAGTAAAGTCACACCAGGAGACATTAAGAGAATATGGTGGTACTCCAAGAAGAGATTATAGTCATTTCAGTCATATGTCAAATAACTTGGTAAGTTCTATGTACAGTGTCTGATTATTATATAAACAGTCTTATTATTATTATCTATGGAATTGTGTTAAAAGTTGTGCACCATGTAATTATATAATCCATGTGGTACATAAATACCACAAAAGCAAACAAAATACTCCACACTATAGCGTAATATATTCTGTCATTCAACAGTCTAAGAGTTTTGTATCTGTGAGGTATGTTAACAAGAGTGTGACAAGTATATGACAAGAGTTTTTGAATTTTGCATGCTGTTTGTTTACAGTTGAGAAAATCTTTTTCCTCACCTTGGTATCACTATGACATAACATATCATATTGGTGGCCATATTGGATACATAGTTTATGTTTGACAAAAAGCATTGATTCATTCTGGCATGCTTAGCTTTTTTTTTTTGAGTGATAGAACAAAAAATTTTTATTCAGTGATATGTTAAAAATGAGATCAAATGCAGTAAAGTAGTGCAAATGTTGGAAGGCTTTTTTGATAAAGATGTAACATCCAAACCAAGGGTTTGTGAGTGATACAAACATTCCCAAGAGGGCATGGAAGACATTGAAGATGATAAGAGAACTGGATGTCCTAGAACGTCGCCCACCAATGAAACCATCGAAAAATTTAAGAATATAGTCCTTAATAAGTTCTGAATAACTATGCTAAAGAAGTATTTCATGTGAAACAATTTTTATGGCTTCAAAACAAAGGCTCAGTTGGTCCAGTGGTAGCTTCCTGAAGTGCCAAGACCAAAAAGCTCACAATAAGTGTGATCAAATGTCAAGGTTCTCCTTATGTTTTCTTTTATTATAACTGCGTAGTTTACAATGAATTCTTACAATCAGGCCACATTCAGTAAGGAGCATTATCTTAAAGTTTTATGTTGCTTACTTGAAGAAATTTGAAACAGACATTAGAACTGTGGGCATGAATTTTGCACCATGATAACGCACAAACTTATACTTCACTACTAGTCTGTACACTTTTTTGCCAAAAGTAATACCATTGTAATGCCACAGCCACCTCCATTCACTGGTATGTGGTCCTTTGCAGCATGTACTTCTTCCCAAAGTGAAGAGCACATTGAAAAGACAACATATTGTCACAATAGAGGAGATAAAGGCAACATTGTTAAGTGAGCTGAAGCCTATATAAAAACAAGCAGTCAAAAGTGTTTTATGGACTGGAAATAAAGTTGGCGTTAGTGTATTATATCAGGTGGGTACTACAGTACAACCTCTTTTATCCGGATCAACTGGGACCAGAGGCCATCTGGATTAACGAAAATCCAGATAATATAGAATCTAATATTTTAATGTCAATTACTGTACTACAGTAACTTATATCCAAAGTTCAATACTTACCAGTTTTTATTTTTGCCAAAATAGTTTTCATAAACAGTACACTATTTTTTACTGTATTTTTGCCAAATTAGTTCACGTATTAAAACACTACAAACTGCCAAACACTACACTACATATTAAAACCTTCAATTGTTACATGCTATTTTTACTAAAACAGTTAATAGGTTTATTCTGTTTTTAACTTTTCGTAACGTCTACATACTGCACGATCACATATGCGTTTCACTACCATTAGATCGATAGACGTGGTTTCCGTCTGTTCTTCCAAATAAGCTATAAGCTTTTCCATTTGGGCTGTTGCCTCAGCATGAGTGATCACTTCTGGTTGATCGCCAGTCTCATTTTCCAATCCGCAATTGTCAACGTCATATGCAGTTACACAAGAAGATATAATTTCACCATCTGTCATTACGGTTGTTAGATTAGTTTTGTCATAATGGGGATTCTATTGTTTCTTACATGTGATAGGCAGAGCCATGAAATTTAGTGCGTAGTTATAAAATGATATACAGTATGTATTACATTACTAACCATATTCGGGTATAATAAATACTGTACTATTGTATTTGCAGTACTGCACTTGTAAAGCAACTCTTCTATTTTAAACAACAATTTCAAAATACAAAAAATATATACTGTATAGGCTTAATTATTTTCAATCCGGATTACAGAGGAATCCGGTTCAACAAGGTTCGTATAAAAGAGGTTGTACTGTACTGTGAAGGGGACACTATCAGTATCAAAAAATAAAGAAATACTTCTAAAGGCAAATGAAAATTCTCATTTTTATCACACCCCACAATTATAAGGGTACCAAATAGACCACTAAACTAAGAAATATGTAAACTCATAAAAATTTTTAAGTGGAGGAAAATACAAATGTAAAGAATAGGGATTGAAGTATAATTGATGCTTTTCAAACTACATCATATTGCAATTTTATTTAACAGCACACCAAAAATATGTTTGTTTTGAGTGGAGGAATTATATGTATTTAGTAATGATAAACCTTACTAAAGTATTATATTGAGTATAACCTTTTTTTTTTATATCCAGAAGACAACATTGGAATAGAGATAAAGAAATGATGTACAAGTGAAGACACAGCAATAAATAATTCAGACATTCACAGACTCCAGTTTTGTTAGTTTTATTAGCAGCCATCTTAACACCAACTTTATCACTGCTTATTGCCATACTGCTAAATACTTCGTTCTTGATGAGGTCTTTTGGTGAAGATGGTGAAGAGGTCGTTTAAGACCTGAAGGTGGTGGAGAGTCGTTTAAGAGCTGAAGATGGTGGAGACACTGAAAGGCCTTGTCAAGAACCAAGTATTTAGCAGTGTGGCAATAAGTAGTGACAAAGTTGGCACTCACAGACTGGTCATTGTACAAGGCAACAGTGCCTGTGGAAAGTTATTATAGATGACGGGGGTACCAGAATAACACATCCATTGTAGGTCAGGGTCAGCCATTGCAAAGAATATATCTTGTCAAACATTACAAAAATACTGAAGATACAAAAGCTGTCACTAAATTCGTGATAGACTTCTATTGACTGAACAGGACATCTTATACGGTATTTGTGTGTTGCCTATCAAAGCTGAATAATATAAAAAAAGACTGGTACTGTTACCAACCGCTTCACCTTGATGATACACTTGACATACTAACTGGAGCAGGGTTTTGTACCTTAGTTCTGAATAGTGGATACTGGTGACTGAGATTTCACTAAGAAAATAAGGAAAGTGTGGCATATTTGACTGACTGTGGCTTCAAATGTCATATTGATTCTACAATTGGCCAACCAGTTTTGAAAGACTAATTATGATCTACTAAGTATTGAGTATAGATGATATACTTTTCATACTTGGATATAGTTGTTATTAGCTGTTTTAAATATTTCTAAAGCTGTTGAAGGAAATATACTATTTGGACCACTTGGTCTCTTATCAGTTAGCCAGTTAAACACAATTTTCAGAGCTTCCAGGAGTTTTGCTCTTATTACACACCATTTTGGTAATGAGTTTGATACTATGCATACTATGGCCATTAAAGAAGACTAGAAGATAATTGAGTATTTCAATGGTCAAATAAAGTTGAACAAGCCTCCAGAATTTTAAAAACTGCATTGTTCTCTGAGCCAAATTTTGTTCATCATATGTTCAAGAAAAATCATCATAGATACAGATGTGGGCAGTACTTGTGTGGGTGCAATCCTGTCTCAGGTGCAAGGCAGTGAATGATGAGTAATATCGTATATTAAGAAGTTTTTGAAGGCCTCTTGTGTGACAAGAAGAGAGGTGCTGACTATTGTCTGGGCTTTGGAATTCTTGTACTTTATATGAGAGAAACTTTTGTGTTGTTCTCCTCAAAAATTTAGGATAGTTGACAATATTGCTGGTACATTTGCAAGAATACAACTTTAAGGTCCAGCATAGGCAGTGATACGTTAGCTCAAAGACCATGTGCAGAAAATTGCCAACATTGCTGTAAAAAAGAGTACTGTTATGACAGTCTCCTTGATCGTCGTATGGTGCAGTGGAAAGCAAAATACAAGACACCAATAAAGTCACTAAAAACCAGCTTTAATTATCACAATTAACAGTTTGTAATCAACAAGATTATTCTTGGATTTCGTTGTCCATGACGTGTCCGTTACTTAACTAAATATCACTATAATATTGACGGCTCGGAACACTAAGTTTTTTATAAGTAAAAACGTAAAGTTTTACCTTACAGCCTAAACCGGCTTTCACCTATAGAAGGCTTCATCAGAGGCTGTCGTTAGTAGCGCTGTTCATCTTGTTGTTGGCGACGAGATAGTGTTTCGAAAGATCGAAGCTGTGTGTGTGTGGTGAGATGTGTTCGAATAATGCGTGCGATTTGAATTGTGTCTGTTCGTTTAGGATGTCGTTTTTATTTGTTTTTGTGTGTTTGTATATTTCTAATTGTTCTAGAGTGTCTAGTTTTCGGCCTTTTGTGTGTACGTGTAGTATGTTCATGTTATTGTCGATGTTTTTATATGTGTGGTTTGCTTCAATGAGGTGGTTTGCGAAGGTAGATTCTGTAGTGGTGTGGAGTGCTTTTGTGTGTTCAATGTATCTCTGTTTGATGCTACGTCCTGTCTGGCCTATGTAGAATTTATTGCAATTTGAACAATTTAGTTTATATATACCGGGTAGATCGAATTTGTTTTGTGCTTTGGGCATGCGTTTTGATAGTGTGTGTTCTGTTTTGTTAGTAGTTTTGTAAGCGATTCTGTATCCTGCTTTTTTGAATTTGTGGGCAATTTTTTCTGTTTGTTTGTTGATGTATGTTAGTGTTATGAATTTGTTGTTTTCTGTCTTTGTCTGTTGTTTGTTTTGTGTTTTGTGTAGGAGTTTACTGACTATTGTTCTGTCATAACCGTTAGATTCTGCTAGTTAAATACGTTAGTTAAATAACTGTTAAATTCGATCTACCCGGTGTATATAAACTAAATTGTTCAAATTGCAATAAATTCTACATAGGCCAGACAGGACGTAGCTTCAAACAGAGATACATTGAACACACAAAAGCACTCCACACCACTACAGAATCTACCTTCGCAAACCACCTCATTGAAGCAAACCACACATATAAAAACATCGACAATAACATGAACATACTACACGTACACACAAAAGGCCGAAAACTAGACACTCTAGAACAATTAGAAATATACAAACACACAAAAACAAATAAAAACGACATCCTAAACGAACAGACACAATTCAAATAGCACGCATTATTCGAACACATCTCACCACACACACACAGCTTCGATCTTTCGAAACACTATCTCGTCGCCAACAACAAGATGAACAGCGCTACTTACGACAGCCTCTGATGAAGCCTTCTATAGGTGAAAGCCGGTTTAGGCTGTAAGGTAAAACTTTACGTTTTTACTTATAAAAAACTTAGTGTTCCGAGTCGTCAATATTATAGTGATATTTAACAAGATTATTCTCGTACAACAAGTCAAGTTAATCTGTCCACACCAATAATAATGTCAACTATAAATAATTCCACACTATAATCACTTTACTAATACACCACTTGAAACGCACTGTGTAAGTCGCCTGACAATAACTCGAACCTCACTTGAATAAATCGCCACTTAAACTGAAACTAAGTGTCACTGAATTCTTATATTTATACCCCGCTGAGATTGCAGAATAATCCATAATACGCGTCAGCACTACTAGTAAACACTAGAGCATAATTGCTTGCAGCCTTGAACACAGTGCGTGCGGACTGGTGAGTCTTGAACGGTGGCTCGTTAACACATGTTAAGAATCACGTATGCACACAACATTACAGCTGGTTCTGCTGGGATAGCCGAGAAGCATGTAGAACGTTCTGTAATGGTGTACCATTACTGTAGATTACTAATAGACAACAAACAGCCAAGAGCAGCTGGTTAACAACAACAGTGTTGGACTAATCCTCGGAAGACGAAAATGAAAATGATTGACAGCTGACTAGCAAGATATGTGTTAAAGATCTGAAGTGCCTCAGAGTTACTCGTCGTATTGTGAATGTTTGAAACACAGTTGTTGTTTTTGTTTGGAATAGGTGTGGGTGATACATTTATAGATGCAGCTGCAGCACACTCAGTACTCAGAAATAAAGTGTATTTTGTTTTAAAATAAATGCAAGACCATCTGGAGGTCATCTTGACACCAAAACAATTGGAAAAAAGTATAATACTTCTATTCCCTCATATTCACCATGATATAGAGGAATGCTCGTGGGAGTTGTGAATTATATGCTGTAAATCAGGTGTACAGACTAGAAGCACAGAGAGAATTACATAGTACAATGTTAGAGTACCAGTCAAGTGAATTTCACAAACGTTGTTGGTTCTTGTCAGTAATAGATGTAGGTGACTACAACCTAGAAACCAGTTGTAGGTGACTACCAAATGTATGGAAGCATCCGCATAATGGCAGTAGGATTATTTAGTAACTTCTGTACCCTTTATGGGATTCTAATGAAAATAAATACAGATTAAGGAGAATAATTTCGGCTGAAAGGTTTTATTAGTTATGTCTATGACTGGATAGTTGGAAGAAATAAACAATTTCTCTCCACCCACAGTATAATGGAATGGTCAGATTTACAATAGGAGACAGAGTTGTTGACAAGAACCAAACTGATTAATGTCAGTTTTGCATGACTCTCACAAACCTTGTGTTGTCTTAGCTATTTATATTTCAGCTCTAAGAGCTGTATAATTATTCTTCAGAAATGCTGCAAAATGAATAAACTGGTAGGGGTTGGGTAAAGGTGGCCAGTGACAGAATGAAAGATCAGTTGGATCCCTGTAGTAGTAGTGTGAGTTTTGAGAAAGGTGAGTAATTTTGGTTACCCAAGACATTGTCATGATACTACCTGAAACTGTAGTCAAATTAGGAGGTTCCTTACGTTGTGAACAGATCAGTTGTCAGAATAGTTTGTAGAATGGGATACAGTGAGAAATTTAAACATCACACCTAGACAGACATGATTAAGTAAACTTAGCGAGTATTGCAATTGTTGTGCCTATGTTGTTTGTAGATAAATTTTGGTACATTTAGGTAAAAGTGGTTAAATGAACTTATAGTGTAAACTTACCCACTTTTTTACAAACCATACCCACCTTTATAATACTTACTCCGCGATCTTTTCTCCGCACTTACCTTACACTTCATCAGCATATTACAGGGTCGCCAACATATTTTGTAGTTAAATATTGTAACGATGAGATGTGGTCGTGTCTGTAAACGACGAGTATAGGGTATGTGTGTAGTGCGTTCGTCTCGCACTGGGGTCGTTACATCTATTATTGCACTAATGATGTTCGTAGCGATGTTATAATTACCAGTACAACACAGCAGTAACCATACCTGTTTTTAAATAGGGGTGTGTGAATCCCGGATGGCGCCAAATTGTTTATTAAAACAATTAAACTTATTAACTAATATCTTAATAGTGTGTTCTCAGCGATGACGGCCGGGGCGTTCAAATAATTCCCGTTCGTTCAGCCTCTTGAATCGAGTAGGTAGTTGTTCGAATTGCAACGTGAGCGCTGGTCGTCAAATCTAGCTTTCGTTAACAAGCACAAGTAATACAATACACTCCCTATGAAATGAAAACAATAGTTACTCTTTGTACTAGTTATTTTAATAGTTGATTTATAATATTTCAGTTTGACAATTAATATTATTCTGGTTGATTAATAATTTTGCACCAACATTTTATATGAAACACTTTCTCTCAGGCTGACGAAATCGATTCCGAAACGAGGTATTTACTCCAGCATGGCTGCAGTTTTGGTTAAGTTACAATATACTCGTTCAAAATCGGGATTCTTTTGATTACAAGACAATTAATTCCTATGATTACAATAAAAAGTACATTACCTTACTTTATGTGTACTTGAATAATAAGGTCTGTGGTTATAATCTGTTCTGTAGTGTCGTTAAATGTGTTTATAAAGTTCGTATTCACACAACAGGTTATGTGTTATATTAACAAATTTTCAGTGTGTTATTTTTTCTTAATTAATCTTTGAAAGAGAATATTCGGTTGACAGTGAGAGTTCCAATTATTTTTAGAAATATTTAAAGTAAGTTTATTTTTTGGAAATAGGGTATTCAAGGATACTTAACACATCAGATGACTTGGTGTTATCAAACATTGAGTTGGAAGAGGATTGGGCTGCAATCGTTTTCTGTTTTCGTTAATCTTGGGGCTTAAGTAGGTCTGGCGTCCTTTTCATATTAGATGTCATATTTTCATTTAATTTCCTGGTAATATGCTTCTTGGCATCAGTTGACAGTTCCAGTTGTTCGTCTGCTTCTTATTCGATCGTCATTTTGAATTTGGTTTATTATTTTTACACTTTTTGATTAAAAATTGGTCTTTCAAAATTCGGCTTCTGTTCTGCAAGAGTGACGCTTTACGAGTAACGATATTCAACCGTAATTCCGTCCCTAACGGCAGTTGCCATGGTTACCAATTAAATTTGATTGGCTTAGATTGACATAATCCATTGTTATCAAAATTTGAATTCTTTTCAAAATCCTTGTATATCTTCTGATTGCTTTTATTCCTCTATCTTCCCTCCTAAGTATTAACTATTATCACTGTTATTTGTATTTCCTTTCATAGATTAATTTGATACCCCACAAGTTTGGGTTATTTTATGTTTTATGATTTTACAATTATTTTAATACTTGTTAATTACATTTCTTTTTTAATTTATATCCTTATCATAATATTTTGCTTTAAAAATGATTTACAATTTATCCTTGGTTAGTTATTCGCCTCGGATTTGCTAATTTCTTTGTTAATTTATTACAATTTGTAGTTGTTTGTTCTTGACAGTTAAGGCATTTTCCTAGGCCTAAGTAGCCATTATTTGTATTTACTTATTTCGTACAAAATATGTCTCTTTTTAGCCTAATGAGCTTAGCTTTGTTGTTATAATTGGTTGTGTTATTTATTGATGTGTTTTGGCTCTGTTGTAGTGTTATTATTATGTTACTATTATTTTATATATCATGAATTGCTAATTATTTACTATCTGGTTTTCTCGTTTACATTTCTTTACTTTCTTATTTATTTAAGCTGCCAATAAAAACAATGTGGCTATTATTTACTACTTTTGTTCACATAAACTACAACATCTAGGCCTATGGTCTGTATAATTCTTCCAGCCATATCGTATTCATAAACTTGCTTAAACAATTATTTAATAATTATTTGATAATATTTGTTTACAGTTCATTTCACTTTATATCATTTTTTGGGTGATAAACAACATCACATTTTTTGAACTTACTTTAATAATGATCCCTGGTAACATGGGGTGTTTATTGATTTGTTTTAACTTCTTAATTTTTTAAATACTCTTTACTTTCACTCCATGCTAACACTATCCGTTTTCTCTTTCATGGGATTCTCCCTTTTAATTATAACTGCATTCAATTAAACTTAACAATAATGTTCTTTCTTAATTAATACTGTCTTCATCACCTTTCAGTGTTCATTATATCTTAATTAACTGTTTACACTTAATACTATTCTTAACAACTTTCTTAATTACTAATATTTTTCACTGTTAACCTTTTAGTGTTTCTTATTGATTTACTATGTGTTTATGCTTTTATCCTTCACTATTTTTCACTATACAAACATTCTTTGTTATACATTATTCTCATTTAATCATCACCTTCACTTTTAAATTATTTATTGTTTATTATAATGTATTTAGTGTTTTTTCTTTATCACTTTATTTTGGGATTTTTACACTTCCACTTTGGCACTTCTAAAATGTTTTTGGTTTTAAGTGTTTCTAAATGGGTAATCCCTATTATTACTTTCTCACTACCGTACTATCTCTTTCATTACAAATATCATTAACAATATTAACAATTTTATGTCTCTATTGATTTTATCATTACTTCTAACTCTAATATGTGGGTTAGTTTGCTTTTATATTTAACATTCTTTAATTGGGTTTCTTTCAATTGTCATTTACTTTATTATCCATTTAATTGATAATAATATTTATTTATTACTTAAGTTATTTATTGGTTTCTGTTTCAACCTTACATTGAGTGTATCATTTCTCCTGCTTTTCTTCTTTATTACTTGTTTGTGTCTTATCATTGGGTTTCCTTTTTATTTATTTCCCTATATCTTAGGTTTGTTTCTTTTTCATTTTCCTCCTTCTTCATTTTCAGTGTACTTCCTTTATATCTTGTTTTTCCATCTTCTCCTTTGGGTTCATTTTAATAAGAGGCTTTGAGTCATTCAATTCCTTCAATTGGTTTCATTTTGCTTGGTTTCGGTTTTTTTCCCTTCTTCATTTGGTTTGGTTAATCACTTTCTTCTTCATTTGGTTTTATTCTTGTTTGTTTTTTGTTGTTCCCTTCTTCTTTTGTTTTCTCTTGTTGGGTCAATCACTTGGGTTAGGTCAAGTCGTCGTTTGTCGTGTCATTGTCTTTTTATCTTCTTTATATTAAACATTTTATTTTATATGTTATTATTTTATATTCAGCAACCCTCGAAAATTGTTGGCGTTTCCCACTCGCCAGATACCGTTTCCGGGGGGGGGGGGGATAAAACTTTATTATTTAATATTTACCATGTACCGCTACATTATTCATTAGCCCAGTTTATATTCTGATAGTCCCTTATCGAGTTGAAGATGAAAAATAATTGATTAAAAATAATCAAGCTGGACTAGGCTGAGTGTTTCCTCTTGTGGCCACTAACATGGCGAAGTCCCGACGAGAAATACCATTTGTCTATTGCTACACCAGGGTTGAAATCTTCTAAGGGTGGTCCATTTACTGCCAGCTGCATTAGATCTCCTAATGAAGTGATGTCCAGGGAAAGTCTCTGTTTCACTTTTATC
Organism: Magicicada septendecula; assembly: GCA_034769895.1. Taxonomy (NCBI): domain Eukaryota; kingdom Metazoa; phylum Arthropoda; class Insecta; order Hemiptera; family Cicadidae; genus Magicicada; species Magicicada septendecula. The sequence goes on along the minus strand of CM068370.1, from coordinate 195,839,404 downwards.
CTGTTAACGAAGCTAAATCCTCGTTCACAAGATGCTGTTGTTACTGCCATGCATGCAACGCCGTAAAATACTTTCTTTAGCTCACCAAAATGCTCAGGAAACTTGTACAGAGTTTTTAATAGCTCACCCAGTCCTTTTGAAGTTATTTGCTCTTCTTTAACCATCATTTTTAATTGAAGCCATTCCGATAGCAAAACATCCTCATTTATATCACCAGTAATAAAAACATGCGCCAATTGAAGAATCTCCTCATTGCCATATGCAGTTAGGGTGTCATCTTGAGGAAGGCACAAGAAATCCAGAACGTGGCACTTGGTGCCTACTACAGTCTCAAGTGTATCAAGACGGCACTTCAAGTAATGAACTGTGCTTTCGATCAGCTTATTACGGATTGATTTGTATTCTTCCTCCCCTTGAGACGTGTTTGTGAGAACAATTCCTTGGTCACCTTTGTATTTTGAGCAATTCAGTTTCTCTGAGTCTGAAGTGTCAGAAAGGAATTGTTTCACACTGGATCCTTCAGATGAAAGCAAGAACTGAACCATTTCCACCGTTACCATCATTGACGATCGTACCTGTGAGACCAGTAACTGTTTCAACTGTAAAACTTTACAAAATGGCTCTAGTTTCCCATACAGGTCAATCAAAAAGTTTAGTGTTTTTACAAACTTGTATGATGTAAGGATTTTTAGATAGCCTTTTGCTCTAGCTGCATCCGTAGCTTCTCCTGTTGTAGCTTTCCGGTTCGTTATATCCTCAAGATGGATGACCAGAGGTATGAGATCATGCCGCAAAGCTTTCAAAGCGTCAGATTTACTACATAGCCACCGTACATTGTGAATATTTCTGAGTTTTACTATCTCACTTTCTAAAGTTTTCGCGGTGTTTTTAAGCTCATGGAGGCGTTTTGAGGATCGTTTGTAAAATTTGTATATGTTCTTCACAGTTTCGTCAAGCTTTTCTAGGTAAGGGATGGAATTGGCAGCATCAAGTATGGCCAATTGTAGACGATGTGCGGCGCAGTGAATGCTAATTAAATGCGGAGCTTCTTCTTTCAAACGAAGTACGAAACCTGACTTTGAGCCAATCATAGACGACGCCCCGTCAGTTCCCACACTAACCATGTACTTTTCTCTTCTCCAATCAAGCCCTAAGTTATCCAAGAGCCCAGTAACAGCAGTGAAATACGACTCTGCCCTACGGCTCTCGAGAGGCACAAGGCCTAAAAGGTCTTCTCTTATCTCCCCTTCACACACATAACGAGCATAAACAATCACATGTTCCTCAGCACTTCGGTCCGTGGAACCATCAATCAAAATACTGAAACACTGAGCATTTTTTAGTTTTTGAACCACATCTTCTTGTAACTGTTTAGCAATAAAATTAATGAAAACTTGGCAGTTTTTATCGTTTACATATTGTTTTGTCTCCACATTTACACCTAATTTAGTTGCAAGGGCAACTTGCTTAGGGAAGTCAGTGAATGGTTTTTCATTGATGCCTATAAAATAGGCTATGTTGAATAAAGTTGTTAGATGCTCAAACATAGAAGACTCTATTTTCTTAATACATTTGGCAAGAGGAGCTTTTCCTGGTTCTGACTCTACTTCAAGACGCGTTAAATTGTCCATATGTACTAGGCTTTTACCATGAAACACAAAAGTTTCCTTTTTCATGGAACCAGAAAATCCTGCTACCCATTTTGGGTCACTATTTTGAGGGTATTTAGCGCATATAGTACATTTTGCGCGGTCGGAATCGTAAGCTAGCCAGGGGAAGATATGCAGCCAAGCTCTTTGAAATTTTCGTTTCCCAGAGGAACCGTGAGTAGGCCTAAGTCCACTAGAACTCGCGTTTTCCATAGTAGGCATTTCAGTTTCCCTACTAGGCCCGGCACTTAAATCTCTAGCAATAAACGTCGCACTCGCAGACTCACTAGGCGTCGTCGTACTGACAGTAGAACTTTTTTTAAAGAAATAATTAAGTTTAATCTGTTTCATTATGAATAAAATAACACACGAAAAATAAAATACACGCTCAACACGATCTTAGAAATTGAGAATACTCTTAGTACACGAAACAATAAATCACACGCGTAACACATCCGGTCAACTCAACAATAATTAGCAGACTGTACAACTTGGAAGGAGTGACAAAGGCCGGCGGCCCGCACAGAACGGCGTGAAATTTCCGCTCCCCTCGCTCAACAACACTATTTTGTTCGACGTGTTTTAAGATGTTTATATCCAACAGAGCAGTTTTGTTTATAAAATTCACACGGTGACAGCTAACTGACGGCCTATGACTTCAACACGCGCCTTTACTAAAACAAAAACATGACGTGTTTTGGTTTCTTTTTTCCATTTTTCATTCTTTCTCTCCTCTTTTCTCCTTTTTTTCACAGTCAAAACCCACTCGCCACTGGCGAGTGGGCGAGTGCAATTTTCGAGGGTTGTATTCAGAATCATCATTTTTATCCCTGGTATTGGGGTGGCTTATTTGTGTTGTAACAATATGTAAACCGTGACACTCTTCCCCTTAGAAATGCTTGAATAATTTAAATACTTTAGTTCCCTTGACTCAGAAGATCCTACAGGCCCGTCTGGGCGAGTTTTTGATGCAGAAAATAGGTTAGGTTTCGGCGCAATAATTATACTGGACACGTGGTCATGGTGACTTTGTATTTATTTTCAGTTAGAAATTCAAATATTGCTAACCCTATTCATCTTGCGATTAACAAATCACTCAACAGTGAACATACATAATTATCATTTGAACAAACTAAACTTGCTTAATTCTGTTAAGGCGAACCATTATTAATTCTCATTCACTCTCTCTCTCTCTCTCTCTCTCTCTCTCTCTCTCTCTCTCTCTCTCTCTCTCTCTCTCTCTCTCTCTCTCTCTCTCTCTCTCTCTCTCTCTCTCACTCACTCACTCACTCTCTCTCTTAAAGCCCCTTAAATCTGAGATCTCATTATTTTCTGAATGGTGTAATTTTATAATGGCCAACTGGTTATTAAAATTTGTTTAGTCGACCTAGTTTTGATAGTAGGCTACTTAGCTGTGGATGCTATTCCAATGTTGCATCATTACTCGTTCAGTTCACTTTTGCTCCAACACTCACAAAAACTGTTCCACACTGTTAATTAATTTTTCCAATTGCATTTACACTTGAAGAGATTTATTTACCACTGTTTTATATTCATTTTCACACTTTTTGTAGGCCTACATTGAATTTGTCCGCGTAGGCCTCCCGACACTATTACACGGCTTTGAGTTGTTCGTAGACTGGGGCTAATGGCGATCGGTGATCGTATACTATTCGGGCTGGTCACATGGGTCCCCTCGCTCTCCGCTTCCCCTCTCATCTGAATCCGTCGAAGAATCTAGACGTTTTAAAAGTCAGAACTGCGTTTCGTTATTGTGAAACACGTGTTCCATTCATGATACTATCGTGACGTCAGACGGGACATAAAATTCTTTACCTTATAAGGTTCGGTTTACTTAGTTTGAGACGGCAATGCCTACGTCATATTGGCTGATTCATACCATTCAGATTTCTAAAGTCGTATTTTACTGCGGGTTGCATAGATCGTATTATTGCATAATATTAAGATGATTCTACCCCTTTTGTACCGTCACAATAGTTGTTTTACTGTCTTCGGTCTGAATTTGCTTTCACCCTACTAAAATATAATAAAATATATTGTTACTTTAATGTAATAAAACTATTTATGAAGCACTTGCTTTCTTTTTAATTTTGTCATTAATGATTATAATTTTGACATTGTGTGAAACGGTGATGATAATATTGTACAAATATATTTTGGTTAGCAATTATGCATTATAACAGAGATAAATGAAGTATGTATATGTTAAAATGAATATTGTGAACTGATAGATACGTTTTGTTTGAACAAATGTAACATTGTATTAAAAAGCTGTATGTAACTGTCTAGCTCTAACAGAAAATAATATCAATAATATTGCCTTTGTAAAACTGTTTATAAAAAGTTCAGTAACTTATCTGATATGGATAATACACGTGTAGCTACAAAATTAAGAGTTCAAATGATTGTATTAGTAGATTCATGGTTTGTTATTTATAAAAATTTATACTCCTACATATTCAGTAGTTCAATAAAGTTGTGGATGATAATAACTTACAAAAAATAAGTGTACAGTCCATTGTCATAGAACATTAAACAGGAGATTTTTGTTTTCTTTCTATTTTATACCCTTGCAATATTATCCTTTTTACTAGATAATGTTTACAGAAAAAAACTAGGAATAATGTCTTATTAACATTATTATCTCCTTCACAACTGCAACGTAATAATTTTGATTACCAGTGTACCAGTATGATGTTTTAAAATTATGAGAATTTGTTCTAAAATTAAATTAAATGTATAAACAGAATTTTAAAACCTTGTTCAATATATTTGCTTTGGTCAGTTTATGCATTTACTGATGTAAATACGAATTTTTATGAGGTTGTATGCACATAAATTCATCACTAGACAGTACACTGTACACATACAAATTATAAATGCTGTGAGTTATATTTGAGTGTATTATACTATAGAATATAATGCGTTTAATAATTTCACTAAATAAAACATGTTTTTGTGTGTTGTTGAAATGTCAAATAGTATTACTCATGGGCCATCTTATTTTTGGACATATGAAGTTCATTAGGTTACATTAAAATTTACATGTTCAACAATTGTTTTAGCTATTTACTGCACTTTGCAGTTTGTTATATGTTCAAAGTATATGATATATAATAAAAGTATAAACATTTTGCTACAAAAATCCTTAAATTTTTGGTGTAATCATATTACTTTTATACTGTTGTGGTAATGAGAAAATACTGTTGTGGTTGTACAAGTTTTAAAATAGATTCAGTCTGGATTACTGCCAAACATACCACTAACTAAACTTAAATGTCTAGTCGGTGTTTAATGTTGCTATAGCTTTTGTAAAGTATGGAAGCTGAGGTGAGTTTACCTTAAATTTTTGTATATAAATTGATTCGAATTTTTTGCAAAATAAATTATGTCAAATTTGGTTGCTTATTGTAAATGAAGAATTGTCAGTATCTGAAAAATATGTAGACAGGATTCTCATAAACATTCTCTTGTTTTTATTGAAAGATTAGCATTGTCAATTTCACCATCAAGATGTATTTTATTTATACGAAAACATTTCATTCCCTAATTTAAACAAAAGATGCCTTTCTGTTAGTACTTCTGTGAATGCATTTGTATTGTGGAAGTGAAGTAAATATTTTTGAAAAACTAATTTGACGATAGTTATTATATTAGGAAATAAGTTTTGTGTATGTGTGATTATAAAATTTCTTGCAAACAAGGTGTTCAACACATTCTGCTGCAGAAACAGCGAAAGAATAAAAAATAACATACATGTTTTGATTATCTATTAACCTATTTGTTTTGTACATACCAAGTGTATTTTATTTTATTGTGTACAATTTAGGATGAATCAATCAAATGGTGTGAGCCAAAAATCAGATTCCAGTATAGATCCGAATACTATTTATAGGAAAGTAATGCAGAATGTTTTGATTTTGGGCATACAGTTCGTGCATGTGCGCGCGCGCGCGCGCGCGTGTGTGTGTGTGTGTGTGTGATCAGTTAGTTGGGTAATTTAATATACTATTGTCTCTTGAAATGTGGAAAGATCAGCCTTTAGTCTGTCCCTGTTTTTTTTAAATGTTTTCAAGTGCATAGATTATTTCTTCCCAGATTAATAGAAGAGGAGAATTACCAATAGCTGATAATTGGCACACAGATAATAGCTGTCTGTGTACTCTATTTTTTATAGTTTGATTAGCTGTAAATAATTCATACCCCACACAGTAATAGAAAGAGCATTCTAATAATGAAAGAAATGCATTAAAAGCCTATAATTATTTAATTATATTTGGTGCATTAATTGAATTATTTTAATAAATTTGAATGTTTTTTAATTCTCATATAATGCATGCACATGTGCATGTATTATTTCAATTTGACTGAAATCCTTAGGTGATCCACTATTGGAAACATTAATTTGATTGTGCTTTTCTCAAGACAGTTTGTAACAGTAGAAACTTGATGGAAGTAAATGATAAGTAATTATTTAATGACAGCCATTGAAAGTCTTACATTAATTTTTTTTTTTTTTTAATAATCAAGTATTATCACTGCTTATACTTATTAATGATATGGTTGTCAGTGCATCCTCCGTCGCTGATGTTACCTTAGGTTGGAAGAGGTATAAACATGCCACCCTATCAGGTGCCTCTTGGCATGAATCCCAAGGGGTAGTTATGAAAGCATTTAAAGCCAACACCCTACTTTTCAGTACTATAATAAATAAAATCTATTAAAATTTTTAATTACATTGTGTTACAAATTTCAAGTCTGTAATAGTTTGAAGAAACTTGACAATCTGTATTGCGTAGCTGTTATAACGGAAAGTTTACTTGAATTTTACAAACTATGTTTTACAAAACAAAATTGAAAAATTCCATGAAGAATTACAAACTTGGCAGGCACAGATAACAAAAAAGTACTGTTGTCATTCCGACAAAACCTTTTTTTGCATTTGGAATCTCCGGCAGTGGTGTAATCAAGAGGCTTAGTGGAGGATAATCTCTCCTCTTTGGGATAGTAACAACTGAGCTCTACAGGTAGGCAGTTATATCACTAGTGGCTGTGATGTAGCATATACAGTGGATTTCATACACCTTTCCCCTTGTTTATTATCAATCACTACCACCTTGGGGAAACCCTGGCTGTGTTACTGATCCCAGGGATTTATCCTTCATATTGTCGTCTTCATTGAAAACAACATTGACCCAGTCATCATCAGCAGTACTTCTGTACTTTGTACTTCTGATAACTTATCTGTGTTTTTTTTTTTACAGACGTCTCTCGACTGGCAGCCAGTCTCAGATGGTGTTCGACATCCTCGTTCACGAAAAGAAAGTAATACTTCTGTGTCACGATTCTCAGAACCGTATGATACAGGTATTATATAAAATTAACAGAATAATTGTTAATTTAGCTTACTGAATTAATTAGCAAACTGAAAAGACAGGTAAAATGAAAAGGCCATTTGTGTTTGTCAGGAATATTATCTGGTGACACTTTCATATGACAACTGATTTTTCTTTGCTGCTACTGATTTTTGTAGTATGTTAAAGTTATAATATTTATGTATGGTTTCCATGTTTTGTGAAATTGGCTGAATTTTGGCTTTTTGTTCTATTTGTGTATACTAATACTAAGAAAGCTAAAGAATGTATTTGTAACCATAGCTAATAACAGTGGCGAAGCTAATGTGTAAGTACTGTTTAGGCTGATAAAATATAAATATGCTTCCTTACCTTATATTTTTTTATACAATAGGCCCACACGTCAATTCTTCTTTGTTGCAAAAATATCAGTTAACACGTTCCTTGAAACTCTGACCCATAGAAAGTTCTTTAACTAAAGTTTTTTCAATGGCGATTGTACTGAGAGAACTTAATCGTTCATTTGTCATTGAATTTCGGAGGCAATTTTTTATCCTTTTTAATGTGCTCATACTTCTTTCAGAGGAAGCTGTAGTAACAGGAAATGTCAAGACCAGCTTGATAAGTTGTGTCACTTCTTTATAGATGGTTTGAAGACCATTGCTAGTTATGAATTTCAGAAGGTCTACAGGGGGTAAATGTTTTTCTTCATCTACATAAATATTCTTTAATTCATTTTCCAATCGTTCTTTGTTGAAAAATGGATACGTGGACAGAAGGTTGTTTAATTTCATTGCAGGAAAATTATATCCCCCAAAGCTATTTTGATCCAGCAATTCGACAAATCTGATCTTTTCAATATCTCCAAAACGCGTTTCCATTTGTACAGTCAGTGTGTCCAAAATTTCAAGGTTAAAAGTTTGAAGGACCCGAATTCTTGTTCACTTATACTTAAATCGTTGCAAATCTTTTTAGAGTTTTCAACACATGTTTTCACAGTATTTTCTGATCTCATATTCTTTATTACTCCGATGGTCTTCTGGATTTCAGTATTACACATATTTATGTCTGATGTTACTTTGTTTTGAAGGAGTGCAAAAAGGTGGTCTAATATACAAAAATTTGTTTGTAAAGGCAAAGCAGGTAAGTGAATTGTGTTTTGTTCTAGATATTAAGCAGGCCAGAAGCACAGTTGAATGACTCTGCATCCCATTCTTCAATGTTATCTGTAATTGTGTGGGAAACATCTTTCAGCTTATTGTATTTTGCATAAATTGTATGCACTGCTCGGGAATTGAAATTCCAGCGGGTGGTACATGTTTGTGGTAATCTAAATCCTTATTTTCTAACAGCTGTGTTCTTTTTGAGGATTTACTGAAAAATGTATGGAAAGCTGCAAGATTATAAACAAAAAGTCTAACTTGTTTGATTGATTTTGAACAATATAGTAACACGAGATTCAATTTATGAGCGTAACAATGTAAAAATGTAGCTCATGGACAGACCTGTTTCACAAACTGTTGGACGCCTCCTTGATCTCTTGCCATTACAGAGGCCCCATCATAGGTTTGACTAACTATTTTGTCTGTAATTTCCTGAGCATTAAGTTCATGGATAATAACATCTGATAACCCTACAGCTGTTTTGTCTTTTGAAACATCATAGAAACCAATAAACCCTTCTTTAGGCCCATCTTGCGTACAGAATCTAAGAATGATGCTCATTTGAGTTTTACAAGAAACGTCAAGGGTTTCGTCTGCTTGCACACTAACAAACTCGCAGGAATGTAATTCTTCTTTAATGCGTTCATTAATTACGTCAGTTACTGATTCAGTCAGCTCATTTTGAATTGTACTTGATGTACCTTTAAAACTGGAAGTGCACTGCAGATGATCACGTAAAAACTGTTCTTGTCTGGAGAGAAGTTCCAATAATTCAAGATAATTACCTTTGCTGTCAGAACTTTCATCTTCAAAATTCCCTCTAAAAGCAAACTCTTGTTTACCTAAGGAGCACACAACATCGATAAGTCTCTCAATTACAAATCTATTTTGCTTCACAATTTCATTGTGTTTCATGGCTTGAAGCTTAGCGCCTTCAGAAATGGAATGTTCAATTCTTCCAGACCTAACAATAAAAATGTCTCTTCATTCTGAAGATGCCTTCTTGAACATTGATGTTTTTTGGCCTTTCTGTCAAAATTTTTTCTTACACAGACACCATAAGAAGCTGATGACCATTCTTTTTCGCCCCCACTCAGAATACAGGTATAACAGTATAATTTATTTTTCTCAGAGCACCCTGTTAGCCAAGGATATTTCTTGTACCAAGAGAATTGAAACTTTCTATTTTGTCTGCTATCCGCTATTTTAATATCTAAATGTGGTGTCAATCTCCTATCATTGTAGGCACACTTTGTTTCATAACTCCAACTTGAAAACGGTTTCACGTTTAATTCACTAAATAATGATGTTAATCTTCTCTCAGTATCACCCATTGTACACAAAAATATCTAACATTAGCACAAGTAAAAACAAAACAAACACTAACGAATGTAAATGAATTGGTAGAGTGAATAATTAATTGCACTAAGTACGGAAGATATACCCGTTCCCGCTCACTGCCCGAGACGGAGACTAACCTCTTGACCCGCAACGCAACAGCTTTCTCCCCCTCCTGCACACACACACATAACGCCCGTCGCACATCATAAATGGTGGTGGGAGACAGGCTTTGCCAGAAAGCCTCACATAACCTGGCGGCAGTTCCATTCATACCGCGCTCTTAGAGTGCGTTTTGTAAACCAATTGTTATGAACTTATAAAATACGATAATCCTGAAACGTTAACTTTTCATATATTTATTTTTTGTTTTTGTTTTTTTTTTGGGTAGGCTAAGCCTCAAAAGCCTCTCAATAGCTTCGCCACTGGTTAATAAATGTAGTTACATAAATAATGAAAAAATTTCAACAATGTCCTCAACACCTATTAATATTGAAACATTATGTACCAGCTTTTATGTTATATAAGTGTAAAAATAAATATTAAATTGTTACCATAATAGAAAAGAATGTTACATTCTGTTTAATTAATAAACTCTGTCACTTTCAAAGAACATAAACTGTCACAACCAGAGTTGTCAATATAATTAAAATTATTTTCCAGGCTGTTAGGCATTGGTCCATAAGATCCAAAGAAAATGGAAATTACCATGACCTAACTGCCCGAATAATAATTTTAATAAGTCTGCCACTTTCAGTTTCATACAAGGTATTAAATATTTCACAGTTCTCACCTTTCTTATGAAATAATCCAAACATATTTTTATAGTTCAAAAAAAATATTTATAGATTTTTGATTAATACTATGCTGGCGATTGTTATTTGTCCAGTTGTACGTTGAACGTAGTAAGCAGCTGAGTAATTTTTTGTCACAGGACACTATCAGCATTTCCAAGGAACAGACAAAGGGAGGGCCATTCAAAACTTGAAATTATGTTGTAAATATTTTTTACAAGAAAATCTTGTACAAAATTATTTTGCCATAATTGATCCAATATTTTGTAACCACTAAATAGTCTGTTGCTTTAAAAAATGAAAAATAATGCTGAAGTGTATTAGAGTCTAAGAAATTGTTTCTGTTACATAGTAGTTATAATTAATATTTGTTGTTGCAGAGGATAATGCTGTGTCACAGGACAATTTGTGGTATGCGTCTCCACAAAGATCAACACACTACATGAATCATAGTGACGATGATGAGGTAAATAATTCTGTGTATTTAAAGTTTACATACTGTTATAGTAAAAAAAGGCTGCCTTTAGCTTTAAGTTGAATCATGTGATGAATTTATATTTCTTAATTAATTCCAGCATTACACAGTTCCATGCTGACAAAATTTAAAAATTGAGTACCATGTAGGGTTTTTGATAGTTTCAAAGCTACCAGTGAGTGGCTGATTTGATTCATGGATAAAACATCTAACTTTCACATCGTGGTGAAGAGAACCTGCTATGATAACATGAATATATTTCACAGTGACAAAATAATGTAATGGAAGGAATCTCTGAGAAACAAAACTACAGAGTATTTATGATCCCAATTAGACTAGGCTGTTCCAGTAGACTGGCGAGACTTAATGCTGGTGAGACTGTTCCAATAATAGAATTGCTATAAATGGATTAGACATCTTAAACTCCACGCATTTGTCCGTCACTGGCCCAGAAGGAAAAGTGTCCTGGTAGATGTGCAGTTGCACTAGCATTTCCCACCACACACTTAACATTTCTCAAAGAAGCTGACTGCCAACAAACAGTCACCAATGCGATGTGACAAACCCTTGGTTCCCCTCAACAACACTGTGGACTCTCTACAATTACTCGTAGAAGATTCGAGTTGTCTTTGATGCCAGCATACCAACAACCGACCAGTGGTGTGTGTTTGAATGAGTTGTTGTTGATTTGTCCTAAACTTCAGACTTTAATCTCTGATATTATCACATTATTTAAATATTCCCAGCTTGCATTCTCTTATTATGTCAAGCAAATGTACTGCCAGATATACGGGCCCATTCTGAAGATTCAGCATTCAGCTGTATTCAGTAACAGAAACCTGTAAGGATTTTTGTTGTGCAAACTGTTACTTATGGTCTTGCTTGTTCTTCATTCTTGGTTTTGCAGACCTAAAGCAATTAACTGTTGATGATTAGACCAGTATCCATTGGCGTCCAAGGCTTTGCTCAGTAATATCTTCATTCACAACATCATTACTGGTGCAGAACCTTATATAAGGCACTGACTTTACATGACCAATTGCAGGATGTCTCATCTGCAGGTATTGTTCTGAAGAAACGGGCTGGCAACGTCACTACATCGATAAAGAGTCTCATAGCGGCACATGCGGACAATAACTGCCATAAGGCTATATTGGGTCTTGTGTGACCTGAGTCTTTGGCATTGCCTGTCTCAGTTCAGTCAGGTCAGATGTCCAGACCTTCGTTCCCTTTGTCAGACGAATGTGTCCTTCATGGATTTGCAGATGCTTCTCAGTTTGTTTATATTTGGTGTCTAGTCAAATGTCCAGTTGTCATTCGTGTTTGCTGGCAGGTAAGACTTAAGTGGCACCTTTGAAGTCCTTCTACTTCTTGCTTTGAATTGTTAAAGGCTTATCTTCTTCCTAAATTGGTACATCACTGTGTGCAGCTCTTCCTACTATTTTTTTCCTTAGTCAGATTTCCCTTTGGACTTGTGATGTGTATTACCTTATTAATATATTTAACATCATAAAATATTTATAACTACTTTCAAACTTACCTCGTGTTGCCCTCTTAACCCAGAATTCGTCACACAAAAGTTGAGATGCAAGTATGATTATAGGTTGTGTTAATAACAGACACAACTCGCATTTATAAAGAGAAACAAATTGAACTTTATTTTATTCTTTAAATTTTTTAAACTTCAAATTATTGTTTGTTCCTTTCTTTGCCTCTTAACTCAAGCGGTTACTTCTTGCCAAATTTTAAAATACATAAAACTTTTTAATAAGATTTATGACATGATTGGATATATTACAATATTACAATTAACATCTTACCTTACATTGGCAGCCCAGCCTGCTCATACACACATTCATTCCATTACAAAAACAAAAACCCCCTCTTTATTTATTCAGAACATTATTTCGTACATTATGCAATACCCGTGGGGTTTCTCCGAACTCGTGGCTTCTCACTTGTAAATTTAGTTGTAGGTCCGAAATAGTTTATATTTTACTCTTCTTCTGTCGAAACTATACGCACTTCTTCATGTTGACTAACTGCACTCACTTTTACTTGATATTGGAAATTTATTAATGAGCCCTGTTTGGCCGGCTGCCTGTGCAGGCAAGTGTCAGTGAGTTACTGGGCAGAGCGTTCACCAAATCCCCTCCACTTACATTTCTTGTACAAGGCGGAAACCAATGCCTGGTACTTTAAAGTCATAGCTGTGGCACATTTAACAAGTGCAAACTACTGTGTGCTGGACGTTGGCGAAATTACACTGCCACTGGTTTACGTCACTGGAGTAGGCGTGACCTACAATTGTGTTTCCGTCACCTCTGAAGCGCGTGGCGAAAAATATCGTCTCTGGGCCATATTGCTTTACTAACTCGGCGTCATTTAGGCGCTCCGCAGATGTTGGTGCGTTAGGGCGCAATACACCGTACTACAATTCTAAGAATTGCACTGTTGTGTGCAATATGACACATTCCATTGTAATTGCTTCATCACAGCTCCTTTGTTCGCTACGATTTAGATTCACCATGCAACTGGCCACGCATATGAAATGAATTGTTACAAATATTTAATAAAATAAAACCCCTCCCTTTTGCCCCGTTACAATCCCCCCCCCCCCCAATGAGAGATCTTCTGTCGAAACAGAAGAAATCTCATTGCTAAACCCCTAAGAGGATCGGTGAGGATATGGTGCCAACAAACCCCCATTAGTTCGTATACATCATGGGTAAACTACCCCCCTGGCTCGGCAACTATGGCCGCATCTGAACGAGATTACTGGACTTCTCTATCCGAGATCCCAACACCATAAAATCGAACAGACACGCCCCACAGCACACCTAACCCTCTAACATGCCACCCCAAACTCCAAATCCCTGGCCTTACTCCATGCCAGATCCTCAACCGATATGTTCCCCCTTACCATGCACACTGGGCTGCCTTTAGCAGTTACTGGGCTCGTACACACACTTATAATTACTCATTAAACAAAACTATGCTTGAAAATTTTCAAACATTTCTCTTTATATTCAAAATTCATTTACGCTAGAATCAACTAGTACTTCCTCAAAATCACAATAAGAAAAGTCTTTTACATGAATCCCTAATTCTCTTCACTACTACTAACAATCCTAAAGAAAAATAAATTGAACACCTTATTAAACATGAATTCACTTACTCTAACAATTGTTTACACATATATTCTAAACAATATAATTCAATAAAAAACTAGTAATACACATAAACAATATACTTAAAACTCAAACATCAATTAGATGGCAGGCGCACAAAAAATCAAATTTTTTTTTTTTTTTGAAAAAAATTTAAATTTATTAAATTATACTTTTCTCAATATTCAGAAAATTTAAAATTATTTAAATCAATTAAACAACAAAGTTTGCATCACTTCATTGCCAAAACTGGTCTAGTTTATAACATCAATCATCAGCTGATCAAACTGGGTCAAGTCAACAACCTTGACTTACATAGGTTATACCTAGGCTATATCATAAAATACATTAAACATCTTTAAAATTTTTTATCTTTAACCACAAAGAAACATAATAAGACATTCAAAATTAACATGGTTATTATTACAATTAACAATAAAATTAACATTTAAATTATTAAACATTACACACTTTATAGCTTTAATTGGTTTCAGCTTCTGTTAAAATCTGTCACTTGTTTCCATTAACTTCATATTTTTACTATGACTCTCTTTCTTTAACATTCTCAATATCCATTAGTTTGGGTGACTTAATTATTCATAATAACTTGATTTACCACTTGGCATGTATACACTTATAATCTTCCCCCTCTGACTTTAATATCACTAACAGCTTTAACTAATATGACACCCATCCCTATCAGAAACATCTATCAAACAGTCTCTAAACCCAACTTACTACTCAACTCGTATCGTATCGTTCTACCCTGTAATGGAACAAGTTTGAAGGAGGTATGTTTTTTTTTTATTTCATTTAATATCAACTATTGGGAAATAATCGGTTTGGACACCCTTTGCGGCCACCGAGACCACTAACACTTATTTGGACACCCTGTATACAATCCTGTACCGGTCCGTGCCTAGCGCACAACGATAACACCGTGGAATGTCAGCTTGTGCGCACATGCGTGTATCCTCCGTTGGGGAGGAGTAACAAAAACTTGGTGAATAACGCTCAACTACAATGGAATGTGGCAGTGCGTGTGCGCCCGTGTGCCGCTATCTGTACTCTCGACACCAAAGTCGATCACCGGAACCAGCCATGTAAGATGCCGCAGCCAATCACAGCACGAGCTGGCGGAAATGTTTTTTGACCAACGCACTTGTAGCGTCGTCAGTCGACGAAATCACCCATTCCCGGCCGGGACAAGGTTCGCAGTTCGCGACCTTTAAATTTTGCATTTTAACATATTCTGAAGTGTAACAGTAAATTTGAAGATAAACAGTTAAATCCGACAGTGTAAACGAAGTTAGCAGAGTGTACAGCAAAAGTGAAAAATGTGACAAATAAACAGGACATTCATATACATGCGCGACGCCACACGCGGTCAGCCGAAGGACTCTGGTTAAGTAGTCGACTCAAATCTAATTTCAATTATTTTTCAAATTCATAAAAAAAGGGGGGTTATAACTAAATTATGGGGAATTTTGTAGTATGAGAGAGAGAGAGAGAGCAATATGGGTCGCTTTCATAATTTAGATACCATGGTTAGAATGTTAAGTGTTTAGTCATAAGCATCGCAACTATTTTCATTTCATGTATAACAAGTATCAATGTTTTCAAGCAAAGTTGTTCGAATGAACCGCTAGTAAATTAAAATTGAACTGATATTCCAATAATTATTAACGATGTAATGTAAAAGAAATTGATGAAGAGGGAGTTAAAATTTAATAGTTAATATTAAAAAATTAAAAGTTAATAAAAAGTGTCAATTAAACACATCAATGTGTGTTTGTCATTGCATTGCCCGTTTTTCTCTGCCTAAGTACATCAGACGACACCCTGATAATTCGCTAAGAAGGTAAGTGAGACCAATTTAAATCTTTTTTATTAAGCGAGTAGAGTTTGTTATATACACAGATTTCTAGATTTTAAATATTTATTTTAAAGCTCGTAACGCTTTAATTGGCGCCTGAACAGTAGACATTGCAAATTAATTTTTAATGTAATATAAAATAAAGTAATTTACAACCTGATCGAAAATGGCAGAGAAAAGCGAGAGTGTAAATTTATGTGAAGATATTGTGGAGGGGTCAATTTTAAATGTTACGCAAGACGATTTAGTATCGACAAATATTAACGAGAGTGTAGACAATACAACACACGAATTAACGATTGAGACAGTAGACGCAAAAATAAGCGATAATGTAAATATATTTAATCAGTTAGCATTGATGATGGAGATGATGTCGGGAATGAATGATAAACTTGACAAACAAAATGAGAAAATGAAATCAGAAAATGATAATTTGAAAACTGAGATCAAATCAGAAGTGAATACTATAAATATTAAACTGACTGATTTAAATAACGAGTTTATGAATGTGAGGAGCGAATTGAGAGCGAGTGAAATAAATATGAATAGCCGTTTGGAAAGCATGAATGAGACTATTATTGGAATGAGAGATGAACTGACTAGTGTTATAAATAATGTACAGGACGAAATGAGAAACGATAGAAAAATAATTAACGAAAAACAAAAAGAAAAAATGCTAGAGACAAATAAAAAATTTGACACATTGACAAGTAAATGTAATGATAAAATCAAAAAGCCAAATGACAAAATGGACTGTAATGTTCAATGTTTAATTAATGAGTGTGAGCAAATTGACATACAAGAAAATATAAATGATGAACTTAGAAGTAACGGTGAACCAGTTGATGCAAGTATAATTAATGTAACTAGCTTAAAGAATAAACAAGCAGAACATGAGCGTGAAATAATTAAAGTCAGAAAAGACTTAAATGTATCCATTAATCAGATGTTAACTAATGTGAGTGAGAGAGATTTATATAGAGAGTTGTATGCAGATAGAGAAATAGAATTGTATAAGTTAAAGAGAAATTATTATGAGTTAGAGAGAAAGTGGAAAGAGAGAATAGAGTATGTGGGGCAGAAGGTAAATTTTCCTATTAATTTTTCTGAACCAAGGTGTTCACAAGTGTTGTTTAAGAAGGGAAAGAGTCCCGTATTGATAAATGAATTGATGTTGTATAATGTTGTACCCTCTGTCTGTAATAATAATGATGTTGAAAGTTTAATTTGGTATTGTGATGAGAGAGATATAAGTGGAGAGTGGTATGTTAATAAAGTAACAGAATTATATAATGTGAATCGAAAGTATGACGCATGGAGAGAAAGTTTAACAGTATACTTGAAGAATAATGCAAATAATTATCTGACAAAAGTAATTAACCCGATCATGAATGTATTTACCGATGGAGACTGGACAATAATAACTTATATTGACAAGTTGTATGAAATATTAATAGGGAATAACCCTATCAATTATAATGACTTAATGAATGGAATAAAGGTAATGGATGATTATTATAATGATAGTAATGACAAATTGAGTGTGTATAACAATGATGCATGTTACAAATACATTAGATATATATATAACGATGGAGGTTGAACTAAAATATCAGTGGATAGACATTGGTAAATATTGTAAATTTTGGTAATGACCTTGCAGATTTGGGCATATGAAGCGTGAAACAATTGAACAGTTATTGACGCATGATTTGTAAATAATTTGTGAATTCATTTGTGTAGATATATTATTAATATTTTGCAGTTTACATAAATAATTATGAAGACATTTTGATAATAATTGAAATATGTTGTGTTTAATAATCAATTGAAGTGAATATTTTGAGGTGGTTAAATATTATGATTTAATGTTGTATGATTGAATTTTTATGAGATATTTAAATTATTTGAGGAGATTTCAATTGAATAACAATTAATGAACAAATAAATCTTAAATAGTTTAGTTTGTGGAATAACATAAAGGTTAAAAATAAATGTTAATAATAATTTTGAAATTAAGAAATTCTTCCTATTGTATGACGGTCCATATGAGGTTAGCCAAGTGAAAATGGAGAATGCTTATGTTTTAGTAGATTTGCAAACTAGAGAAATAAAGGGAACCTATAATGTGACCCAGTTAAAAAAGTATTATCTAGCTGAGTGATGATGGATGTATTTGTGAATATTAATATTTTCATACCTAAACAGACATTTTTATATTCTATTATTATAAATTGTTATTATTGTTTATACACACATTATGTATTTTATGTAAATGGACATTAAGATAGTTAAGAAAGAAATGTATTAGTTAAAACACCACCAAGACTAGAAATGTCATGTAATATAAATTATCAATTTTAATTTTTAAAAGGAAATATTATACTTGTGATTCCCCAACTTTTCGGGCGGTCACGGCCTCACCGAACCTTGACCGTGGAATTGGTTTAGCTTTAACAGCTATGGTTGGGGCTCATTGCGTCACGTTCTGCCATAACTGGCCATAGCTGTTATCGTTGTAAAGGTGTACTTTGAAATTCATTGGGGGGTGACAATTAAGGGAATCACCAGACTATGGAACAGCGGCTGCCACTCTGCCCGCGTAGGGGTAGCAGAGACAGGTGGTAGAACCGTATTAAGGGTGCATAATTATAGACAAGAATATGTCGATATTCAACAATGTTAAAACTTAATAGCGGAAGCAGAGACACGGAGAGGTAAAACCCTGCTCCAAAATATACAGTCTTTGTGGAAGCGGAAAGGCGCCACAGTCTTACACAATTTGCAATAGAGTGTGTGGCTGGGAGGTGGCTCAAATGAGCCACGAATGTAAATTTTATATATAAAAATGTTTTACTAATTCAAATTTGATCCTATAAAAACTGCTTGTGCTCTGTTAAATAACTAGCTGCTCAGACAAGTCAATACAAGTTGTTCGTGCTATAATTTTAAGTGTATTATTATTATTGTTGTACGTTAGATATAAGAATTGATAAAAATATATTTCATGCAATTTGCTCAATTTTGAAATGTGTTTACAATTAGCTAGGGATGTCAGCTGATATATAGTATATAATTATTGATATGTAGAATATCACTTAGGAATGATTTGCAATTTGTTCAAGCCAGTATAAATAACTAAATCACCCAAAGTAGTGGAGATGAGATTATCAAAGAAAAGAGGTTCATAGTAAAAAGGTAAAATTTTGATTGAAACCAAGGAAAATTTTAGTAGAATTTGAAAATGTAAAAGTATAAGGTGTTTATTTGAATAATTTAAATGTCAATCCAATGGTTAATTATAATAATACTTTGTTAATTTTAAATGTTGTATTTTATTATATTTTTTCGTTGCAAGACTGAATTTTACAGGAGTTTAATGTATTCACAGATGTAACTTGTACATAACGTATGTAGGTCAAGGATCTGGACTTGACCCAGTTTTGGTCAGCTGATGGGTGATGTTCTATACTAAACCAGTTTTGGCAAGGAAGCGATGCCAATTTTGTTTATTCATTAATTTAAATAAGTTCAAATAAATTTCCTATTGAGAAAAATTTTATAAAATGTAAATTTTTGAATTTAAATTCTTTTTTGGTTTGAAAAAAAAAATTTTTTTTTATGTTAATATAACTGGATCTTTTAAAATTTGATAGGTAGGAATTAACAAGTACGTGTATGCGCCCAGTATTGCTGAAGGCGACCCAGTTTGCATGTAAGGGGGAACAGATCGGTTGAGGATCTGGCATGATATAAGCCAGGGAGTGAGGATTTTGGGGGGTAGCATGTTAGAAGGTGAGGTGCGCTGTGGTACTTGTCGGTTCGATTTCTCGGTGTTGGGATCTCTTACGGAGAAGTCCAGTGATCTCTTTCAGATGAGTCCATAGTCGCCGAGCCAGGGGGGTAGTTTACCCATGATGTGTTAAGAAATTAAAGGGGGGGTTGTTGGCTCCATATCCTCACCGGTCCTCTTAGGGGTTTTGGCAATGAGATATCTTCTGTTACGGCAGAAGATCTCTCATTGGGGGGGGTATTGTAATGGAACAAGTTTGAAGGAGGTATGTTTTTTTTTTATTTCATTTAATATCAACTATTGGGAAATAATCGGTTTGGACACCCTTTGCGGCCACCGAGACCACTAACACTTATTTGGACACCCTGTATACAATCCTGTACCGGTCCGTGCCTAGCGCACAACGATAACACCGTGGAATGTCAGCTTGTGCGCACATGCGTGTATCCTCCGTTGGGGAGGAGTAACAAAAACTTGGTGAATAACGCTCAACTACAATGGAATGTGGCAGTGCGTGTGCGCCCGTGTGCCGCTATCTGTACTCTCGACACCAAAGTCGATCACCGGAACCAGCCATGTAAGATGCCGCAGCCAATCACAGCACGAGCTGGCGGAAATGTTTTTTGACCAACGCACTTGTAGCGTCGTCAGTCGACGAAATCACCCATTCCCGGCCGGGACAAGGTTCGCAGTTCGCGACCTTTAAATTTTGCATTTTAACATATTCTGAAGTGTAACAGTAAATTTGAAGATAAACAGTTAAATCCGACAGTGTAAACGAAGTTAGCAGAGTGTACAGCAAAAGTGAAAAATGTGACAAATAAACAGGACATTCATATACATGCGCGACGCCACACGCGGTCAGCCGAAGGACTCTGGTTAAGTAGTCGACTCAAATCTAATTTCAATTATTTTTCAAATTCATAAAAAAAGGGGGGTTATAACTAAATTATGGGGAATTTTGTAGTATGAGAGAGAGAGAGAGCAATATGGGTCGCTTTCATAATTTAGATACCATGGTTAGAATGTTAAGTGTTTAGTCATAAGCATCGCAACTATTTTCATTTCATGTATAACAAGTATCAATGTTTTCAAGCAAAGTTGTTCGAATGAACCGCTAGTAAATTAAAATTGAACTGATATTCCAATAATTATTAACGATGTAATGTAAAAGAAATTGATGAAGAGGGAGTTAAAATTTAATAGTTAATATTAAAAAATTAAAAGTTAATAAAAAGTGTCAATTAAACACATCAATGTGTGTTTGTCATTGCATTGCCCGTTTTTCTCTGCCTAAGTACATCAGACGACACCCTGATAATTCGCTAAGAAGGTAAGTGAGACCAATTTAAATCTTTTTTATTAAGCGAGTAGAGTTTGTTATATACACAGATTTCTAGATTTTAAATATTTATTTTAAAGCTCGTAACGCTTTAACCCTTATAAAAAAATTACTCTCTACCCCTTGTACTCAGGATGTGTGTTTCCCTCTCAAAGCTCATTCCCTTATGTTAGTTCCTGGACTTTCCCTAGGCAACCCTTTCCGGCGCTAAACGGTCCCTTCCCGTCCCAACACCTTTCGTTGCGGACTCCTCATACCACCCCCCTTACAAAATTCCCATCAACTCTAATTACTCTCCCAATACATCACTTCAACTACAAAATCTCCATTTACTTATTACATCAATATATATCAATCAATACTCTACATATTTTCCCCATAGCTACTGTGTCACTATTACATCTCAAATTCTTCATTACATTAATTCACAACAATATTATTCTCTATAGTACCCCTTTACCTTAACTTGGACTGATCTACATGTCCTAACAAAAAATAACAATCACCCAAAATCAAACTTCATCTTTTACATTACCTTTAAAATTCTCAACTATCTCAAATTACTTCCATCATTTAAATTATAATCTTTTAACACATTTAAATCATTACATTCAAACATTAGTTACATTGGAAATTTGCAAACAATTTATAAGTGACGTAATACGTTTATAATTCCAGCAATCAGCTGATTTTCTTGACAAGGTGAATGACCTCTGTTCAACATTGCTACACAAAATTATATAACGAAAAATACATAACACATATTTATAATTCTTACACTCTAACATAACAAGATTAATGGCCCACTAAAACATGATAACCAAAACATAATAAACATCTACTGCATCCATTTTCTCAATCAAAACAAAATTATTTAATCAGCTCAGTAGCGAGTCGCCATTACTAAATTACAAAATTTTAATTCGTTGCTCCCCTGAGCAACCACCCTGAACCACACACACTATTATTTTCTGCTGGTGGACTGTTGCGCCCATTTGCCTCCACAAGGACGGCATTGGTGGAGGAATTTCTCATCTCCGTGTCCTTGCTTCAGCGTTACATTTTAAAATTGGCAGATATCATATCTTTGTTATAAATTAATATGCCCTTAAAACGGGTCTACCACCTGGTTTACTGTTCCTACTCGAACAGAGTGGCAGCCGCTGTTCCATAGTTCCGGGGATTTCCCCTAAAATCACCCCTCAATAATTTCAAATATAAACCAATTTCAAGCCAGCTATGGTCAAGGTTCTTACTTTATGGCCATAGCTGACCGCTAGCCAAAACCACGATTAGTGCTGGTAAGGCAGTAATCGCCCGAAAAGTCGGGGAAATCAACTCTAACTTCAGGCATGTTCTCTACGTCATTATTATACACGGCACGGCAATCTATCAGGATATAATATAAAATTATATAAAAGGTGTGCCGCGTATTTTACGCCATCTTGGCCTCCGATGGAGGTAACACTCTCGGTCACCCCCAACACTTACCGCTATCTACCGTGGCACATGCCACCACGGCAATAGCATATTACTAACTAAATTAATTCTTCTACCTTTGCAGTTTCTACACTCCCTAATTATAGCACTTCTATTAACACCACTCAACCCCCCAAAATTACCCACATATCTTGTATAACAAGTTTCTATTTTATTCTACACATTTCAACACGTTCCAACTCTCACTGATACTATGAACTTTACAATTATGTCTGGTCACTTATTTACTAAAATTGATATAAATTTAAAATTATAAACATTCCAGATTATATATTGATAATTATTTACATTGGAGACTGTCTAATATTACTATGATAAGCATTGGTAAGACAGTAATCGCCCTGAAAGACGGGGTTTTGCCGCAAGGGAAACTTGGCGACAGAATAGACCCACTTTGTGAATTCACTTCCCCCTTTCTAAACCAAACCTACCCCCCTTCTCCTACCATTTATTCAAACCCGCCGTCTATCTTACCCCCACCCCTTTGCAACAAAATTCGTCTTTTCAGATTACACTGGAATTGCTGTCAATGGCTAGATTTTAGTTTCGCCATTGACATTAAAACTTTAATTTGCATGCACTGCCTTATATATATATAGGAATGTTAATTATCGACCGTATTATTATACTGTTAATGATTTCGAGGTTCGGTCATTAATCACCGATGATTAATGACCGAATATATAGCCTCCATTATTTACAAACACTCGAAGGCAGTGCTGGTACGTGACAGGTACACCTTAAAGCGTTACGAGCTTTAAAATAAATATTTAAAATCTAGAAATCTGTGTATATAACAAACTCTACTCGCTTAATAAAAAAGATTTAAATTGGTCTCACTTACCTTCTTAGCGAATTATCAGGGTGTCGTCTGATGTACTTAGGCAGAGAAAAACGGGCAATGCAATGACAAACACACATTGATGTGTTTAATTGACACTTTTTATTAACTTTTAATTTTTTAATATTAACTATTAAATTTTAACTCCCTCTTCATCAATTTCTTTTACATTACATAATTAATAATTATTGGAATATCAGTTCAATTTTAATTTACTAGCGGTTCATTCGAACAACTTTGCTTGAAAACATTGATACTTGTTATACATGAAATGAAAATAGTTGCGATGCTTATGACTAAACACTTAACATTCTAACCATGGTATCTAAATTATGAAAGCGACCCATATTGCTCTCTCTCTCTCTCATACTACAAAATTCCCCATAATTTAGTTATAACCCCCCTTTTTTTATGAATTTGAAAAATAATTGAAATTAGATTTGAGTCGACTACTTAACCAGAGTCCTTCGGCTGACCGCGTGTGGCGTCGCGCATGTATATGAATGTCCTGTTTATTTGTCACATTTTTCACTTTTGCTGTACACTCTGCTAACTTCGTTTACACTGTCGGATTTAACTGTTTATCTTCAAATTTACTGTTACACTTCAGAATATGTTAAAATGCAAAATTTAAAGGTCGCGAACTGCGAACCTTGTCCCGGCCGGGAATGGGTGATTTCGTCGACTGACGACGCTACAAGTGCGTTGGTCAAAAAACATTTCCGCCAGCTCGTGCTGTGATTGGCTGCGGCATCTTACATGGCTGGTTCCGGTGATCGACTTTGGTGTCGAGAGTACAGATAGCGGCACACGGGCGCACACGCACTGCCACATTCCATTGTAGTTGAGCGTTATTCACCAAGTTTTTGTTACTCCTCCCCAACGGAGGATACACGCATGTGCGCACAAGCTGACATTCCACGGTGTTATCGTTGTGCGCTAGGCACGGACCGGTACAGGATTGTATACAGGGTGTCCAAATAAGTGTTAGTGGTCTCGGTGGCCGCAAAGGGTGTCCAAACCGATTATTTCCCAATAGTTGATATTAAATGAAATAAAAAAAAAACATACCTCCTTCAAACTTGTTCCATTACAATACCCCCCCCCCCAATGAGAGATCTTCTGCCGAAACAGAAGATATCTCATTGCCAAAACCCCTAAGAGGACCGGTGAGGATATGGAGCCAACAACCCCCCTTTAATTTCTTAACACATCATGGGTAAACTACCCCCCTGGCTCGGCGACTATGGACTCATCTGAAAGAGATCACTGGACTTCTCCGTAAGAGATCCCAACACCGAGAAATCGAACCGACAAGTACCACAGCTCACCTCACCTTCTAACATGCTACCCCCCAAAATCCTCACTTCCTGGCTTATATCATGCCAGATCCTCAACCGATCTGTTCCCCCTTACATGCAAACTGGGTCGCCTTCAGCAATACTGGGCGCATACACGTACTTGTTAATTCCTACCTATCAAATTTTAAAAGTTCCAGTTATATTAACATAAAAAAAATTTTTTTTTTTCAAACCAAAAAAAAATTTAAATTCAAAAATTTACATTTTATAAAATTTTTCTCAATAGGAAATTTATTTGAACTTATTTAAATTAATGAATAAACAAAATTGGCATCGCTTCCTTGCCAAAACTGGTTTAGTATAGAACATCACCCATCAGCTGACCAAAACTGGGTCAAGTCCAGATCCTTGACCTACATACGTTATGTACAAGTTACATCTGTGAATACATTAAACTCCTGTAAAATTCAGTCTTGCAACGAAAAAACATAATAAAATACAACATTTAAAATTAACAAAGTATTATTATAATTAACCATTGGATTGACATTTAAATTATTCAAATAAACACCTTATACTTTTACATTTTCAAATTCTACTAAAATTTTCCTTGGTTTCAATCAAAATTTTACCTTTTTACTATGAACCTCTTTTCTTTGATAATCTCATCTCCACTACTTTGGGTGATTTAGTTATTTATACTGGCTTGAACAAATTGCAAATCATTCCTAAGTGATATTCTACATATCAATAATTATATACTATATATCAGCTGACATCCCTAGCTAATTGTAAACACATTTCAAAATTGAGCAAATTGCATGAAATATATTTTTATCAATTCTTATATCTAACGTACAACAATAATAATAATACACTTAAAATTATAGCACGAACAACTTGTATTGACTTGTCTGAGCAGCTAGTTATTTAACAGAGTACAAGCAGTTTTTATAGGATCAAATTTGAATTAGTAAAACATTTTTATATATAAAATTTACATTCGTGGCTCATTTGAGCCACCTCCCAGCCACACACTCTATTGCAAATTGTGTAAGACTGTGGCGCCTTTCCGCTTCCACAAAGACTGTATATTTTGGAGCAGGGTTTTACCTCTCCGTGTCTCTGCTTCCGCTATTAAGTTTTAACATTGTTGAATATCGACATATTCTTGTCTATAATTATGCACCCTTAATACGGTTCTACCACCTGTCTCTGCTACCCCTACGCGGGCAGAGTGGCAGCCGCTGTTCCATAGTCTGGTGATTCCCTTAATTGTCACCCCCCAATGAATTTCAAAGTACACCTTTACAACGATAACAGCTATGGCCAGTTATGGCAGAACGTGACGCAATGAGCCCCAACCATAGCTGTTAAAGCTAAACCAATTCCACGGTCAAGGTTCGGTGAGGCCGTGACCGCCCGAAAAGTTGGGGAATCACAAGTATAATATTTCCTTTTAAAAATTAAAATTGATAATTTATATTACATGACATTTCTAGTCTTGGTGGTGTTTTAACTAATACATTTCTTTCTTAACTATCTTAATGTCCATTTACATAAAATACATAATGTGTGTATAAACAATAATAACAATTTATAATAATAGAATATAAAAATGTCTGTTTAGGTATGAAAATATTAATATTCACAAATACATCCATCATCACTCAGCTAGATAATACTTTTTTAACTGGGTCACATTATAGGTTCCCTTTATTTCTCTAGTTTGCAAATCTACTAAAACATAAGCATTCTCCATTTTCACTTGGCTAACCTCATATGGACCGTCATACAATAGGAAGAATTTCTTAATTTCAAAATTATTATTAACATTTATTTTTAACCTTTATGTTATTCCACAAACTAAACTATTTAAGATTTATTTGTTCATTAATTGTTATTCAATTGAAATCTCCTCAAATAATTTAAATATCTCATAAAAATTCAATCATACAACATTAAATCATAATATTTAACCACCTCAAAATATTCACTTCAATTGATTATTAAACACAACATATTTCAATTATTATCAAAATGTCTTCATAATTATTTATGTAAACTGCAAAATATTAATAATATATCTACACAAATGAATTCACAAATTATTTACAAATCATGCGTCAATAACTGTTCAATTGTTTCACGCTTCATATGCCCAAATCTGCAAGGTCATTACCAAAATTTACAATATTTACCAATGTCTATCCACTGATATTTTAGTTCAACCTCCATCGTTATATATATATCTAATGTATTTGTAACATGCATCATTGTTATAAACACTCAATTTGTCATTACTATCATTATAATAATCATCCATTATCTTTATTCCATTCATTAAGTCATTATAATTGATAGGGTTATTCCCTATTAATATTTCATACAACTTGTCAATATAAGTTATTATTGTCCAGTCTCCATCGGTAAATACATTCATGATCGGGTTAATTACTTTTGTCAGATAATTATTTGCATTATTCTTCAAGTATACTGTTAAACTTTCTCTCCATGCGTCATACTTTCGATTCACATTATATAATTCTGTTACTTTATTAACATACCACTCTCCACTTATATCTCTCTCATCACAATACCAAATTAAACTTTCAACATCATTATTATTACAGACAGAGGGTACAACATTATACAACATCAATTCATTTATCAATACGGGACTCTTTCCCTTCTTAAACAACACTTGTGAACACCTTGGTTCAGAAAAATTAATAGGAAAATTTACCTTCTGCCCCACATACTCTATTCTCTCTTTCCACTTTCTCTCTAACTCATAATAATTTCTCTTTAACTTATACAATTCTATTTCTCTATCTGCATACAACTCTCTATATAAATCTCTCTCACTCACATTAGTTAACATCTGATTAATGGATACATTTAAGTCTTTTCTGACTTTAATTATTTCACGCTCATGTTCTGCTTGTTTATTCTTTAAGCTAGTTACATTAATTATACTTGCATCAACTGGTTCACCGTTACTTCTAAGTTCATCATTTATATTTTCTTGTATGTCACTTTGCTCACACTCATTAATTAAACATTGAACATTACAGTCCATTTTGTCATTTGGCTTTTTGATTTTATCATTACATTTACTTGTCAATGTGTCAAATTTTTTATTTGTCTCTAGCATTTTTTCTTTTTGTTTTTCGTTAATTATTTTTCTATCGTTTCTCATTTCGTCCTGTACATTATTTATAACACTAGTCAGTTCATCTCTCATTCCAATAATAGTCTCATTCATGCTTTCCAAACGGCTATTCATATTTATTTCACTCGCTCTCAATTCGCTCCTCACATTCATAAACTCGTTATTTAAATCAGTCAGTTTAATATTTATAGTATTCACTTCTGATTTCATTTTCTCATTTTGTTTGTCAAGTTTATCATTCATTCCCGACATCATCTCCATCATCAATGCTAACTGATTAAATATATTTACATTATCGCTTATTTTTGCGTCTACTGTCTCAATCGTTAATTCGTGTGTTGTATTGTCTACACTCTCGTTAATATTTGTCGATACTAAATCGTCTTGCGTAACATTTAAAATTGACCCCTCCACAATATCTTCACATAAATTTACACTCTCGCTTTTCTCTGCCATTTTCGATCAGGTTGTAAATTACTTTTATATTACATTAAAAATTAATTTGCAATGTCTACTGTTCAGGCGCCAATTAAAGCGTTATGAGCTTTAAAATAAATATTTAAAATCTAGAAATCTGTGTATATAACAAACTCTACTCGCTTAATAAAAAAGATTTAAATTGGTCTCACTTACCTTCTTAGCGAATTATCAGGGTGTCGTCTGATGTACTTAGGCAGAGAAAAACGGGCAATGCAATGACAAACACACATTGATGTGTTTAATTGACACTTTTTATTAACTTTTAATTTTTTAATATTAACTATTAAATTTTAACTCCCTCTTCATCAATTTCTTTTACATTACATCGTTAATAATTATTGGAATATCAGTTCAATTTTAATTTACTAGCGGTTCATTCGAACAACTTTGCTTGAAAACATTGATACTTGTTATACATGAAATGAAAATAGTTGCGATGCTTATGACTAAACACTTAACATTCTAACCATGGTATCTAAATTATGAAAGCGACCCATATTGCTCTCTCTCTCTCTCTCTCATACTACAAAATTCCCCATAATTTAGTTATAACCCCCCTTTTTTTATGAATTTGAAAAATAATTGAAATTAGATTTGAGTCGACTACTTAACCAGAGTCCTTCGGCTGACCGCGTGTGGCGTCGCGCATGTATATGAATGTCCTGTTTATTTGTCACATTTTTCACTTTTGCTGTACACTCTGCTAACTTCGTTTACACTGTCGGATTTAACTGTTTATCTTCAAATTTACTGTTACACTTCAGAATATGTTAAAATGCAAAATTTAAAGGTCGCGAACTGCGAACCTTGTCCCGGCCGGGAATGGGTGATTTCGTCGACTGACGACGCTACAAGTGCGTTGGTCAAAAAACATTTCCGCCAGCTCGTGCTGTGATTGGCTGCGGCATCTTACATGGCTGGTTCCGGTGATCGACTTTGGTGTCGAGAGTACAGATAGCGGCACACGGGCGCACACGCACTGCCACATTCCATTGTAGTTGAGCGTTATTCACCAAGTTTTTGTTACTCCTCCCCAACGGAGGATACACGCATGTGCGCACAAGCTGACATTCCACGGTGTTATCGTTGTGCGCTAGGCACGGACCGGTACAGGATTGTATACAGGGTGTCCAAATAAGTGTTAGTGGTCTCGGTGGCCGCAAAGGGTGTCCAAACCGATTATTTCCCAATAGTTGATATTAAATGAAATAAAAAAAAAACATACCTCCTTCAAACTTGTTCCATTACAACCTGGCCGCTGCACCTTGAGCGTATAAAAAATAATTTGTGTCACGTACCTTTATGGGTTCCCCCTCCCCGTTCAATATGTGGTGTAAATTTGAAATCTTGACCAATTTTGGTGGAGCCGGACCATCGTTGTTTCACCACCCGAAGGAAGCTCCTCCAACCATGGCCCGCCTCCAAGTGCCGAAAACCACGGCCCAGACTGGTAAGGTCGTGACTGCCCGAAAATGGGGGAGAGTCCCTTCTGAAAACATAAATATCATGTTAACATTCAACCAAAAATTTTTACCTAGACCAATATAATTTTAAATTCGTAGCATTATGCGTTCCCACTATCTCTTGCGTTACCTGATTATGTAGTACATATGCATTATTCATTTTTATTTCTACAATCTCATAAGGTCCTTCATATAAGAGGAAAAACTTTTTTATTTCTTTATCTTGTGCACTAGACAAGTCATGCCTTCTTACCAATACTAACTGTCCTATCTCATATTTAACCCACTTACCCTTTTCATCATGCTTCCGCTTTCTCCTCTCTCCCTTTGTGAGCAGACTCTCGTTGGCAAGTCGTATTTTTACATCTCTGTCTAGAACTCTTTCTTCCGGTGGGTATTCAAAAAGTTGTTCTAATATTCTGGGTGGACGGTTTCCCTTGATTAGCTCGTACGGTGTAAATCCTGTCGAATCGTGGGTTGTGCTGTTCAACCAATCCTCCACCTTCTTTACGTATAAGGGCCACTCTGAGTGTTTGGAGTGACAATATGCCCTGAATATCCTGCCGATTTCTCGCATCACCCGCTCCGCCTGGTTCGACTGTGGATGGTAAACTGCCGTATGTTTGGGTATGATGCCTTCCCAGCCAAGAGTCTATCTCCACTTGCCGCTGATGAACTGCGGTCCATGATCAGATAAAATTATCTTCGGCTTCCCTACGTTGATCATGTAGTCCTTGGTGATCTTTTCACTGAGCACCTTGCTAGTAGCTCTCTTTATGCTGTACAACCTAACAAACTTGGTAAAAGTATCTAAAACAACAAAAATATACACCACTCCTCCTCTACCTTTAGGCAATGGTCCATACAAATCTACTGCAACGAAATCAAAAGGTCTTTCTACTTTAATATATTTTATTTCCCCTCCAACCCTATAATTTACTACTTTAGACTTTTGACATAAATTGCAAACTCTTATTTCTCTTCTAACTCTCTTCTCCATATTTTTAAAAACACAAGATTCTTTTAATACATTTGTACATTTCTTCGCACCAAAATGACCATATCTTATGTGGCAATCCCAAATAATTCCATCTACTAATTCATCAGGTATCATTAACCTCCAATCCCGTTCACCCCCTTCTACTTTCTTAAACAAAATTCCCTTATATATCTGGAAATGTGTATTATACTCTGACCCATTTATATCTGCCTCTAAACTAGCTATTATCTTACCTAATTTATTTTCTGATCTTTATATGTTTTTAATTTCCCTTAATTCTTCCCCGAAAATTCTATCTTCCCTGGTTAATCGAAAAATTTCTATTTCTTTCAGATCTCTACCTGTCTTATTATCTATAGTATCTACCCTGGACAGAGTGTCCGGTACTTTATTATCTGACCCCTTAATATATTCCCAAGAAAAATGATATTCTTGTAATGCTAGCACCCACCTGGTTAATCTGCTATGCATCAGCTTACATGTGTTTAGAAATGATAAGGCCTTATGATCGGTCCGGATGACTGTTTGGTTTCCTAGCAGGTAAGTGCGGAATTTCTTCACCGCAAAGGCGATGCTCAGCAATTCCTTCTCTGTCGTGGTGTAGTTCTTTGCCGCCAATAAGGTTCTGCTGGCAAAAGCGATGGTCCGGTGCTCCTGATCCTCACCCTCCTGGTAAAGTTCTGCGCCGAGGGCTATGTTGCTGGCATCCGTCTGTAAATAAAACTTTTTCTGAAAATCGGGGTGATTCATCATTGTCATGTCTATAAATTTCTTTTTAATTTCATTGAAAACAATTCTCTCCTCCTCTCCCCATCTCCATTGTTTATTCTTTTGTAAGACCGCACTTAATTTAGAGGTAATATGCGCATAATTTCTCTGAAATTTTCTATAAAAATTGCATAATCCTAAAAAGCTCTGCAACTGTTTTTTGGTTCTGGAAAATGTATTGTCACCGGACAAAAGGCTTGCCGCATGACAAATGGCGCCAATCGTACACTCTAGTGTTTTTGGTGGCCCTAAAAAGGACCTGGTGGCGAGAAAGCTGATGTTGGTAGTGCCGCGCTAAGATGTTCGGCGACCGCGCCTGCTGTTCGTGGCGTACTACAGTCCTCCTCTTCTTTCGGCACCGGTTGTAGAGTCGGCTGCCGGCCCAGCGAAATCCATCGCTGGCGCGGAACGGGAGTGCGAAGACGCAAGAACAGCGGCGGTTCTATTCTTCGACTGTTCCTTCCGGCTGACTCCGCCTCGATGTCGTCCGAGAGAGGAGAGGAGATGAAGTGCGTCCGATGGCGTGGCGATGAAGTGTGCGCAAAATTTTCTGCCGGCCCGGGTTTTATTAACCAATCGGGATCGCTGATTGGCTCGCTGCGAACACGTAGTTGGTCACGTCTCGGCGGCTGCTGATCCCTGATTGGCTCGCCTCGTATTCTTCAGGTGTCACGCGCCGTGTTGCTGGTACCGGAGAGCAGACGTAATGAATCGCTGTTGCCACAACTCCCCCGGGTCTTGAATGCTCTCCGGTAGCCTGCCTACTGCTCTTCTCCAGATGGTGTGGAGGTGTCAGTTGGGCGCCATGTTGATTGGTGTGCCGGCTGGTAGCTCGCTGGCGTGGCTGGATCTTGCATCCGCAAGATGATCGTGGCCCCACGTTGGGCGCCACTTGTCACTGGACAAAAGGCTTGCCGCATGACAAATGGCGCCAATCGTACACGCTAGTGTTTTTGGTGGCCCTAAAAAGGACCTTGTGGCGAGAAGGCTGATGTTGGTTGTGCCGCGCTAAGATGTTCGGCGGCTGCGCCCGCTGTTCGTGGCGTACTACAGTCCTCCTCTTCTTCCAACACCGGTTGTAGAGTCGGCTGCCGGCCCAGCGAAATCCATCGCTGGCGCGGAACTGGAGAGCGAAGACGCAAGAACGCCGGTTCTATTCTTCGGCCGTTCCTTCCGCTGACTCCGCGCCGATGTCGTCCGAGAGAGGTGAGGTTGAAGAGCGTCCGATGGCGTGGCGATGAAGAGTGCGCAAAATTTTCTGCCGGCCCGGGTTTTATTAACTAACCGGGATCGCTGATTCGCTAGCTCCGAACACGCAGTTGGTCACGTCTCGGCGGCTGCTGATGCCGGATTGGCTCACCTTGTCCACCGCTGGTATCGGAGAGCAGATGTTCGCATACCGCTGCCGTCACAGTATGATGGCTTCTACTTTGTCTGGGTTTGCTAAAATACCCTCTGGAGTGATAATAAAACCTAAAAAGTGTATCTCAGTTTGTAAAAATTTTGATTTCTCCCAATTAACAGTTAATCCCCCTTGTTGCAATTTATTAGAACGTACTCTATGTGCTCTAAGTGTTCAGAGAATGTTCTTGATGCTATTAGTATGTCGTCAACATATACAGTTATAAAATCTAAATCCTTGGGTTGTAAAATCATATCTAAGCATTTTATAAAAGTGGCTACGCTACTGTTTAGTCCAAATGGCAGATGCTTAAATTGATAGTTCTTACCATTGGAAAGAAATGCAGTAAATTTCCGGCTCTCTGGCGCTAATGGAACTTGCCAGTAGCCTGCTGTTAAATCTAAGGACGTCATATATCTGACTCCACTAAACTTTTGAAAAATTTCGTTCATGGCTTCCGGTGACTCCCAGTCAGGTATTATAATCTGATTAAATTTTCTGGCGTCTAAACACAATCTTACCTTTCCATCCTTTTTGATGACCATTACCACTGGATTAGAGTAAGGCGATATGGATCTTTCAATGATGTCCCCTTCCATCATGCGGTCCAACTCTTCTTGAACGGCTCTCCTCTTCGAAAATGGCACTGGATAACTTCTCTGCATGTAGGGTGAGTGTTCTCGAATCTTCAACTCGCATACGTAGTCCCTGGCTTTTCCAGGCAACTCAGCAAACACATTTCTAAAACGTTCAATAACTGCCCACAACTCCTGTCGTTGGGGACTCCCTACAACTCCACCCTCATTAAAAAATGTATCTGCCCTAGTTTCCCATACTCTCTCATCATTCTCTATGCTCTCACTCTCATGACATACATTCACTCTTGTTTCTATAATTCCCTCGCCTACTCGGTTTTGTATCATCTTTACACCCATAACCCTAACCTTATCTAACACCCTCTTAAAATCTACCCTGACTGGCTCATGCCCCCTATTAAATTCTACTATTCTCTGGTTAAAATCAATTACTGCTTTGTTTCTCTCCAAAAAATCATTCCCCAGAATTATATCTAAATTCAAACCCTTAACTACTAGAAAAGTATTCTCAAATTCTGTTTCATTGATGTATATGTTTAATTGTACTTGTTTAGTGACTCGTTTACTTCGTACTCCAGTCACCCCCACTACTGTTACTCCCGCAACTGGTAATGATGGAATATTCTTATTTACCCTTTGTAATTCACCCAGTACATTCTCTGAAACTACTGATATCTCGCTACCTGTATCAATCAATGTTTTATAATCCTTACCTTCTATGGTTACAAATACCTCCGTCAGTCCCGTTTTGGTTTCTGTCATTTCGGCAGCGTCCTCCTCCAGTAACTCCTCCGCCATGTCTCTGATAATTATGTTGCTGTGGTAGTTACACTCCTCTTTGACCCCCAGGTTCTCCTCCAACAATGGATGGGCCCGGTTCCCCATTGTCTCTTCTAGTTTCCCGTGGATGGACCTGCTACTGCCTGGTTGTATCCACCTCTGCCTCTGTTTCCACTTCCATTTCCCCTCGGTGCTCCTCTAGTGTTCTCGCCTCCTCCCTGCGGTTGATTCTGTGGCTGATACGTTCTCCCGCTGCGTTGACATTCTCTCGGTTTGTGACATCTAAAACATGTGGTTCTTATTGAATAGTTATCAACATTACAGTCGGCGCATCTCCAACCCTCGCCTCGATTATCATTATTTCCCCCACGTGCCCCTCTGTGAAAGTTTGGCGTCCCCCGGGCTTGATTATAATTTCCATTTATATGTGTTACTGGGGTGTTTATCCGCCTACTCATATCACGTTCCCGTATATTTTGAAAAATATCCAATATTTTCTCTAGTTCCGTAATCTCTAGAATCTCGCGGGTCATTAGCGTAATCTGTATTTCTCTAGGCAAATGCTTACTTATGTGACGGACAAATGACCGAAACGGTAATGGTGGCTCGAAATATTTGGCCTCATTGTATAATCGCATTACGTACATGGTTACGTTGCCCCCTTGGGTCCCAAAATTACCTGGTCCCATAATTTTACTCCGCAATATTTCTTGTTCTTCTTCCGACCAATATTTCTCTCTAAAGGCCGTCTCAAAACTCTGATAATTTACCCACTCTACTTTATGTACCTCCGCCCATACCGCGGAATTTCCTCTAAAACACTTCATTATTTTCAAAACTGTACTTCCCAACTACTTCTACAAAACTGATTAAATTCTTTGACTTTATTTAAAAACTGCATAGGGTGTACCCCCCTGTTTTCACAATTAAACAATTCCAAATCAATATCGCTATTCATATCTTTAGTAATAACTATTTGTTCAGCAACACTATTAAGTTTTTTATTTATGACTACATTCAATTCATCTTTAACATTGACTATGCTCTGCTCCATTGCTATAAATTTATTATTATTATTTAAACACTCAACTTGTACATTACGCTTATCTAGAATATTCACTGTATTTTGTATAGCTTGTATCTCTGTTTTGCAATTGCTTTCGATTTCATTGATTTTGAAATTGGTATTAGTTTCACATGTTTCGATCTTATCAACTACACAATTAAACTTGTACTCACTACTAGCATTACATTCATTTATTTTACGTTCAAAATTTTCAGTTACTTCCTGTATTTGTTTATCGATTTTTTCTACCACACTACTCTCTATTTCATCAATTCTGTTATTCATACCTTTTAATGAATGACTCAAATTTTCGTTTAATTCATATTTCAATTCGTTAAAACTACTTTCACATTTAATTTTGACCTCATTAATATCAAATTTAAGTTCGTTAAACTGTCTACTCTGTTCCTCAAATTTATTATTCTGTTCATTGAATTTAATATTAATATCCCCTCTTAGTTCACTGAAATTATTATTCATCATATTGTACAATCGTGTTAGCATATTGTCCTCATCGGACTTCTTATTTTGGTTGACTGAAATAGGTGTCGATTGATGTTCGACATCTTTCATTATTTTTGATTCGGTTATTTATACATTACTGTCTGTGAAGCTGACTTCTTCATTACTTTCCCTCGTTAACAGTGACAGTTCAGTTGACATATTTTCATTACTTTCGTTCATTACTTTACATTCGGCTTTATCGCCTACAATTACATCAACTTCATTTTCGTTAGTGGCCATCTCTTATTCTTTATAATTTATACTTATTAATTTACTTCAATTAATTTAATTTATTATAACACAATTTCAATCTTATATTCAATATTTTTTCATCTTGTATGTCTTAGTTAAGTATACTACATATCGTTTAACCTGTACATAATTTGCGCCCTTTTACGTAATTTTTACGTACTGTCATTTAACCGTTCAACCATACTTGCATTTCTGTAGGTGTAGTTTTTATTTTTTAATTTTAATTTATAAAAACTGTCCCTGTTCGGGCACCAAATGTGATGTTTATTACCTTATTAATATATTTAACATCATAAAATATTTATAACTACTTTCAAACTTACCTCGTGTTGCCCTCTTAACCCAGAATTCGTCACACAAACGTTGAGATGCAAGTATGATTATAGGTTGTGTTAATAACAGACGCAACTCGCATTTATAAAGAGAAACAAATTGAACTTTATTTTATTCTTTAAATTTTTTAAACTTCAAATTATTGTTTGTTCCTTTCTTTGCCTCTTAACTCAAGCGGTTACTTCTTGCCAAATTTTAAAATACATAAAACTTTTTAATAAGATTTATGACATGATTGGATATATTACAATATTACAATTAACATCTTACCTTACATTGGCAGCCCAGCCTGCTCATACACACATTCATTCCATTACAAAAACAAAAACCCCCTCTTTATTTATTCAAAACATTATTTCATACATTATGCAATACCCGTGGGGTTTCTCCGAACTCGTGGCTTCTCACTTGTAAATTTAGTTGTAGGTCCGAAATAGTTTATATTTTACTCTTCTTCTGTCGAAACTATATGCACTTCTTCATTTTGACTAACTGCACTCACTTTTACTTGATATTGGAAATTTATTAATGAGCCCTGTTTGGCCGGCTGCCTGTGCAGGCGAGCGTCAGTGAGGTACTGGGCAGAGCGTTCACCAAATCCCCTCCACTTACATTTCTTGTACAAGGCGGAAACCAATGCCTGGTACTTTAAAGTCATAGCTGTGGCACATTTAACAAGTGCAAACTCCCGTGTGCTGGACGTTGGCAAAATTACACTGCCACTGGTTTACGTCACTGGAGTAGGCGTGACCTACAATTGTGTTTCCGTCACCTCTGAAGCGCGTGGCAAAAAATATTGTCTCTGGGCCATATTGCTTTACTAACTCGGCGTCGTTTAGGTGCTCCGCAGATGTTGGTGCGTTAGGGCGCAATACACCGTACTACAATTCTAAGAATTGCACTGTTGTGTGCAATATGACACATTCCATTGTAATTGCTTCATCACAGCTCCTTTGTTCGCTACGATTTAGATTCACCATGTAACTGGCCACGCATATGAAATGAATTGTTACAAATATTTAATAAAATAAAACCCCTCCCTTTTGCCCCGTTACAGACTGACTCCTTGATTGTAAGATATTGGTTAAACTCTTTACCGTACAAACTTAAGCCATTGAAAGCAATCGGGTGACTGGCATTAGTGAATGTTTGACCCTGTCATCTTGACAACTTATTCTTTTTCATTTGAATCCTGTTGACTGCGTGTCATGAGGCCTTTTGGTCGAAACTGTTGTTGATCATCATTTGTGGTGACCTGGTCCTCCATTCCTTCTTAAAGACCAGTCTGCTCGACCATCATTTTATCTTCTACTGAGGAATTATAATGATGATCCAGAACTCAGACCTGATTATCAGTCTTGCATGACTGCAGTTTCATCTGCCTTTTGTCCAGACATTTTGTCCTGGCCTCATTTGGTGGGAGTCTTTAGTGTATACATAAAAGTTCCAATCAGGGACTGTAGACTATAGTATTGCCAATCACCCTCAGGCAGCTGGCCATTAAAAACATTTGCCAATACGTTCAGGTTTATTGCTTTTCTGCTGAACTGCAGGATATTCTGGTCATATAACTCGCTCGGGAATCCAACAGCTGCACCTTTGTTGATGAGTTTTGGTGTGGTGTCGAGTTAATGATGAAGAGTTAATAATTATATGCCTATGTCTCAGGCCATTAGGAGGTGTCTTATTCACTGCACTGTTTGTTTTCAAGTCCACCCATTGTACTCTTTGATGAGGGACTGCTAGTTTTGTCTTGAAACTCAGTGATGTATTAAATAAGCAACCAGCGGCTGGCTGAGTTCAGTTTGGACCAGCGATACTACAGTGCGGTTTGTTTTATTTGCAATTTTTCCTTCATATACAAAATAGTTACATACAAAGGACCTATAGGGGGTAAAAAAATACCCGTACATAGGTTTGTCCTACATAAATATTTTAAAATAAAATTCAAAAATACAACCGTTGTAAATATTAACAAAATATGAGAGTTACATCACCAGTCTATACTAATATAGTTCAAATAGTAAAGCATTAAATTTATATGAGATTCTGTAATGGGACAGTTTTGAGGGGTTTTATTTTTATTGCAATTATAAATGTAACACCAAATTTACTCAAACAGGGCCTCAGTTTGAAACAAGAAGTATTCTTTGCCGGGGCACCGAGTCGAATATTTTGTCAGTGCCCTGCAATGAGCACTGCTCCTTGAGGCGTTGGAATGCGAACCTGTGCGCGGATGATTGCGTTTTCCGTTGGAAAAAAGCACAAACTTTGTGGCGAGCCCCAAGACAGAACAAAACTACCTAAACTCGCTCAACAAGTGGTATCACATGACGACTAATTGACCATGTCATGTGATTTTAACAACGAATCACAGGGCAAGCTGGTGAACATGGAGCGGAAGTGACCATTACCGACGCTTAGGGTAGCGTCAGGCAGTCGACTTACAACTCCTGACCGTACGGTCATATAAAACATTGCTCGAGCAAATTAGGGTCGGCAGACCAGTAAATCTTGCTATTTTAATTTAAAATAACAGTCAGTCATGTTATAGTGATCGAACAGAAGTAACCGGCAAATAATAACATTCTAAACTCGGAGTGTGTCAGCAGAATCAAGTGTTAACAGTGATGGCGTAACCACGTGGATGAAGGGATGAGTACCTAATTTAAGCAGTTTGAACAGACTAAATATTTCAATTTTAATTAATTTCAATTCACCAATATTAATTATGAAAATTCAATAAAAAAGCGCTTTATGGTATAAAAAGTATGAGTAATGATTGAGTGCGTGAGCAAGCTGGGTTGCTTTACAATAGATATGGTCTAGTTTAATAAATAGGGTTAAGTATATTTCACAATCTATTTTCAATGTAACGTAAAAGAAAGACGAAATTGTTGATGTGGGAGTTATGGTAGTATTTGATGGCAAAGTAAGATGAAATAAAAATGTGTTAAGTGAATATATAAACATGCATTTGTCAATTGCATTCCCTGTTTTTCTCTGCTAAGTACACCAGACGACACTTTGGTCAATTACCAATAAAGGTAGGTAATACAATATTTTAAACTTTTAATTCATGTGTACTACTTCAATTCATATACACAACATCAACCAGATATAGCAATATGTTAATCACAATAATTATTAAATTTGTACAGACACCATTTATTCCATTATTCAGTCTATAACAAAATTTCTGATTTTATCTTTTAACTTCTTTTTTAACAGTTTATTACTAACGCCCAAACCTTTTAAGATATATCGGTAGTTCATTGAAGTACTTTATTGCATAATAAACATAACTCCTTTGGCCAATTGTCAATATGTGTTTAGGCAGTGGGATACTTTTGTAGCGTGTGTTATTAGAATTTCGAGTAAATTCGTCCTCAAGTTTATCATACTGATATATTATGGCTTTAAGAACAAAAACTTGTTTGAGATTGAGTGGTCTGTCCTGATCTTGTTCTTCCACTCCAATTATTTTTAATAATCTATTTTGAAGTCTAAGCAGTGGTCTGAAGGATGTATCATAAAGACCACCCCAGGCCACAATACCATAAACTGCAATACTATGGAAAAGCCCGTAGTATATTTGAATCATCTGTTTTCTAGATAATATTTGCCGGAGTCTGTAAAAAACATATACTAGATATTTGGTCTTATTAACTACATTATTGACATGCAAATCCCACTTAATATTATAATCATATGTAACACCTAGATATTTACAGCTAACGACTCTCTTCAACCGACCACCATTCAAAAAAACATCCAATTCATCAGGAACAGAGTCTTTATAATTGCCAAAAGTGACATAAACAGACTTGTTTATATTAAGTATAAGTTTATTTTGATAAAGCCATGAAAAAATAGAGTCAAGTTTATCTGACACATGAACTGAAAGTTCCCTCCATGAGTGCCCATTCATTGGGACAGCTGTATCATCAGCATATGCAATCAATTCTTGGTGTATTTCTAATAAATCATTTATGAAGAATAAAAACAGTAATGGACCAAGAATAGATCCCTGAGGAACTCCTAAATTGGTATAGACTGGTTTACTTTTAACACCATTGACCTTAACAACTTGAACTCTGTCTTGTAAGTAACTTTTAATAAGAGTTAAAACTGTACCCCTTATACCCATATTATGTAGTTTGGACAGAAGGATTTGATAATCAACAGTATCAAAAGCTTTTGAATAGTCAAGAAAAACAACTAGTGTCAGACTGCTGTGGCAGAGACTGTCATATATAAACTTGTTTAACAGGGCAAGAGCATCATCAGTTCCTCTACTTCTCAGAAAACCAAACTGTTTAGCACTTATTAGTTTATGCTTCATAGCAAAATCATACAGTCTTGAAAAAATAACCTTTTCAAAACTTTTGTTAGATTTTATATTAAAGCTATGGGTCTATAATTGTTGACTTGTTTTTTTGAACCATCCTTATATACTGGACAAATTTTAGCAGTTTGTAGTGGTTGTTATTTTGATACTTACTGTGAAACTGTAATAAGATGATATATTGCATTTGTGGTCACAGCCAGAGTCACCATGATTAAAATTGGAAACTGCTGGGCTGTGGTCTATTGCTCACAACATGATTCATATTTTTTTAAATATTTCAGCCACCCATCAGAGGCCGTATTCAGTAGAAATGCGTTCAGTAAAAGACGGTAGTCCAAATGCACTTTAGGCAAAGATGATATAAGCAATAAGTTACCATGAAACTGAGGTTCCCTATATAACTTTTAGTCAGCTAGGCAAATCAATCACAAAGCAGTAAACTGTTTTGGTATCAAACCAAACCAATAGCAAACCAGCTTCACCCTGATAGGCTCGGTAAAGCAGCATGCCAGATGCTATTTAAACCCACGTTTTTGCCCCACTGGTTCATTGGAGAAGGCCAAGTAATTAGGCTTGTGTTTCTAGCGACAGTTCACTTCCAACTCGCCCATGGAGTAGTACTTCTATGAGCAGTTTAAAATGAAGTTGAAGACTTGTTGTCTCTTCTGATCATTGCGGAGCCTGAACCCATCTCTAGGAAAGATGTCTCAGATCAGCTCACTGAACTCTGAACAAGAAAGGCTCCTGGCCCAGATGGTGTTTCAAACACCATTCTCACTCGATTCAGCTTCCAGAGTCAGGAATCCTTTTCTTGGTCGCGCTGTTTAACATGACAGCCTCCTGTCAGCGACTTCAAATGTACTTGAACGTCTCGTGCAGCAGTGAGTACAAGACCATCTTAGAAACTTTCACATACTGGTCTCTGAACAGTTCACCTTCTATGTGGGGCCGATGAGACTTGGTGAAATAAATAACAGACACCAGGTGTTGGAAAGAGCAGACCATTGGCTGTGGCTGTTTCCTAGATGTGGAAAAGGGCTTTGATAGTGTCTGGCACAACGGGATCTTATTCAAGCTCCGGGAAATCCAGCTCCCAGATTACTACATTCGTTTGATTGCTAGCTTTCTGATGGAGAGGACCTTACTAGACAACTCTTTCTCTTCTGAGGGTTGTACCTTAAAGTAGCATCATAGGGCCTCTTCTGTTTCAGTCTATGTCAACAATGTACCTAGAGGGCTTGGAGTCCAGTGTGCCCTGTTTGCCGACTAGACGGCAGTTTATATAATCAGCAGAATGCTGACAGGGTGATTGGATGATTTCAGCATGAACTCAATGCGTTTTTGGCCTGGACAGATAACTATAAAGTTGTCAAGAGCTCTGCGGTGCTATTCTCCAAGTGCCAGAAGGAGCCGCGAGGACGAGTGAGAATCAGCAGGACGTGCTTGTTAAGTACCTCAGAGTTCACCTTGCTCGTCGGCTCACCTGGTGTACCCATGCCTAGACAGTCAGAACTAGAGCATCAGCTCGTCTGGGCTGTATGTTCCCAATACTTGCCAACAAGGCTATGACCCATAAGCTAGGTAAGTTGATTGTCAATGCGTATCGGTTGCCAATCATCACATATACTGCCCCCATATGGGGTTACCTTACCACTGTTCATAAAAGAAAGCTGCAAAGCGTTCTCGACAGGGGGCTTTGGCTAGCAGCCAAAGTTCCCCATCGGTTCCCTTCTCGTCTTTTGATAAGTGTACTCTGTGTCCACTCCTTGGATAACACAGTGGCATCTTGCATGTAAATTTTATGTCTGAGTGGCAAGAACCAAGACAAATCCCCTTGTAGCCAGCAGGTACCGTATGTGACCAGGTGATTCTTGGAAACGGACTCGGCAAATACTGTACTAGAGTGCTGCATGAGCAGATGCATTGTTCTGATGAAGAATGAAACCATTTTTCCTCAGTTCTGGTAGGTTTTTTCTTACTCTTTCTTTCAGCTTTGTTAAAACAGCCTTTTAAGAATGCTGGTTTATTGTTGTAACTTCTGGGGGGGGGGGGGGGAAAACTTGCTTTATTCTTGGTGATATCCAGTGCTTGACTGTCATTTTATCTCATTATCATACAGGAAGATCCTGGCTTTGTCAAAAATTATTTTTTTTTTAAAAGGGTGGGGTCAGCAACATGTTGCTGCAGCATGTCAGCACAAATTTCTTTGCAGTGTTCTTTTTCCTCTAGTGTGAGAATCCGAGGGACCACCTTGGCACAAACTTTTTTCATGTTGAGATCCTCTCGCAAAATTTTCTACGCAGTGTCTTTGCCAATGTTCATTCATTCATTGCCAATTGTGCTCTCATTCATTAGTCTTTTCGAGCAATGTAGATAATTCTAGATAATTTTTTCTACATTTTTTTTTCTTGAAGTGGAAGTCATCTAGGGTGTTTGTCACCTTCCTGGCTTTGATGTCCCTAGAAAATCTTTTGTATCACTCAAACACGCATTCATAAGACAAACAGGCTTCTTCCCCATAAGCCTCAGTAAGATTTGAAAACATTCCGTTGGTGTTTTGTTCAGTTTTAATAAAAAAAATTTAATTGATACTTGGCTCAACTTTTAAACTTAGCATTATTTCACTTCATAACAGAAAACACAACTCCACTAAAAAATGACTCACAATGAACTGAACAGCTGAGAGTGTTGATATTTGTCGTGCAGGTTCAGACACTACCAAGGTCTCCACAAAGAGTTCCCAGTCAGTTCTCAGTCGCTTTCTCTAAGAGGTAGAAACACTGCCTCATTATTTAATAGACATTTTCATCATATTATAATCCTGTGAATATTGTAATGCTTCTCTGCCTAGTAAGAACATGTGTCAATCGAATAGAATGAAAAATGAGTTGACATTGCTCTGTAGATAACATAGTACATACTGGGTATGAACTGAACTCGATTTTCTAGTTTTATGATACCTGTATTGTTTGTCGATGAAACAAGTATGGGTTAACTGTAGCACTGTATTAATATTGTACTGTGTAAGATTTATGTGTAAAGTTATGTCGATAAATAAGATGTCTCTGACCCTAATTGTACCTAAAAATTATTATAGGTAAGCCAAAAGATTTACCAAACTCGTTGTTTTCAAAAATGTATAATATTGTTCTTGCATAGAGTCTTTACTGTCACAAAAAGTATTACCATCAATGGTTGTTTTGAAAACAGTGCCATATGTATTTTGAAAAGTTTGGTGGCTTTGCATATAATAAATTTTGAACACGCACTACATAAAAAATTTACATGCATAACAACAAATATTGTTAATGTGAAAAATGAAACAAAAAATGATACCGATATTA
Organism: Magicicada septendecula; assembly: GCA_034769895.1. Taxonomy (NCBI): domain Eukaryota; kingdom Metazoa; phylum Arthropoda; class Insecta; order Hemiptera; family Cicadidae; genus Magicicada; species Magicicada septendecula. Next base: position 195,795,273 of record CM068370.1, on the reverse strand, counting down.
CTAGATCCTATTAATTTATTAGATATCCCCTATAGGCCCTACCTATAAAAACATAAATTTTTAACAATATACAACAAATTTGTACTGTATAATATACAACATATATGAGCAGGTAGGTTGCTGGATTTCAAAATATTTTAGATTAAGAAGATTTTTAAACTATTTTTTTTACTATAAAATGGATTTACTTGTGTAATTATATAATAATCATGATTAAATATTGTAACTAGCCATGTTTGTGGGGTTTTAAAATATTTAAAGTTTTAATGTTATTTAGTGTTAAACGTGTCAAAATGTATCTTCTCAGTCGTGTATGGGTAAACCGTATTTTGCTCTGCTGCATTCAAATGTTGCCGCCTCGCCACCTGATTGGCGCACAGCTTTCTGCAGTATGACCCAGCTTGCGTCTCGCTTTAATGCCTTCACTTCAATAATTATTAGTCGTTATTCTAAATTAACTGAATCAAACATACAGAATTGCAGATTGAGAACATTTATTAATCCTTTAGAATATTTCACTTGATTTATTATACATCAAAATTTGTTTTCTGCACCGGCTATTACAATTGTGCGGTTGGTATTGGCTCAGTTCAGTTTGTATAAAATCCGTCAGTAATGTTAGTTTACAGTAAATATATCGTTTTATCTCAGGGGTGTTAAGTCCTTTCGGCTACAGAAATATATACTTACGGCTAACACACACAAAGTTATAACAATTCTTAAGACTAATTACATAAATAAATCGATATCTCATTACATTTAATTAAGTAATCACCAATGAAAACTTGTAAAGCAATTTTGGGTTAGGTTTCGTTGTCAAAGTTCAGTTATCGAAAGGTTCATCAATTATTTTGTTATATTTTACTTTCTTAATAATTGTTAATTGATTAAAGTTAAATAGTGAATTTAAATAAGCATTTATTTTGACTCGGAATAGTGATCAGCGATTTGAAATAGTTATATTTAATTCAGACCAAAAATAGTGAATTCGATTTAAGGGATAATGTTTATACTCATCGGTTAATTGTTGCTGAAGATCCTGATGTCGTCTTCTTCTATGGATAACTCCTGGGCTGTCGTCTTCTTCTACTCTCCCGTCGTCTGTTTCCCTCGTCTCGGCGCTTCTCCTCGCTGACTCAGGCCTCGTATTTCTTCAGTTGATGTCGTCTTCTTCTTTCAGGATGTTCTACTGATCTTCATTTAGTGTCCGTGGTCGTCTCTCTTCGTCACGGCGTCGTTTCGTCTTCTTCGGATCACTACGGTTTGTTATTTAATTTTTTATAAATAAAGTTTCGTTCAGGATTCCCTGTACTGTTGTCATTGTCTTCCACTGGTTTTAATTAGTTTCGAAATTACTTGAAGAATAACAATTTTAATTTTAATATGAGAGCTCCTCGGTCCACTCTCTGGCGTTGGATAATAATGACTACTGAAAATCTAACGGTTTTTTGGCATTATTTTTCTTGTTGGTATGGTTACTTAATAAATTATGCTAATTTTCATTGGTTATTAACTTAGGTCATTGTTATGATTTATCGTCTTTTTTCGTCTATTTTTACCAAAATATCTTCAACTGAAGATTACTACTTTATACTAATAGCTAGAGTTATTACATTAGCACCATTCTTCCTAATTTTTCATGATGAACATTTTGATATCCCTCATGCCCACTCTTGAATAGCTAATGACATTTTTACTATTTTCCATATTTATATCTTACATATATTTTATTCAAAATTAGTTGTTAATCACATACTTTGGTACTATGAATACTCACTTACATGGTTTAATCATTTGGCACATTCTGCCTTAACTTTGGATTATTATTTGTTCTCAAATTAATAAATTTATATTCAACAGTTTGGCCCAGAGCCTAGATTCCATTCTACTTCCATCTAACATTTCTTACTAACATTTCTGGTAATTCTAATACAATTTATAAACAAAACAAACAATAAACATCAGTATCCCTAATTCTAATTCTTACTATGAAATATTCCTTGTCAGGTTCTAGCCTGAAATAACTTTTAACTACTGTTATCTGCTTACCCTATAATTTACTCTATGCTATGATTTTCTGAACACTAACAAAACTCTTAATACTTACTTAAAGAAACTCTTATAATACTATTGACAAACTGTTCCTTGCATGATATGTCCTATCTACTATTCCCTTCACTTAAATACAGTGTCAGTCCTTCTTAATTTGCTATTCATTCTAATACCTTAACTCTTACCTTAATATATAATCCTGATATCTTATTACTTAAGTTAATAATATTACAATTAGTTCAATCTTACTTACTAACGCACAGTTTATCAAAAATTGTTTATCTGTTTAACATAGTTGGCTTACATAATATTTTGTTCTACACCCCCACTGCACTTTTCCTTTCATTAGAAAGTTTCTTTAATTACTACCCTGCTCACTTTGTTTCATTATTCTATACCTATAACTTCACTACTTATTTAGTTTTACACACACTTTTGGGCTTATTCACTTGTTTATTCAAGGGTTGTCTAATTACTTTATATCACTGTGTGATTATGGTCATGAATAACTAAGTTACCTCCAAATCACACTGATCACTTTTGGTCATCATTCTAATATTGCTTTTGTTTTGGCTCAAAGTATTGTTTATTGTCTTCGGCCATTATCATTACAAATGGTTTGGGGTATGGTTAGCTTCTAACCCCCTACATTATATTATACAAGTACATTCTTTTAAAAACAAGATACATGTGATACTATTACCCTCCATTAATCTTATTGTCCTAGTTACATCTCATATACTACAGACATCAATTCATTATTAAATTTACAATTTTCTGTTCACTTTTTTTGGGATGACTTGATTGTACTTAGGTTTTAAACTTCTTCTTCACTGTCTCTTGGTTCCTTTGTTTCTATCCGATCTATTGTGTCAAGTCACTGTCAGGTTAATAGTCATTTGTCATTTATTGGGTTACTGGGTTATTGATCTTTAAGTTTATAAGTTTTTGCCTCTTACTCTTATCTTCAGCTGTTTATTTTATAATTAAATACAATTGAATCTTCGCTACCTTATGTCATGTTACATAATGCATCGCCACCAAAATTGATTATTTCGAAACAAAGATTATTAGATTTTTTCTGAAATCATCAATATAGTTCATTTTATCAAGTTGTTATTATGCAGGAATTCATCCATCGCTACTTCTTCTGTATTCATTCTTTATTAAGTCATGGTTCATAATATAATAATTGGTATTATTTTCTTTCTTTATTATTCCCCTTTATGTTCTATTTCCCTAAAATTTTTCTTCTCTCTCCTTCATATAAATTGGTAATAGTCAGAGGGCACGTGTGGCTCTATTACTCTGCTATCCATTTATACACATTTTGAGTTCAGAGGCCTTGCCTATCTGCTCAATAACATATGTTGGACGTATCTCAACATAAAATCATCACATAATAATATTCCTAATAATTATAATAATAGTCGTTCATTTCCGACTCACATAATATTAATACAATAAAACACTTTTGGGATTAATTATTCTTTCTTTCATACAACTCATGACTTTTCATCTCAATAACTTATTTGGATTCCTTTGTTTTAAGCTTGTGGCGATATTTAATAGGCATTTTGTATTGTTTTATGAACTTATTTTATATGGTAGTGATTCTATTTGTCATCACTTTAATGCTCATTGATATTTAATTAACATTGCCGCTGGTTTTGGCTCCCTTATATTTTTTCATTGATAGTTCAGTTAATCTGCCAGTGTTATTTTTTATTTGATTGTTTTGGTCTCTTCTTTTGTGAAACATTAATTTTTATTTATCCCCTTTTTGTGATAGGATTGGTTAATGATGTTTTGTAGCGTCATCATTATTTGTGTAACATTGAATTATTTTATATCTCAATTTTTATGATATTTCATTATACATTTTCAAATTTACTTGTGTTTACACATTTTGTTTCACACTTGGTCGTAAGTTTAGCCTTACTTTGTTTTGAACTTAGCTTATCTTTCTTCTAAATTCCCTTTCATTTATAATAATAATAGTTCCAATCAAATACTTATTGTGAGTTGTGCTTACATTTATTTTTGCATTTTGATAATAGTTACTTACAAAATTCTCTTTAATTTTCTGACACTGGTTCATAATACTTTTTTAAAGAAGACTGGTTATAAGTCCCTTTTATCTTTTTAGTTGTGATTTCACTTATGACATAGGTATTATTTTTATTATCTTTCAATATGAGATAGGGTATTTATTTTATTATACAATGGACCCTGTTATATACACTCCTTTTTTCTTGTAAGTTAATCTTCTCCTTTTTATACGTTAATTGGTTTGCATGGTCGTTTTACTTAAAATCAGTCCCATTTCTCAGTGTTCCTTCACACTTGGTTTAACCATGGTCCATGATTATATGATTTGCTCCTGTTCGGATTGCTGTCGTTTTCATAATGACTTCTGTTCGCGTCCACTTTCTTGCTATTATTCTGTATTTAAATGGTTCTGTCATAGAATTTTCACTGGTTTCCATTCCTATCTCCATCATTTCATTATTTTGTTTATACAACAAATAGGTCAATGCTATCTCCATTGTAGATGCTATCGTTGATATTGGATTATGCATGTCTATTAAGTGTCTTCTCCTTCTTATTCTGTTACACATTATTTTATAGTGATTCCTTTCTAAAGGTTCTAGTAAGTTCCTTCTATTATTTTTAAAATTCATTATTTCATCCTGGTCGTTAATTAGTACTTTAAACATCTCAAACAGTCCATTCTTCATCATCTCCAACTCTTCTCTGGTATTGATGAGTTTCCTTGGATGTATCTGTCTTACTTTCTTCATTTCCATAGTTTGGATATCCTCCTTGTGGTTGTTATTTTTACTTGCAGGTAATGGTATGCTATTGTCTTCTGTAGTTTTTATTTCCTTCCTACTATCTTCTATTTTCTTATTTCCCGGTTTCCTGTTCTCGTTCAATGTTTCTTTAATACCTTCAGAAACAATTTCTAGTGTTTCATTCGCCTTCTTGAAACCCTTATCTAATGTTTCCTTGATCTGATCGGTTTTGTAATTTGTTTCTTCCCATCTCTGATTCATCTCCGTTTTTGTCTGTTTTACTTCTTTACAATACGCTATTAATTGTCGTTGTATAGTTTCACTGTTACTATCGATTTTGTGGTTCAGTGTTTCTATATCTCTTTTCATTAGTCTCAAGGCTTCACTGGTTTTCTCATTACTTCTCTCTATCTTCTCACTAATCAATTTATTCTCCTCCTTCATTTTCTGTGTCAGGGTTTCATTTAATGCTTCGATATTTCCATGAATGGTCTTCCTTAAATCTTCTTTAGTGCTGTCCAATTTCTTCTCCATCTTCTCATTATTTTTGTCCATTTTTTCATCTTGTTTCTTGAAATTGTCATTTATTGTTCCGAACTGTTCCATCATAATTTTCATCAGATCGTCTAACTTCGTTCCTCCCGCAGTTCTTGTTAGTTCTGTCGGAGTTAATGTTTCCTCCCTTTGTGTGGGTTCCTCTATTTCCGCATGGGTTAACAACTCTTCTACATCTTCTACTGAAGTTATTTCCTTTTCCTCCATTCTGGCACCTTTCTCAATCTCCTTTTCTAATCTCCTTGCTTTCTCTTCCGCCTCCTTTTCGCGTAGCATCGCCTGGTATCTGGTGCCGTGTTCTGCCCGTTCCATTTCCGTAGTCGCCGCTAGAATCTGTAAAGTTTAAAGGTATGTTTCCCTAACTATTCTAGCCCTACTAGTTGGCGCGCCACTTTGTAATAAAACGTTTACGTGTGGTTTTAAAATATTTCAAGTTTTAATGTTATTTAGTGTTAAACGTGTCAAAATGTATCTTCTCAGTCGTGTACGGGTAAACCGTATTTTGCTCTGCTGCATTCAAATGTTGCCGCCTCGCCACCTGATTGGCGCACAGCTTTCTGCAGTATGACCCAGCTTGCGTCTCGCTTTAACGCCTTCACTTCAATAATTATTAGTCGTTATTCTAAATTAACTGAATCAAACATACAGAATTGCAGATTGAGAACATTTATTAATCCTTTAGAATATTTCACTTGATTTATTATACATCAAAATTTGTTTTCTGCACCGGCTATTACAATTGTGCGGTTGGTATTGGCTCAGTTCAGTTTGTATAAAATCCGTCAGTAATGTTAGTTTACAGTAAATATATTGTTTTATCTCAGGGGTGTTAAGTCCTTTCGGCTACAGAAATATATACTTACGGCTAACACACACAAAGTTGTAACAATTCTTAAGACTAATTACATAAATAAATCGATATCTCATTACATTTAATTAAGTAATCACCAATGAAAACTTGTAAAGCAATTTTGGGTTAGGTTTCGTTGTCAAACTTCAGTTATCGAAAGGTTCATCAATTATTTTGTTATATTTTACTTTCTTAATAATTGTTAATTGATTAAAGTTAAATAGTGAATTTAAATAAGCATTTATTTTGACTCGGAATAGTGATCAGCGATTTGAAATAGTTATATTTAATTCAGACCAAAAATAGTGAATTCGATTTAAGGGATAATGTTTATACTCATCGGTTAATTGTTGCTGAAGATCCTGATGTCGTCTTCTTCTATGGATAACTCCTGGGCTGTAGTCTTCTTCTACTCTCCCGTCGTCTGTTTCCCTCGTCTTGGCGCTTCTCCTCGCTGACTCAGGCCTCGTATTTCTTCAGTTGATGTCGTCTTCTTCTTTCAGGATGTTCCACTGATCTTCATTTAGTGTCCGTGGTCGTCTCTCTTCATCACGGCGTCGTTTCGTCTTCTTCGGATCACTACGGTTTGTTATTTAATTTTTTATAAATAAAGTTTCGTTCAGGATTCCCTGTACTGTTGTCATTGTCTTCCACTGGTTTTAATTAGTTTCGAAATTACTTGAAGAATAACAATTTTAATTTTAATATGAGAGCTCCTCGGTCCACTCTCTGGCGTTGGTTAATAATGACTACTGAAAATCTTTACGGTTTTTTGGCGTTATTTTTCTTGTTCCTATGGTTACTTAATAAATTATGCTAATTTTCATTGGTTATTAACTTAGGTCATTGTTATGATTTATCGTCTTTTTTCGTCTATTTTTACCAAAATATCTTCAACTGAAGATTACTACTTTATACTAATAGCTAGAGTTATTACATTAGCACCATTCTTCCTAATTTTTCATGATGAACATTTTGATATCCCTCATGCCCACTCTTGAATAGCTAATGACATTTTTACTATTTTCCATATTTATATCTTACATATATTTTATTCAAAATTAGTTGTTAATCACATACTTTGGTACTATGAATACTCACTTACATGGTTTAATCATTTGGCACATTCTTCCGTAACTTTGGATTATTATTTGTTCTCAAATTAATAAATTTATATTCAACAGTTTGGCCTAGAGCCTAGATTCCATTCTACTTCCATCTAACATTTCTGGTAATTCTAATACAATTTATAAACAAAACAAACAATAAACATCAGTATCCCTAATTCTAATTCTTACTATGAAATATTCCTTGTCAGGTTCTAGCCTGAAATAACTTTTAACTACTGTTCTCTGCTTACCCTATAATTTACTCTATGCTATGATTTTCTGAACACTAACAAAACTCTTAATACTTACTTAAAGAAACTCTTATAATACTATTGACAAACTGTTCCTTGCATGATATGTCCTATCTACTATTCCCTTCACTTAAATACAGTGTCAGTCCTTCTTAATTTGCTATTCATTCTAATACCTTAACTCTTACCTTAATATATAATCCTGATATCTTATTACTTAAGTTAATAATATTACAATTAGTTCAATCTTACTTACTAACGCACAGTTTATCAAAAATTGTTTATCTGTTTAACATAGTTGGCTTACATAATATTTTGTTCTACACCCGCACTGCACTTTTCCTTTCATTAGAAAGTTTCTTTAATTACTACCCTGCTCACTTTGTTTCATTATTCTATACCTATAACTTCACTACTTATTTAGTTTTACACACACTTTTGGGCTTATTCACTTGTTTATTCAAGGGTTGTCTAATTACTTTATATCACTGTGTGATTATGGTCATGAATAACTAAGTTACCTCCAAATCACACTGATCACTTTTGGTCATCATTCTAATATTGCTTTTGTTTTGGCTCAAAGTATTGTTTATTGTCTTCGGCCATTATCATTACAAATGGTTTGGGGTATGGTTAGCTTCTAACCCCCTACATTATATTATACAAGTACATTCTTTTAAAAACAAGATACATGTGATACTATTACCCTCCATTAATCTTATTGTCCTAGTTACATCTCATATACTACAGACATCAATTCATTATTAAATTTACAATTTTCTGTTCACTTTTTTTGGGATGACTTGATTGTACTTAGGTTTTAAACTTCTTCTTCACTGTCTCTTGGTTCCTTTGTTTCTATCCGATCTATTGTGTCAAGTCACTGTCAGGTTAATAGTCATTTGTCATTTATTGGGTTACTGGGTTATTGATCTTTAAGTTTATAAGTTTTTGCCTCTTACTCTTATCTTCAGCTGTTTATTTTATAATTAAATACAATTGAATCTTCGCTACCTTATGTCATGTTACATAATGCATCGCCACCAAAATTGATTATTTCGAAACAAAGATTATTAGATTTTTTCTGAAATCATCAATATAGTTCATTTTATCAAGTTGTTATTATTCAGGAATTCATCCATCGCTACTTCTTCTGTATTCATTCTTTATTAAGTCATGGTTCATAATATAATAATTGGTATTATTTTCTTTCTTTATTATTCCCCTTTATGTTCTATTTCCCTAAAATTTTTCTTCTCTCTCCTTCATATAAATTGGTAATAGTCAGAGGGCACGTGTGGCTCTATTACTCTGCTATCCATTTATACACATTTTGAGTTCAGAGGCCTTGCCTATCTGCTCAATAACATATGTTGGACGTATCTCAACATAAAATCATCACATAATAATATTCCTAATAATTATAATAATAGTCGTTCATTTCCGACTCACATAATATTAATACAATAAAACACTTTTGGGATTAATTATTCTTTCTTTCATACAACTCATGACTTTTCATCTCAATAACTTATTTGGATTCCTTTGTTTTAAGCTTGTGGCGATATTTAATAGGCATTTTGTATTGTTTTATGAACTTATTTTATATGGTAGTGATTCTATTTGTCATCACTTTAATGCTCATTGATATTTAATTAACATTGCCGCTGGTTTTGGCTCCCTTATATTTTTTCATTGATAGTTCAGTTAATCTGCCAGTGTTATTTTTTATTTGATTGTTTTGGTCTCTTCTTTTGTGAAACATTAATTTTTATTTATCCCCTTTTTGTGATAGGATTGGTTAATGATGTTTTGTAGCGTCATCATTATTTGTGTAACATTGAATTATTTTATATCTCAATTTTTATGATATTTCGTTATACATTTTCAAATTTACTTGTGTTTACACATTTTGTTTCACACTTGGTCGTAAGTTTAGCCTTACTTTGTTTTGAACTTAGCTTATCTTTCTTCTAAATTCCCTTTCATTTATAATAATAATAGTTCCAATCAAATACTTATTGTAAGTTGTGCTTACATTTATTTTTGAATTTTGATAATAGTTACTTACAAAATTCTCTTTAATTTTCTGACACTGGTTCATAATACTTTTTTAAAGAAGACTGGTTATAAGTCCCTTTTATCTTTTTAGTTGTGATTTCACTTATGACATAGGTATTATTTTTATTATCTTTCAATATGAGATAGGGTATTTATTTTATTATACAATGGACCCTGTTATATACACTCCTTTTTTCTTGTAAGTTAATCTTCTCCTTTTTATACGTTAATTGGTTTGCATGGTCGTTTTACTTAAAATCAGTCCCATTTCTCAGTGTTCCTTCACACTTGGTTTAACCATGGTCCATGATTATATGATTTGCTCCTGTTCGGATTGCTGTCGTTTTCATAATGACTTCTGTTCGTGTCCGCTTTCTTGCTATTATTCTGTATTTAAATGGTTCTGTCATAGAATTCTCACTGGTTTCCATTCCTACCTCCATCATTTCATTATTTTGTTTATACAACAAATAGGTCAATGCTATTTCCATTGTAGATGCTATCGTTGATATTGGATTATGCACGTCTATTAAGTGTCTTCTCCTTCTTATTCTGTTACACATTATTTTATAGTGATTCCTTTCTAAAGGTTCTAGTAAGTTCCTTCTATTATTTTTAAAATTCATTATTTCATCCTGGTCGTTAATTAGTACTTTAAACATCTCAAACAGTCCATTCTTCATCATCTCCAACTCTTCTCTGGTATTGATGAGTTTCCTTGGATGTATCTGTCTTACTTTCTTCATTTCCATAGTTTGGATATCCTCCTTGTGGTTGTTATTTTTACTTGCAGGTAATGGTATGCTATTGTCTTCTGTAGTTTTTATTTCCTTCCTACTATCTTCTATTTTCTTATTTCCCGGTTTCCTGTTCTCGTTCAATGTTTCTTTAATACCTTCAGAAACAATTTCTAGTGTTTCATTCGCCTTCTTGAAACCCTTATCTAATGTTTCCTTGATCTGATCGGTTTTGTAATTTGTTTCTTCCCATCTCTGATTCATCTCCGTTTTTGTCTGTTTTACTTCTTTACAATACGCTATTAATTGTCGTTGTATAGTTTCACTGTTACTATCGATTTTGTGGTTCAGTGTTTCTATATCTCTTTTCATTAGTCTCAAGGCTTCACTGGTTTTCTCATTACTTCTCTCTATCTTCTCACTAATCAATTTATTCTCCTCCTTCATTTTCTGTGTCAGGGTTTCATTTAATGCTTCGATATTTCCATGAATGGTCTTCCTTAAATCTTCTTTAGTGCTGTCCAATTTCTTCTCCATCTTCTCATTATTTTTGTCCATTTTTTCATCTTGTTTCTTGAAATTGTCATTTATTGTTCCGAACTGTTCCATCATAATTTTCATCAGATCGTCTAACTTCGTTCCTCCCGCAGTTCTTGTTAGTTCTGTCGGAGTTAATGTTTCCTCCCTTTGTGTGGGTTCCTCTATTTCCGCATGGGTTAACAACTCTTCTACATCTTCTACTGAAGTTATTTCCTTTTCCTCCATTCTGGCACCTTTCTCAATCTCCTTTTCTAATCTCCTTGCTTTCTCTTCCGCCTCCTTTTCGCGTAGCATCGCCTGGTATCTGGTGCCGTGTTCTGCCCGTTCCATTTCCGTAGTCGCCGCTAGAATCTGTAAAGTTTAAAGGTATGTTTCCCTAACTATTCTAGCCCTACTAGTTGGCGCGCCACTTTGTAATAAAACGTTTACGTGTGGTTTTAAAATATTTCAAGTTTTAATGTTATTTAGTGTTAAACGTGTCAAAATGTATCTTCTCAGTCGTGTACGGGTAAACCGTATTTTGCTCTGCTGCATTCAAATGTTGCCGCCTCGCCACCTGATTGGCGCACAGCTTTCTGCAGTATGACCCAGCTTGCGTCTCGCTTTAACGCCTTCACTTCAATAATTATTAGTCGTTATTCTAAATTAACTGAATCAAACATACAGAATTGCAGATTGAGAACATTTATTAATCCTTTAGAATATTTCACTTGATTTATTATACATCAAAATTTGTTTTCTGCACCGGCTATTACAATTGTGCGGTTGGTATTGGCTCAGTTCAGTTTGTATAAAATCCGTCAGTAATGTTAGTTTACAGTAAATATATTGTTTTATCTCAGGGGTGTTAAGTCCTTTCGGCTACAGAAATATATACTTACGGCTAACACACACAAAGTTGTAACAATTCTTAAGACTAATTACATAAATAAATCGATATCTCATTACATTTAATTAAGTAATCACCAATGAAAACTTGTAAAGCAATTTTGGGTTAGGTTTCGTTGTCAAACTTCAGTTATCGAAAGGTTCATCAATTATTTTGTTATATTTTACTTTCTTAATAATTGTTAATTGATTAAAGTTAAATAGTGAATTTAAATAAGCATTTATTTTGACTCGGAATAGTGATCAGCGATTTGAAATAGTTATATTTAATTCAGACCAAAAATAGTGAATTCGATTTAAGGGATAATGTTTATACTCATCGGTTAATTGTTGCTGAAGATCCTGATGTCGTCTTCTTCTATGGATAACTCCTGGGCTGTAGTCTTCTTCTACTCTCCCGTCGTCTGTTTCCCTCGTCTTGGCGCTTCTCCTCGCTGACTCAGGCCTCGTATTTCTTCAGTTGATGTCGTCTTCTTCTTTCAGGATGTTCCACTGATCTTCATTTAGTGTCCGTGGTCGTCTCTCTTCATCACGGCGTCGTTTCGTCTTCTTCGGATCACTACGGTTTGTTATTTAATTTTTTATAAATAAAGTTTCGTTCAGGATTCCCTGTACTGTTGTCATTGTCTTCCACTGGTTTTAATTAGTTTCGAAATTACTTGAAGAATAACAATTTTAATTTTAATATGAGAGCTCCTCGGTCCACTCTCTGGCGTTGGTTAATAATGACTACTGAAAATCTTTACGGTTTTTTGGCGTTATTTTTCTTGTTCCTATGGTTACTTAATAAATTATGCTAATTTTCATTGGTTATTAACTTAGGTCATTGTTATGATTTATCGTCTTTTTTCGTCTATTTTTACCAAAATATCTTCAACTGAAGATTACTACTTTATACTAATAGCTAGAGTTATTACATTAGCACCATTCTTCCTAATTTTTCATGATGAACATTTTGATATCCCTCATGCCCACTCTTGAATAGCTAATGACATTTTTACTATTTTCCATATTTATATCTTACATATATTTTATTCAAAATTAGTTGTTAATCACATACTTTGGTACTATGAATACTCACTTACATGGTTTAATCATTTGGCACATTCTTCCGTAACTTTGGATTATTATTTGTTCTCAAATTAATAAATTTATATTCAACAGTTTGGCCTAGAGCCTAGATTCCATTCTACTTCCATCTAACATTTCTGGTAATTCTAATACAATTTATAAACAAAACAAACAATAAACATCAGTATCCCTAATTCTAATTCTTACTATGAAATATTCCTTGTCAGGTTCTAGCCTGAAATAACTTTTAACTACTGTTCTCTGCTTACCCTATAATTTACTCTATGCTATGATTTTCTGAACACTAACAAAACTCTTAATACTTACTTAAAGAAACTCTTATAATACTATTGACAAACTGTTCCTTGCATGATATGTCCTATCTACTATTCCCTTCACTTAAATACAGTGTCAGTCCTTCTTAATTTGCTATTCATTCTAATACCTTAACTCTTACCTTAATATATAATCCTGATATCTTCTTACTTAAGTTAATAATATTACAATTAGTTCAATCTTACTTACTAACGCACAGTTTATCAAAAATTGTTTATCTGTTTAACATAGTTGGCTTACATAATATTTTGTTCTACACCCGCACTGCACTTTTCCTTTCATTAGAAAGTTTCTTTAATTACTACCCTGCTCACTTTGTTTCATTATTCTATACCTATAACTTCACTACTTATTTAGTTTTACACACACTTTTGGGCTTATTCACTTGTTTATTCAAGGGTTGTCTAATTACTTTATATCACTGTGTGATTATGGTCATGAATAACTAAGTTACCTCCAAATCACACTGATCACTTTTGGTCATCATTCTAATATTGCTTTTGTTTTGGCTCAAAGTATTGTTTATTGTCTTCGGCCATTATCATTACAAATGGTTTGGGGTATGGTTAGCTTCTAACCCCCTACATTATATTATACAAGTACATTCTTTTAAAAACAAGATACATGTGATACTATTACCCTCCATTAATCTTATTGTCCTAGTTACATCTCATATACTACAGACATCAATTCATTATTAAATTTACAATTTTCTGTTCACTTTTTTTGGGATGACTTGATTGTACTTAGGTTTTAAACTTCTTCTTCACTGTCTCTTGGTTCCTTTGTTTCTATCCGATCTATTGTGTCAAGTCACTGTCAGGTTAATAGTCATTTGTCATTTATTGGGTTACTGGGTTATTGATCTTTAAGTTTATAAGTTTTTGCCTCTTACTCTTATCTTCAGCTGTTTATTTTATAATTAAATACAATTGAATCTTCGCTACCTTATGTCATGTTACATAATGCATCGCCACCAAAATTGATTATTTCGAAACAAAGATTATTAGATTTTTTCTGAAATCATCAATATAGTTCATTTTATCAAGTTGTTATTATTCAGGAATTCATCCATCGCTACTTCTTCTGTATTCATTCTTTATTAAGTCATGGTTCATAATATAATAATTGGTATTATTTTCTTTCTTTATTATTCCCCTTTATGTTCTATTTCCCTAAAATTTTTCTTCTCTCTCCTTCATATAAATTGGTAATAGTCAGAGGGCACGTGTGGCTCTATTACTCTGCTATCCATTTATACACATTTTGAGTTCAGAGGCCTTGCCTATCTGCTCAATAACATATGTTGGACGTATCTCAACATAAAATCATCACATAATAATATTCCTAATAATTATAATAATAGTCGTTCATTTCCGACTCACATAATATTAATACAATAAAACACTTTTGGGATTAATTATTCTTTCTTTCATACAACTCATGACTTTTCATCTCAATAACTTATTTGGATTCCTTTGTTTTAAGCTTGTGGCGATATTTAATAGGCATTTTGTATTGTTTTATGAACTTATTTTATATGGTAGTGATTCTATTTGTCATCACTTTAATGCTCATTGATATTTAATTAACATTGCCGCTGGTTTTGGCTCCCTTATATTTTTTCATTGATAGTTCAGTTAATCTGCCAGTGTTATTTTTTATTTGATTGTTTTGGTCTCTTCTTTTGTGAAACATTAATTTTTATTTATCCCCTTTTTGTGATAGGATTGGTTAATGATGTTTTGTAGCGTCATCATTATTTGTGTAACATTGAATTATTTTATATCTCAATTTTTATGATATTTCGTTATACATTTTCAAATTTACTTGTGTTTACACATTTTGTTTCACACTTGGTCGTAAGTTTAGCCTTACTTTGTTTTGAACTTAGCTTATCTTTCTTCTAAATTCCCTTTCATTTATAATAATAATAGTTCCAATCAAATACTTATTGTAAGTTGTGCTTACATTTATTTTTGAATTTTGATAATAGTTACTTACAAAATTCTCTTTAATTTTCTGACACTGGTTCATAATACTTTTTTAAAGAAGACTGGTTATAAGTCCCTTTTATCTTTTTAGTTGTGATTTCACTTATGACATAGGTATTATTTTTATTATCTTTCAATATGAGATAGGGTATTTATTTTATTATACAATGGACCCTGTTATATACACTCCTTTTTTCTTGTAAGTTAATCTTCTCCTTTTTATACGTTAATTGGTTTGCATGGTCGTTTTACTTAAAATCAGTCCCATTTCTCAGTGTTCCTTCACACTTGGTTTAACCATGGTCCATGATTATATGATTTGCTCCTGTTCGGATTGCTATCGTTTTCATAATGACTTCTGTTCGTGTCCGCTTTCTTGCTATTATTCTGTATTTAAATGGTTCTGTCATAGAATTCTCACTGGTTTCCATTCCTACCTCCATCATTTCATTATTTTGTTTATACAACAAATAGGTCAATGCTATTTCCATTGTAGATGCTATCGTTGATATTGGATTATGCATGTCTATTAAGTGTCTTCTCCTTCTTATTCTGTTACACATTATTTTATAGTGATTCCTTTCTAAAGGTTCTAGTAAGTTCCTTCTATTATTTTTAAAATTCATTATTTCATCCTGGTCGTTAATTAGTACTTTAAACATCTCAAACAGTCCATTCTTCATCATCTCCAACTCTTCTCTGGTATTGATGAGTTTCCTTGGATGTATCTGTCTTACTTTCTTCATTTCCATAGTTTGGATATCCTCCTTGTGGTTGTTATTTTTACTTGCAGGTAATGGTATGCTATTGTCTTCTGTAGTTTTTATTTCCTTCCTACTATCTTCTATTTTCTTATTTCCCGGTTTCCTGTTCTCGTTCAATGTTTCTTTAATACCTTCAGAAACAATTTCTAGTGTTTCATTCGCCTTCTTGAAACCCTTATCTAATGTTTCCTTGATCTGATCGGTTTTGTAATTTGTTTCTTCCCATCTCTGATTCATCTCCGTTTTTGTCTGTTTTACTTCTTTACAATACGCTATTAATTGTCGTTGTATAGTTTCACTGTTACTATCGATTTTGTGGTTCAGTGTTTCTATATCTCTTTTCATTAGTCTCAAGGCTTCACTGGTTTTCTCATTACTTCTCTCTATCTTCTCACTAATCAATTTATTCTCCTCCTTCATTTTCTGTGTCAGGGTTTCATTTAATGCTTCGATATTTCCATGAATGGTCTTCCTTAAATCTTCTTTAGTGCTGTCCAATTTCTTCTCCATCTTCTCATTATTTTTGTCCATTTTTTCATCTTGTTTCTTGAAATTGTCATTTATTGTTCCGAACTGTTCCATCATAATTTTCATCAGATCGTCTAACTTCGTTCCTCCCGCAGTTCTTGTTAGTTCTGTCGGAGTTAATGTTTCCTCCCTTTGTGTGGGTTCCTCTATTTCCGCATGGGTTAACAACTCTTCTACATCTTCTACTGAAGTTATTTCCTTTTCCTCCATTCTGGCACCTTTCTCAATCTCCTTTTCTAATCTCCTTGCTTTCTCTTCCGCCTCCTTTTCGCGTAGCATCGCCTGGTATCTGGTGCCGTGTTCTGCCCGTTCCATTTCCATAGTCGCCGCTAGAATCTGTAAAGTTTAAAGGTATGTTTCCCTAACTATTCTAGCCCTACTAGTTGGCGCGCCACTTTGTAATAAAACGTTTACATGTGGTTTTAAAATATTTAAAGTTTTAATGTTATTTAGTGTTAAACGTGTCAAAATGTATCTTCTCAGTCGTGTACGGGTAAACCGTATTTTGCTCTGCTGCATTCAAATGTTGCCGCCTCGCCACCTGATTGGCGCACAGCTTTCTGCAGTATGACCCAGCTTGCGTCTCGCTTTAACGCCTTCACTTCAATAATTATTAGTCGTTATTCTAAATTAACTGAATCAAACATACAGAATTGCAGATTGAGAACATTTATTAATCCTTTAGAATATTTCACTTGATTTATTATACATCAAAATTTGTTTTCTGCACCGGCTATTACAATTGTGCGGTTGGTATTGGCTCAGTTCAGTTTGTATAAAATCCGTCAGTAATGTTAGTTTACAGTAAATATATTGTTTTATCTCAGGGGTGTTAAGTCCTTTCGGCTACAGAAATATATACTTACGGCTAACACACACAAAGTTGTAACAATTCTTAAGACTAATTACATAAATAAATCGATATCTCATTACATTTAATTAAGTAATCACCAATGAAAACTTGTAAAGCAATTTTGGGTTAGGTTTCGTTGTCAAACTTCAGTTATCGAAAGGTTCATCAATTATTTTGTTATATTTTACTTTCTTAATAATTGTTAATTGATTAAAGTTAAATAGTGAATTTAAATAAGCATTTATTTTGACTCGGAATAGTGATCAGCGATTTGAAATAGTTATATTTAATTCAGACCAAAAATAGTGAATTCGATTTAAGGGATAATGTTTATACTCATCGGTTAATTGTTGCTGAAGATCCTGATGTCGTCTTCTTCTATGGATAACTCCTGGGCTGTCGTCTTCTTCTACTCTCCTGTCGTCTGTTTCCCTCGTCTCGGCGCTTCTCCTCGCTGACTCAGGCCTCGTATTTCTTCAGTTGATGTCGTCTTCTTCTTTCAGGATGTTCCACTGATCTTCATTTAGTGTCCGTGGTCGTCTCTCTTCATCACGGCGTCGTTTCGTCTTCTTCGGATCACTACGGTTTGTTATTTAATTTTTTATAAATAAAGTTTCGTTCAGGATTCCCTGTACTGTTGTCATTGTCTTCCACTGGTTTTAATTAGTTTCAAAATTACTTGAAGAATAACAATTTTAATTTTAATATGAGAGCTCCTCGGTCCACTCTCTGGCGTTGGCTAATAATGACTACTGAAAATCTTAACGGTTTTTTGGCGTTATTTTTCTTGTTCCTATGGTTACTTAATAAATTATGCTAATTTTCATTGGTTATTAACTTAGGTCATTGTTATGATTTATCGTCTTTTTTCATCTATTTTTACCAAAATATCTTCAACTGAAGATTACTACTTTATACTAATAGCTAGAGTTATTACATTAGCACCATTCTTCCTAATTTTTCATGATGAACATTTTGATATCCCTCATGCCCACTCTTGAATAGCTAATGACATTTTTACTATTTTCCATATTTATATCTTACATATATTTTATTCAAAATTAGTTGTTAATCACATACTTTGGTACTATGAATACTCACTTGCATGGTTTAATCATTTGGCACATTCTGCCGTAACTTTGGATTATTATTTGTTCTCAAATTAATAAATTTATATTCAACAGTTCGGCCTAGAGCCTAGATTCCATTCTACTTCCATCTAACATTTCTGGTAATTCTAATACAATTTATAAACAAAACAAACAATAAACATCAGTATCCCTAATTCTAATTCTTACTATGAAATATTCCTTGTCAGGTTCTAGCCTGAAATAACTTTTAACTACTGTTCTCTGCTTACCCTATAATTTACTCTATGCTATGATTTTCTGAACACTAACAAAACTCTTAATACTTACTTAAAGAAACTCTTATAATACTATTGACAAACTGTTCCTTGCATGATATGTCCTATCTACTATTCCCTTCACTTAAATACAGTGTCAGTCCTTCTTAATTTGCTATTCATTCTAATACCTTAACTCTTACCTTAATATATAATCCTGATATCTTATTACTTAAGTTAATAATATTACAATTAGTTCAATCTTACTTACTAACGCACAGTTTATCAAAAATTGTTTATCTGTTTAACATAGTTGGCTTACATAATATTTTGTTCTACACCCCCACTGCACTTTTCCTTTCATTAGAAAGTTTCTTTAATTACTACCCTGCTCACTTTGTTTCATTATTCTATACCTATAACTTCACTACTTATTTAGTTTTACACACACTTTTGGGCTTATTCACTTGTTTATTCAAGGGTTGTCTAATTACTTTATATCACTGTGTGATTATGGTCATGAATAACTAAGTTACCTCCAAATCACACTGATCACTTTTGGTCATCATTCTAATATTGCTTTTGTTTTGGCTCAAAGTATTGTTTATTGTCTTCGGCCATTATCATTACAAATGGTTTGGGGTATGGTTAGCTTCTAACCCCCTACATTATATTATACAAGTACATTCTTTTAAAAACAAGATACATGTGATACTATTACCCTCCATTAATCTTATTGTCCTAGTTACATCTCATATACTACAGACATCAATTCATTATTAAATTTACAATTTTCTGTTCACTTTTTTTGGGATGACTTGATTGTACTTAGGTTTTAAACTTCTTCTTCACTGTCTCTTGGTTCCTTTGTTTCTATCCGATCTATTGTGTCAAGTCACTGTCAGGTTAATAGTCATTTGTCATTTATTGGGTTACTGGGTTATTGATCTTTAAGTTTATAAGTTTTTGCCTCTTACTCTTATCTTCAGCTGTTTATTTTATAATTAAATACAATTGAATCTTCGCTACCTTATGTCATGTTACATAATGCATCGCCACCAAAATTGATTATTTCGAAACAAAGATTATTAGATTTTTTCTGAAATCATCAATATAGTTCATTTTATCAAGTTGTTATTATTCAGGAATTCATCCATCGCTACTTCTTCTGTATTCATTCTTTATTAAGTCATGGTTCATAATATAATAATTGGTATTATTTTCTTTCTTTATTATTCCCCTTTATGTTCTATTTCCCTAAAATTTTTCTTCTCTCTCCTTCATATAAATTGGTAATAGTCAGAGGGCACGTGTGGCTCTATTACTCTGCTATCCATTTATACACATTTTGAGTTCAGAGGCCTTGCCTATCTGCTCAATAACATATGTTGGACGTATCTCAACATAAAATCATCACATAATAATATTCCTAATAATTATAATAATAGTCGTTCATTTCCGACTCACATAATATTAATACAATAAAACACTTTTGGGATTAATTATTCTTTCTTTCATACAACTCATGACTTTTCATCTCAATAACTTATTTGGATTCCTTTGTTTTAAGCTTGTGGCGATATTTAATAGGCATTTTGTATTGTTTTATGAACTTATTTTATATGGTAGTGATTCTATTTGTCATCACTTTAATGCTCATTGATATTTAATTAACATTGCCGCTGGTTTTGGCTCCCTTATATTTTTTCATTGATAGTTCAGTTAATCTGCCAGTGTTATTTTTTATTTGATTGTTTTGGTCTCTTCTTTTGTGAAACATTAATTTTTATTTATCCCCTTTTTGTGATAGGATTGGTTAATGATGTTTTGTAGCGTCATCATTATTTGTGTAACATTGAATTATTTTATATCTCAATTTTTATGATATTTCATTATACATTTTCAAATTTACTTGTGTTTACACATTTTGTTTCACACTTGGTCGTAAGTTTAGCCTTACTTTGTTTTGAACTTAGCTTATCTTTCTTCTAAATTCCCTTTCATTTATAATAATAATAGTTCCAATCAAATACTTATTGTAAGTTGTGCTTACATTTATTTTTGAATTTTGATAATAGTTACTTACAAAATTCTCTTTAATTTTCTGACACTGGTTCATAATACTTTTTTAAAGAAGACTGGTTATAAGTCCCTTTTATCTTTTTAGTTGTGATTTCACTTATGACATAGGTATTATTTTTATTATCTTTCAATATGAGATAGGGTATTTATTTTATTATACAATGGACCCTGTTATATACACTCCTTTTTTCTTGTAAGTTAATCTTCTCCTTTTTATACGTTAATTGGTTTGCATGGTCGTTTTACTTAAAATCAGTCCCATTTCTCAGTGTTCCTTCACACTTGGTTTAACCATGGTCCATGATTATATGATTTGCTCCTGTTCGGATTGCTGTCGTTTTCATAATGACTTCTGTTCGTGTCCGCTTTCTTGCTATTTTTCTGTATTTAAATGGTTCTGTCATAGAATTCTCACTGGTTTCCATTCCTACCTCCATCATTTCATTATTTTGTTTATACAACAAATAGGTCAATGCTATTTCCATTGTAGATGCTATCGTTGATATTGGATTATGCATGTCTATTAAGTGTCTTCTCCTTCTTATTCTGTTACACATTATTTTATAGTGATTCCTTTCTAAAGGTTCTAGTAAGTTCCTTCTATTATTTTTAAAATTCATTATTTCATCCTGGTCGTTAATTAGTACTTTAAACATCTCAAACAGTCCATTCTTCATCATCTCCAACTCTTCTCTGGTATTGATGAGTTTCCTTGGATGTATCTGTCTTACTTTCTTCATTTCCATAGTTTGGATATCCTCCTTGTGGTTGTTATTTTTACTTGCAGGTAATGGTATGCTATTGTCTTCTGTAGTTTTTATTTCCTTCCTACTATCTTCTATTTTCTTATTTCCCGGTTTCCTGTTCTCGTTCAATGTTTCTTTAATACCTTCAGAAACAATTTCTAGTGTTTCATTCGCCTTCTTGAAACCCTTATCTAATGTTTCCTTGATCTGATCGGTTTTGTAATTTGTTTCTTCCCATCTCTGATTCATCTCCGTTTTTGTCTGTTTTACTTCTTTACAATACGCTATTAATTGTCGTTGTATAGTTTCACTGTTACTATCGATTTTGTGGTTCAGTGTTTCTATATCTCTTTTCATTAGTCTCAAGGCTTCACTGGTTTTCTCATTACTTCTCTCTATCTTCTCACTAATCAATTTATTCTCCTCCTTCATTTTCTGTGTCAGGGTTTCATTTAATGCTTCGATATTTCCATGAATGGTCTTCCTTAAATCTTCTTTAGTGCTGTCCAATTTCTTCTCCATCTTCTCATTATTTTTGTCCATTTTTTCATCTTGTTTCTTGAAATTGTCATTTATTGTTCCGAACTGTTCCATCATAATTTTCATCAGATCGTCTAACTTCGTTCCTCCCGCAGTTCTTGTTAGTTCTGTCGGAGTTAATGTTTCCTCCCTTTGTGTGGGTTCCTCTATTTCCGCATGGGTTAACAACTCTTCTACATCTTCTACTGAAGTTATTTCCTTTTCCTCCATTCTGGCACCTTTCTCAATCTCCTTTTCTAATCTCCTTGCTTTCTCTTCCGCCTCCTTTTCGCGTAGCATCGCCTGGTATCTGGTGCCGTGTTCTGCCCGTTCCATTTCCGTAGTCGCCGCTAGAATCTGTAAAGTTTAAAGGTATGTTTCCCTAACTATTCTAGCCCTACTAGTTGGCGCGCCACTTTGTAATAAAACGTTTACGTGTGGTTTTAAAATATTTAAAGTTTTAATGTTATTTAGTGTTAAACGTGTCAAAATGTATCTTCTCAGTCGTGTACGGGTAAACCGTATTTTGCTCTGCTGCATTCAAATGTTGCCGCCTCGCCACCTGATTGGCGCACAGCTTTCTGCAGTATGACCCAGCTTGCGTCTCGCTTTAACGCCTTCACTTCAATAATTATTAGTCGTTATTCTAAATTAACTGAATCAAACATACAGAATTGCAGATTGAGAACATTTATTAATCCTTTAGAATATTTCACTTGATTTATTATACATCAAAATTTGTTTTCTGCACCGGCTATTACAATTGTGCGGTTGGTATTGGCTCAGTTCAGTTTGTATACAATCCGTCAGTAATGTTAGTTTACAGTAAATATATCGTTTTATCTCAGGGGTGTTAAGTCCTTTCGGCTACAGAAATATATACTTACGGCTAACACACACAAAGTTATAACAATTCTTAAGACTAATTACATAAATAAATCGATATCTCATTACATTTAATTAAGTAATCACCAATGAAAACTTGTAAAGCAATTTTGGGTTAGGTTTCGTTGTCAAAGTTCAGTTTCTCGAAAGGTTCATCAATTATTTTGTTATATTTTACTTTCTTAATAATTGTTAATTGATTAAAGTTAAATAGTGAATTTAAATAAGCATTTATTTTGACTCGGAATAGTGATCAGCGATTTGAAATAGTTATATTTAATTCAGACCAAAAATAGTGAATTCGATTTAAGGGATAATGTTTATACTCATCGGTTAATTGTTGCTGAAGATCCTGATGTCGTCTTCTTCTATGGATAACTCCTGGGCTGTCGTCTTCTTCTACTCTCCCGTCGTCTGTTTCCCTCGTCTCGGCGCTTCTCCTCGCTGACTCAGGCCTCGTATTTCTTCAGTTGATGTCGTCTTCTTCTTTCAGGATGTTCCACTGATCTTCATTTAGTGTCCGTGGTCGTCTCTCTTCATCACGGCGTCGTTTCGTCTTCTTCGGATCACTACGGTTTGTTATTTAATTTTTTATAAATAAAGTTTCGTTCAGGATTCCCTGTACTGTTGTCATTGTCTTCCACTGGTTTTAATTAGTTTCGAAATTACTTGAAGAATAACAATTTTAATTTTAATATGAGAGCTCCTCGGTCCACTCTCTGGCGTTGGTTAATAATGACTACTGAAAATCTAACGGTTTTTTGGCGTTATTTTTCTTGTTGCTATGGTTACTTAATAAATTATGCTAATTTTTGTTGGTTATTAACTTAGGTCATTGTTATGATTTATCGTCTTTTTTCGTCTATTTTTACCAAAATATCTTCAACTGAAGATTACTACTTTATACTAATAGCTAGAGTTATTACATTAGCACCATTCTTCCTAATTTTTCATGATGAACATTTTGATATCCCTCATGCCCACTCTTGAATAGCTAATGACATTTTTACTATTTTCCATATTTATATCTTACATATATTTTATTCAAAATTAGTTGTTAATCACATACTTTGGTACTATGAATACTCACTTACATGGTTTAATCATTTGGCACATTCTGCCGTAACTTTGGATTATTATTTGTTCTCAAATTAATAAATTTATATTCAACAGTTTGGCCTAGAGCCTAGATTCCATTCTACTTCCATCTAACATTTCTTACTAACATTTCTGGTAATTCTAATACAATTTATAAACAAAACAAACAATAAACATCAGTATCCCTAATTCTAATTCTTACTATGAAATATTCCTTGTCAGGTTCTAGCCTGAAATAACTTTTAACTACTGTTCTCTGCTTACCCTATAATTTACTCTATGCTATGATTTTCTGAACACTAACAAAACTCTTAATACTTACTTAAAGAAACTCTTATAATACTATTGACAAACTGTTCCTTGCATGATATGTCCTATCTACTATTCCCTTCACTTAAATACAGTGTCAGTCCTTCTTAATTTGCTATTCATTCTAATACCTTAACTCTTACCTTAATATATAATCCTGATATCTTATTACTTAAGTTAATAATATTACAATTAGTTCAATCTTACTTACTAACGCACAGTTTATCAAAAATTGTTTATCTGTTTAACATAGTTGGCTTACATAATATTTTGTTCTACACCCGCACTGCACTTTTCCTTTCATTAGAAAGTTTCTTTAATTACTACCCTGCTCACTTTGTTTCATTATTCTATACCTATAACTTCACTACTTATTTAGTTTTACACACACTTTTGGGCTTATTCACTTGTTTATTCAAGGGTTGTCTAATTACTTTATATCACTGTGTGATTATGGTCATGAATAACTAAGTTACCTCCAAATCACACTGATCACTTTTGGTCATCATTCTAATATTGCTTTTGTTTTGGCTCAAAGTATTGTTTATTGTCTTCGGCCATTATCATTACAAATGGTTTGGGGTATGGTTAGCTTCTAACCCCCTACATTATATTATACAAGTACATTCTTTTAAAAACAAGATACATGTGATACTATTACCCTCCATTAATCTTATTGTCCTAGTTACATCTCATATACTACAGACATCAATTCATTATTAAATTTACAATTTTCTGTTCACTTTTTTTGGGATGACTTGATTGTACTTAGGTTTTAAACTTCTTCTTCACTGTCTCTTGGTTCCCTTGTTTCTATCCGATCTATTGTGTCAAGTCACTGTCAGGTTAATAGTCATTTGTCATTTATTGGGTTACTGGGTTATTGATCTTTAAGTTTATAAGTTTTTGCCTCTTACTCTTATCTTCAGCTGTTTATTTTATAATTAAATACAATTGAATCTTCGCTACCTTATGTCATGTTACAATATATAGTGTATTGTATCTCTTGTTTATAAATATTACTGTTTATTCGTGTACTGTGCACACTCTTAAATTTAAGAAACTGAAACAAAAAATAAAAACAATAAAATTTTAATTAATTAGTAAGCTGTTTATCTTCATTTACCATGAACATACACACACGGAAGACATGTAAACTAAATTAAGTTAGTTACAGATTAATAATTTACTTTTGGCTTGCAGTATAAGAAAGATATTCTCATGAAGGCTCTACGTTACAAAGAAACTACTAAAAAATTTGTTGATACTGTTAAAAATTACTGAAATCTGAGCACTTTGAAAATCAGTAAATGGAAATTAAAAAGTAAGAAATCACTACAATAAATTTAAAACTACAGCTGAACACATTATACAGAGCTATAGACACCTGTATTAACAGTCAAATCAGTTCACATCTGAATTTCTAGTATTTGGAAGGAAATGCTAGTACTATTTATAATAGTAGATGCATGTAATGACTAGCGCTACTATATTATCATTATTGTTGTCTGATTTTGCTTATGAAACAATTTTTGCTTTAGAGAGTAAAATATTTCTAATCCAATTCAATCCAGTCAAATCCAACTAAAAGTTAGTGCTGTAAATTTTTATAGTGCTGTGTCAGATAAAAAGGGACAGTTGAACATCTGAAATTTGGATAACTGGTACTCTACTGCATTATGGAACAAAGTTAACATAATAAATTCTGCACACGTAATGTAAACATACATAATAAAACAATCCTATATAAAATACAAAAATTATATAAATTAGTTGAATGTTGTTAAAATGTGTATTGTATTTATTGTATACAAACTTGTAGAACTTCTATAGGCTGCTTACCATTGCACATTCTCAGGGTAAAACTGAAATGTAAAACGTAAATAATAAAACATTGCTATATAAAATACAAAAATTATATAAATTAGTTGAATATTGTTAAAATGTGTATTGTATTTATTGTATTCAAACTTGTAGAACATCTATAGGCTGCTTACCATTGCACATTCTCAGGGTAAAACTGAAATGCTTACTTTCAACATTAGAGTTGATTACTGTAAATAACAGAAATTGTGCACTAATGTAAATATACATATTAATGAAATATCTGTTGTATGTAGTCCAACCAGTTATCATTTATAAAATTACCCAGTACCCAGTATTACCCATATTTTGAATAATAATATTATTGCCTTAGGCTTCCCAAGCAAGTTGGGCAGAAAATGGGCGTCGCAAGTCAAATAATCTGGTAACAATGCCAGAGAAAGCACAAGTAGCGACCAGGTTGCACCAGATCAGGGACTACATAAGTCAGACCACAACTATGATGGAAAACCTTAGAGCCGCTGGTGGACAGGTAGGCTTGTACACTGTCACTTTGTGTATGAGAGAGAGAGAGTTAAAAACCTCAACAGTCACTAGATTATTTATTTCTGTAATATCTATTGAATTTAATTTTCCATATTATAAATAAGTTGGTAAAATGTATAGTCAAAGAACTCAACACAAACCCATTGTTAATAAATATGTACGGTAATCATACAGGCCTATATAAAACTTGCTAAATTATTTTTAATGTGGACAGGTGATATACAGCATGTGCATGTGCTCATTACAGTGTTAATGGAAAGGTGAGAATCTGTAAAAACGTTTTTATATCTAAAATGTTTTGTGTACCAAGTACTTAAGTAGTGTGTGATTAGTATTGTAACTACAAATACAGTTGTGTTCTAAATATTAATTAATATCATACTGTGTTATTGTGCATTATATTCTTACAATATATCAAAATAGACATTGTATTTTTTTATATTCCCGTATAATAAACTGTTGTCTGCAGGAAGTCAGAAAGGTCCAGGTCTTATGTCATTCATTGCAACTACGTGTCATATCTAAAATTTGTGTGCTGTTACTACCTGTCTTTGGTGAGAAAGTTAACAAAAACTGTGTCAGCAATAATTATTTACATTCTATCAGATGTTAGTTTTTTAAACAGTACTAGTTCACTAACTATACTGAATGTATAGCTGAGTACAAATGTCATATTTGTCGCCTTGTTTTCCTATTTGATATTTCTTCTCTCCAGTTTAATGTATGAAATTTGTCTTCCATGTTTTTCCAGAATATATGAGATTTAAGTTGTTTTGCACTTATTTTAAGTAGTTTCAGTTTCAGTAGTTTATTGTTGTAATTCGTTCAATACAAATGTAAAGAAAAATAAATTGATGGGTATGGTAGTAGACAAGTCACAAACAAAAAATAAGAAATATTGATATTGATGATACTGCTAGAAGCTTAATATGAAATTTAGTTTTCAGTAATCCACCTAAAAACAAACAGCTTTTTAGAAAAGGTTTTCTTATACAAATAGACTAGATGAAAACAAAAAATGCAGGGCTTTGCATAATCTGCATTCAGGATGGTTACATGTCTTGACGGTACATTGTTAAGTAATAACAATAGTACAGTATTGGTATTATTAGTATCAAATATTTGTTGTTACAAATTCTTATAACGAAATGTCACTTTTGTCTTTCAAAAATATTGTGATTAATATGATTGATGAAAGCGTTTTTATGATATTGCAAAATGCTGTATGTAGACAAATTTAAGTGCAAGAAATATTAATGATTCCAGTTGCATTTCTCAGAATTTTTTGTAGTGCTGTATGATATCTTCTTTTAGGTGCCCCAAATGCTCAGCAGTCACTCCCATAAAATAACTTTATGGGGAATATTACAATGGGAAGCAAGGTAGTTATGATGGGAATATTAAAAACTTTCTTCATATCTTGTAGTCAGGATTCAATATTAACATTTCTGTCTTCAGGAAGGAAGTTTTCTTGGTTGGCATTATTCTAATCTTCTTTATGTTAAAACAGAAAGCATTTGATGATAGGAACATATAGGAATGTTGCTATACTATATTGCATTGACACTACAGAAAATGATACAGCACACAGTTTATTTCCACACACATATATTGATGCTAAAAAAGTTGTTTTGCCAACTATCTCATTTTGGCTATATTTTGTGTATGGCATTAGTAGCTGTATTAACTTATGTAGTTATTAGAGATGAATAACAGAATTAGTTATGTGGAACTAGTGTAATGACATTAATTGTTTATAGTGTATTATTGATGTGAATAGTGAATGTAGAATGCTATAAAAATATGAGTAGTGAAGACTGTACAGTAATATCCCATTTTTGTATTTAAGAATGAAGTAAAAATGAAAAACATTATACATTGAGTATTTTTCAATAGTTATGTACTTCAGTAGACAGTGTTAATTGAATGAGCAAAGCGAGTTCTTAGTTTTAACTCGACCGTTTGGCATTAGACTGTATGTTTTCTGTCTGTATACTGGGGCATGTCTCATGATAACTTTTGATCGCATCAGCCAATTTTTTTAAAAACTTGGTGTGCATGTCCATACTGTTTCCCTACAGAACCCTGTTGTTTTTCAGATTGATTCTCCAAAAATTAGGGTCATGAGGCAAGAATGTGGGGTATCAAATTAAAAGAACTTTTAACCAAAATTTGAATTTATTGTTAATTTTTTGACATTTTGGGATGCCAGGGCCCAAACAGTGGGACAAAAGTTTGTTAAAATTGAAAATTTCATATGGCATATCAAATATAAGAAAGAAAATTGTAACCAAAATCTTAATACAATGTACAGTTTTGGAAATTTCAAAATTTTTGACTCTGTTGATAAAAAATGGAATCAAAAATGTGAAAGAAGAAATTGCAAAAATCCAGCCATGTGTCAGTCTAAAGGGATATTTAACACAAATTCGTTTGGTTTTAATTTTTAGTGTTTGTTGTATGATTGCTCTACAATTGTTACTTTATTAAACAAAAATAGTAGGATACTCAGGATTTTTGTAATTTTTCTGAGAATTGAAAAATTATCTACTATCAAAATTTATCCAATAATAAAATATAGTTTGTTCAAAATAGTAAACAAGTTCTTGCAGCTCAGGGAGCTAAAAAATTAGCTTGCTTATTTAAAGCAGAAAAACATTCAACAAATTTATGTCATTAGCTAAAAAAAGTTACCTAAATGTGGGATTTTAGTCTTCCTGCTGCTTAAGAACTTATATTAATTTTCAGTTTTATGTGTTACTTAGATTTATAAAGTACATAAGATTTCATATGTAGAAATACATAAGGCAATATTAGTTATTTTCTCCCAAGAGACTAATTGGTCAGACTAATATGTAATACATTTTATTTTTGTAACACAGTTTGTTACCTAGCTTATTGCAAGCCATTAAGGTTTACTCATGCTGGCTAAACTAAATCACACTGCTGTTGATGTTTTGTCAAATTATGTAGCATTAACTCCATAAATTGTTACTTATTGTTTAATTGTAAACCATTGTTGCCAGTTAGCTCCCACCACTATAAGTAATATTAATAAAATCATAAAATTGCTTTACATAAAATTTTAAATTTGTTGTGTATATAGCGAAACATGGCACAACACGATAAACTGGCATCCATGTTGGACGGTTTACGTGACAGTGAAACTAAACTTGAAGCACTCGTTAAAACTCTGGAAAAATACCAACCCTCAGAGGTGAAAAACATGTTGTTGTGTTGTCATTTGCGTGCATTTTTTGTAATCACTTTATTAACATAAGCAGTGGCTTCTTTATAACTTTTTTGTGGTGTGATCAGTTGTTCCTGTAGTAAATTAAAACTAGATTGAAGGCTGTAGATGAATGTGTATCCAAAGGAACAGTAAGTATTTGGCGTATCAGAAAGATAATACTTCATATTACATTTACAGTACTTGTATATATCTACAGGATTGGGACTAGGGATTTGAAAGTAGTCCTTCTTTAAAATGTTGAACATTGATCAGAGAATTAAAGTAATATTCTCTAATAAACTCGAAGGCTCCTGTGTGGTTGGCCTGCTTAATCTTTAATGTCTTCTACTCAAGTAAGAAAATTATTACAACGTTACAAAATGTGTGTTAAATTTGTGTAGAAGAATCCCGTATTAATGTATGGTTAATATTAATTAAAATTGTTGAAAATGTGAAGCTACCGGTATCTAACTTAGATATATGTATGAAGTTTTCCTAAGTTTTCTCACTGAAGGCTTAAGCTTAATTGACACAGAAGTGCTTAGAAACTTCACAAAACATTTAATAAATTTTGTTTGTTATAAAATTTATAGTATTAAGTATTTAATAACTTTGTGATTTTTCCTTTTATAACATTAAAAATTACAAAATCTTTTAAGTTATAAAGTGCAACTTTGTATTTTTTTTCATATTCTGTGAACTGAACTTTGTCGTGTTTTCTATAATTTAATTAATTACAAAATGATCTTAAACTCCCACTTACCTTCTATTTGTCACTCTCTGGCCAGATCGTTTAGTGGTGTAACCCTATTTCGTATAGCGAATTTACCAGCACAGAAAATGAAATTAGGTACTTGAAATGATTATTCTAACACACATATATATCAAGTGAAATAATGTAATGGATTTATTCTTTTTAATACATTTCTTTATATTCTCTCTTTTCAAATTTTCAAATTTCTACTCTGTATCTTTTCTTTGAACAAATACTGATGCTAATGTTACATCGGAAATTTAATATAGCTTTCGTACTCTAGTTAGCTTAAATATTTCTTTCTTATATCTATAGATAAGACAGCCCAGTATCTGCACATTCTCTCATTCACACCCATACCATATTTAATTAAGCGCTTTTTCCTTTTTTTATTTAAGTTCTCATAATTAAATTGTGTAATATACAGTTACGTGGTATCGGCGTCCCTGGAATTCACTTGTTGATCTTGAGAAATTTTGTTCACTTTTGTCCGAATGTTTCCTACTGTTAATTTTGAGTACTTTGTTATGTTACGCTTATTTTTTAATAAATATAATAATATCTGATAATTATGTATTTGTATTTTATTGTATTTGCATAATCTAAACCACACATCCGGTGGAAACATGTGCTCGGTTTATCAATGTAAGTTAGGCTTTTCGGGTCCAGGGTTGCGTTAAGCGAAAAATCAGAGGCAGTAAGGGTTTCGAAATAACCATTCAAATAACATATGGTAAACAGATTAATTTTATTTATTTCAGTGCCTAAATGCTACAAACAATAGGAGTCATCAAACGACTGATAAATTCCAAAATGGCGGCTACATTACTTCCGCCTTTCACCATGCTTTTAATTCTATATATATACTCTTGTTTTCTTTAGAAATAATTCTTTTATCAACTTATTTACTGCAGTTAAACTTTCAAAAGTGTTATTTGTTTCTTTGATATTAATAATTACTCTACAATTCACCACAAACCAACGCCTCAGATATGGTTTCTTTAAAGCTGGCCAACTCTCACTTTCACACTCTCACTCAAACCATTCATACTATGACACTGAATACATTGATTATTTTTTCTGATTAGAGCTCATTTTTCTGTTTTAAATTTAGAAAAAGAATTTTAAAGGGCTTTCCTGAATTGATGCGGCGTTGACTGTCCTCAGCAGACTCCCATGTTGGCTGGCATGTTGGTGTTCGGCCGAACTTTTACTGTCCTTTTTTTAAGTGCACTGAATTTACTCTTTTCTACATTGTTGTCCACTGACGTTACTTTACTGGTATGACTACATTTTTAGAACAAATTTACATTTTTATGGCAAAACTGCCCACTACACTGTTTGAGCGCGTGTGCTCTCTGAGTTGTTTTTGAAGACTGGGGCTGAGTTAGACGTAATTGTTATGTAAGTGGTCGTGTACGTGACGTCACCGTCTATTGTTTTCCAGCCACCACCCTGGTTAATACGCATTTGATTGTATGTCGTCAGCATTTATTAATGACGACATGGCTTTGTGGACCAATGAAAGTTCGTATTGTTAGTTCGTTTTCACATAAGACGCCATTATACATATTAAACTCCGCTCGTCCAACGGTGACCTTGAATTCACTCCCCTCTTGTTGAATATGCGTATTTATTGGGACTTGGGTAAAACTAACCTAGCCCTGGTTGACATTCATGATCAGAATAAAAATACAATATAAGATTCCTTAATCCCATTATTATGGTAATAGGTATTTCTGTACTGTCACAAAACCCCCTCAATGAAAGGTTTGGTGTCGAGACACAAAAACTTTCATTGCTCATTCACACGTTTCCAAAAGGATCAGTCCAGATATGTTGCCACAACCCCCTGTAGTGTTAATATAAAAGAATTTTAATCACTTACCCTTGGTCCTATAGTGCTGATCGTACCTGTCTGACCTTACTGGACTTCTCCGGAGAGATCCCTACACCATAAGGCCATGAGGCACTGAACGCTCCTGTTCTGACGCTCCGGCCAGCTCAGGACCACGGTCACAACACCACAAAACTCTGAAACATTTAATACAAAATTTTAAAATAGTGGCCTTATTTATCCACATATCCGCAACTGATATGTCTCCCCTTAGATGCATTGGTTTGTGTTTTGAGGCGTTGGTTTTCTTTACTCATAAATTTCCAAATAACACACAAAAACAAAAAAAAACAAGATTTAAGATAGATAAATCCTTCCACTTTTCAACACTCCTGTATATTTTTTATCAAATTCTCTGACTCCAGTCAACATCAACTCACTTCTCTAACCACAAGAAAACATATTCTTATATTAAGCATAAAACAAATTCTACTCTCAAACAACAACTACTATCTCTACTAATTTATTTCAAATAACATCAGCATATGTAACTATTATGGCAAACACTTCAAAACTATTTAATTTTCTTTACTCAACTTTCTTTACGTTTAATTTTCTTTATAACAGAATCATTACTATAGACTTGATAACCAACATCAATCTCACTACTAATTCTTTAAAATTTAACATTGTTATCGTTACTATCCCTTAGTAACCTCCCAGCCTATTGTACCATCAACATAATGAAAACATAATAAAACATTGTACATTAAACACTAACATTGAACAATTCACATTACTTAATTCATATTTACATAACTTGTAGCAGAACTTTATAACATTTTTATTATCAACTTTCGATTAACTTTTATTATTTAACATTTGTTATATCAGATTCTATACAAAAAATTTCAAATTTATCATTACCCTTCCAGTTACATTACCTTTCTACCATGAATTTTCCTTTTCTAACCCTTTTATCCTTATTAGTTTGGGTGACTCTCTATTATTCACTATTCTCTCTATCTTATTTTGGCATTTGTCAATCTAACCTTACTACCCTCTTTTTTCTACTAACAACCACTTCTAACCATTTACATATTATGACACCAATATCTCAATAATAACCCCCTTCACTAATCCCATTTAAAACCTCTGGCACCGCTCATTTTTTGTACAAGGATGTATGTTCCCTACCTGGCCATATCCATCCCTAACCATTTGCCCTCCACCAAATATCGGCAAACACTCTAACCCAAAATTGCTCCGCCTGCCACAACGTTGCACGCTGGTCCCTTGCCACGTCGCACGCTGATCACTCCTTACACCGGAACCTTACTACAAAACATCATCATCAACAAATATAATTACCATTCACATTACTCACCTCTACATATAATCACTAACCACTGTGTCCCTAAAATATCTAACACCTCTTTATATATTACTCTCAACTCTTGTTTTCACTAGCTCCCATTAATTCTATTTAACTAACTCCCATGCCTTTATTTATCACTATCCCCAAACCTCTTTATAACATTTCACCTTAATATACCACTAGAAAATTCATCACTTATCTACTAATACAATATCTCTCAATATCCAAATATATTACCTGCTTCATTTATTAACCCTTAGAATCTAAATTCCATAATATCATTTAAAATCATTATCAAACTTAATTATTCTTGAATATTTAAAATTCTACCGTACATGGTTTACATAAAATACACAACAGCAAAAATACACAAATACATTGATATTAATATTGTAACGTTACCAAATATGGTAGTTACATAAAGTAAGCAAGAATAACTCCAAATGACAGGAAAGCAGGAAGGTATTTCTAGATAAATAAAACTATGTGAACAAAAAGTGTGTATCTACAGATATATTAGTATAAAGTTCCAACGATGAAGGAGAAAGTGTAACATGGCAGCATCATATACGAAATGAAGAAAGAAAATGACCATGAGCCAAAATAAAATGTTAGTAACCAGGCCCAATAGGATCCAACAGTGAGGGGAACCAACAAAATAACTACCAATAAGATCCAACAGTGAGGGGAAATAACGAGAATAATACCAATACCAACAACATAACGACAATACCAATAGATTCCAACAGTGAGGGGAATCATCAAAAATAACTATGCCAAATAAAAGGAAGAAACAACTCAAGAGCAACCACAATGATGGCAGACAAACCGATATAGTGACAATTATGAATATTATGAAACAACGACTACTACAATGAAAATGTTGAAGAAGACGTACAAACCTAAAGAAGAAGGGAAGAAGAAGGACAAGGAAACATAACATGAAGAGAGAAGAAAATGGATAGACCATGCAAGGAATCATCATTCATCAAGTGTACTAGAGACAATACTAGTAACCAAAAGAATAGTGATTGTCAACTATGAAAAAACAGTGTTTAACATTTAAGAAATCACAAACAATTATAGTGAGTGCTTAATATAAGTGTGAAAACCTGTGACCAGTTAACTAATTTTAACCCAATAAACCACACAAACAATTCCAGTGATAAGGTTTATAATGGAAGAAAATGTGTTACTTTCATAGTGAAAACATCAAGAATTAAATAGTCAAATATACACAGACAGTTAGTGTGACTAGTTTAATGAAGATTGTTATCCAAATAGATAGTCATAAGACCACCAAACAATGTAAGATAGAACAGTTATATTATTGTTTATAGAACTTGATAAATAAAAACCTTTGTAAATTTCAAAAGAAATGTAACTGAATGCCACGGCAAAACAGAATACAATGCAAAGAAAGGCCAGAGAAAGAGTAATAACAAACAAAGTAGTTTGTTAAATATCAAACAAATGTGACAGAGATTACTTACAAACCATGACAAGAAAGGTATTAACATTAGTTCAAGAATATTTGTATTATTGTTTAAGAAGAAGTAGTGTAAACATGTGTATTAAAACAATTAAAATATTGTAATAGAATACCATACTGAAGTCATGTTAGTAGTACCAAAATGCTGCATTAGAATATGTTGTACATTGTTACATAATCCCATAGGAAAGACACCTATGAAACAAAAAATCATACATGTTAGTTTAACCAAATAACCATCAACAATTATATCAATCAAGGATTTGTTATAAGTAATGATACACCCTAGTAGACAGTGTAGTATATTGAAATACAATACAAATAAAGCAGATCAAATATGATGGCACAAAGATAGAAGAAATGGAGCCTAGTATGCCAAATTATTTAGACAAAACACAGTGTTAAAACATGTACCAAGAATAATGAGAGTATTACCAGTAGTTAGATGAACATCTGGTACTACTATGAGAACAGATTATAAGTATAATGACAATAGTTTTGTAACCCAAATATTGTAAACTAGTTGACTATGAATACATAGCCAGTAGTAAGCAGAACCAATGTAACCAACTAGTTAAGCAGATACTTTATTAAAACTTGAACAAAGATTAATGAGAGTGTTACCAGTAGTAAGAGGGACACCTATCACTACTGTGAGAACAGACCATAACCATGAGAATAGTCATTTTATATATAAATTATTAAAAACTAAATGACCATGATGGTGGAATCAGAATGTAAACAAACAGTAGGTAGCAAGTTATTTATGCAAAATGCAACATACAAACTTGTTTAAAAGTAGATAAAAATGTTATCAATGATCAGAAGAATGTCTGATACTACTTTGAGAATCTATGTCAAGTATAGCAATAACAATTTAGTTATTGTTTTATCACAAATAACTGACTACCATGCTATGACATATTGTAAACAAACCCATTACTAGAAATTGAAGGGTTCTCAGATAGCTAAAAGCTAACAAATATATGAAAGGAATTAGGTACTATAATTGTACACTAATTGCATTTATTACATAATATACCTTATATAGAAAAACCATAAATAAAGTGACAATTTTAAGAAAAGAGATAGAAGGGTACTGAAACAATGCTAATAGTATATGAAATACAGCCCTGTACATATACTAAAGTACAAATTCATGTAAATAGACATTTATATTATTGTTAGATTACAATATCAATGTTATTAAATAAGAAAAAAATAGTTTTAAGGACAATTTGTGAATAATCAAATATGGACGCCAAAGACGCCATGACCAGATATTGTTTGGGTAACAATTATTCCCAAATTTTGTATTAAACAAGTTGAGATATAGACTCAGATCATTTAATCAAAAGTGTTTTAGTGTAAATAGTTAAGTTTGGTGTAATAAACTTATTAAATATAAGATGCACCATAAAAATCGATAAAATCGTTATAGTGATTTAAATAATGGACGGATTATAATCTTGTTTGGACTTTAATTAAAGCGCAGGATGTCCGCAATTTATTGACACTAACTGTTTAACGATAAGACAAATATTAAGAAAGTTATTACGATTTTAAACTTTTTAATTATTTTTTGTACCAGTGCTGACGTCAAGCTAATCTCAAACCCAAACACAAAATTGGTAAAAAATTAAAAATTTTAAGAAGCCAAAGTACTTTGGGTTGGAGAGTTCAAACATTTCAGCCAATCGAATGAATGGAAATCGGCAGACAAGCCGGAGACGTTCCGAAGGAGCGTCACAGTCATCTATCAATCATCAAAGAGACAGGACGTGTCACTTTCCGAACGAAATATATGAAGAAGTTTATATTTTTGAATTGTGCGCGACACGCAAACATCAGTAACTAACATACACTAACCTAAATACAACACAAGCATTTACGTGTGTACAGTGCGGAGTGAAGACTATTTAAATACGATCAGTGTACAATATCGATCGTATTTGCGAGTGTTGTGCGAAAAATAAACAGGGAGTACAATATTTTTAATTAATTAACAGTAAAACAGAAATAAAAATTTCTGTCCATACCGATCATTTATATACTATACTAATCAATAATAGCGAAGTACAATAATGCTGATGGAATTTATCAGAATTGACGAAAGTATTATTTCGCAATTTTTAACATGATGAATAAATATTTTAATTATTTTTCATAATTAAAAGAATCACAATTAATGTACTTGTTACAAAATACGAGTATAGTAAATAGTCGCTCAATTGACTAACGTTGTTTTTTTTAATTTTTATTATTGAAGTTAAATATTTTAATTTTTATGTGAAAGAATATTCTATGCTACTGATAATTATGCATCAGAACTATTATAAATAATATGTATATGCTTAGATTAAGAAGAAATCAATATTCAAGATAATTAACTCTAATAACAATTCACGTTATGAGATAACCTTAAAATCATAACCGTAATTAGCCACCTTCTTTGTCACAAGTCTGTTCTCATATAATCCAAACCAGATGAAAACAATAACAAGAGTTTTTTTTAATAACTTTTTCTCTTGTAAATAGATAATTCCCACAGTGAATTATTAAAATATAGTAATACATTTTAGTAGTGCAAACCAACGCACTTGTTTATTGTCAAGACAATTACTGTATACTGCGTACGAATTCCCGCGTACGATAATACCATAATTATCTGTTATATGGTACCAATTTTCTATTTTAACATTTGTTTGTTTGTTTTTTATTAATTGTTCATTTAATCTCATTATAAAACGCCACATCTTGTACCTGGCATCATGCTACTTAAAAGAACCACACGAACTTGGTAATTAACTGATATAAGAGGACATAACCTCTCAAAATAAAAACTATTGTATAACCAACAGGGTTACCAGCCTTGAGGCTAAGGAGAGTTTTATTTTAACTTTTGTTCATTGTAATTATTATCAGTAAAATTATTAGTAACTGATTGTCAATTTTTAAAAGATTTTATAACATTATTAACTGTTAATAAACCTCTACATTTTGTTACCAGTGTAAAAAGAGTTTAATTTCAAACTTAAAATAGTTCATTTATTAATAGTCAGTTCTACCAAAAGGTGGCGGAAGAATTCAAATATTTCTGATAGCTCAGAATTTTATTTAGCTGTTATATTATTTTTATTGTGCATGCTAGTCACGTTGGATATTCAAACAGAATATCTACTTGTATATATAGCATGTGTGTTACAGCTGAGCAGTCACCTAACAGAACAACAATATCCACATGTGGTAAGTGGGGGAGGTTACTAACGGAGTGTGAGAAATACTTTTAAATTAAAGGAGTTAACCATCGATACCCACATATTTGGCAGTCACAATCAAACTAATAATAATAATTATAATTTGAACATTTTATCATACAACATAATCGTGGATACCGGTGCGTATCTGCAAATAACACAATTACAATCAAAACACACTTAAATACTATATCTCTGTATCTTGTTACAATATACACAAAAATATACAATCCAAATTACTATTTTATCATTTATCAAAAATCAGTCATAAACAGTCCATTTCAAAACACTGTCCACATAATTAAATGTTTATAAACACAATAAAATGTTTACCCTCCATCGTCAAATAATAGTCTTACCTTAAAACTATATACATTGTTTAATATTAGATATCTCATCTTATTATTATACATGTACCAAAAATTCAAATTTTTGTCCTTTTCCACAAACTCGTATAACTCATGATCGGGTATGGTTCTGTCACCTTTGGTATAATCAGTCATAATTAGGTAATTTGTAAAGTCATTATTCTCATTATCTCCTACTCCTTTAGTTTCATTACCAGGTAAGTACTTACTATATTTATTATATATCATCTGTACTCCTAACCTTTCCATAAATTCTTCATAGTCTCTACTTATCTTAAAAATTTCTACCTCTCTTTTTCTCTCACCTTCAAAACATCTCTCTCTTTTAAAATATCTCTCATAATAACTCTCCCAACAACACTTCTCTCTCTCAGTATATCTCTCACTATCACACCATCTCTCTCTCTCTTTAACCCTTCAAAACACACTATCATTCCATTATTATTATATTCTATTCCCCATAAAACCTCATTATTACTACCAACCTCCACACTATTATCTCCTATTACTATATTTTTATTTATTTTATCATCATTTCCACTACTACTTACCTTGTCATCTTTGTTCAATTCTAATTTGTCTATTACTTTCTTATTTTCTGATTCTATTTCGTCTAACTGTGTCTCTATTTCACTTAATCTTTTATCATAATTACAGCTTTGTTTCTTAATTTCTTTTTTAATATCACTAAATTGTTCATCAAACTGATTTAATTTGTTATTGAAATTATCTAATTTTATATCGAACTTAATGCTCTGCTCTTTTAACTCATTGTTCTGTATCTTCATTAACTGAAAAAGATCTTCTAACGACACCTTATTACTTATAATAGGCGTTGCGTTAGCCTGTGGTTCGTTTAACAACAGCGACTCTGTTGCTGTGTTTTCTATACTAATACTTTCGTTGTTATTTGCCATTTTTATTATATTGATAGTAATAAATTCTGTCTTAGTTGTTGTATAATTCTATTCACACCATACATAACCTATATAGGTAACCTCTATTGTTACGTATATTTCGCTACCCGTCTACCTCTGCTTTTGGCTTATTTATATAATGTAATTTTATATAAAGTCCACAGTTCGGGGGCCATCTGTTATGTTACGCTTATTTTTTAATAAGTATAATAATATCTGATAATTATGTATTTGTATTTTATGTATTTGCATAATCTAAACCACACATCCGGTGGAAACATGTGCTCGGTTTATCAATGTAAGTTAGGCTTTTCGGGTCCAGGGTTGCGTTAAGCGAAAAATCAGAGGCAGTAAGGGTTTCGAAATAACCATTCAAATAACATATGGTAAACAGATTAATTTTATTTATTTCAGTGCCTAAATGCTACAAACAATAGGAGTCATCAAACGACTGATAAATTCCAAAATGGCGGCTACATTACTTCCGCCTTTCACCATGCTTTTAATTCTATATATATACTCTTGTTTTCTTTAGAAATAATTCTATTATCAACTTATTTACTGCAGTTAAACTTTCAAAAGTGTTATTTGTTTCTTTGATATTAATAATTACTCTACAATTCACCACAAACCAACGCCTCAGATATGGTTTCTTTAAAGCTGGCCAACTCTCACTTTCACACTCTCACTCAAACCATTCATACTATGACACTGAATACATTGATTATTTTTTCTGATTAGAGCTCATTTTTCTGTTTTAAATTTAGAAAAAGAATTTTAAAGGGCTTTCCTGAATTGATGCGGCGTTGACTGTCCTCAGCAGACTCCCATGTTGGCTGGCATGTTGGTGTTCGGCCGAACTTTTACTGTCCTTTTTTTAAGTGCACTGAATTTACTCTTTTCTACATTGTTGTCCACTGACGTTACTTTACTGGTATGACTACATTTTTAGAACAAATTTACATTTTTATGGCAAAACTGCCCACTACACTGTTTGAGCGCGTGTGCTCTCTGAGTTGTTTTTGAAGACTGGGGCTGAGTTAGACGTAATTGTTATGTAAGTGGTCGTGTACGTGACGTCACCGTCTATTGTTTTCCAGCCACCACCCTGGTTAATACGCATTTGATTGTATGTCGTCAGCATTTATTAATGACGACATGGCTTTGTGGACCAATGAAAGTTCGTATTGTTAGTTCGTTTTCACATAAGACGCCATTATACATATTAAACTCCGCTCGTCCAACGGTGACCTTGAATTCACTCCCCTCTTGTTGAATATGCGTATTTATTGGGACTTGGGTAAAACTAACCTAGCCCTGGTTGACATTCATGATCAGAATAAAAATACAATATAAGATTCCTTAATCCCATTATTATGGTAATAGGTATTTCTGTACTGTCACAAAACCCCCTCAATGAAAGGTTTGGTGTCGAGACACAAAAACTTTCATTGACTCATTCACACGTTTGCAAAAGGATCAGTCCAGATATGTTGCCACAACCCCCTGTAGTGTTAATATAAAAGAATTTTAATCACTTACCCTTGGTCCTATAGTGCTGATCGTACCTGTCTGACCTTACGGGACTTCTCCGGAGAGATCCCTACACCATAAGGCCATGAGGCACTGAACGCTCCTGTTCTGACGCTCCGGCCAGCTCAGGACCACGGTCACAACACCACAAAACTCTGAAACATTTAATACAAAATTTTAAAATAGTGGCCTTATTTATCCACATATCCGCAACTGATATGTCTCCCCTTAGATGCATTGGTTTGTGTTTTGAGGCGTTGGTTTTCTTTACTCATAAATTTCCAAATAACACACAAAAACAAAAAAAAACAAGATTTAAGATAGATAAATCCTTCCACTTTTCAACACTCCTGTATATTTTTTATCAAATTCTCTGACTCCAGTCAACATCAACTCACTTCTCTAACCACAAGAAAACATATTCTTATATTAAGCATAAAACAAATTCTACTCTCAAACAACAACTACTATCTCTACTAATTTATTTCAAATAACATCAGCATATGTAACTATTATGGCAAACACTTCAAAACTATTTAATTTTCTTTACTCAACTTTCTTTACGTTTAATTTTCTTTATAACAGAATCATTACTATAGACTTGATAACCAACATCAATCTCACTACTAATTCTTTAAAATTTAACATTGTTATCGTTACTATCCCTTAGTAACCTCCCAGCCTATTGTACCATCAACATAATGAAAACATAATAAAACATTGTACATTAAACACTAACATTGAACAATTCACATTACTTAATTCATATTTACATAACTTGTAGCAGAACTTTATAACATTTTTATTATGAACTTTCGATTAACTTTTATTATTTAACATTTGTTATATCAGATTCTATACAAAAAATTTCAAATTTATCATTACCCTTCCAGTTACATTACCTTTCTACCATGAATTTTCCTTTTCTAACCCTTTTATCCTTATTAGTTTGGGTGACTCTCTATTATTCACTATTCTCTCTATCTTATTTTGGCATTTGTCAATCTAACCTTACTACCCTCTTTTTTCTACTAACAACCACTTCTAACCATTTACATATTATGACACCAATATCTCAATAATAACCCCCTTCACTAATCCCATTTAAAACCTCTGGCACCGCTCATTTTTTGTACAAGGATGTATGTTCCCTACCTGGCCATATCCATCCCTAACCATTTGCCCTCCACCAAATATCGGCAAACACTCTAACCCAAAATTGCTCCGCCTGCCACAACGCTGCACGCTGGTCCCTTGCCACGTCGCACGCTGATCACTCCTTACACCGGAACCTTACTACAAAACATCATCATCAACAAATATAATTACCATTCACATTACTCACCTCTACATATAATCACTAACCACTGTGTCCCTAAAATATCTAACACCTCTTTATATATTACTCTCAACTCTTGTTTTCACTAGCTCCCATTAATTCTATTTAACTAACTCCCATGCCTTTATTTATCACTATCCCCAAACCTCTTTATAACATTTCACCTTAATATACCACTAGAAAATTCATCACTTATCTACTAATACAATATCTCTCAATATCCAAATATATTACCTGCTTCATTTATTAACCCTTAGAATCTAAATTCCATAATATCATTTAAAATCATTATCAAACTTAATTATTCTTGAATATTTAAAATTCTACCGTACATGGTTTACATAAAATACACAACAGCAAAAATACACAAATACATTGATATTAATATTGTAACGTTACCAAATATGGTAGTTACATAAAGTAAGCAAGAATAACTCCAAATGACAGGAAAGCAGGAAGGTATTTCTAGATAAATAAAACTATGTGAACAAAAAGTGTGTATCTACAGATATATTAGTATAAAGTTCCAACGATGAAGGAGAAAGTGTAACATGGCAGCATCATATACGAAATGAAGAAAGAAAATGACCATGAGCCAAAA
The DNA here is from genome assembly GCA_034769895.1 of Magicicada septendecula. Lineage (NCBI taxonomy): Eukaryota > Metazoa > Arthropoda > Insecta > Hemiptera > Cicadidae > Magicicada > Magicicada septendecula. The sequence continues at coordinate 195,751,824 of CM068370.1, read as the reverse complement.
TAAAATGTTAGTAACCAGGCCCAATAGGATCCAACAGTGAGGGGAACCAACAAAATAACTACCAATAAGATCCAACAGTGAGGGGAAATAACGAGAATAATACCAATACCAACAACATAACGACAATACCAATAGATTCCAACAGTGAGGGGAATCATCAAAAATAACTATGCCAAATAAAAGGAAGAAACAACTCAAGAGCAACCACAATGATGGCAGACAAACCGATATAGTGACAATTATGAATATTATGAAACAACGACTACTACAATGAAAATGTTGAAGAAGACGTACAAACCTAAAGAAGAAGGGAAGAAGAAGGACAAGGAAACATAACATGAAGAGAGAAGAAAATGGATAGACCATGCAAGGAATCATCATTCATCAAGTGTACTAGAGACAATACTAGTAACCAAAAGAATAGTGATTGTCAACTATGAAAAAACAGTGTTTAACATTTAAGAAATCACAAACAATTATAGTGAGTGCTTAATATAAGTGTGAAAACCTGTGACCAGTTAACTAATTTTAACCCAATAAACCACACAAACAATTCCAGTGATAAGGTTTATAATGGAAGAAAATGTGTTACTTTCATAGTGAAAACATCAAGAATTAAATAGTCAAATATACACAGACAGTTAGTGTGACTAGTTTAATGAAGATTGTTATCCAAATAGATAGTCATAAGACCACCAAACAATGTAAGATAGAACAGTTATATTATTGTTTATAGAACTTGATAAATAAAAACCTTTGTAAATTTCAAAAGAAATGTAACTGAATGCCACGGCAAAACAGAATACAATACAAAGAAAGGCCAGAGAAAATAATAACAAACAAAGTAGTTTGTTAAATATCAAACAAATGTGACAGAAATTAGTTACAAACCATGACAAGAAAGGTATTATCATTAGTTCAAGAATATTTGTATTATTGTTTAAGAAGAAGTAGTGTAAACATGTGTATTAAAACAATTAAACTGTTGTAATAGAATACCATACTGAAGTCATGTTAGTAGTAGCAAAATGCTGCATTAGAATATGTTGTACATTGTTACATAACCCCATAGGAAAGGCACCTATGAAACAAAAAATCATACATGTTAGTTTAACCAAACAACCATCAACAATTGTGTCAATCAAAGATTCATTCTAAGTAATGATACACCCTAATAAACAGTGTATTATATTGAAATACACTACAAATAAAGTAGACCAAATATGATAGCACAAAGCTATAGGAAATGGAACCTAATATGCAAAATTAGTTAACCAAAATACATTGTTAAAACATGTGCAAAGATTGACGAAAGTATTACCAGTAGTTAGATGAACATCTGGTACTACTATGAGAACAGATTACAAGTATAATGACAATAGTTTTATGACCAAAATATTGTAAACTAGCTGACTATGAATGCATAGCCAGAAGTGAGCAGAGGCAATGTAACCAACTAGTTAAGCAAAATACTTTATTAAAACTTGAACAGAAATTAAAGGAGTGTTACCAGTAGTAAGAAGGACACTTAATACTACTATGAGAATGGACCATAACCATAAGAATAGTCATTTTATAGATAAATTATTAAAAACTAAATGACCATGATGGTGGAATCAGAATGTAAACAAACAGTAGGTAGCAAGTTATTTATGCAAAATGCAACATACAAACTTGTTTAAAAGTAGATAAAAATGTTATCAATGATCAGAAGAATGTCTGATACTACTTTGAGAATCTATGTCAAGTATAGCAATAACAATTTAGTTATTGTTTTATCACAAATAACTGACTACCATGCTATGACATAATGTAAACAAACCCATTACTAGAAATTGAAGGGTTCTCAGATAGCTAAAAGCTAACAAATATATGAAAGGAATTAGGTACTATAATTGTACACTAATTGCATTTATTACATAATATACCTTATATAGAAAAACCATAAATAAAGTGACAATTTTAAGAAAAGAGATAGAAGGGTACTGAAACAATGCTAATAGTATATGAAATACAGCCCTGTACATATACTAAAGTACAAATTCATGTAAATAGACGTTTATATTATTGTTAGATTACAATATCAATGTTATTAAATAAGAAAAAAATAGTTTTAAGGACAATTTGTGAATAATCAAATATGGACGCCAAAGACGCCATGACCAGATATTGTTTGGGTAACAATTATTCCCAAATTTTGTATTAAACAAGTTGAGATATAGACTCAGATCGTTTAATCAAAAGTGTTTTAGTGTAAATAGTTAAGTTTGGTGTAATAAACTTATTAAATATAAGATGCACCATAAAAATCGATAAAATCGTTATAGTGATTTAAATAATGGACGGATTATAATCTTGTTTGGACTTTAATTAAAGCGCAGGATGTCCGCAATTTATTGACACTAACTGTTTAACGATAAGACAAATATTAAGAAAGTTATTACGATTTTAAACTTTTTAATTATTTTTTGTACCAGTGCTGACGTCAAGCTAATCTCAAACCCAAACACAAAATTGGTAAAAAATTAAAAATTTTAAGAAGCCAAAGTACTTTGGGTTGGAGAGTTCAAACATTTCAGCCAATCGAATGAATGGAAATCGGCAGACAAGCCGGAGACGTTCCGAAGGAGCGTCACAGTCATCTATCAATCATCAAAGAGACAGGATGTGTCACTTTCCGAACGAAATATATGAAGAAGTTTATATTTTTGAATTGTGCGCGACACGCAAACATCAGTAACTAACATACACTAACCTAAATACAACACAAGCATTTACGTGTGTACAGTGCGGAGTGAAGACTATTTAAATACGATCAGTGTACAATATCGATCGTATTTGCGAGTGTTGTGCGAAAAATAAACAGGGAGTACAATATTTTTAATTAATTAACAGTAAAACAGAAATAAAAATTTCTGTCCATACTGATCATTTATATACTATACTAATCAATAATAGCGAAGTACAATAATGCTGATGGAATTTATCAGAATTGACGAAAGTATTATTTCGCAATTTTTAACATGATGAATAAATATTTTAATTATTTTTCATAATTAAAAGAATCACAATTAATGTACTTATTACAAAATACGAGTATAGTAAATAGTCGCTCAATTGACTAACGTTTTTTTTAATTTTTATTATTGAAGTTAAATATTTTAATTTTTATGTGAAAGAATATTCTATGCTACTGATAATTATGCATCAGAACTATTATAAATAATATGTATATGCTTAGATTAAGAAGAAATCAATATTCAAGATAATTAACTCTAATAACAATTCACGTTATGAGATAACCTTAAAATCATAACCGTAATTAGCCACCTTCTTTGTCACAAGTCTGTTCTCATATAATCCAAACCAGATGAAAACAATAACAAGAGTTTTTTTTAATAACTTTTTCTCTTGTAAATAGATAATTCCCACAGTGAATTATTAAAATATAGTAATACATTTTAGTAGTGCAAACCAACGCACTTGTTTATTGTCAAGACAATTACTGTATACTGCGTACGAATTCCCGCGTACGATAATACCATAATTATCTGTTATATGGTACCAATTTTCTATTTTAACATTTGTTTGTTTGTTTTTTATTAATTGTTCATTTAATCTCATTATAAAACGCCACATCTTGTACCTGGCATCATGCTACTTAAAAGAACCACACGAACTTGGTAATTAACTGATATAAGAGGACATAACCTCTCAAAATAAAAACTATTGTATAACCAACAGGGTTACCAGCCTTGAGGCTAAGGAGAGTTTTATTTTAACTTTTGTTCATTGTAATTATTATCAGTAAAATTATTAGTAACTGATTGTCAATTTTTAAAAGATTTTATAACATTATTAACTGTTAATAAACCTCTACATTTTGTTACCAGTGTAAAAAGAGTTTAATTTCAAACTTAAAATAGTTCATTTATTAATAGTCAGTTCTACCAAAAGGTGGCGGAAGAATTCAAATATTTCTGATAGCTCAGAATTTTATTTAGCTGTTATATTATTTTTATTGTGCATGCTAGTCACGTTGGATATTCAAACAGAATATCTACTTGTATATATAGCATGTGTGTTACAGCTGAGCAGTCACCTAACAGAACAACAATATCCACATGTGGTAAGTGGGGGAGGTTACTAACGGAGTGTGAGAAATACTTTTAAATTAAAGGAGTTAACCATCGATTCCCACATATTTGGCAGTCACAATCAAACTAATAATAATAATTATAATTTGAACATTTTATCATACAACATAATCGTGGATACCGGTGCGTATCTGCAAATAACACAATTACAATCAAAACACACTTAAATACTATATCTCTGTATCTTGTTACAATATACACAAAAATATACAATCCAAATTACTATTTTATCATTTATCAAAAATCAGTCATAAACAGTCCATTTCAAAACACTGTCCACATAATTAAATGTTTGTAAACACAATAAAATGTTTACCCTCCATCGTCAAATAATAGTCTTACCTTAAAACTATATACATTGTTTAATATTAGATATCTCATCTTATTATTATACATGTACCAAAAATTCAAATTTTTGTCCTTTTCCACAAACTCGTATAACTCATGATCGGGTATGGTTCTGTCACCTTTGGTATAATCAGTCATAATTAGGTAATTTGTAAAGTCATTATTCTCATTATCTCCTACTCCTTTAGTTTCATTACCAGGTAAGTACTTACTATATTTATTATATATCATCTGTACTCCTAACCTTTCCATAAATTCTTCATAGTCTCTACTTATCTTAGAAATTTCTACCTCTCTTTTTCTCTCACCTTCAAAACATCTCTCTCTTTTAAAATATCTCTCATAATAACTCTCCCAACAACACTTCTCTCTCTCAGTATATCTCTCACTATCACACCATCTCTCTCTCTCTTTAACCCTTCAAAACACACTATCATTCCATTATTATTATATTCTATTCCCCATAAAACCTCATTATTACTACCAACCTCCACACTATTATCTCCTATTACTATATTTTTATTTATTTTATCATCATTTCCACTACTACTTACCTTGTCATCTTTGTTCAATTCTAATTTGTCTATTACTTTCTTATTTTCTGATTCTATTTCGTCTAACTGTGTCTCTATTTCACTTAATCTTTTATCATAATTACAGCTTTGTTTCTTAATTTCTTTTTTAATATCACTAAATTGTTCATCAAACTGATTTAATTTGTTATTGAAATTATCTAATTTTATATCGAACTTAATGCTCTGCTCTTTTAACTCATTGTTCTGTATCTTCATTAACTGAAAAAGATCTTCTAACGACACCTTATTACTTATAATAGGCGTTGAGTTAGCCTGTGGTTCGTTTAACAACAGCGACTCTGTTGCTGTGTTTTCTATACTAATACTTTCGTTGTTATTTGCCATTTTTATTATATTGATAGTAATAAATTCTGTCTTAGTTGTTGTATAATTCTATTCACACCATACATAACCTATATAGGTAACCTCTATTGTTACGTATATTTCGCTACCCGTCTACCTCTGCTTTTGGCTTATTTATATAATGTAATTTTATATAAAGTCCACAGTTCGGGGGCCATCTGTTATGTTACGCTTATTTTTTAATAAGTATAATAATATCTGATAATTATGTATTTGTATTTTATGTATTTGCATAATCTAAACCACACATCCGGTGGAAACATGTGCTCGGTTTATCAATGTAAGTTAGGCTTTTCGGGTCCAGGGTTGCGTTAAGCGAAAAATCAGAGGCAGTAAGGGTTTCGAAATAACCATTCAAATAACATATGGTAAACAGATTAATTTTATTTATTTCAGTGCCTAAATGCTACAAACAATAGGAGTCATCAAACGACTGATAAATTCCAAAATGGCGGCTACATTACTTCCGCCTTTCACCATGCTTTTAATTCTATATATATACTCTTGTTTTCTTTAGAAATAATTCTATTATCAACTTATTTACTGCAGTTAAACTTTCAAAAGTGTTATTTGTTTCTTTGATATTAATAATTACTCTACAATTCACCACAAACCAACGCCTCAGATATGGTTTCTTTAAAGCTGGCCAACTCTCACTTTCACACTCTCACTCAAACCATTCATACTATGACACTGAATACATTGATTATTTTTTCTGATTAGAGCTCATTTTTCTGTTTTAAATTTAGAAAAAGAATTTTAAAGGGCTTTCCTGAATTGATGCGGCGTTGACTGTCCTCAGCAGACTCCCATGTTGGCTGGCATGTTGGTGTTCGGCCGAACTTTTACTGTCCTTTTTTTAAGTGCACTGAATTTACTCTTTTCTACATTGTTGTCCACTGACGTTACTTTACTGGTATGACTACATTTTTAGAACAAATTTACATTTTTATGGCAAAACTGCCCACTACACTGTTTGAGCGTGTGTGCTCTCTGAGTTGTTTTTGAAGACTGGGGCTGAGTTAGGCGTAATTGTTATGTAAGTGGTCGTGTACGGTGACGTCACCGTCTATTGTTTTCCAGCCACCACCCTGGTTAATACGCATTTGATTGTATGTCGTCAGCATTTATTAATGACGACATGGCTTTGTGGACCAATGAAAGTTCGTATTGTTAGTTCGTTTTCACATAAGACGCCATTATACATATTAAACTCCGCTCGTCCAACGGTGACCTTGAATTCACTCCCCTCTTGTTGAATATGCGTATTTATTGGGACTTGGGTAAAACTAACCTAGCCCTGGTTGACATTCATGATCAGAATAAAAATACAATATAAGATTCCTTAATCCCATTATTATGGTAATAGGTATTTCTGTACTGTCACAAAACCCCCTCAATGAAAGGTTTGGTGTCGAGACACAAAAACTTTCATTGACTCATTCACACGTTTCCAAAAGGATCAGTCCAGATATGTTGCCACAACCCCCTGTAGTGTTAATATAAAAGAATTTTAATCACTTACCCTTGGTCCTATAGTGCTGATCGTACCTGTCTGACCTTACTGGACTTCTCCGGAGAGATCCCTACACCATAAGGCCATGAGGCACTGAACGCTCCTGTTCTGACGCTCCGGCCAGCTCAGGACCACGGTCACAACACCACAAAACTCTGAAACATTTAATACAAAATTTTAAAATAGTGGCCTTATTTATCCACATATCCGCAACTGATATGTCTCCCCTTAGATGCATTGGTTTGTGTTTTGAGGCGTTGGTTTTCTTTACTCATAAATTTCCAAATAACACACAAAAACAAAAAAAAACAAGATTTAAGATAGATAAATCCTTCCACTTTTCAACACTCCTGTATATTTTTTATCAAATTCTCTGACTCCAGTCAACATCAACTCACTTCTCTAACCACAAGAAAACATATTCTTATATTAAGCATAAAACAAATTCTACTCTCAAACAACAACTACTATCTCTACTAATTTATTTCAAATAACATCAGCATATGTAACTATTATGGCAAACACTTCAAAACTATTTAATTTTCTTTACTCAACTTTCTTTACGTTTAATTTTCTTTATAACAGAATCATTACTATAGACTTGATAACCAACATCAATCTCACTACTAATTCTTTAAAATTTAACATTGTTATCGTTACTATCCCTTAGTAACCTCCCAGCCTATTGTACCATCAACATAATGAAAACATAATAAAACATTGTACATTAAACACTAACATTGAACAATTCACATTACTTAATTCATATTTACATAACTTGTAGCAGAACTTTATAACATTTTTATTATCAACTTTCGATTAACTTTTATTATTTAACATTTGTTATATCAGATTCTATACAAAAAATTTCAAATTTATCATTACCCTTCCAGTTACATTACCTTTCTACCATGAATTTTCCTTTTCTAACCCTTTTATCCTTATTAGTTTGGGTGACTCTCTATTATTCACTATTCTCTCTATCTTATTTTGGCATTTGTCAATCTAACCTTACTACCCTCTTTTTTCTACTAACAACCACTTCTAACCATTTACATATTATGACACCAATATCTCAATAATAACCCCCTTCACTAATCCCATTTAAAACCTCTGGCACCGCTCATTTTTTGTACAAGGATGTATGTTCCCTACCTGGCCATATCCATCCCTAACCATTTGCCCTCCACCAAATATCGGCAAACACTCTAACCCAAAATTGCTCCGCCTGCCACAACGCTGCACGCTGGTCCCTTGCCACGTCGCACGCTGATCACTCCTTACACCGGAACCTTACTACAAAACATCATCATCAACAAATATAATTACCATTCACATTACTCACCTCTACATATAATCACTAACCACTGTGTCCCTAAAATATCTAACACCTCTTTATATATTACTCTCAACTCTTATTTTCACTAGCTCCCATTAATTCTATTTAACTAACTCCCATGCCTTTATTTATCACTATCCCCAAACCTCTTTATAACATTTCACCTTAATATACCACTAGAAAATTCATCACTTATCTACTAATACAATATCTCTCAATATCCAAATATATTACCTGCTTCATTTATTAACCCTTAGAATCTAAATTCCATAATATCATTTAAAATCATTATCAAACTTAATTATTCTTGAATATTTAAAATTCTACCGTACATGGTTTACATAAAATACACAACAGCAAAAATACACAAATACATTGATATTAATATTGTAACGTTACCAAATATGGTAGTTACATAAAGTAAGCAAGAATAACTCCAAATGACAGGAAAGCAGGAAGGTATTTCTAGATAAATAAAACTATGTGAACAAAAAGTGTGTATCTACAGATATATTAGTATAAAGTTCCAACGATGAAGGAGAAAGTGTAACATGGCAGCATCATATACGAAATGAAGAAAGAAAATGACCATGAGCCAAAATAAAATGTTAGTAACCAGGCCCAATAGGATCCAACAGTGAGGGGAACCAACAAAATAACTACCAATAAGATCCAACAGTGAGGGGAAATAACGAGAATAATACCAATACCAACAACATAACGACAATACCAATAGATTCCAACAGTGAGGGGAATCATCAAAAATAACTATGCCAAATAAAAGGAAGAAACAACTCAAGAGCAACCACAATGATGGCAGACAAACCGATATAGTGACAATTATGAATATTATGAAACAACGACTACTACAATGAAAATGTTGAAGAAGACGTACAAACCTAAAGAAGAAGGGAAGAAGAAGGACAAGGAAACATAACATGAAGAGAGAAGAAAATGGATAGACCATGCAAGGAATCATCATTCATCAAGTGTACTAGAGACAATACTAGTAACCAAAAGAATAGTGATTGTCAACTATGAAAAAACAGTGTTTAACATTTAAGAAATCACAAACAATTATAGTGAGTGCTTAATATAAGTGTGAAAACCTGTGACCAGTTAACTAATTTTAACCCAATAAACCACACAAACAATTCCAGTGATAAGGTTTATAATGGAAGAAAATGTGTTACTTTCATAGTGAAAACATCAAGAATTAAATAGTCAAATATACACAGACAGTTAGTGTGACTAATTTAATGAAGATTGTGATCCAAATAGATAGTCATAAGACCACCAAACAATGTAAGATAGAACAGTTATATTATTGTTTATAGAACTTGATAAATAAAAACCTTTGTAAATTTCAAAAGAAATGTAACTGAATGCCACGGCAAAACAGAATACAATACAAAGAAAGGCCAGAGAAAATAATAACAAACAAAGTAGTTTGTTAAATATCAAACAAATGTGACAGAAATTAGTTACAAACCATGACAAGAAAGGTATTATCATTAGTTCAAGAATATTTGTATTATTGTTTAAGAAGAAGTAGTGTAAACATGTGTATTAAAACAATTAAACTGTTGTAATAGAATACCATACTGAAGTCATGTTAGTAGTAGCAAAATGCTGCATTAGAATATGTTGTACATTGTTACATAACCCCATAGGAAAGGCACCTATGAAACAAAAAATCATACATGTTAGTTTAACCAAACAACCATCAACAATTGTGTCAATCAAAGATTCATTCTAAGTAATGATACACCCTAATAAACAGTGTATTATATTGAAATACACTACAAATAAAGTAGACCAAATATGATAGCACAAAGCTATAGGAAATGGAACCTAATATGCAAAATTAGTTAACCAAAATACATTGTTAAAACATGTGCAAAGATTGACGAAAGTATTACCAGTAGTTAGATGAACATCTGGTACTACTATGAGAACAGATTACAAGTATAATGACAATAGTTTTATGACCAAAATATTGTAAACTAGCTGACTATGAATGCATAGCCAGAAGTGAGCAGAGGCAATGTAACCAACTAGTTAAGCAAAATACTTTATTAAAACTTGAACAGAGATTAAAGGAGTGTTACCAGTAGTAAGAAGGACACTTAATACTACTATGAGAATGGACCATAACCATAAGAATAGTCATTTTATAGATAAATTATTAAAAACTAAATGACCATGATGGTGGAATCAGAATGTAAACAAACAGTAGGTAGCAAGTTATTTATGCAAAATGCAACATACAAACTTGTTTAAAAGTAGATAAAAATGTTATCAATGATCAGAAGAATGTCTGATACTACTTTGAGAATCTATGTCAAGTATAGCAATAACAATTTAGTTATTGTTTTATCACAAATAACTGACTACCATGCTATGACATAATGTAAACAAACCCATTACTAGAAATTGAAGGGTTCTCAGATAGCTAAAAGCTAACAAATATATGAAAGGAATTAGGTACTATAATTGTACACTAATTGCATTTATTACATAATATACCTTATATAGAAAAACCATAAATAAAGTGACAATTTTAAGAAAAGAGATAGAAGGGTACTGAAACAATGCTAATAGTATATGAAATACAGCCCTGTACATATACTAAAGTACAAATTCATGTAAATAGACGTTTATATTATTGTTAGATTACAATATCAATGTTATTAAATAAGAAAAAAATAGTTTTAAGGACAATTTGTGAATAATCAAATATGGACGCCAAAGACGCCATGACCAGATATTGTTTGGGTAACAATTATTCCCAAATTTTGTATTAAACAAGTTGAGATATAGACTCAGATCGTTTAATCAAAAGTGTTTTAGTGTAAATAGTTAAGTTTGGTGTAATAAACTTATTAAATATAAGATGCACCATAAAAATCGATAAAATCGTTATAGTGATTTAAATAATGGACGGATTATAATCTTGTTTGGACTTTAATTAAAGCGCAGGATGTCCGCAATTTATTGACACTAACTGTTTAACGATAAGACAAATATTAAGAAAGTTATTACGATTTTAAACTTTTTAATTATTTTTTGTACCAGTGCTGACGTCAAGCTAATCTCAAACCCAAACACAAAATTGGTAAAAAATTAAAAATTTTAAGAAGCCAAAGTACTTTGGGTTGGAGAGTTCAAACATTTCAGCCAATCGAATGAATGGAAATCGGCAGACAAGCCGGAGACGTTCCGAAGGAGCGTCACAGTCATCTATCAATCATCAAAGAGACAGGACGTGTCACTTTCCGAACGAAATATATGAAGAAGTTTATATTTTTGAATTGTGCGCGACACGCAAACATCAGTAACTAACATACACTAACCTAAATACAACACAAGCATTTACGTGTGTACAGTGCGGAGTGAAGACTATTTAAATACGATCAGTGTACAATATCGATCGTATTTGCGAGTGTTGTGCGAAAAATAAACAGGGAGTACAATATTTTTAATTAATTAACAGTAAAACAGAAATAAAAATTTCTGTCCATACCGATCATTTATATACTATACTAATCAATAATAGCGAAGTACAATAATGCTGATGGAATTTATCAGAATTGACGAAAGTATTATTTCGCAATTTTTAACATGATGAATAAATATTTTAATTATTTTTCATAATTAAAAGAATCACAATTAATGTACTTATTACAAAATACGAGTATAGTAAATAGTCGCTCAATTGACTAACGTTGTTTTTTTTAATTTTTATTATTGAAGTTAAATATTTTAATTTTTATGTGAAAGAATATTCTATGCTACTGATAATTATGCATCAGAACTATTATAAATAATATGTATATGCTTAGATTAAGAAGAAATCAATATTCAAGATAATTAACTCTAATAACAATTCACGTTATGAGATAACCTTAAAATCATAACCGTAATTAGCCACCTTCTTTGTCACAAGTCTGTTCTCATATAATCCAAACCAGATGAAAACAATAACAAGAGTTTTTTTTTAATAACTTTTTCTCTTGTAAATAGATAATTCCCACAGTGAATTATTAAAATATAGTAATACATTTTAGTAGTGCAAACCAACGCACTTGTTTATTGTCAAGACAATTACTGTATACTGCGTACGAATTCCCGCGTACGATAATACCATAATTATCTGTTATATGGTACCAATTTTCTATTTTAACATTTGTTTGTTTGTTTTTTATTAATTGTTCATTTAATCTCATTATAAAATGCCACATCTTGTACCTGGCATCATGCTACTTAAAAGAACCACACGAACTTGGTAATTAACTGATATAAGAGGACATAACCTCTCAAAATAAAAACTATTGTATAACCAACAGGGTTACCAGCCTTGAGGCTAAGGAGAGTTTTATTTTAACTTTTGTTCATTGTAATTATTATCAGTAAAATTATTAGTAACTGATTGTCAATTTTTAAAAGATTTTATAACATTATTAACTGTTAATAAACCTCTACATTTTGTTACCAGTGTAAAAAGAGTTTAATTTCAAACTTAAAATAGTTCATTTATTAATAGTCAGTTCTACCAAAAGGTGGCGGAAGAATTCAAATATTTCTGATAGCTCAGAATTTTATTTAGCTGTTATATTATTTTTATTGTGCATGCTAGTCACGTTGGATATTCAAACAGAATATCTACTTGTATATATAGCATGTGTGTTACAGCTGAGCAGTCACCTAACAGAACAACAATATCCACATGTGGTAAGTGGGGGAGGTTACTAACGGAGTGTGAGAAATACTTTTAAATTAAAGGAGTTAACCATCGATACCCACATATTTGGCAGTCACAATCAAACTAATAATAATAATTATAATTTGAACATTTTATCATACAACATAATCGTGGATACCGGTGCGTATCTGCAAATAACACAATTACAATCAAAACACACTTAAATACTATATCTCTGTATCTTGTTACAATATACACAAAAATATACAATCCAAATTACTATTTTATCATTTATCAAAAATCAGTCATAAACAGTCCATTTCAAAACACTGTCCACATAATTAAATGTTTATAAACACAATAAAATGTTTACCCTCCATCGTCAAATAATAGTCTTACCTTAAAACTATATACATTGTTTAATATTAGATATCTCATCTTATTATTATACATGTACCAAAAATTCAAATTTTTGTCCTTTTCCACAAACTCGTATAACTCATGATCGGGTATGGTTCTGTCACCTTTGGTATAATCAGTCATAATTAGGTAATTTGTAAAGTCATTATTCTCATTATCTCCTACTCCTTTAGTTTCATTACCAGGTAAGTACTTACTATATTTATTATATATCATCTGTACTCCTAACCTTTCCATAAATTCTTCATAGTCTCTACTTATCTTAAAAATTTCTACCTCTCTTTTTCTCTCACCTTCAAAACATCTCTCTCTTTTAAAATATCTCTCATAATAACTCTCCCAACAACACTTCTCTCTCTCAGTATATCTCTCACTATCACACCATCTCTCTCTCTCTTTAACCCTTCAAAACACACTATCATTCCATTATTATTATATTATATTCCCCATAAAACCTCATTATTACTACCAACCTCCACACTATTATCTCCTATTACTATATTTTTATTTATTTTATCATCATTTCCACTACTACTTACCTTGTCATCTTTGTTCAATTCTAATTTGTCTATTACTTTCTTATTTTCTGATTCTATTTCGTCTAACTGTGTCTCTATTTCACTTAATCTTTTATCATAATTACAGCTTTGTTTCTTAATTTCTTTTTTAATATCACTAAATTGTTCATCAAACTGATTTAATTTGTTATTGAAATTATCTAATTTTATATCGAACTTAATGCTCTGCTCTTTTAACTCATTGTTCTGTATCTTCATTAACTGAAAAAGATCTTCTAACGACACCTTATTACTTATAATAGGCGTTGAGTTAGCCTGTGGTTCGTTTAACAACAGCGACTCTGTTGCTGTGTTTTCTATACTAATACTTTCGTTGTTATTTGCCATTTTTATTATATTGATAGTAATAAATTCTGTCTTAGTTGTTGTATAATTCTATTCACACCATACATAACCTATATAGGTAACCTCTATTGTTACGTATATTTCGCTACCCGTCTACCTCTGCTTTTGGCTTATTTATATAATGTAATTTTATATAAAGTCCACAGTTCGGGGGCCATCTGTTATGTTACGCTTATTTTTTAATAAGTATAATAATATCTGATAATTATGTATTTGTATTTTATGTATTTGCATAATCTAAACCACACATCCGGTGGAAACATGTGCTCGGTTTATCAATGTAAGTTAGGCTTTTCGGGTCCAGGGTTGCGTTAAGCGAAAAATCAGAGGCAGTAAGGGTTTCGAAATAACCATTCAAATAACATATGGTAAACAGATTAATTTTATTTATTTCAGTGCCTAAATGCTACAAACAATAGGAGTCATCAAACGACTGATAAATTCCAAAATGGCGGCTAAATTACTTCCGCCTTTCACCATGCTTTTAATTCTATATATATACTCTTGTTTTCTTTAGAAATAATTCTATTATCAACTTATTTACTGCAGTTAAACTTTCAAAAGTGTTATTTGTTTCTTTGATATTAATAATTACTCTACAATTCACCACAAACCAACGCCTCAGATATGGTTTCTTTAAAGCTGGCCAACTCTCACTTTCACACTTTCACTCAAACCATTCATACTATGACACTGAATACATTGATTATTTTTTCTGATTAGAGCTCATTTTTCTGTTTTAAATTTAGAAAAAGAATTTTAAAGGGCTTTCCTGAATTGATGCGGCGTTGACTGTCCTCAGCAGACTCCCATGTTGGCTGGCATGTTGGTGTTCGGCCGAACTTTTACTGTCCTTTTTTTAAGTGCACTGAATTTACTCTTTTCTACATTGTTGTCCACTGACGTTACTTTACTGGTATGACTACATTTTTAGAACAAATTTACATTTTTATGGCAAAACTGCCCACTACACTGTTTGAGCGTGTGTGCTCTCTGAATTGTTTTTGAAGACTGGGGCTGAGTTAGACGTAATTGTTATGTAAGTGGTCGTGTACGTGACGTCACCGTCTATTGTTTTCCAGCCACCACCCTGGTTAATACGCATTTGATTGTATGTCGTCAGCATTTATTAATGACGACATGGCTTTGTGGACCAATGAAAGTTCGTATTGTTAGTTCGTTTTCACATAAGACGCCATTATACATATTAAACTCCGCTCGTCCAACGGTGACCTTGAATTCACTCCCCTCTTGTTGAATATGCGTATTTATTGGGACTTGGGTAAAACTAACCTAGCCCTGGTTGACATTCATGATCAGAATAAAAATACAATATAAGATTCCTTAATCCCATTATTATGGTAATAGGTATTTCTGTACTGTCACAAAACCCCCTCAATGAAAGGTTTGGTGTCGAGACACAAAAACTTTCATTGACTCATTCACACGTTTCCAAAAGGATCAGTCCAGATATGTTGCCACAACCCCCTGTAGTGTTAATATAAAAGAATTTTAATCACTTACCCTTGGTCCTATAGTGCTGATCGTACCTGTCTGACCTTACTGGACTTCTCCGGAGAGATCCCTACACCATAAGGCCATGAGGCACTGAACGCTCCTGTTCTGACGCTCCGGCCAGCTCAGGACCACGGTCACAACACCACAAAACTCTGAAACATTTAATACAAAATTTTAAAATAGTGGCCTTATTTATCCACATATCCGCAACTGATATGTCTCCCCTTAGATGCATTGGTTTGTGTTTTGAGGCGTTGGTTTTCTTTACTCATAAATTTCCAAATAACACACAAAAACAAAAAAAAAACAAGATTTAAGATAGATAAATCCTTCCACTTTTCAACACTCCTGTATATTTTTTATCAAATTCTCTGACTCCAGTCAACATCAACTCACTTCTCTAACCACAAGAAAACATATTCTTATATTAAGCATAAAACAAATTCTACTCTCAAACAACAACTACTATCTCTACTAATTTATTTCAAATAACATCAGCATATGTAACTATTATGGCAAACACTTCAAAACTATTTAATTTTCTTTACTCAACTTTCTTTACGTTTAATTTTCTTTATAACAGAATCATTACTATAGACTTGATAACCAACATCAATCTCACTACTAATTCTTTAAAATTTAACATTGTTATCGTTACTATCCCTTAGTAACCTCCCAGCCTATTGTACCATCAACATAATGAAAACATAATAAAACATTGTACATTAAACACTAACATTGAACAATTCACATTACTTAATTCATATTTACATAACTTGTAGCAGAACTTTATAACATTTTTATTATCAACTTTCGATTAACTTTTATTATTTAACATTTGTTATATCAGATTCTATACAAAAAATTTCAAATTTATCATTACCCTTCCAGTTACATTACCTTTCTACCATGAATTTTCCTTTTCTAACCCTTTTATCCTTATTAGTTTGGGTGACTCTCTATTATTCACTATTCTCTCTATCTTATTTTGGCATTTGTCAATCTAACCTTACTACCCTCTTTTTTCTACTAACAACCACTTCTAACCATTTACATATTATGACACCAATATCTCAATAATAACCCCCTTCACTAATCCCATTTAAAACCTCTGGCACCGCTCATTTTTTGTACAAGGATGTATGTTCCCTACCTGGCCATATCCATCCCTAACCATTTGCCCTCCACCAAATATCGGCAAACACTCTAACCCAAAATTGCTCCGCCTGCCACAACGCTGCACGCTGGTCCCTTGCCACGTCGCACGCTGATCACTCCTTACACCGGAACCTTACTACAAAACATCATCATCAACAAATATAATTACCATTCACATTACTCACCTCTACATATAATCACTAACCACTGTGTCCCTAAAATATCTAACACCTCTTTATATATTACTCTCAACTCTTATTTTCACTAGCTCCCATTAATTCTATTTAACTAACTCCCATGCCTTTATTTATCACTATCCCCAAACCTCTTTATAACATTTCACCTTAATATACCACTAGAAAATTCATCACTTATCTACTAATACAATATCTCTCAATATCCAAATATATTACCTGCTTCATTTATTAACCCTTAGAATCTAAATTCCATAATATCATTTAAAATCATTATCAAACTTAATTATTCTTGAATATTTAAAATTCTACCGTACATGGTTTACATAAAATACACAACAGCAAAAATACACAAATACATTGATATTAATATTGTAACGTTACCAAATATGGTAGTTACATAAAGTAAGCAAGAATAACTCCAAATGACAGGAAAGCAGGAAGGTATTTCTAGATAAATAAAACTATGTGAACAAAAAGTGTGTATCTACAGATATATTAGTATAAAGTTCCAACGATGAAGGAGAAAGTGTAACATGGCAGCATCATATACGAAATGAAGAAAGAAAATGACCATGAGCCAAAATAAAATGTTAGTAACCAGGCCCAATAGGATCCAACAGTGAGGGGAACCAACAAAATAACTACCAATAAGATCCAACAGTGAGGGGAAATAACGAGAATAATACCAATACCAACAACATAACGACAATACCAATAGATTCCAACAGTGAGGGGAATCATCAAAAATAACTATGCCAAATAAAAGGAAGAAACAACTCAAGAGCAACCACAATGATGGCAGACAAACCAATATAGTGACAATTATGAATATTATGAAACAACGACTACTACAATGAAAATGTTGAAGAAGACGTACAAACCTAAAGAAGAAGGGAAGAAGAAGGACAAGGTTGGCCTTTCTTGAACAAATCCGGTAACTACCAAGCTCCCGGTGTTTTTCTGAAGCGTAGAAATTGCATATTCTCTAGGGGCTTCGTTCCTCCAGTTAGTCAGCACACGCCCCGTTGCACCGACTATTGCTCGTTTCCCTGCTGCTGAATTCTAACCCGACAATCTCGTTGTAGATGTCCAGGTTTCCCACATCGATAACACTTCGGTCTTCCATCCTTTCTTATTTTATTCTGTGGCGCCGACCGTCGAGTCTCTGTTCCTTGTTCTTCTTCCTCATCGTCTGTGCCGTCGCGATCTTTTAGCTGCGCACTTTATGACTTGTCCAACCAGACGCTGATTTGGCAGCCTCAAATTGCAAAGCATGTACCAGGGCGTCCGCATTGTTCTGGTGTCTTGCCATTCGTAACACTTGCTGTAGTTCGTTATCTCGGACACCGGCAGTAAATGTCTGCATCGCAAAACGCGTTCGAAAATCTTCTGGCGCTTCAGGATAGGCCAGTCTAATTAGTCTGTCGATACTTGCTTCAAACTCTTAAAGACTTTCCCCGGAATGCTGTCGCCTTGCTCTCAACTGGGTGCAGTACACATCTCGCAAATGTTTATCACCATACCGTAATTCCAGAGCTTTTATCAACTCGGCATAGGTGTTCTGGCTGTCAGGTGGCACTTTCTGTAGTAGTTCTGCCGCGGGTCCTTTTAATGCAAGAACAAGTGAAACAGCCTTGTCTTTTTCTGTCCAATTATTTGCGCATGCAGCAGCTTCAAATTGGCGGAGGTACGTTGCCCAGTGAGTGCTTCCGTCAAAGGTTGGAGCTTTGACATGAACTGTCCCTACTGCAGGCAAAGTGACTTTCTCTGTCAACTTATTTTCTGTGTATTTTTCTGTCTTGATCACTGGTACAGTCTGTTCAGAAATTTGTTTTGGTTGAATCTTCATGCACTGTTCAACTTCAATTTTAATTTGTTCTCTTATGTTTGCCATTGAGTTTTCTACTGCAGATATTTTTGTTGACATAACTTCTTCCACAGTCAAGACAGATTTTTCTACTTTAGCTATTTTATTTGACATGGATTCTTTTACGTCAGATATTCTGGTAATCTGATTGTTGAGCTCACCTCGTAATTCACCTACGTCACCACGTAGGAGACCCATTCTGCAGTAGTATGTTCTTGCATCTGCTTTTGTTCATGAATTAATGCTTTGATGTCACCTGCTTCTTGCTTACGTTTTTCATCCTGTCTTTCTTCTGTTTCTAGCAGTAGTGCTTTCTGACGTTCCTCAGCTTCTTCTCTTTCTTGTCTTCTTTCTTCTTTTTGTCGTCTTTCTGCTTCTTCCGCCTCCTGTCTGCGTCTTTCCTCTGCTTCCAGCAGGAGGGTTTTCTGTCTCTCTTCCGCTTTCTCTGAATCCTGTCGTCGTCGTTCTTCTGTCTGCAACAACAGCGCCTGGAAATTTTCCATCATCTGACTGGCATCCATTGTTTTTCGATTAATTATGAATTGTACAAAGTATCCACTGTTTACTTGGAGTGTGTAGACGATGGGCTGTGAAGCTTGAAAGCGCTAATTGGGATAATTTTTATATAGTGGTGTGCAACTGTGATCATTCTGATTGTGATTTCAACCGCTAACACAAATTTCTTCATTAAATTCTAAAAATTATTAACATTTTTTATAATGAAGAACATTCGGCTAGTATTAGACACAAGGGTAGTCATGTAGCACTGGACATAATTCATAATTAAATTCAACCAGCTACGCGGTTTTATTTTACAGGTAATGTTGTTCAAGCTGAGAACATGTTTCTGTCTAAAGAAACAAACAAAAAGGAAGGGTCTTGGGCTGACAGGGATATGAAAAAGCCAATGGATCTTGTGTTGTCAGGTACATTAAGTGTTATAGAAGCATCTTTAAGATCTGATGTGTCAAAAAGCACACTTCATGGCCATGCAGGTGCTATAAAATGTTGGAAGAATGTTGACATTTCTGCTCAATTAGGCAAAAACAAAAAGAGGAGGAAGGGGAAAACCTGAGGTCTTCCAGCTGCCAATTACCAGCATGCAAAAATTAAATTACAACAGTAAATAGGCCTAAGCATGTAAAAAAGCAGCTGCTAGAAGAAATTCAGCCTATTAATCTGGATCTTAGAACCTGACTTTAATAATGTAGATCTACTGACTAAACTCTCGCAGGGTTCTTGAGACAATCAGGGAATATTATAGAAAAGAATGAGACACAGGGAAAAGAGTGAAATATTAACATCCATGCCATATAACCAGCACTTGTCAAAGGAAGCCTACATTTAAAAAATTTCAGTAATTAAAAGAACTGTTCTAAAATTCTGAATTTTGAAGGAGAACATTCAACTAGTGCTAAAGTAGAATCTGCGTATAAAAGATCATGATTTAGTCACCCTCACTGAATGGTTCCAGAAGTATCAACCAGTACAGTAGCATTTATTGCTTGTTTTGAGAAGAAACGTTTGAGAACCAGAATGGATTGAGTGTGATGAATACAAAATCCAGGCTCACACCAAGTGTGCAGGAAAATAATAATACAACCTAAATTTTACTAGTGAAATTTGTTTATATGCTAAAAATAATTAGCCTAATTTATTATAATATGCTTTAAGATAGTCCTAATACTACAATATTACAGTTGTATGCCTACTGTATATTTTATGTGATTTATTTTTGATAATAATTTACTTTTATTTAAGTATCTGGTGCTGCCCGCCAAAATTTAAAAAATGTGAAGTATAGATTTGACTAGAATTCTTTTAAACAAATTCTTATTATTTTTTGTCATTTTGTATGTGTATTTTTTTAAGATATAATAAAGTAAATTGTATAAATATTTTTCTTAATTATACTTCACCTTATTCTGAGAAATTTCACAAAATACTTAACTGTCCGATGCTAGTCGACTCTCCCCTGTCCCAAATAATGCCATAAACATTTCTAATATAATAAAAATCTATAACTAGTTTACTTAATAAAATAACAGTCACTGTAGAAGAAGATCTAATAATAAATTTAATCTTCTTGGACCTAACTATAATCAGAAATGAAACAAGTTTACATTACTCAGTATATAGAACACATTGTCCAATTTATTTAATAATTCTAACGATCTATGCCAAAATAAAATGGCTACATTCAATTTCTTAATATGCCAAATCTTTAGAATCTCATAAAATGATAAAGAAATAATTATTATCAAACAAATATCAATGGAAAATGGATACAAAATAAATACTATCTATAAATTAGAAATTATAATAAAACTGAACTTTTTAAACAAATACTTAATAAACCTACATCCACACATACTTAATGATAATATAAAATCGTTACTTTACTTATTACGGAAATACAATTCAAAACGTGAGTAAAATATTTACAAATACAAATATAAAAATATCTTATAAACAATAATGTAGTTTTAAGTAAAATAAAACCTAAAACTAAATCCACCATTCACAATACAAATTCAGTATACAAAATAGAATGTCCAGATTGTAATAAATTTTATTTAGGCCAGACAAAGAAAAAGCTGCACAATAGATTCCTTCAACGCAAACAAACACAAACACCGCAATCTGTTTTAAATATGAATGTCTACAACCTAATTTGGCCAATGAACAAGATGATGTATTTAAAATTATAAGTTTATTAAAATAAATAAAATATAACATTAAAATTTTCAGCATAATTGTAAAAACTGCTGGTTACCTAAGCAAACATTACAATAATCGAAAGATTATATTTGAAATAAAATAAATTATTTGTTAATGTGTATTAAAAACTCTGAATGTTTGGATTTATATCTGTGAAACATACATCAGGTGTATACATAGTGATAAAAAATAAAGAACACTTTGCAAAAGTAATTTATTATTTGATAGTTTAACATATACGAGGGGGGACCCAAAAGTAACGAGAATTTTTCTCTGGCAGTTGGTAGAACGCTAGTTCCGACTTCTCCCGCTAGGTGCCTTCACTAGACACCATTTTGTATTAGTTGCCCTAGCGGCATTGTTGTGGAAACATTAGCGCGGTCAGTGTGACTATTTTTTGTAAGCGCTGTTTCACGTTTTCGGCAATTTGTCAATGGCAGACATTAAATACAACGTCCTAACATCAGGTTCTGTTTCCTGTTAGGGAAATCAGCAGCAGAAACTGTCGCAATGCTTCGGACGGCTTATGGGGAGGAAGCTTTGAGCCAGGCAAGGATTTACGTGTGGTTTTCTCGTTTTGAAAGTGGTCAAATGTCAATTGAAGACGAACCACGACCGGGACGTCCCTCGACTTCCAAAACGGACGAAAACATTGAAAAAATCCGTGTTGCGATCATGTTTTATCGTCATAGAACAATCGATGAATTGGAGGAAATGACTGGAATATCCTGGAGTTCATGCCAACGAATTTTGACTGAAGATCTGAAGATGAAATGTGTTGCAGCAAAATTCGTTCCGCGTGTGCTTTCTTGCCGGCTCAAAATCGTTGCCTGGCTCAAAGCTTCCTCCCCATAAGCCGTCCGAAGTATTGCGACAGTTTCTGCTGCTGATTTCCCTAACAGGAAACAGAACCTGATGTTAGCACGTTGGTATTTAATGTCTGCCATTAACAAATCGCCGAAAACGTGAAACAGCGCTTACAAAAAATAGTCACACTGACCGCGCTAATGTTTCCACAACAATGCCGCTAGGGCAACTGGTACAAAATGGTGTCTAGTGAAGGCACCTAGCGGGAGAAGTCGGAACTAGCGTTCTACCAACTGCCAGAGAAAAATTCTCGTTACTTTTGGGTCCCCCTCGTATAATGTACAAATACTGCAAGAAACCAAAAGATCAAGTAAAGTATAAGCAGGAAAGTGTACACAAGTATGGATATGTACAAGTGGTATTGTTTGTTGGACAGTAACAGATATGTTTAGGAATAGTATTGTTATATGTTGTATGTTTAACTGTAACACATCATTAAACTAATGTGTATTTTTATTTTGAGTAAATAATAATGGACTCGTAACATTGTAGGCTTTCTAACAACATTAATTCGCTTAAAACCTATGTTTAAACCATCAGTTACTAGAATAAACTTTGTGGTAGTTTGATAAGTGTTGTGTGACTTAGTGCTGCAACAGTGAAAATACTAAATATGTTTTTTAACATCTTTCTCATTGTGTGTGTGTGTGTTCCCATTAACCTCTTCTTCCTTTCTCAAATACACACCTATTCGTTCATATTTTTCTCGTTGACTCATACAAAAAAAAAAGGTAATATTCTCCAGAATTATAGGTGACTATAGTATTACACTTTTTATAACATTTATCACGAGTGGTGCCTAAACTTGACAATTTTACATAAACCATATGTCTCTTTGCCACACAGAGTGCAGTCAGCATCTGCTGATACCCTTGTTTAATGATCATAGTCTTTCTTACACATGGGGTGATACAATTTAACATACAAATCAGTTAGTGGGGAAAAGGTGTAGGCCTTTACCATCTGTAACAAATAATCACATTTGTGTTACTTAGATTATAAACTAATATTTTATAGCAAGCAAATTACATGATTGTGGGTAAACTGTATAAATAGTCTTCAAAAATGAGTAAAATGTAAACTCTGTAGTGTACTGTCATCTTGTAATATGTGAATTTGTTCTGGGATTAAGCTCATCCTTATTCTTATTACTAGAATATCATCCTTAGCTTATATCTTCTGTAAAATATAAAACAGAATTAAGTCAATTATACTGGTATTTTAAGATTAATTGTTATACTTGTGTTGAATATAGTAAGAGGACAAGATATGTTTGTTTCAGGGAGACACAGGTCAACTGGATATAAACTATGGAGGTAGCATTGCAACAATTGCTAGAGATGGGCATAGAAACCAATCTGTAAGTTTTTTCATACAGTAGGGCTGTAGTGGTAGGGTAGACGATCCATATTCAGAGTAACAATTGTTAAACTGAGAGTAAACAGGCTTTTCTCACTTTTTAAGGTTATATGTAGAAAATTTTAATGAGCAAATAATATTTTATGCTATGTAAGACTGCCAGTGAGCTCTTAAAAGCTAATATTTCATTGTAAAGTGTTAGGTAGAAAATCACATGTAGATAAATTAGTCTGTTTATTTACAATATTATAATTTTTTAGTATCTAGGTATCAAATGATACAGACTGAAGAATGATTGATGTATAGCATGAGAAACTTCCACTACCAGGTCTGAACTAGAAGTTCTGTGATGCTTATGTAATAGGCATTTGGACTGGATATAGTACTGAATGAGAATGGTTGAAGAGAATGAGACATTTATGAGATGTATTTCAAACGAAGGGCTGGTTAGCCATCAAAGAAAAAATAACTTATGAGAAAGATGTTTATTACTAGTTAAATGTTTGTAAATAACTACTTTACTTTTCCATCTAATCGCCAATTTTTCTAAGCACTTTTTATAGGGAAGAACAAGCTTTTTTTACTCTCTACATAAAAATCCACCCTATAGAATTGCAGTCAGTGTCAGTACTTCTGATTTCAACACTTTACTTTCTTCAAACCGTTAGATCCAAGCTACTACTTGAGGGGAAGAAAAATGTGGACATACTTACATTTGACATATGAGCTTTAAGGAGGGCAATCAAAACGTTCTCACCTGAACATCTAGATCGATGTGTGACAATAAATTGTTATGAGTGAAAACAATTCTTTACATCTACATTCCACATCCGCCAATTTTGAATACCGTATTTCAGCTTTGTAACCATTTCACTGTATACCTCCACTGTAATTGTTCCTAGTTCCATAAAATTACCGAAAGGACACATTTTAGCCACATAAAACTTTTTTTTTTTACTCCAGTGTTCTTAAACTTTTAACTTTGGTGAAGTTGAATGACGCTACTGTATGGATTGTTGTCTTTTTTTAAGTTTGAGTAACAAATTATGTTTTGTCACTAATCCAATATGGTAAAAATTTATCTCCTACTTTCATAAGTACATAGTGATCAAAAAATCTGCATGCAGATTTCATTCTTTGATTTTTGTGCACACGTCAGTTAACTAACATTTTCAGCATCAATCTTGCACAGAACCCACTTTCAGTACCTCAGATTTACAGTAACTGTTTTGCATAATGTGCTCTGTGAAATGTGTTTAGAATTCTGTGGTAAGAATACTAACCATGAAGCATTGGTTATCTCAAACTTTTGCATTCACTTGTTAAAACATTCATCTGAAACGTTAGACCTTCCATTACTGTGAACGTTTGTATCTGCCTTGTTAAACTTACAACATCACTGGATTAGCTTTCCTTCACTCATTATGGTAGACCCATAAATCTTAGATGGCTTACAGTAAATTTTTGGCAGCATTTTGGATGGAGAAATTGAATCACAAGTTGTACTTTTAAATTAGCAGGATTACTTATTCTAGCAGCTATCTGTAATGATTGTCGCGGGAAAGTAAACAACAACAGATTGCTTACAAATTGGTCGATGCTACCTAATGAATCAGATGAAGCTATGTATATACGTATGACTCAGTGTTGCCAATCACTTTTCAGACAATTAACCCTTACTTTTGAAATACACCTCAAATTTAACTTGATCTATAATGTAAAAACAAAATATTCATAAAAACTAGATATGTTTCACTCAGCACGTATGTAACTTTAATTTCTCTGTTAAAAATTAATTATTTTTGTAATGCAATTATTTTGAGATTTTGTCGGGCGCCATGTTGCAACTGTACAACCAGAATATTAGACTTACCTTGCGGTCCAGAATTCATGTTAGCGAACCAGTAATTGCAAAATGTATTACCTGAAATAACTCACTCGGGCTTATATTTGTTACCAATGACATTACCTTTTATTTATATAAAAAACCCTACTTACATATTGAAAAGACTCTACTATGTGCCAAACATGCACGTGTTTACTATGCCTCGGGGCGTAGTCCCATTTATCTAGTAAACATATATTCTCCCTTAAACATTTTCTAGGCCCTCCAAAATAAACATGTGTTATAACTACTATATAATAAACATGATAAACGATAAATAATATTGGCACAACCCAGCACTTATTAATTATATTTGTATCCACTCTCTCACTCTCTCCCTTTCATACTCTAGTACAAATTATTTATCTGAGCTCATTTGAATGAATATTTAATATTTGATTAATTCTGAATATAAAGATTTTATATATCCTTTTGATTATAAAGATTTCATATTTGAATAATACAATTAGGTTGTAGCAGCCAATTGTACTTAGCTGTATGCTGATCGAAAAAACGTCCCATCGTAGATCACACCCTCTCGAAGTTGTAGTGTCCCATCGCAGATCACACGTTTTTTGATGTTGTAGCTACCCAAACTGTTAATATATCACATATTTAATAAACTTGTGGTGGCGTAAAATTTAGATAGACAAACTTTGTGAATTTGCCGGCCTTGTGAATTGGCCGGCCGGCACACTTCACTGTCGAGATGAAAATGGCAGCGTTTCATAACTGAGCATAGCGGAGGTGGGGCAAAACTATGTCACTGGTCCTTTGTTTGAACGGCCAAACCCCGTTTGGTTACAAAAGTATGTATTACGTCTTGCATTCTTTAGCTGACGTAATCATGGGCTAGGCTTGTTTACCCGTTATTATGACGAACTGTTTTTTGCTACTTTTGTGATTTTCCTTTGACCTCGACACAAATCCTGTCCGCTCAATATTACGTTATTGAAAATTCTCACTAAAACTTTACGCTGTTTTCTTTATAGGGCTTTAAAAACAATTATAACAATTAGACTCTATAACAATTATTTACCAAAAATGTTATTGGACCAGAATTGTACCGTTACAAAACCCCCTCAATGAAAGATTTTATGCCGAAGCATAAAAACTCATTGACACATTCATACTTCCTAAAAGGATCAGCTAGGATATGTTGCCACAACCCCCTTACTATTTATGTGAAAAGAATACAATAACTCACCCTTGGTCCGATGATGGTGACAGTACCTGCATGACCTTACTGGACTTCTCCTACGAGATCCCAACACCATAAGGCCAATCAGGCGCTTTACGCTTCTGCTCTGATGCGCTGGCCAGCTCAGGACCGCCGTCACAACATCACCAAACACTGAAACAGTAAATCAAAAATATCAAAATAGTGGCTTGGTATAATGCTATATCCCCAACTGATCTGTTTCCCCTTAGCTATGTGCTGGTTTGTGTTAAGAAGCACTGGGTTTGCTTCAACTCAACAAGAATTATATAGACGTGCCATTCTCTTCATTGACTATCCTTGACATTATAAAATTTTTCGATTCCCATCGATAATAATTAACCCTTTTTTGTTTTCATAATTAATATAATTATAGAAGAAACACAAATCTCTATACTACAATTGAAACATATAATCCAAAATTTATGGATACAATTACCAAAGTCTCCCTCTTCCTCAAACATTTTATATAAAAGAAATTTACTATTATTATTATTATTATTATTAATATTATCATTAACAGTAAGTAATCCGGCGCTGTTAACAATATTTACCCCTCTTTCTCCTCCACACACACACACACACACAAATAGTTATATATACATATGATTCATGTTACAACATAATACATAATACACTCATCATTAACATTGCAAGTATTATAGTAAAATAACCAATTCACATTTAACTTTGATCAAAATTTACACACCCTACATCTCTAAATTTGTATATGAAATTATAAAAATTATAATTTCAATTAATTAATTAATACTTTTAATTCTTAAACTTTTATTAATTAGCCATCAATTATTTATCAGTTTTACTATTGATTTAATTCTTCACAATTTCAAATTTATTATTAATATTCATATTACATTATTATTATCTCATTTCTTATTACCTTTCTACTATAAATTTCCTACTTAACCACTCACATTTTTATCATTGATTAGTCTGGGTGACTCTTGTATTCACTATGATTTGACTTATTATATAGGCACTAATATTTATAATCTTACTCACCTTTGTTTCTACTAACCACTACTAACAACCAGATTTACATATTATGACACCAATCTCTCAATTATAAACACCTTCACTAATTCCATTTAAATCCTTTGGCACCGCTCGTCTTTGTACTCGGATGTGTGTTCCCAACCTGGCCATATACATTCATAATTTTTTGCCCTTCCAAAATATCGGCAAACACTCCCTTAAACTACGCTATTACCTACCACAACGCTATACGTTGGTCACTCCTTACACCTCACCCCCACTACAAAATATCATCATCAACAAATATATGTTTACCCTTTACTTTACTCACCTCTCTTAATATAATCACTACTACTGTGTCCCTAAAATATCTAATACTCTCTTTGTGTACTATTTTCGTCAAAATTCTTAGCTATCTAACTCCCATTAACTTTAATTGACTAACTCAAATGCCTTTATTTTAATAATTCTCACCCAAACCTTTTTACAACATTTCACCTTCATATAACACTAGAAATTTCATCACTTCTCTCCTTATAATAATATACCTCAATTTGCACATATTATCTGTTTAATCATCTACTAATCATTATAGAATCTTATTTTCATAAAATCATTTAACTTCATTATCAAACTTTCTTTTATACCACATTAATTGAGTAATTAATCTTCAATTATTTAAACTTTCATTATTACTTTCACTTGTTTAGTCAAAGCAAAAACATGTTAATTGTTATTGTTAAATCAATTAAACCATAATTTACTGTTACATAATACACAACATCAAAATACACAAATACATTGACATTAATACACACAAAAAATATACAATCCAACTTATTATTTTATCGTTGACCAAAATCAGTCCATATACAGTTCATTTCAAAACCACTGTTCACATATATTAATGTTCATACACAGTAAAAGTAAAACAATCTACCCTCCATCATTGAATAACAGTCGAGTCTTAGGTCTATACAACTTAGTTTTTATTAAATAAATGATATTATTATTATCATTATAATATTTATCTAAACTTTTATATTCTTCCACAATCTCGTTTGAATTAATAGGTTTATTCCATATCAATTTATCATATACCAGGTCACGATCGGGTATGGTTCTGTCTCCCTTAGTATTATATGTCATAATCATGTAAGTTATAAAGTCATTACTATCGTAATTATCTACTACGACACCCATTACTTCCCAAGGAAAGTAATTGTTATCATTATTATCATCATCTACTATTATTGCTATCTCAATTTCACTACAAGGTAAGTATTCACTATAATTATCCACCATCTCTACTCCTAACCTTTCTACAAATTCTCTATACTTTCTATTTATCTTAAAAATCTCTATTATTCTCTTTCTCTCTCTCTCAATATATTTCTCACAACACCAAGCTACACTCTCTCTCTCTCTCTCTCTCTCTCTCTCTCTCTCTCTCTCTCTCTCTCTCTCTCTCTCTCTCTCTCTCTCTCTCTCTCTCTCTCCAAATATGCAGGGGTCACTAACTCATAATTACTCCACCACCTATGAGGTACACAAAAAACACAGGGAACTCTATTTGTAGACCTATCGTCTCCCAAATATAAATCTAAGGAACTCGCGTCCTTGCAAAACACACGTGAAGACTTTACTTCACTCCCTACTACAACATTAAGGGAAAATTCTACCCCCTGCACCCTTTTACAAATATACTTTCTCTCATCTCTCTCTCTAACTCAACACACACAAACATCTCATTATCACTCCCAATATTCTCATCATCATTTTCTAACACCATGTTCTTAATTATATCATTGTTACTACCTGTAAACTCATTAGTCAAATTATCATTGTTACTCACCTTGTTAGCACTTAAACTAACACTATTTTCTGTAAATGTATCATCATTACTACCTCCACTATTCTCTACCCCCGTTTTATTCTTGTAATTCTCGTCTACTTTATTTTTTGGTATATCAAATTTCTCGTCTACTAACGTTACTGTTTGTTCTTTCATTTTACCGAAATGCGTATTGTAACGAGAAGTTCTGATCGTATCTCTGTAAAATGTACACCAATTTTGTATGTGTATTGAATGTTAGTGCGTTCGTCTCGCACTGGGGTCGTTACATTAATGTTCGCGGCTAACGATGTCCGTAGCGTTGCGGTAATCACCAGTATAACACGGTAGTAACCTTACCTGTTTACTTATAGGGGTGTGTTAATCCCGGGTGGCGCCAAGTCGTTTTTTAAAACAACTAAAACTATAGTATGATGAGTTTTCAGCGGTGACGGTTGGGGCGTTCAAATAATTCCTGCTCGCACTGCCGTATGAATTGTCGATGCTGCTGTGCAAATGACAACTTGTTCGCTTCTCGTCAAATCTATTCTTAAATAAACACTAGTAACATATAAAGCACTCCCTATGAAATAATAACGACGGTTACTCCCTGTAATAGTTATTTTTAATAGGTGATAATTAAAATGTTCAAATTGACAATTATATAATGATAATTTTGCACCGACTGATTACATGAATCACTTGTTCTCTAGGCTTGACGAATCAATTAAGGAAGCGATCAGCATCAGTATGGCTGTGTACGTTAAGTTATTACAATTATTTTTGTTCCCAAAATCGTGGATTCTTGTGATTATGAGCTAAAGAATTCCTATGGTTACAATAAAAATATTTTACCTTATTCTACGTGTACATAAATAATAATGTGTGATGTTACAATCTGTTCTGTCGTGTCGTTAAATGTGTTTTGAAAGTTTGTGTTTTAATAATAGGTTATGTTTTATCTTAACAAATTTTCAGTGAGTTTTATTTTACTTAAATAATCTGTGAAAGAGAAATATTTGTTTATAGTGAGATAAATTTACCTTTAGTAAAATTTAGAGTGATTAGGTTTTTGAAAATAGGTAATTTAATTGTACTTAACACCCCAGCATGACTTGGTGTCTTCGTTCGTTTGATCGGGTAGGATTTGGCTGCAATAAGTTCTTTTTTCATTAATTTTTGGTCTTCAATGGGTTGGGCGTCCTTTTCATAACGTATCTGGTCATTCTTTTCGGTTAACTTTCCGTTTAATTATCCTGGATCTCGAGTGGACTGCTATAAATGGGTCGTCTGCTTCTTATACCGTCATGGTTATGAACCTTGATTCCTGTTTTACATTATTTTAATAGAAAATCGTTCTTCCCAACATTGGCTTCTGTATTCTTTGACTGACGCTTCTCTTCTTTAACGGTATTCAACGGTAATCCTGTCTTCAACTGCCGTTTCCATGGCAACTGCATGATTTTGATTGGTTGATTTTGATATGATGTATTGTTATCAAAATTTGAATTCTTCGTATATCTTCTGACTGCTGTTATCCCTCTATCTTCCTTCCTGGTTATTAAATATTGTCACTATAGTATTTATTTCCTTTCATAGATTATTTTGATACCCCACAAGTTTGGGTAATTTTAGATTTTATGTTTTTACAATTATGTTAATACTTGTTAATTACATTTCTTTTTGTATACAAATGCTTATTATAATATTTTGTTTTACAAATGATTTACAATTTATTCTTGGTGAATCCTTCACCTCAGATTTGCTAATTTCTTTGTTAATTTGTTATAATTTGTATTTGTTTGGTTCTGACAGTTAGGCACTTTCCTAGGCATAAGTAGCCATTATGGTATTTGACTTATTTCATTTAAATTACATTTCATTTCAGCCTAATGGGCTTTACTTTGTTATTATAATTGGTTGTGTTGTGTTTTGAGTCTGTTTATTTGTTATTATTATGTCACTATTATTTTATACACAATTATTTACTCTTTGGGTTTCCATGTTTTCTAGTCATACATTTCTTAACATTTTTATTCATTTCCTTTGCCAATAATAACAATGTGGCTATTATTTACTACTGCTTTGATTTTATTTAAATATAACATGTAGGCCTATGGTCTGTATGATTCTTACAGCCATATCCAGTTCATAAACTTGATTGAATAATTATTTAACTAACTTATTATTTGCTAATCTTTGTTCACAATACATCTTATTTGATATTATTTTTTAGTGTGACAAACAACATCACTTTTATGAACTTATCATGATCCCTTATAACATGGGTGTTTTTTGA
The DNA here is from genome assembly GCA_034769895.1 of Magicicada septendecula. NCBI lineage: Eukaryota > Metazoa > Arthropoda > Insecta > Hemiptera > Cicadidae > Magicicada > Magicicada septendecula. Next base: position 195,719,558 of record CM068370.1, on the reverse strand, counting down.
TTTGTATCTAATTCCTTAACTTTCTAAATAATCTTTACTCTCCCTCCATGTTAACACTTTCACATTACTCTTTCCTGGGATTCTCCCTTTCAACTACGATTACTTGCTTTTAAAACTCCTTAATTATATTTTTTGTTTTGTTTACTATTAGTCCAGTCGCCAGAGTAAAAATAACGGTAACAGTTCTTAAAAAATTGAGGCAAAGTGATATTTGGTATAGTTATTGAAAAAGGTCTAAATATCGGTTTAAAATCATCTTTGCATGTTTATAAGGTCAGGCTTTTTAAAAAAAACCCTTATTTAAGGGCAGCGCGCGGTAAAATAGATAAAAACGTTTACATTCAGTGAATTTCTTTCCTTACTACTAAATAAACCATTGGATCATGATAAAGTCTTCATTCTTTTTGTTTAAAATAGTTCAAATTTTAATAGTAATAAAATCAAAATAACGATTTTGTTATTATTTCATCGTTAGGAGTATTAAATCGATAGACGGAATGGTCGATTTTAACAAATCTTCCTCTGTTGAATAATATTATTAAATATGTGTATCTTAATATACATAAAAGTCATTGTGTGTATTTATATTCCACACCTCCTACTAAACCACTGGACCGATTTCAACAAAACTTAGCACAAATATTTTATGCAACGGGAGAACCAACATAAGATAGGTGTTTTGGGCCCTGGGGGATGTCAAAAATGGAAAATATGAAAATATCGCATGTAGGGTATCAAATTAAAGGGAATTTCAATGCAAGTAACACTTTTTCATGCATATAAGCACTATTGAAAATTCTTGGGCCCTGGGGCATAATAAATGGGTGGTTTTGGGGGAGGTCAAAAATGGAAAATATAAAAAATCACTGGACCGATTTCCACCAAACTTGGCACAAATTTTTTACGCAACGGGAGAACCAACATAAGATAGGTGTTTTGGGCCCGGGGGGGGGGTGTCAAAAATGAAAAATATGAAATATGAAAATACTGTGGAGTATCAAATTAAAGGGAATTTCAATGCAAGTAACAATTTTACATGCATATACGAACTATTGAAAATGTTTGAGCCCTGGGGCTCAATAAATGGGTTGTAATGGAGGGGTGTCAAAAATGGAAAATATGAAATACCGTATGTGACATGCATATACGCACTATTAAAAATTTTGGTCTCCGGGGCTCAATACATTGGTGGAATTGGAGGAGGGGTGATGTCAAAAATGGAAAATATGAAAATACCGCACGTGGGGTATCAAATTAAAGGGAATTTCAATGTAAGTAACAATTTGATGTGCATATTAATTTGGATTATTATAAATATCCCCCCCTGCTTGGTGGATGTGAAAAAAACAGCATAAATAGTATCAAATTAAAGTGAATTTCCTAGCAAGTAAGAATATGACACCACTTTCTCCCAAGCAAACCCGGGCAAATCCTCCAGTAATAAATAAAATATTTTAAAGAAAAGCTCTCTTTTTAATAAAAGGTAAAACGAATACAAAGAATATATATATTTTTTTAAATTTGGAATTTTAAAAATTATTTATGTTGAGAATTTAGTTAGTGATTTCTTCTTCTTCTTCTTCTTCTTCTTCTTCTTCTTCTTCTTCTTCTTCTTCTTCTTCTTCTTCTTCTTCTTCTTCTTCTTCTTCTTCTTCTTCTTCTTCTTCTTCTTCTTCTTCTTCTTCTTCTTCTTCTTCTTCTTCTTCTTCTTCTTCTTCTTCTTCTTCTTCTTCTTCTTCTTCTTCTTCTTCTTCTTCTTCTTCTTCTTCTTCTTCTTCTTCTTCTTCTTCTTCTTCTTCTTCTTCTTCTTCTTCTTCTTCTTCTTCTTCTTCTTCTTCTTCTTCTTCTTCTTCTTCTTCTTCTTCTTCTTCTTCTTCTTCTTCTTCTTCTTCTTCTTCTTCTTCTTCTTCTTCTTCGAGGATTTTTTCCTCACTATCATCAAAGTCATTATCATCAAAATCAATCTCGTCAACAATTGGAAAGTTTTTGCAAGTTTCAGTTGAGCATGTACCACAAACCGATGAACATAAAAGACCAGCGCTTCTGCATGTACACGATCCTTTTTTGCAGCCAGTTTTGCAATTACAAAAGATCATTTTTAATAAAGATTTTGGGGCAGCTGGCTGTGTCATTTTTATAGGCGTTAAAATTTCTCCAACATTCCAACCCCAGTCTTTTGGTATTAGATCATTGCCGAGCCATTGCTGGACTTGTAAATATACTCTGTAAAAGTGCTGCTTGGCAGCATCAGAAGTAGGTGGCAGACTTTCTAACTTTACAGGTTTTAAGCTTTTTTTCTTTTTTGAAATCGCTTTAGTAAAACTTGTATGTCTGTATTTATCAACACATGTAATTTTTTTTGGTGCATTATACATATACAGGAGAATTAATAGACCATTTTTATATATAGATGTTTGATGTTGATTTTCCAGTTTAAATGCTTCGATCGCTTCTTTTAAATCTGAGTTTATTGATTTTTTTTCAATCGAATTAAAAACCGATTTTTTACCTTTACCATAAAAGCATGATGTTGTGTCACAGCCGGTTAGAGCATGCAAAAATAGTATATTCTCTTTGCAAAATTTATGCTTTCTAAAGCTGTTATCAGAAGAAAATAGACTAGCACTCATGGTTCCTCTCGTGGGTTTTAAGAGATAAATTTTCTTATTACAAGGTGTAAGCGCAGTAATGAGCACCAAAATATCTACGTCCTCTGCAACAATAACTGGAGGTTTATCATATAATTCTAAGGCTGTTTTCACAATTAATAAGTCTGCATCATCGTCAGCTTGTTTAACGTTTATGTTTTCTTCTTCCAAATATCTCGTTAGAATTTCAATAAATAGAGTTTTATTATTTTTATTCGAAAGAAATTGTTCTTGGGTCACTGTGACACACATATCTTCATGGAATAAAATATCTGGAGAGGAATTTTGATTGGTACGGCGATAACGCTCCATAGCTTTGATGCTGTTAGAATTGTTTGTATAGCCATCAAAAACTACAGTAACTTTTGATCCAAAGTGTCTCTTGACATAATTTACGTATCTTTGAAAAATACATTTGAACTTGTCATTTTTTGACCATACTACTCTATGCAGTAACATACCACCATCAATGACGTAAATGCAATCTTCAAGGTTAATCTCAGTGCGGTCTACTTCAAACATATCATATAGTTTAGACTTATCTGTTTTCCTAAATACACCTTCGTAAAACATAGATGTTGGGTACGGTGCAAGTTCATAACGCATGTAATCTTTTAATTCGTCGTCACTTTTTCTTGCTACACAAATGCGTTGAAATATAAACATTGGATCTATAGGGACAATTTCCTCTTGAATTTTCAGACTACTATTAACACTTTTTAATGACAGTACTCTATTTTTTCGTTTTAAACGAAACTTTATGGAAGTTTGTACCAGCAATTTCTTCTAATCCTGCTTTTCCAACCTCAAAAGCATTATGACAGTTAATATTATTACCGCCAGTAACTCCAGTAGATATAGACATTATTGAATCTTGATAAGGAAATGGCTCGTGACAATCAAACCAGGAGTTTATTTTGAGAATATCTTCAGTATCTCGTTTTATTCGAGAATCTCTAGCATCTACATGCTGATCGGAAGTAGAAAATGTTATACCACAAAATTTTTCTACTTCTTCGCAGATATCATGTGTATATGGCATCGCTAAAATCCATTTATTTGCAGTACTGGTAGTTACTCCCCGTCCAATCATACCACCATCAACTTTCATGACTCTCATTAAGTCCTGTTCGATTGTCATATCAGTATGAGTTCCTGACCAGAATTTCTCAGTTCGTCTTACAGTACAAAATCCGTTATTTATAAAATTTTGAAGTTCTTTAATTTTTAAAGCGGTAGTTTCTGGAATTACATCTTGGTTTAGCATTGAGGTGAAAAGTTTTTCAGATTCTTTTATAAATTGATTCATATATTGTACATATAATAAGGCTGATTTCGTATAATTAAAATGTCCAGTTGCATAAAAATATGGCAACATTTGCTGAATAACTTGTAATTGAATTTTTAGATTACCCATTTTTTCAGAGCGCGCAAATGCTTTTGCAATAGAGATCATTCGTATGTATTGTATCCATAATTTTGCAGTTTTACCGCGTTCCTCAATTTCAATCATTTTTTCTAGAAATTTACCATTTAAGATGTTTAAAAAATTATGATCTTGTACTTCTTTGTAAGTAAGATTGTCATCTAAAAATTCTTGTAGTAAAGATTTCATATTTGAATATTCAACTTCTGAAAGATTCATTTCCTCAATAATCTTTTTACACAAAACTATCCAAATTAATGTGTGGCCTCGTACTGCTCTAGCATAAGCATGGCCATCTAACATCTTATCTACAGTTCCTGGCGCATAGCAACAGCTTAATGCTTCTTTTAAACCGCTTCCTGCCATCACATAACCGATTGAACCAAGAAAAGACATAAGCAGATGAAATCCTCCAAGTCGAACAATTACATTATGTATATCATCATCAGGTGAGGATTGGACCATTTCAAACGCTTTCTGATACAAAGGTTGATCGAAAGTAACAAAACAATTAAATAGATTTAAGTTTTTCACTAGTTTTACAGCGTATTTTAAAACGGTGTATATTGTATTTTTGTCAGTTGGAGGAGAGTGTACAAAAGGCAAGCAAACAATTCTAGATAATGTATAAGTCATATTTTCCAAAAGCTTGGACATAAAGGCATTCCAGCCAGTAATGCCTGGTTTGGTCACTCCATAAATCCAAAGCAAGTCAGCATTAGAAAAATCTATATTATTAAAACTCGGATTATCTACTTTTTCAAAAACAATGTTTTGGAGTGCATGTGTATTAATATTTTCAAAAATTTGGAATGGTATTTTGTCAATTTTGCTGATTTCTTTTGCAGTAGGCTTAACAGTCAATCGTTTTAAGGGAACTTTGTTATAATAACAATCTCTTGGACTTACAATCATAATACCTCCCATACTATGAAAAGTATTTTTCCCGTCTATAGTATTGATATTAATATCTGAATTGTCAAATGCCAATTGTGCAAAACAGCCAGATCTAAATGGAGAACGTGGACTAAGCAATACACTATTCTCATAAAGTGCTGCTTCTTTGTATGATGAACACACTCCCAGATGCGACAATATATCTATAATTCGTTTTGAAGCAAATTTCCTATGCAACATTACAGACAGACCAACTTGCAATGGTGATAGAAAGGTTCTAGGTCTTATGCAACTCATAATTGAATGAGTAATTGCTGTGCATTTTGTTTCATATGAACTAATATCACCTTTTTTATTTTTTAAAATTATTTCTTCTATCAGAAACTGAAGGGATTCTGGGATATTCTCATTAATATTTTGGAATATATTATCACTTGGAGGATAAAATTCTGTATTACTTTTCTTCAGATTAACATCGTTTCGAATAATTGCTGCTGCAGATTTTAAGATTTTTCTTTTTTCTTCATTTTCATCTTTTTTTGAGGCTATCCATGCTTGACGCATTGTATTCACGATCTACAAGACATATGAGGGTTGAGCCACCTTTTCTGGATATAATTCTTATACAATCGCCATAATTTTCTTTTAATTTAGCAATAATGGTATTTGGATGACAAGCATCATGTCCTGTTTAAGAAAATTAGATATTAAATAAAATAATCATGAAAATTTAATTTAAAAAATAGTATAATTATAATTTATAATTAAGCAATATATTTACCTAATAATGCAATTAATTCTGTGAGCGTAAACTGGGTATCATCACTGTCACTTAAATAATCAAAAATCAATTCCATTTGACGTGAGATTTTTACATCCTTGGGTCGACCTTTAGCATCACTTGTGTCACGAGTGTAACTGCTTAAAACTTTTTTGTGACAACTGCGGTGATATCTCGCTTGTACAGCTACCAAATCATCACAAGAAATTCGTCGTAGAATTGCTTTTCCTAATTCGTCATTATGTTCTGCAATCATTTCTGATAATTTTTCTTTAAAAGTAGGACTTTGAATTATGGAAATATTTTTGCGTTGATTAATACTTAATCTCGTATTACTTTTATCGGCATCTAATCCACAAATTATACAAAGTTTTTTGAAATTAAACAATTCTTTACTCTTTCTGACTTTACTCTTGACTGGGCTATATTTACTTTTTTTCGACAAAGTGCCTAAATCCTTATAACACAAAACATCATTCCTTTTTAACGTATATTTTTCTCGACATTTCCTGTGTACTAAAATTGAATCAACTTTTTTTAACATTTCATATTTTCCATCGTTTCTCTCAGAGCTAACTCTTATTAAATTCGGTAGTCCTCGAGTCACTTTTTCTGTATCTTCAATACAAAGATCATCATTACAAATAAAACATATTTCAGTATCACACTGGTCCATATTTAATACCTAAAAATCAAAAAACCTTATGTAGCACTAATGTTCAGTAAAAGTATTCTTTAAAACTTCACCACTAGTGAAGTCAAAATATCTCTTTTGAAAATTTTTTTATTTTCAATTTTGAATCCACAGTTTTTACCAAATTTGTTTTTTTAAATATGTGCCTTTTATAAACTTTTAATGTATGTAAAAAATGATCAGTACAAATAATTTTTTTTTTAGAAAAAATGCGTTCTTTACGTTTAATTTTTTTAAATGGTCAAAAAATGGTGTCAGAAAGGCCAAAAAAATTTGTTAATTAACCATCCGAAAGTATTTTTAATAAGCTTTAATTTAAGCCGTCGTACACCTTTGTGCCACAATCTTGCCATACTTTATGAGCACTCAAAATTTTTTTGTGAATTGCGATTTTTTTGAGGTTATATTCAACATTTCAATATGAAATTTGTGGGGTTTATAGTACTCCACAAAGGTTACCTTTCCCTCAAGTTTTATCAACTTTCAATAATTTGTGTTAAAACAACAGCAAATTGTTTATAAACGCCATCGCCACGTTATTTATTGATAGCACATTAACAATAATAATAATATCGACTTCCGTATTAAGGCTAAAAATGTTATTCATTTATTATAGAATACTGAAAAAAATTCACATTAAAATCGGCCTGTTAGGTCCAAAGATATTTATAAAAACGCTATTTTGCAACTTAAATTGTTAATAAAAAAATAAACGGGTTGATTTTACACAAAACTTAACTATTAGCTCAACTTGATCCCATTAACCAATTTAGCATACAAAAAATGACTCCCATAACAATTCACATTTGATTTTTATTTTGACCCCACTACAGGTGTTCACAAATAAATAAATATTAGCATGTATAAAAAGTGTAAATAAAAACTTTAAACTGCAATTTTTGTTACCTGTTTTATATGATAAAAACAAAAATATTTGTAATGTTTTGATTATAACCTTTGAAGAAATATCAACTGCGTTACTGCTCCGTTCTTGTACAGATGTTTGTATGGCATACCACAACAATGGGTGTTGCGCGCGCAGCTACCTTTACAGTTGCACACTCGAGGGGAATAGAACGCCGCGCCGTTTAAAAATTTTACCTGTTTTCTAGGGTCTTGTTTTTAGAGTATAGGTATAATCAGGTAAGAGAAATAACATGAATAGATAGATTTAGCATTGTAGTAGCTATAACGTTAATTTCAAGTACTCAAATAAACCCACTTAAAAGATACATGTATGTAACGCAAAGGAGGCACCTTTTTTTAGTATATACAATTTTTATTTATTTTTTTAATTTTGAAAATGATTATAATTTTCATGAGTGTAGTTTTTGATGCAGAACACTTGCAGCTTCAAATACAATTTTTTGTATTTCGATATCTCTATTTTTAAGATTAATAAAGGCAGATAAACTCTGAATTTTAGAGTAAATTTAAAATACGTCGAAATACCCACTTTTGAAAAGGTTTTTTTTTTTAAATAACAACTTCAAAAGTAGTTTTCATTATTATAAAATAAAAAGTTTATCTCTTTTAAAGGTAAATTAGTAAAGAACTACTATTTTTTTTAAATTTTATTGTATAGTACTTGTAATTTTGTGGTTTCACTTCTTTTTGTATCTACAGTAAATATTTATACACTATATTCTTTATGTTCAAATAAAATATTTATGTAAAAATCAACAAATTTTGAAAGCTATACGGTTCCCCTTCAAAACTAGCCTTTATTTAACTGGCTACGCTTAGATTAAAGAAAGTTATGATATTTTTGAATAGACGCGCCTGGCTAATTTAGCGAATTACGCAGGATCGGGGGCAAACGCTCTTTTTAAAACGCAGCGCTCATCATTACCAATTTTCAGGAAAACAGTTCCATTAACGTAAAAATATGTAAGGAGACTTTCTGAAGGAAATTGTTTGCTCTTCAATATACACCTTTTTATTTCTTCCAACTGTACATATTTACGGAGTGCTTTAAGAAAATCTGTCTTTACGATTTTTCCAGACCATTTTCAGAAAACCCTAGAAAGGTAAACATGCAAAGGTTTTTTTATATTAATTATTAACGTTTATTTAACACGTGCACCAAATATTGCTTTGCCCCAATTTTTTCTCAAGTCAAAATCTCTGGCGACTGGACTATATGGTAATTATCACTTTCCAGTGTTCAATACCTCTTTATAGTTTATACTTAATACTATTTTCCACCACATACTTATTCACTATTATTTTCCACTATTAAACTTTTAGCGTTCTTTAGGATTTATTAATTGTTAATGATTTTATCACTCACTATTTTTCACTATATTTCCATTCTGTACTTTACACTATTTTCATTCAATCATTACCTTCACTCTTAAATTATTTATAGTTAATTATAATTTATTTAGTGTATTTTCTTTATCACTACACTTTGGGGTTTTTACACTTTCATTTTGCACTTCACAAAGGTTTTTTTTTTTTAAGTGTTTCTGAATGGGTCTAATTACTATCTCACTATTCATTTTTTCTCTTTCATTACAATATTTCCTTAATACTATTAACAATTTTATGTCCTTAAATTACTGTTCTTACATCTAAATCTAAATTGGGGTTTAGTTTGCTTTTTTATCATTTTTATCTTTAACATTGTTTACGAGGGTTTCTTCCCTAAATTTATTATTGTCCATTAAAGGATAATGACATTTACTTTTTCCTTTCTCATAGGTTAATTATTGGTCTTGGTTCCAATATTATTTTTGAGTGCATTATTTCTCCTTCTCCTATGCTTTATTACTTGTTTGTGTATCATTTATGGGTATTCATTTTTATCTATTTCCCTCCTTCTTCATTCTCATTGTATTTGGTTAATACCTTGGGTTTTCCACCTTCTCTTTTGGGTACATTTCAACGTGTTATATTGAGTCGTTTAATTCCATGAACTTGTTTCATTTTTGTTTGGGTTTTGGTTTTTTCCCTTCTTCCTTTGGTTTCATCAATCACTTTCTTCTCTTCTTTGGTTTTATTCTCGTTTGTTTTTTGTGGTTCCCTTCTTCTTTTGTTTCCTTTTGTTGGGTCAATCACTTGGGTTAGGTCATGTCGTCATTTGTCAAGTCATAGTTTTTATATTTTATTTATATTAATCATTTTTATTTAACATGAAGTATTATTTTAGATTCAATATTATTTTGTTCGTCCCTGGTATGGGGTTGGTTTATTTGTGTTGTAACAGTATGCATTTCATCGATTCTTTTATCAAAGTGGCAATTTTGTCTTTTAATTTCATTTTTTATTTCGTTGAACTTTTCATCAAAACTATTTGTGATTTCATTTTTCTGCTCGTTAAATTTTTTATCAAATTATCAAATCTTACACTCTGTTCATCAAATTTGTCATTCAAGTTATTATATTTAACATTAGAATCACTTTTTTGCTCATCTAACTTCTTGTCTAATTTTAACAATAATTGCATCATTGCACTAATCTCATCTGTTTTATTTTCATGACTTGAGATGGAGGTTACTGTTACTGTCTCTGATTCTACAAATGCAGTCGTACTCGACTCACCAATCTGACTAATTTGTGTTAATGGAACATCCATCTCACTAGTCAAATTTTCATCAGTTGTACTGATTTCTATGGTTTTATTGTCATTGGTACTCATTTTATTTATTATATCTCTAACACATATATGCCTATAACCTCGTAACTTAACCCTACCTTACGCACGTGTTTACGCACTTTTGAAATTACTTCAGGTAATTATTCCGCTTTTCTGGTAGGCACACTCCACATAAAATTATATTGTACATCGAGTCCAAGTTCGGCCGCGCCAATGTAACTTTATCTCTGCATGGTTTTGATATCCTTCAACTCTTCTCCAAAGATCCTGTCTTCTCTGCTAATCTGAAAAATTTCAATTTCCTTTAAATCCCTACCTGTTTTATTATCCTCGCAATCTACTCTGGAAAGAGTGTCGGGTACCTTATTCTCTGTTCCTTTGATATACTCCCACTCGAAGTTGTACTCCTGCAAAACAAGTACCCACCTGGTTAAACGACTGTGAGCAAGCTTACAAGTGTTGAGGAATGACAACGCCTTATGATCTGTTCGAATAATTGTTTTGTTGCCTAAGATATACGTTCTGAATTTACCGAGGGCGAACTTACCGACGGCGAACACAATACTCAGCAATTCTTTCTCCGTTGTGGTATAGTTCTTTTCGGCTGGCAACAATGATCGGCTGGCGAATGCAATAGTTAGATGTTCCCTCTCGTCATCCTCCTGATACAGTTCAGCACCTACTGCTACATTGCTGGCGTCCGTCTGCAAATAAAACACTTTATCAAAATCCGGATGGTTCATCATAATCATTTTACTAAATTTTCTCTTTATTTCTTCGAAAGCTCCACGCTCCACGTCTCCCCACTTCCATTGCCTGTTCTTTTGCAATACAGCACTTAACTTTGCTGTGATGTGTGCGTAGTTCCTTTGAAATTTTCTGTAAAAGTTGCACAGCCCAAGAAAACTCTGAAGTTGCTTGATGTTCCGCGGTTCAGGGAAGCGCATAATGGATTCGACCTTGTCCGGGTTGGCTGAAATTCCTTCCGACGTAATAATGAATCCTAAAAAATTAATCTTTGTTTGTAAAAATTTGGACTTGTCCCTATTTACTGTTAATCATCCCGCTTCTAATTTTTCTAACACATACTTTAAATGTTCTAAATGGTCTTCAAAAGTCCGGGATGCTATCAAAATGTCGTCCACGTACACTGTGAGGAAATCTAAATCTTTTGGTCTCAAAATTCTGTCTAAACATTTAATGAAACTAGCTACGCTGGTATTTAGCCCAAATGGTAGTCGTCTAAACTGATAATATTTCCCATTAAATAAAAATGCTGTGTATTGCCTACTTACCTCTGCTAATGGTACTTGCCAATATCCAGCTGTCAGATCTAATGATGTCATGAACCTCACTCCACTAAACTTTTGAAATATTTCATTAATTGATTCCGGTGATTCCCGGTCTGGTATGATGATCTGGTTTATCTTCCTCGCATCTAAACACAATCTTACTCCTCCATCTTTTTTAATTACCACCACCAATGGATTTGAGTAGTGGGATATTGACCTCTCTGTAATTCCACCTTCCATCATCTTATCCAACTCTTCTTGCACCGCTCGTCGTTTAGAGTAAGGCACTGGATAGCTCCGCTGCATGAATGGTGTGTGTTCCCTAATCTGCAACATACATTCATAATTTTTTGCCCTTCCTGGAACATCGGCAAACACTCTCTTAAACTGCACTATTACCTGCCACAACGCTATACGTTGGCCACTCCTTATCACCTCACCCCCACTACAGAATTCATCTGCCCTTATCTCCCATACTGCATTATTAATATTACTCATTTCATTATCAACATCTTCAAAATACTCACCCTCTCTACACAAATTTATTTTAGTATCTATGTTATTCTCAACTACACGCTTTTGTAGTAATTTCATACGTTATTTTAACTTTATTCATCACACTTTCAAAATTAACTTTAACAGACCGATCACCCCATCTAACTCTAACACCTTCTCTTTAAAGTTTATCACAGCTTTATGTCTTTGTAAAAAATTGTTGCCTAAAATAATGTCTAAACTTAGCCCCTTAACTACCAAAAATGTATTATCAAAATTTATATCTTCAATTGAAAAACTTAAATGTATTTGCTTGGTCACACGTTTACTACGTACTCCCGTGACTCCTATCACTGTAACCCCTGCTACGGGTAAAACTGGAATATTCTTTTTAAATTCTTTCAATTCACTTAAAATGTTTTCGGCTATTACTGAAATCTCACTCCCCGTGTCAACAAGTGTTTTAAATTTCCTATTTTCTATTGTTACCTGGATTTCCGTGAGTCCAGCTTTCACCTCCGTTGTTGTGTTATTTTCTTCCTTCAACAAGTCAGCTATTATATCTGTTTTGATGGCGTTGGATTGGACATCTTCTATTGGTCGGACCTCATGAGCTTCCCTGAACAGTGGTCGGGTCCTAGTTACCACTGTTGACTTTAGTTTTCCGGCTGTGGCCTGCTGTTACTAGTGGTGGGTGCCTGGTGTTCCCTTGTCGGCCCTTGGTTATGGTTTGGTGTTCCTCTGTTACTCGGTGCTTCTCGGTTTGTTGGTACAAACTGCTTGGTGTTGTTACTGCTCCTTGGTTCGTTTCTTGGTACCTTACATTTGTAGCAATGTTGCATGTGGGCACGGTTCCCCGTCCTACACCTAGAACAACTCCACTCACCTGGTTGCTGTAAATCAGGATGATACATCTTATGATTATTGTTTCCATTATAATAATTTCTTTGCCGATTATACTCGGTGTTATTATTATTTATAGTATGTGGTATGGGTCGTCTACCCATTTCACGATCATTAATACTCTGTAGTATATCTAACACTCTTTCTAGCTCGTTTAGAGTTTCTATTTCTTTGGTCATTAATGTAACCTACACTTCTCTCGGTAAGTGCTTACTCACATATCTAACGAATGATTTAAACGGTATTGGTGGCTCTAAGTATTTTACCTCGTTATATAGTTTTGTCACATAATATATTGTGATATTATTATTATTAGGGTTATGTCCTATGAAATTGCCCGCTCCCATAATACGGCTTCTTAACGTTTCCTGTTCTTCTTCCATCCAATATTTGCCCTTAAAAGCTTTTTCAAAAGTGTCATAACAATCCCATTCTAATCGATGAGCCTCAGCCCATATTATTGAATTACCTTTGAAACACTTTACTATTTTGGTTAATTTTACTTCCCAACTACTGCTACTGAAATAATTATAATCCCGTGTCTGATTCAGAAAACGCATGGGATGTATCACCCTGTTTTCATGGCTAAAATTTTCTAGTTCTATTTCATTGTATAAATCCCTAGTCACTACCACTCTCTCATTAATACTGGAAATATTTTTATTAATTTCCCCCCGTAACTCATTTTTCACACTTGTTAAACTATTAGCAATTAAATCATATTTATCATGCACATCATTATTATTTTGTATAGCTAAATCATCTATTTCTTTGATCTTATTTTGTAAAATACTTATTCTACTCTTAGTATTTCTTTCATGTTCCGATATTGTATTATCTATAGTTTCAATATTTTTTGTGATGTCCACAACATTTGATTCAACTTTCTCTAATTGGCTTTGCAAAACATTTGTTTTCAATTCTATTTGGTTATTTACTTCACAATTTGTTTTAATTTCTATTTGACTTTCTACATAAGTTAAACATTTCTTTTCTATTTCTTTATTTTGTGACTGTATCTGGTTTTTAACTGTGTCATTAACTTGATCAATTTTGTTATCCAAATTACTTATTTTAATATTAAATTTCTCATTAACTATTTCTACTGTGTGTTTCTGGATATTATCACAACGTGTTTCTACTTCGTTAATTCTTTCATCAAAGTGGCAATTTGTAATGGGGCGAATTAGGAGGTTTTTTTTTATTTTATTAATTTTGGTTTGATTTGGTTAAAATTGCACAATTCACTTCATATATGTGGCCAGCCCCAGTTTGAATATAAAGCGTAGTTCTAACCAAGGAGCAGTACGCAATAGCTGTTATGAATATTAATAAAGGAATGTCATGTTGTCGACTGTCACGATTCTAAGAATTTTGCGTCTGTGTGACGTCCACTCACAAATGCACAAACACCAACATCTGCGGAGCGCATAACTTTGCATAAACGAAAGTGAAGGCAGTGAAATTTCGTCGTCATCCAACACACAGAAAAATCCATGTGTTATGAACAGTGACGAACGATTCGATCATGAGGCATTGTAAGTTCCGCTATGCCTAACTTATGGTGGGAGACTTTGTTAGTAACTCTCACCCCATTTGAACAAAATTCTCAGCCCGGTCGGGTGCTGAAAAAACCGTGTGCACATAACAGTTTAATTTCATCATGTAGAAAGTGGTAACCAAGAATATAACATTGCAAAACAGAATTAGTGAAGTGAGCGGGCCAAAATAAACTTTTGGGCATTTAAAGAATACGAGCCACGTGGCAGCGAAAGGAGTGAGCCGTCGGGTAACCTGTAACCGTAATTTCAACAAATTTTTATAAAGGTTTTTTGTGCAAACATGTCAATAAAATAATAGTAGTTGGTTTTGTAACGGTGTGAATGTGAGTGTAAATAGCAGAGTGGGCTGTCTAATTAAGGTAAGGTGTATTGTAATTCTGTAAGTGTAAGTGTAATACCACTATGTAACTAACATCACAAGCTTTATACATTTTCCATGATTTTGGATCATTTGAGCCAAGAGGCCAAATAAATAACAATTTAATACTTAAAGAAAATTTTGAAGTAAAAAATAAAATTTTAATTAATTTATCTTTAAAAATGCGTTGCGTAAGTTATTTTACGATAACCTATAATCATATTTGCATTTTAACGTTCGTGTTACAGACTCTGGCAGAAGGCGAAACGAGGTGGGTGGAAAATAAAATAATTTTTTGTATTTGTATGTGAATAGAAAATTACATTTTGGCGCCCGAACAGGGACTCGAATTTGAATAATTAAAATTCCACACCTACAATAAATGCAAGTTTGATTTGAGGGTTAAATAACTATGTAAAAATTACGCAGCACATACAAATTAGTACATCAATGTACAGAGGTTAAGAGTTAAGTGGTAGATGTTTTTATGTAAGTAAATCTAGATTAATAAATTTATAAAAATGGCAGGAAAGGATGAGAGCAATATAAATGGAACGACTAGTGTCGAAAACTATAATGAATCAAATAGTATGAGTGATTTTGAAATCCACTCGACTCCAAACGTGAGTCAGGAAAATAAAACAAAAAATATTACAAACGAAACAAATAGTACAGATGATTCGGGGATTCAAATAACCCCAAAATTGAGTAGGGAGTGTACAACTAATCATGAAGAAGTCAGCTTCACTGACAGTAACGTAGAAATAACGGAATCAAAAATAATGACAGATGTCGAACATCAATCGACACCTATTTCAGTCAACCAAAATAAGAAGTCCGATGAGGACAATATGCTAACACGATTGTATAATATGATGTATAGTAATTTTAGTGAACTAAGAGGCGATTTCAATACAAAATTCAATGAACAGAAGAGTGACTCGGACACTAAATTCAATGTATTAAAAAATCAGAATAATGAATTAGATATGAAATTCAATGAACAGAATAGCAAATTTGATGGTATAATCAATCGCTTAGACAATAACGATATAAAATTGAATGAAATTAAAAGTGAATTTAATTGTAAATTTGAGGTACTTAAATTTGACATTGATGAAGTAAAAATAAAATGCGATAGTAGTTGTAACGAATTGAAACAAGATATTGAGAGAATAGTAGAGTCAGTAGAAGAAAGGATTGAAAGTAAGAGTAATAATGACAGTAAGAAATTAACAAGTGATAACAATAATATCGAAAATGAGAATATAATTAAAAATGTGGTATTAGAGAGTAAGGTAACAAATGTTAACAGTGATATTGAAAATGGTAATGTGATTGAAAGGGTGGTATCAGAGAGTGATACGTTGAAAATAGATAGTGAAATAGTGAGTGAGAGAGAGAGAGAGTGATATGTTGTAACGAGGTAGTAATTAGTGTGGATGAATTAGAAAAAGAATGGAGAGAGAGAGTAGCTGAATGTGTAGGGCAGAGGGTAAATTGTTCCCTTATTTGTGATGAACCAAGGTGTTCAAAAATGTTATTATTGGAGGGCAAGAGACCCTATTTAGTGGAAGATTTGAGTTGTTTTTCTTTTTTGTATAAGGTTGTATCCTCTGTGTGGAAGGTTAAAAGTGTGATATGGTGTTATGATGAGAAAGATTTAGATGGAGAGTTGTGTGTTGACAAAGAGATAGAATTATATAAACTAAAGAGAGATTATAATGAGTGGAAAGAGATGTTAAATGATTTGAAGTACTTACCTGTTAAAATTGAGAGTGAAGATTATTTTGATGATACATGTTTAAATAATAATAATTTACCTTATGAGGAAAAATTAACTGACTTGATAATGAATGTAATTACTGATGGAGACTTAACCGATGTACTTAACGTTGACTTGTTTTATGATTATTTTGGTAAAATGAATGAATTTGGTTTTTATGGTGACGACACACAAGACAGTAATTTGTGTGTTAATGAAATTGAACAATGCTATATAAAACAAAGACTTATCTATGACGATGGAGGATAGGCTATAAAACGATAAAGGACAGTTATAAATATATTGTTTTATGGTCTTGACCTCGTAACCTTGGACATTGAAGTGTGATATAACTGAATAATTATTGCTGAAGAATTGTAAATACATGTTTAGTAAATTTATTTGTGTGTATTGTAGAATGTTAAGTAAACAATGGATGTAGGTAGGTAATTGTTGTGATAATAATAATATTAATATTTTGCAATCTAAATAAATAACAAATTAATTTTGGAGACGGTAATTAGCGAATTGTAATTGTTTTGATAGCAACTGAACTTGTATTTTCAATAATTAATTTAATTAAAATAATTCGAATTGTTTAAATATTTTGCTTGATTTGAATGTTATATGGTTGAATTTTTCTAATGAGTTTAAATTGTTTTATGAGATTTGATATTAATAAATAAATGTTAAATTGTGTGGTATGAAATAACATTGTTGTTAAATGTTTCAGAGGTTACGTGGAGATATTGGTGTGTGTGTGTGTGTGTGTGTGTGTGTGTATGTGTGTGTGTGTTTTGTGTTCAGGTCGATAGGTGTATAATGTATTGTAAGTATAAAGATTATAATACCGATTAGATAGAATAAAATGCTTACTGGTGTGAAAAAATTTTGATTCAATAATATAAATGAATTGAGATCATGGTATTAAATAGAAACTGTAATTAAAAAGTAATAATAACTGAAAGGTGAATTAAAGTATATTTGGTTTGAACGGTAATAAATAGACTTTGGCAAATATGTTAACATTAAAAGATTTATAGAAACCAAAAAATTTGTAGGAAGTACAGGTGTTAGTATGATGTAACCATGAATGCTGAAACTGAGAATGTTTATAACTGTGTTTATGAAAACAAGTCTGGCACACAACTGTTTATGTAAACACGTATGCTGTATGTTGTGACTAATGTCTATGGTCATGCTTGGTGACAATAACAAAAATGTTGTAGTCCGCTGAATCATTGCTGGTAGGAAAATCCTATTATGAAATAAAAGAAACATCTGATGTGATGGAATGTAGTTAATATTCTTTTTAGGCCCCTTTGTAAAATGTTATTTAAATAAATAAAGTTGTCTCGAACAAATAAGATTGAAATAATGAGGTAATTACCATAATTTAGAGTCTTGAGATAATAAAATTAAATTAATTTGGTAATTAAATTAATTGAAAAGATGATTTTAATAATGAACTTGTAATAATGAACTTAACTTTATTTTCATTCAAATTCAAACTGGAATATAAAGTAAATGCTAATTGATATAAATAATGAGTAAAATATTTTGTTACTCTCCCCACCTTTACACATAATTTATTTGTAATTATATATGTATAATAATTATCAAAGTATGGTACACGTGTGTACTTACCGTTTTTTGTTATTTGAGAGCACGTGCTTTTCCTTTTGCAACACTTTTTACCTAAGGGATCCAGGGTTTCGTTACAGCGAGATTTGAATACACAGAAAAGGCGACACAATGATAACACAGTTTCTTTGTAGAATTTGATTACTAGTTTTAATTGCATGAATAACAACATACATCAAAAGGTGTCTCAAAATGGCGTCAAGTGTATTACAAAACAAAATGGTGGCTATATTTCTTCCGTCTTTATTTCATTATTTTGATTAAGTATATGAATTGAAAATCTCATCATCAGTTTTAGATATATTCTTTTTGTTTTATAACTGCAGTTATCGTATTATTTGAAACACAAACCAATGCCCTCTATGTATAGAAGCATGGCCACGCCTTAGTCCAGTCGCACACTCATTCACGCTCTGTTACAATTACATTTCATACAATTTTGTGATCTGTTTAATGAGCTCATTAATATGATAGTAAAAGAAAGATATTGTGACTTCTCTGAGAACGGTGTAGCGTCGCTCCCTTGCTGGCCTCAGATTTTCCCCAGGAGTATGGTCGGTGTTCTGTGACGATTTCATTAATAAAAATATTTTAATTAATTAAGTTGATAATATATAAGTGAAGAAATTTTAAATTCTTAATAAAATCTCACATTGTAAACTAAATCTTATGGCAATCATTTAATAATAATAATATTTAATATAAGTCTAATAATAAAATTAAAAGGGAATGGAATTGTACAGAAAGGGTAAAGCTTATTAATTTATCCTGCATAAACAAGAACTGACCAGAATTAACATGTTTTCTGACCCCTAAATAAACTAAGTATTATTATAAATTTGTTATTATTTAAATAATTAATTAAGACCATTGTTACGTACTTTGATAACTTCTGCAACTAAGAATATCACGATTTAATTATTTAATCAACCGTAGTCCTTTAATTAAAATTAGAAACACGGAACTACTTTTATGTTGCCTAGTAATTGTCTTGAGATTACTACGCTCCCCTTAACTATTTTCTGCCACTTGTAATGGAGCGCTCACGCCGTAAGTAGCGTAAAGCGTTGTTTCGCTACGTATATAAATAAAAATGTGAAAGGGTTGATACTATGACTATTTAAAGGAGTAAATTTGTGTGGTGATGACATCTCTCTAGATTATAAAATAACGGACTATGTAAATAATACAGTATTACAACCAAGAAGGTGATAGTAAACTAATCTATCATCATGTGAAGTGTGTAACAGTGAAACAAACTTTCTATCTATGTATTCTAACTACAAGAATTATTAAGAGTAACTACAGTCGCCGGAGATGAATGTACCACACCAGGAATGATTTCACATACTTCTAGAACTTCACCATCACAGTATGATAAGGTAACGACTGAACTTCAAGAAACGTCAGGAGGACAGAAGAACTAATTCTGCAGCAACTTCAGGAAAAACACAGGTGACATGGAGGCTTGTCTTCCATGGTTAAGAGTTACAAAATTATAAACCCCAAAAGACAATTTAAATTATCACATTAAAGATTTTAAAACTTATGTTTAAATGTAATAACATTAAAGACTTTAGAAACCTGACATTTTAGGTAACATGTAGTATAAAATCTAATAACGCTAGTTATAGCAAAAAAAGGTAAAGTTTAAATTAAAAGTTTTGTTGTTTTAGAAGATTAATAAAAAAACCATTCTTCAAATGGTTAGAGTTTCAATATTGTACATGGCAAGGTGACCATAATTCAGTTAATATATTTAATCCCGGATCCGTGGAATTAATCAATAAGATGTACATCATGTTTTGAGGCCCCTTTGTAAAGTAGTAATTTATAGATTTAATCATATAGTAAACTATATTGTTTGAGAACTTTCAATAGAGAACTTAATCACCAAATGTAATAAAGAGATGTCATCTAAGTACCGAGTAAAATGAGTGCATAAATCAACAGTCTCCCCTTCCGAATATCCTGCTATATAAATTGTTTATTTGTTGTGATTATTTTCAGTGCTTCACAACGAAGGCAGCCGGTATAATTGGCACATCCAATTATCACTGGTTCCCTAAGTTATAACTCAGGAGAAGAGGTTATAATTTGCGCAACTCTGCTCTGCTGCTATTTGCTTTGCTGCTCTATTTTGCTATTTTGCGTAAGAGAAAAGAAAGAAGTAATTGCGTCCCGATATCCCACGCACAAAAGCTGTTGATCTATACACTCATGTATTTCAATATGTGTCAGAGTTTTAATAAGATAAAAATAGTAATTAATATTATAGTAATATAGTATAAATAACTTTATTAGTAAATATAATATGTGTAACGTAATATTAGCATATAATCCCATGTAAACAAACCATGTCGGTACTTGTTAAAAGTCCCATTCATAAACGTGCCACATTCTCGACAATCTCGGACGTGTAGTTCCCTGCCGCCGTTTGTTTAAAATTGTCATTGTTTAGTTGAGTTGACAATAAGTCACCCTCCTTGTGTGGTCTATTGTTATAAGAAGCGTGTCTGTTCATGTGTTAGTAACCGAAGGGGGAATCTTTTGTAGTACGCATATTCATGCATGTGTGAAATTTCTCTCTCTCTCTCTCAAAGTAAAACGATAAAGGTTGTCATAACATTTTAAGTTTTATATTTTTGTGTAAAAGAAAAAGGAAGCGTTGTATAACGATTAATGCAAATAGTAGAATAATTAGTTATAGCCGCTCACTTTACAAAAATGGCAGAATTTAATCCTGATCTGTTATTAAAAGATGAGCTATGCTACGAGGCACTTTTACGAGGCCTAAAACACGTAAATGTAACCGTGTCGGAGTTACGAAAATCATTACGCCAAACCGGATCAGATACACCCTCGCAGTTAGATAAATTGCGTGAACTCGATTATGACGGAGAACGAGAAACCTGTTATGCGAAATATAGGGAATTGATAGTATTATCTCAGAACCTTGAGGACAAGAAATCACCTACGGAATTTTTGCGCGTTACGCAACGTATAGAACATTTAACCCGCCGGTTAAATAATTTATTAAGCTGGCCCGACGTCACCATAATCCCTCCCCCGATGTGCAGAAATTTGCGGAGGAGGCATTAAGCCAATTACCTATAATTATCAACGACTTACGACGAAAATCAGACTCATCGAGAATGGAGGAAATTGAGCACTACTTACAAAAATTATATATCTCCCCAGTTCTATCCCCTACTTTAGAACACCCTCCCTCCACCTCGAACCCCGAATCACCCACCGTATCAAAGATACCACAGAGTCATGAACAATTACCTAGTAGAGAATTAAATACCCACACTATGTCAGAACCCCCACCGCCAAATGTTCAGCATACTCGCACTAGTAAATATGCGATTACAAATCCTAATGCAAACCCCAATCCTTCGAAAAGTACACCTAACGTATGTTTTAATGTAGACCTCTATGGAAAGATTTCCCACCCAGTAGAGAAAATAATTAATGATATTCCTTACACCGATGGCTTAAGCATCACGACTCTATTGACTTTTATCAGATATCTACTGCAAATAAAAGATTTACAACAATTGAGCGATTGGCAAATACTGCAGGTCATCTTACCGAAATGTAAACCACCTTTACGAGATCGTGTGCTCGAATCATTAAACTCGAATCTTCCGGTAGAAGAACTTCATACAAATATAATCAAATATTTTATTCCCACTGGAATATATGAGGAGATAAAAAGAAAAACTGTACTTCGAGTACAAAGAGCTCAAGAAAGACTGGCCCACTATATCGCAGACATCAGAGAATCTTCACGTCTACTGCAAGTCGACTGGACTGAAAAACAATTGGTCGACACTATATTGGTAGGCTTATCTCCTGAAGAACGCTCCCGTTTAGCTCTAATAAGTAGACCTCTTACTTTCGCTGACCTTGAACAATGTAGTGTGCACTCTTCAAATGTGTGGTATGCAGATCAGCATCGACATGCACCGGTATCCATAACACCACATAGAAAGGAAACGCAAGCCCTATCCTCAGATACAAGAAGTCTACGAGAACGACACCCATTTCGGCGACCAACCTATGTTCATGGCCACGGTAAGTCCAAAGAGCCACCACCTAGACACGAAACCAGTGAGACCCCGCGTAAAGAATATATATGCTATAACTGTGGAAAACCTGGACACCTCAGTAGAAACTGTAAACGGAAACAGTATCATCAGAAAACTCATTATCCAAAAAACATGTAAGGCAGGGAGATCCGAAACCCTGTGTCTTCCGCAGCATCGTGAAAACAGGTAAACCCCTGAGAAACCACAAGTTAAAACAAAATACTAATAATAATAACAAAAGAAAATTAGACCCCTATGTTAGGAAATTTATCGATAAATGTAACTCTATTAGTAAATGTGATTACAATAGGTGTGAATTACCATATATACAAGTTGACATTGGTGTTACATCCACCCTCGGATTAATTGATTCCGGATCCACGCGAAGTTTAATTAGTCAAGAGCTAGCAAATCAATTATTTAAACACAATTTAGTTAAACGCAGTCAATCAGTAAATATTAGATGCGCTACAGCTAATAAACAAAACTTAATGATAAAGCTTATCATCACTTTTAAAGTAAAAATTAAAAATCTAACGTGGTATTTTCCAATGTTGGTATGCGACGAATTAGGACCCGAATTAATATTGGGAGCTGATTTTATCAGTAAAACTGGAATAATTTTAGACATTCACGAGAAGATATTTTACTTTGGATTCGATCGTTCACGGAAATATAACTTGCATGATAATGCAAATAATAGAGAAAGTACTAGCACCACTTCTACACATATAAAGCATCACGAACCTGAATTAAGTCATCTAGGAAGTAAAGATAGACAGAACATACAGACTTTAATAAAACAATTCTCCAACGTCCTCACCCCAAAGTTAGGACTGACGGATCTGATAGAGTACAAAATAAATTTGAGCGACAACAAAGTAATTCGTTTAGCCCCATACAAATTATCACCACCGAAAATGGAAGTGATGAGGAACCAAATTAATAAATTGTTAGAACAAGGAGTCATCGAACCCTCTACGTCATCTTATTCATCACCTGCGTTTTTAGTACCCAAAAGTAACGACAAACATAGATTAGTGGTGGACTACAGACAACTAAATAAACGGATCGAATTTGAATCTATACCACTTCCCGACATCCACAGTGCATTTCATTATTTTACTAAACCAAAAATCTTTACCATTATGGATTTAAATCAAGCTTTTCATCAGATACCTCTTTCGGAAGAATCAAAACGTCTTACCGCCTTTGCCGTCCCTTTCAACCTATACCAATTTACTAGGGTACCTTTTGGTATATCCCAAGGTAGTTCTGTATGTAGCAGATTATTAGAAAAATTATTTCATGACATAAAGTTTAAATATGTGTACCACTACCTAGATGACATTGTTATTTACAGCGAGTCAATTGAGCAACATCTTGAACATCTACGTGAAGTACTAACCCGATTGGAGAAAGCTGGATTAACCGTAAATCCCAGTAAAGTAAATTTTGCTGTGACACAATTCTCATTTTTAGGTCACATCGTAAAAGCCAACGGAAAGGTAAGCATAGACCCAGAGCGAACCCGTGCCATCAGAGAATTTTTACCGCCGCGGGATGCGAAAGGAATAGCTCGATTTTTGGGAATGATAAATTATTTCCATAAGTACATCCCACATCTAGCCGAAATTGCAGCACCGCTAAATACCTTAAGAAAGAAGGGAATTAAATTTGAATGGAATGAGCAACACCAAACATCATTCGAGAAATTAAAAGAAAGCATAATATCACCCCCCGTACTACAATTAGCCGACTTTACAAAACCATTTGTAGTGCAGACTGACAGTTCTAGTGTCGCACTAGGTGCAGTAATATATCAGGAAGTAGATAACTCGAGGTTACCTATTAGTTACGCTTCTCGCACCCTGACTGAGCAAGAAAAGAAATACTCCGCATACGAATTAGAATGTTTAGCTATAGTTTTCGCTTTTGAGAAGTTCAAACCATTT
The DNA here is from genome assembly GCA_034769895.1 of Magicicada septendecula. Classification (NCBI taxonomy): domain Eukaryota; kingdom Metazoa; phylum Arthropoda; class Insecta; order Hemiptera; family Cicadidae; genus Magicicada; species Magicicada septendecula. The sequence continues at coordinate 195,695,440 of CM068370.1, read as the reverse complement.
TTAGAACATAAGGAGTTTTTATTAGAAACAGATAATCAAGCGTTATCTTGGCTACTAAATCACCCAAAACAGTTAGGCCATATCGGAAGATGGGTATTAAGATTAAATTGTTTTAAATTCAAAGTACAACATATTAGAGGCACCCAACACGTAGTTGCCGATACACTGTCACGTATGTTCCAGCCTAGTAGTAATACTTACGAAAACAAGAGTAGAGAAACGCCGATTATTAATACGTTAATTATCGAATTTCCTCTTGCATTTACGGATTTAGCCCAGTATCAAATACAAGACCCACGTTTGAGTCCAATTATTGAACAACTTGAAAAAGGAAATAAGTCAGAGAAATACATATTAAGTAGGAGAGTATTATGTTGTAAAATAGCGAACGGAAAATATCTACGAATAATTGCCCCTGATATTATTAAACCTATGCTGATGGAATATTATCACTCTTCCACCATTGGAGCACATATGGGAATAAATAAAACTATACACCGAATTCGTAAAGAATATCACTGGGAAAATATGAACAGTGAGGTCGCCAATTTTGTAAAAAAGTGTAAGTTGTGTGCACTCAGCAAACCAGCAAGAAACAGCCAAATAAGTCAGTTAATCTCAGAGATTCCTGCTACCCCATTCTCCAAAATTTATTTAGACTTTTCAGGACCCTACCCGCGTTCCAAATCAGGAAATACAATGTTACTAATTTGTGTAGACTCTTTTAGCAAATTCGTCTGGATGTACCCCATGCGGCGAGCCTTAGCTACAACCACAGTAAATATTTTACAGCATAGATTATTTAAAGAATTCGGTATTCCTGTCCATCTAGTGTCGGATAACGGACCACAGTTTAAGTCCAAGGAATTCAGGAACATGTGTTTCAAACTAGGTATAAACCATATTACCACTACAGAGTATCGTCCGCAAGGTAATATAGCTGAGAGGTATTTGCGAAACCTAAAATCTGCTTTAATTGCCTACCATGCTAACGACCATACTTCTTGGGACCAGAACTTATCCTGGATACAGTTCGCTTTTAATTCTGCATATCATGAAGGACATAAGTCGACCCCATTTGAATTATTGTTCAAATATAAACCCAACCACCCATTATCCACTAAGTGGAAAATACATGAATTGTTACCCCTTGAAATTAGGGATAAAAATATTAGGAAATTATGGAATGAAGCGCGCGCTAATTTGCGAACAAACTTAGCGAAATCAAGGAAATATCACGAGCGAAATAAAAATAATGAAGAAAAGTACCAAATCGGTAACTTAGTTATGTGTAAAACACATCCTACGAGTAGTGCAATCGATAAGACCACTTCCAAGCTATCATACCGATGGTGCGGTCCTTATCAAATTCACAAATATTTAACTCCAGTAACCGTAGCACTGTATGAACCCTCTACTCAAAAATATGTACGAAGGACACATATTTCTCAGATAAAACATTATCACGAAGAAGGTAATGGTAGAGTGCAATTTAAATAAATGTAAAGAAAAAAAGAAAGGTATATGTTTTGTACTCAACTGCAAAGGACTACCAGAGTAACATTTAGCTAGCTAATGGTATAGATAGGTACGAGGCCTGATCACCCTTGAATCCTATTCTTCAAAAGTAGAGCAAAGTAAGAAGTCAGCTGACAGCAAATATGAGAAATAATTAAGTAACAAATTACTTAATGAGTAATTCTATCACTAGAATAACTCCCAACTAAAGAAAAACCCGGTAGTAGTCATAAGTAGTAGTGTTAAGAAAATTTAGAATGTTAACAATATGTTTTTTTATAATGTGTGAATTTTATGTAGTAGTAGAATTAGCCTGTAAAGTATGATATGTAGATAGTAAGAAGAATCAATTCGAGACTGACGTGTGTAACTCATAATTACATACAGAGAGAAACGGGTGAGAGAAATTACACACAGAAATCCCTAAACATACTCTCGGTATATTAAAAAAAAAATTATACCGGCGTCTGTGGCTTAAGCGGCAGAGTATGTGACGATTTCATTAATAAAAATATGTTAATTAATTAAGTTGATAATATATAAGTGAAGAAATTTTAAATTCTTAATAAAATCTCACATTGTAAACTAAATCTTATGGCAATCATTTAATAATAATAATATTTAATATAAGTCTAATAATAAAATTAAAAGGGAATGGAATTGTACAGAAAGGGTAAAGCTTATTAATTTATCCTGCATAAACAAGAACTGACCAGAATTAACTTGTTTTCTGACCCCTAAATAAACTAAGTATTATTGTAAATTTCTTATTATTTAAATAATTAATTAAGACCATTGTTACGTACTTTGATAACTTCTGCAACTAAGAATATCACGATTTAATTATTTAATCAACCGTAGTCCTTTAATTAAAATTAGAAACACGGAACTACTTTTATGTTGCCTAGTAATTGTCTTGAGATTACTACGCTCCCCTTAACTATTTTCTGCCACTTGTAATGGAGCGCTCACACCGTAAGTAGCGTAAAGCGTTGTTTCGCTACGTATATAAATAAAAATGTGAAAGGGTTGATACTATGACTATTTAAAGGAGTAAATTTGTGTGGTGATGACATCTCTCTAGATTATAAAATAACGGACTATGTAAATAATACAGTATTACAACCAAGAAGGTGATAGTAAACTAATCTATCATCATGTGAAGTGTGTAACAGTGAAACAAACTTTCTATCTATGTATTCTAACTACAAGAATTATTAAGAGTAACTACAGTCGCCGGAGATGAATGTACCACACCAGGAATGATTTCACATACTTCTAGAACTTCACCATCACAGTATGATAAGGTAACGACTGAACTTCAAGAAACGTCAGGAGGACAGAAGAACTAATTCTGCAGCAACTTCAGGAAAAACACAGGTGACATGGAGGCTTGTCTTCCATGGTTAAGAGTTACAAAATTATAAACCCCAAAAGACAATTTAAATTATCACATTAAAGACTTTAAAACTTATGTTTAAATGTAATAACATTAAAGACTTTAGAAACCTGACATTTTAGGTAACATGTAGTATAAAATCTAATAACGCTAGTTATAGCAAAAAAAGGTAAAGTTTAAATTAAAAGTTTTGTTGTTTTAGAAGATTAATAAAAAAACCATTCTTCAAATGGTTAGAGTTTCAATATTGTACATGGCAAGGTGACCATAATTCAGTTAATATATTTAATCCCGGATCCGTGGAATTAATCAATAAGATGTACATCATGTTTTGAGGCCCCTTTGTAAAGTAGTAATTTATAGATTTAATCATATAGTAAACTATATTGTTTGAGAACTTTCAATAGAGAACTTAATCACCAAATGTAATAAAGAGATGTCATCTAAGTACCGAGTAAAATGAGTGCATAAATCAACAGTCTCCCCTTCCGAATATCCTGCTATATAAATTGTTTATTTGTTGTGATTATTTTCAGTGCTTCACAACGAAGGCAGCCGGTATAATTGGTACATCCAATTATCACTGGTTCCCTAAGTTATAACTCAGGAGAAGAGGTTATTATAACTCAGGCCTCATTATTCTGGTTTTTAAATCGTCTGCACTGACTCTACATTTAACGTTTTTTATTATATACTGTTGTTTAAGTGTTCTCTGACTTTTTAATCACATTCTAGAAACTTTGACTAGGCTTTTTTACAACTTTTGAATGAATACTAATGCCAACAGCGATACATCGCTGTGGCCTCTCTGGTGTACTGTGCTGAACTGAGACCGATGAATATGCAAATTTATGCTTGTGTGAGTGGGTTTGACGTCATTAAGCTTTGTCATACAGGACAACGCCTAGTCGCATGCATTGTATTCAGTGCGTCATTGTTTTTGGTTATGACGGAACAGCGTTATTGTCCAATCACAATGTATATTTAAAGTCGTTCGTCACAAACACCTCCATGGCTTTTACCGACCCTCGCACGTCCTACGGTGACCTTGGTATTATACTCTTGCTGAATTTGCGTTGTTCTCTCTTTCAGAGGGACAATGGACCTAACCATTCTGTATTTTAATAATTAAACAATAAAACATTGAAAATTACCCTTAACTCCCATAATTCTGGTATTGGGTCATTATACTGTTACAAACCCCCTCAATGAAAGATTTTGTGTCGAGACACAAAAACTTTCATTGACTCATTCACACTTTCCTAAAAGGATCAGTCTAGATATGTCACCACAACCCCCTGTAATGTTACTATAAAAAAATTTATCATCACTTACCCTTGGTCCAATGATGTTGATCGCACCCTCTGACCTTACTGGACTTCTCCTGAGAGATCCCTACACCATAAGGCCATGAGGCACTCTACGCTCCTGTTCTGACGCTCCAGCCAGCCCAGGACCGTGGTCACAACACCACAAAACTCTGAAACATTTCACACAAAAATTTAAAATAGTGGTCTAGTATACCTCCATATCTACAACTGATATGTTCCCCTTTAGACACATTGGTTTGTGTTTGGGGCATTGGTTTGTTCTAATTTAAAAGTTTAACATAACAACAACAAGACTTTAAAATGTATATTCTTTTACCACCACCAAACTCAATTTCTTCCTTGTAAGAAAACAAACTATGTATACAACTACAAATAACACAATACATGAACAATTCTTTAATATTCCCCAACATACCTTCACCTACTTATTTCTATCAAACTCAACCTACAACTATTATGGCAGACACTTTTATTATTCGAATTTTATTACTCAACTTACAATCATTTATCTATTTTGTAAATGGCATCCTACTATATTTTTGCACAACTTCATTTGTACCTTTAGACTTTCAACTTTTAAAAGCTACTATTTTTTGACACTTGTTAAAGTCATTACCAATAACAATAAAACATCATAAAACATTAAACATTACACATTAACATTGTTACCTTTACATTAAACATTTTACACTTACACAACTGGTATCGAAACATTATTATTATTATCACATTATTACTATCAACAATTCTCTATTAACTTTTAATTATTTAACATTTGTTTATATCAGATTCTATACAACAATTTCAAATTTATCATTTACCTTTCAGTTACATTTACCTTCCTACCATGAATTTTCCTTTTCTAACCCCTTTATCCTTACTAATTTGGGTGACACTCTATTATTCATTATTCTCTATATCTTATTTTGGCATTGTCAATCTAACCTTACTACCCCTTTTTTCTACTAACCGCTTCTAACCATTGATATATCATGACACCAATATCTCTATAATAACCCCCTTCACAAATCCCATTTAACCTCTGGCACCGCTCATTTTTTGTAGTAGTATGTGTGTATTCCCCATCTATGCTCATTCCATCATTGGTTCCTGACCCTTTCAGATAACCCTTTCCGGCACACAACGGTCCCTTCCTGTCTCAACACCTTTCGTTGCAGACTCCTACACCAATACCCTTACTACAAAATATCACCATCAACAACAAATATAATTACCACTCACATTACTCACCTCTACTTATAATCACTAACTACTGTGTCCCTAAAATATCTAACACCTCTTTATATATTATCTGTATCTCAACACTTTATTTTCACTAACTCCCATTAACTCTATTTAACTAACTCCAATGCCCTTATTTATCATTATTACCCAAACTCTTTACAACATTTCACCTTAATATATCACTAGAAAATTCATCACTTATCTACTAACAACAATACCTCTCAATATCCAAATATATTACCTGCTTCATCATTTATTAACCCTTAGAACCTGAATCTCATAATATCATTTAAATTTCTTATCAATTATTTAATATTCTATAATACATGTTTACATAAAAAATACATAAAGTACACAACAGCAAAAATACACAAATACACTGACATTAATATACACAAAAATATACAAACCACATATCATGAATCATTTACCAAAATCAGTCATAATCAGTCCATCTTAAAAAACACTGTTCACATAATTAAATGTTCATAAACACAATTATAATAATTAGCCTCCATCGTCAAATAACAATCGAACCTTAAAACTATATACATGGTTTAATATTAGATATTTTATACTATCATTATAAATATCTATCCAATTCAAACGTTCATTATTATCCCCAAACTCATTTAACATGTCATGATTGATCCTTGTCCTGTCACATCCTGTATAATAAGTCATAATTAGGTATTTTATCAAGTCATTATTGTTATCCACATAATCTCCTACTACTTTAGTTTCAATACAAGGTAAGTTTTTATTATATTTATCACTTCTATCTCCACCTAACCTTTCTATCAACTCTTCATAATCTCTACATATCTTAAAAATTTCTACTTCTCTGTTTCTCTCAATATATCTCTCACTATCACACCAAGCTACATTCTCTCTCTCAATATATGCAGGGGACACTACAACTTTATTCTCGCACCACCTATCAGGTGCACAAAAAATCCAGGGACAAGTATTCACAGACCTTTTGTCTCCCAAATCTACATCGAAGGCACTCTTGTCCTTCCTAAAAACATGTATATCACCCCCAAATACACCATTAAGGGAAAAATCTAACCCCTGCAAATCTTTTACAATTATACTTTCTCTACACACTGTCTTTAACCCTTTAACACACACTATCATTCCATCATTACTATACTCTATTCCCCATAAAACCTCATTATTACTACTCCTGTTTACACAATCATTCTCTAACATCATACTTTTATTTATATTGTGACAATCAGATTAGTGCAGAGGTGTGGAGTTGACTTGTAAAGTCCCACGTTGCAGGCGTCAATCTGTAACAATCTGAATAGTGCAGAGGTGTGGAGTTGACTTGTAAAGTCCCACGTTGCAGGCGTCAATCTGTAACAATCAGATTTGTGTTGTGACGTTTTATCTGTGAGTCTTAAAGGCCCACGTTGGATGCGTCAATCTATAACAAACTGAATAGTTACGGGTGTATTTTACGAACTGCGGATAACGAAATAAGTTACCCTTCAAAACTTGGTTGTACTCGTTAATCGGTTCGTAAATGTCCTTATGTTGTGACTATTAATTATATTAGTTATTTTGTTGTCGTTTCCTGTGTTGTCGTTCAGTATTCGTTGATTAGCAACGATTGTATAGGAACGAGAATTTAGTGTGTCACCGTCCGTTTGAAATCGGCGCGTGAATAATATTTGTTTAGTAATGGTCAAATAGATCGTGTAAGCAGCCCACTGGATCTACTTTCGTGTCTGGATGTCCTTGCGCCTTCCTCAAATTTTCTCTTCTGGTTCCTGTAATTAATAGTCTTTATAATTACTTTATTGGAATAAAATAGGACTGGTACGATTGACAAATTATATCTTTTATTTGTAATTTCTTTGGAACATTGGTCAAATTACCGTTTCATTATTCGAGGATTTGCAATTGGATGAGTTCATCCGCCGTAACAAATAGTCCATGATAACAAAGACAATTCACAATATATATATTTTATGTTTCTCAGGTAATGGGCACTTGGAGTTGCTAGGAGAGATAGGAAATATGCTTCTACTTAAAAATACAATGCATTACAAAATATATTTACTTCTTATCGACTAACAAAATGTATATAATAATGTTTTTCAAAGTTGTTCGCTTACAGTTTGCAACAGTGCCTTCAGTAACACAACATGGCGGACTATTGAGTTCTCACCTCAGAAAAATACGTTCTTTAAATTCCAATTAAAGTGTTTTAAATAAAGTCTTAGTTATAGTAGTTTATAATAATAGTTGGTATATAGCCTCCTTTATCTGGAACAGCTGTTTTTAGTGGAAATTGTGTTGTGATGTTATGTAGTATTCTGCTGGAATTAACCAAAATTTCTCACCGTTGCTGTGTATATATGGGATGGACGCTTTTGAGTGGTATCTATTTTCTCAGATTCTCGTTAGTGTGTTGGTTTTTCTTGGTTCTGGTGTCGTGTCATGTGTTGTCGATCTTTTCGGTATTACTTTTATCGGAATCGCCTCTCCTGGAGTAAGTTTTCACTCTTTTAATATTAATTTTTTACTGCCAGCAATATGCTGTTGAAGTTTTCAGTTTTATCTCTAACAATCCAACTGTCTCTCTAAAAATATTTAAATCTCGTTGGTGACCTAGCTTTTGGTGTTTTTGATTGGTCTAGAGCCTTGACCCCACGTCACGTGACTAAGTTATTTTTGAAAATTGGCGTTTTTAATTTTGTCACCTCAGATTACGTTTTATTTATTTTGATTTACATTTATTTTTAATTACTACCATTTTATTGTTCATTAAAATTAAATAGTTTTGATACTAATCTCGCCCCATTTTGGCCTCTTATCTACTGTTTTGGCAGGTTTATACTTTTGTGTTTTGAGGCATTGACCTAATCTTGTTTGACATTTTTGTTGTATGTCTTACAGATCTAATATCTTCTAATATTGTTATTCTTACTACCAAATATAATTCTGAGTATTCCTACTTTTCATACAATATCATTAATTAAAATATCTACACCTATTTTTCTGACAATAACAATAATACTGAAGCCATGTCAGCTTAGTGGCTTACTAAACACTTTATAATTATGTTCATTATCTATATTATGATAGCAATGGATGGTTTATACATCTCCCTCCATTAACATATTTATATTTTATCAAAACCAAGCTTTTGTTTTTAGTTTTATTTAATTTAGTAGTGTTTATCTAACTATTTCAATGTTGCTTGGGTCTGGCTCAATTCCTTAGGCCTACATGTCTAACAGGTAGTTATTTCTGTACAATATCCTTTTTATAATATTAGATCCTTCCCAATTACCTGATTAACATTTTGAACAGTTTATGAACATTCTGTTCACTAGATAACTAACATTTTCTCAACAAAACTTTTATAACATATTGTTACGACGGTCTACTCGATCGTCGTAGGTACAGTGGAAACAAAATAAGTACAAGACACCAATTAAGTCACTAATCACATCTTTAATTGTTATAGTAAAACAGTTCGTAATTAACAACACAGTGTCTACAACAAATCAAATGAAATTATTCATACGCAATAAAATGTCCACTAATATTAAAACAACTGTATTACAATTATACCGTCTGAATATAAAACGCAACACTTCACTAATAACTACTTGAACATACACCGTAATAACTCGAACCGCTCTGTAAATATATCGCACTAATACTCTCGAACCGCACAGTCAAAAATCTCGCATTGAACTGAAAACTAAGGCTGCGACGCGATGTATTTATAGTTACGCTCACACACCAGAAGCTTCCAAACTGCGTCTTATCTCTCGCGAACTACGTAATTGCTGCGGCCTTGACACAGTCCGAGTGCCCGAGCGAAGGCTGGCACAGTCGAGAAAATTCTCGCAAAATGCGTTTAGTAGCACGTACACCACACGCTTACGTCGAGATCTTTCTGGCGCATTCGATAAACGCGTAGATTGTTCTATGCTGTCGTAGCACTGCCCCCTCCTTAAGCCTGTTCGTCCCGAACTGGCAAAGCGTCTTCGAAGTAATACTCGACCAGGCGATCTAGGTGGCCATCCTTGCGAAGGATAATTTTCCCGTTCTTCGAATTCAGTCTCGTGTGATCCGAACATCACGTTCCCAGGAATGCGAATCTTTCGCGCAACCACTAGCTTCGCTGGAATCACTCTCGTTGCGTCATGTACTAATGACCTAAATACCACTGGCTGATCCAAGTTTGTTTGGTTCTCGTCAACAACCTCTTGCGTAACCTCATCTTCAGCCACTTTACCCTCGGCCGCTTCTATCAGCTCAGGAACAAGCAAGAGTTTTGTCTCGACACCCATAGTTGGCTCTCCAATCACTTCTTTTGTCGTTATACTTATTTGTACTTCCTCTGCTAGTTCTGCCTCCATTTCCGCTTGCAACAGGGAGGTTTCCTCTTGACCAGACTTGTTGAATTTTTCTTCGACTAATGCCACTCGCTTAATCGAATGGTTGGTAGACCCTGTCATTTTAGCCATGCAAAGCTTTATCTTCTCTTGGCCAACTTTCAGGAAATTCTCTCTTAAGTCCACAACGAATCCGTAGGCATTCATAATGTCCGTGCCAAGAATCACTTCATCGACAATGTCTGCAACGAGCATTTGGTGGCTAAACTCAAGAAGACCCAGGCGTACACGTACGTCTACCTTTCCTAGCACCTTGACGGGGCTTCCAGTCACAGTCTGTATTGTACAAGAGCTAATTAGAGGATGGCGGTTACAGACTAAGTCAGGGCGCACAATGGACACTGTTGCGCCCGTGTCAACTGTAAATGATGTTGGTTTACCATCCGCAAATCCATTAACAATCAAGTTTCCACTGATCTTATGTAGCGTGGAAACTGTGTGCTGTTCTGGGCCTTTACTTCTCCAATTGGTGCGATCAGTCTCTTCTCTCGGTATCTTCTTCTCCCAACAGTCTACCTGTAGATGACCACGTTTCCACAGTTGTAACATTTCGGTCTTCTGTCTTTTTCAAATCGTTGCGACTCTCTTGAACTTTTGAATTGTTTGTCCGACAACACTGTTTTTCTGCACCCATCGTAACGGTAATGTGATACAGGGATCTTCTGACTGCAACGTGATGGCACAAACCCATTAATGTAGTGGGACGCTGACTTGGCAGCTTCAAACTCTAGGGCGTGAACAAGAGCTTCTGAGCTATCTCGGTGTCTTGCCATTCGTAACACTTGCTGAAGTTCACAATCTCCGATGCCATCAATAAATGTCTGCACCGTAAACCTTATTCGGAAGTCTTCTGGTGCTTCAGGATAGGCCAATCTAATCAATCTGTCGATACTTGCTTCAAATTCTTGAAGACTTTCCCCGGAACGTTGTCGTCTTGTTCTCAACTGAGCGTAGTACACCTCTCGCAAATGTTTATCACCGTAGCGTAAATCTAGAGCTTTTATCAACTCGGCATAGATGTTCTGGCTGTCAGGTGGCACTTTCTGTAGTAGTTCTGCCGCGGGTCCTTTTAATGCAAGAACAAGTGAAACAGCCTTGTCTTTTTCTGTCCAATTATTTGCGCATGCAGCAGCTTCAAATTGGCGGAGGTACGTTGCCCAGTGAGTGCTTCCGTCAAAGGTTGGAGCTTTGACATGAACTGTCCCTACTGCAGGCAGAGTGACTTTCTCTGTTAACTTATTTTCTGTGTCTTTTTCTGTCTTTATCACTGGTACAGTCTGTTCAGAAATTTGTTTTGGTTGAATCTTCATGCACTGTTCGACTTCAATTTTAATTTGTTCTCTTATGTTTGCCATTGAGTTTTCTACTGCAGATATTTTTGTTGACATAACTTCTTCCACAGTCAAGACAGATTTTTCTACTTTAGCTATTTTATTTGACATGGATTCTTCTACGTCAGATATTCTGGTAACTGATTGTTGAGCTCACCTCGTAATTCACCTATGTCACCACGTAGGAGACCCAATTCTGCGGTAGTATGTTCTTGCATCTGCTTTTGTTCATGAATTAATGCTTTGATGTCATCTGCCTCCTGCTTACGTTTTTCATCCTGTCGTTTTTCTGCTTCTTCCGCCTCCTGTCTGCGTCTTTCCTCTGCTTCCAGCAGGAGGGTTTTCTGTCTCTCTTCCGCTTTCTCTGAATTCTGTCGTCGTCGTTCTTCTGTCTGCAACAATAGCGACTGGAAATTTTCCATCATCTGACTGGCATCCATTGTTTTTCGATTAATTACGAATTACACTCGTCTTGTACAAAGTATCCACTGTTTCCACTGTTAACCGTTCTATCCCAGTTCTGACACCACTGTTACGACGGTTTACTCGATCGTCGTAGGTACAGTGGAAACAAAATAAGTAGAAGACACCAATTAAGTCACTAATCACACCTTTAATTGTTATAGTAAAACAGTTCGTAATTAACAACACAGTGTCTACAACAAATCAAATGAAATTGTTCATACGCAATAAAATGTCCACTAATATTAAAACAACTGTATTACAATTATACCGTCTGAATATAAAACGCAACACTTCACTAATAACTACTTGAACGTACACCGTAATAACTCGAACCGCTCTGTAAATATATCGCACTAATACTCTCGAACCGCACAGTCAAAAATCTCGCATTGAACTGAAAACTAAGGCCGCGACGCGATGTATTTATAGTTACGCTCACACACCAGAAGCTTCCAAACTGCGTCTTATCTCTCGCGAACTACGTAATTGCTGCGGCCTTGACACAGTCCGAGCGCCCGAGCGAAGGCTGGCACAGTCGAGAAAATTCTCGCAAAATGCGTTTAGTAGCACGTACACCACACGCTTACGTCGAGATCTTTCTGGCGCATTCGATAAACGCGTAGATTGTTCTATGCTGTCATAGCACTGCCCCCTCCTTAAGCCTGTTCGTCCCGAACTGGCAAAGCGTCTTCGAAGTAATACTCGACCAGGCGATCTAGGTGGCCATCCTTGCGAAGGATAATTTTCCCGTTCTTCGAATTCAGTCTCGTGTGATCCGAACATCACGTTCCCAGGAATGCGAATCTTTCGCGCAACCACTAGCTTCGCTGGAATCACTCGTTGCGTCATGTACTAATGACCTAAATACCACTGGCTGATCCAAGTTTGTTTGGTTCTCGTCAACAACCTCTTGCGTAACCTCATCTTCAGCCACTTTACCCTCGGCCGCTTCTATCAGCTCAGGAACAAGCAAGAGTTTTGTCTCTACACCCATAGTTGGCTCTCCAATCACTTCTTTTGTCGTTATACTTATTTGTACTTCCTCTGCTAGTTCTGCCTCCATTTCCGCTTGCAACAGGGAGGTTTCCTCTTGACCAGACTTGTTGAATTTTTCTTCGACTAATGCCACTCGCTTAATCGAATGGTTGGTAGACCCTGTCATTTTAGCCATGCAAAGCTTTATCTTCTCTTGGCCAACTTTCAGGAAATTCTCTCTTAAGTCCACAACGAATCCGTAGGCATTCATAATGTCCGTGCCAAGAATCACTTCATCGACAATGTCTGCAACGAGCATTTGGTGGCTAAACTCAAGAAGACCCAGGCGTACACGTACGTCTACCTTTCCTAGCACCTTGACGGGGCTTCCAGTCACAGTCTGTATTGTACAAGAGCTAATTAGAGGATGGCGGTTACAGACTAAGTCAGGGCGCACAATGGACACTGTTGCGCCCGTGTCAACTGTAAATGATGTTGGTTTACCATCCGCAAATCCATTAACAATCAAGTTTCCACTGATCTTATGTAGCGTGGAAACTGTGTGCTGTTCTGGGCCTTTACTTCTCCAATTGGTGCGATCAGTCTCTTCTCTCGGTATCTTCTTCTCCCAACAGTCTACCTGTAGATGACCACGTTTTCCACAGTTGTAACATTTCGGTCTTCTGTCTTTTTCAAATCGTTGCGACTCTCTTGAACTTTTGAATTGTTTGTCCGACAACACTGTTTTTCTGCACCCATCGTAACGGTAATGTGATACAGGGATCTTCTGACTGCAACGTGATGGCACAAACCCATTAATGTAGTGGGACGCTGACTTGGCAGCTTCAAACTCTAGGGCGTGAACAAGAGCTTCTGAGCTATCTCGGTGTCTTGCCATTCGTAACACTTGCTGAAGTTCACAATCTCCGATGCCATCAATAAATGTCTGCACCGTAAACCTTATTCGGAAGTCTTCTGGTGCTTCAGGATAGGCCAATCTAATCAATCTGTCGATACTTGCTTCAAATTCTTGAAGACTTTCCCCGGAACGTTGTCGTCTTGTTCTCAACTGAGCGTAGTACACCTCTCGCAAATGTTTATCACCGTAGCGTAAATCTAGAGCTTTTATCAACTCGGCATAGATGTTCTGGCTGTCAGGTGGCACTTTCTGTAGTAGTTCTGCCGCGGGTCCTTTTAATGCAAGAACAAGTGAAACAGCCTTGTCTTTTTCTGTCCAATTATTTGCGCATGCAGCAGCTTCAAATTGGCGGAGGTACGTTGCCCAGTGAGTGCTTCCGTCAAAGGTTGGAGCTTTGACATGAACTGTCCCTACTGCAGGCAGAGTGACTTTCTCTGTTAACTTATTTTCTGTGTCTTTTTCTGTCTTTATCACTGGTACAGTCTGTTCAGAAATTTGTTTTGGTTGAATCTTCATGCACTGTTCGACTTCAATTTTAATTTGTTCTCTTATGTTTGCCATTGAGTTTTCTACTGCAGATATTTTTGTTGACATAACTTCTTCCACAGTCAAGACAGATTTTTCTACTTTAGCTATTTTATTTGACATGGATTCTTCTACGTCAGATATTCTGGTAATCTGATTGTTGAGCTCACCTCGTAATTCACCTATGTCACCACGTAGGAGACCCAATTCTGCGGTAGTATGTTCTTGCATCTGCTTTTGTTCATGAATTAATGCTTTGATGTCATCTGCCTCCTGCTTACGTTTTTCATCCTGTCGTTTTTCTGCTTCTTCCGCCTCCTGTCTGCGTCTTTCCTCTGCTTCCAGCAGGAGGGTTTTCTGTCTCTCTTCCGCTTTCTCTGAATCCTGTCGTCGTCGTTCTTCTGTCTGCAACAATAGCGACTGGAAATTTTCCATCATCTGACTGGCATCCATTGTTTTTCGATTAATTACGAATTACACTCGTCTTGTACAAAGTATCCACTGTTTCCACTGTTAACCGTTCTATCCCAGTTCTGACACCACTGTTACGACGGTTTACTCGATCGTCGTAGGTACAGTGGAAACAAAATAAGTAGAAGACACCAATTAAGTCACTAATCACACCTTTAATTGTTATAGTAAAACAGTTCGTAATTAACAACACAGTGTCTACAACAAATCAAATGAAATTGTTCATACGCAATAAAATGTCCACTAATATTAAAACTCAACTGTGTTACAATTATACCGTCTGAATATAAAACGCAACACTTCACTAATAACTACTTGAACGTACACCGTAATAACTCGAACCGCTCTGTAAATATATCGCACTAATACTCTCGAACCGCACAGTCAAAAATCTCGCATTGAACTGAAAACTAAGGCCGCGACGCGATGTATTTATAGTTACGCTCACACACCAGAAGCTTCCAAACTGCGTCTTATCTCTCGCGAACTACGTAATTGCTGTGGCCTTGACACAGTCCGAGCGCCCGAGCGAAGGCTGGCACAGTCGAGAAAATTCTCGCAAAATGCGTTTAGTAGCACGTACACCACACGCTTACGTCGAGATCTTTCTGGCGCATTCGATAAACGCGTAGATTGTTCTATGCTGTCGTAGCAATATAAATTAATGGTGCACACAGGCTCCCATATTAACTATTTCTAATATAACTGAACATGGGTGTTTATTACCCTAACTCTTTTATATGTCACTATATCTTATTATTTAAATTATAGCATAGGCCAATAACTGTGCATTATTTAAAAATGAATAAGTGTTCAATCCTTATGAATAAATAATTATACATAACATAGTACATTGGAGTTTACCAAAACACTTAATAAAAAAAAACACTTTGTCACTATATTTTGGTTCTTATTTCCATATATGTGGTTCATAAGATCTTTATCACTTTAATGATAACCCCCACTGGCTTTCACTTCCCCACTGGTTTATATTATGATCTTTTGATCATCATTTAATTATTTTGGGCTCTCACTATTTTCACTTGTTTGAACTCATAGATTTACACTGGTTTCTTAAATTATTACATATTTTGTTATTATTTACTCTACTGCATTGCATTCTTAATTTTATATTATCTTTATTGGGTACTCCTATCAATTGTATTGTTTATTAAAAGAATGGGATTAGTTTACTCATTAGATTGGGTCAATTTGTCATGTTTTTTTGGTCCAAACTTCTGTTTCTCAGTTCTAAATCTGGTTCTTTGCCTCTTCTCATTTCTTCTATTCAATGTTAATTTTTCTCGTGATATTCATAGTCGCCCGTTTCATTTCTTCTTTTATTATCAGTCCATTTGTAGTTCGTGTTATTGTTCATATAGTTCATATTGTTCGTGTTAATGTTCATGCCCCTCACCTACCATAACTATTGGGTTTTGTCACGTTATTAGAAATTTTTCTTTGTTTGTTCTTTTCTGAATTTCCTTTTATAACTACTGTTTCTTATATAATATTAATATAATCTTCTTTGGTTACTTTTGTTGGATGTTGGTGGAATTGATAATTTAATGTTATTACATACTTTTTAATAAGTTTTTTTTTTTCTTTCATGGCTTGTGCTAGTACTTGTTATTTATATCTTATCGTTATAATATATCTTATACATATGTGATGAGATGTACCATCACAATATTATCATAATTTTCTACCCCACTTACCTTGTTTTTGTTTCTATCTAATCTGTCTATTTCTCTACTCTTATTTTCTAACTGCATCTCATTAATTCTCTTGTCTAATTTCTCCTCTAATCGACTCAGTTTTACATTTCGTACATTGTTTTGTTTCTTTAATTCATTCTCAAGGCTATCAAACTTTTCGTCTATTTCTTTTAATACACTATTTTGTGTTTTAATTAATATGAACAGATCTTCCAACGATATTTTATTTTCGACTGCCCTAGGCGTAGAATTCGCGCTTATTTTGTCTAATAAAATAGATTCTGTGTCTGTATTGTTTACACATAACATACTATAATTTCTTTCTGCCATAATTTAGCTGTTTAAATGACTCTTTATTTTTTTATTATACAATTACTGGTTGCTTTGTTTCATCAACATAACCTCTTGTGTATTAGGTTATGTTCCGTCTTGTACCACCTTCTCTGTTTTCAAATCTGGCTGTTTTATATAAATTAATTTTTATATAATGTCCACAGTAAGGGCGCCATCTGTTACTCTCCTCACCTTTACACATAATTTATTTGTAATTATATGTGTATAATAATTATCAAAGTATGGTACACGTGTGTACTTACCGTTTTTTGTTATTTGAGAGCACGTGCTTTTCCTTTTGCAACACTTTTTACCTAAGGGATCCAGGGTTTCGTTACAGCGAGATTTGAATACACAGAAAAGGCGACACAATGATAACACAGTTTCTTTATAGAATTTGATTACTAGTTTTAATTGCATGAATAACATAACATACATCAAAAGGTGTCTCAAAATGGCGTCAAGTGTTATTACAAAACAAAATGGTGGCTATATTTCTTCCGTCTTTATTTCATTATTTTGATTAAGTATATGAATTGAAAATCTCATCATCAGTTTTAGATATATTCTTTTTGTTTTATAACTGCAGTTATCGTATTATTTGAAACACAAACCAATGCCCTCTATGTATAGAAGCATGGCCACGCCTTAGTCCAGTCGCACACTCATTCACGCTCTGTTACAATTACATTTCATACAATTTTGTGATCTGTTTAATGAGCTCATT
Source organism: Magicicada septendecula (assembly GCA_034769895.1). Taxonomy (NCBI): domain Eukaryota; kingdom Metazoa; phylum Arthropoda; class Insecta; order Hemiptera; family Cicadidae; genus Magicicada; species Magicicada septendecula. Next base: position 195,678,056 of record CM068370.1, on the reverse strand, counting down.
AATATGATAATAAAAGAAAGATATTGTGACTTCTCTGAGAACGGTGTAGCGTCGCTCCCTCGCTGGCCTCAGATTTTCCCCAGGAGTATGGTCGGTGTTCGCCTCATTATTCTGGTTTTTAAATCGTCTGCACTGACTCTACATTTAACGTTTTTTATTATATACTGTTGTTTAAGTGTTCTCTGACTTTTTAATCACATTTTAGAAACTTTGACTAGGCTTTTTTACAACTTTTGAATGAATACTAATGCCAACAGCGATACATCGCTGTGGCCTCTCTGGTGTACTGTGCTGAACTGAGACCGATGAATATGCAAATTTATGCTTGTGTGAGTGGGTTTGACGTCATTAAGCTTTGTCATACAGGACAACGCCTAGTTGCATGCATTGTATTCAGTGCGTCATTGTTTTTGATTATGACGGAACAGCGTTATTGTCCAATCACAATGTATATTTAAAGTCGTTCATCACAAACACCGCCATGGCTTTTACCGACCCTCGCATGTCCTACGGTGACCTTGGTATTATACTCTTGCTGAATTTGCGTTGTTCTCTCTTTCAGAGGGACAATGGACCTAACCATTCTGTATTTTAATAATTAAACAATAAAACATTGAAAATTACCCTTAATTCCCATAATTCTGGTATTGGGTCATTATGTACTGTTACAATTTATTTAACACTGACACCTGATGGAAATATTTGGGCCGAGATAGTGTTTGGAAAATAAGATGTGTATATTACTGTTCATATAAATTTTATTAATGTCAATCTACATTTTATGTTTTAACTGTAGATTCCCCACATAAGTGCGGCCATGACCTCACCGGATCATGACCGTGAAAATAGTTAATTGTGGCAAATCATGAATTTTACTTGATATAACCGACTTGTGGTTTGTTTTATTTTGTTAACCCGGTGGTTTGTTAGACTTAGTAGGGGGGTTATTTTTTGGGGAATCTACCAGATTTTGGAACCGGGCTATTTTCACCCAGATAGGGGTAGTAGTCCATTAGAGGTGTATAAATCAAGAATAGTAGGTGTCATACCGAATTTTATTGTAACGCCGAAGCAAGGATGGGGGTGGAATAAAAGAAAAAAATGTCCACCCCTTCCGCATCAGTCCTTGTGAAAGCAACTAGACGCTACAGTCTAGGGGGGGGTAATAGTGAGTGTGGATGGGCGGTGACCCAGTTACAGGTCACGAGGGAGATGTGGTTTACGGCTAGGATGAGGCTGGAAAAGGCCAAGATGCCTAGCGCAAAACACATTAATATGTAACGGGTATCAGGGGTTAAGAGATTAAAAGGGGGGTAGTAGAAAATATATATATATATATATATTTTTGGTGCCTGCCATCAAATTGATGTTTTGTATTTTTGACTGTATTATTGTTTATATGTATTGTAACAATAAACTGGGTGTGTGGTACTTCCTTTATTCTTAAAGCCCCTCGTTGGGTTCGTCAATATGTAACAATAAACTGTGGTCGTACCTGTCAAAATGTATCACACTTGTTTATTTTATGTATTAGTGTGAATGTAGTGTGTTTGCCTCACACTGGTCGTTACATAAATCGACGTCACTACTGGAGTCCGTAGCGTTGTCAATATTACCAGTACAACCTACCTGTTAATTCATAGGGATTGCTATTCCCGGGTGGCGCCAAATTGTTTCTGTTAAAACAATTAAAATATTTAATTTCTAAGATAATACGTGATATTAGCATGGACAGCTGTGTCGTTCGAATTGTTCCCGCTGCTATACAGGTTGTCGACTCGTCCACTCGTGATGAGCGCTAGTTGGCTGTTGCTTAAAACTTCGCTAACACACATATATTCTACAAAATCCTATGAAATAACAAGATAATAATGTTCTGTACTGTTTTTTAATACAAATTTGGTCATCAATAAATATGACAAATGAATTATAAATAATTTTATAACATTCGGCTCCGGCTTAGAGCTTGAAACACAAAATATCTCAGAGTTGGCAAAATTGATTTCAAAACATAATCGTTGCCGAAAATGGCTTCAGTCACATTTAATAGATTACTATGTTTAAAATCTGGAGTTCTTTTGATCATGAAATAAGACATAAACGTTGGTTACATTAAAAAAGTACACTACCATACCTTATACGTACTTAGAAATTATAATGTGTTTTTACAATTTGTTCGGTAGTGTCGTATTTCTGTTACAAAAATTGTGCTCTCAAATAAGGTTATATTTTGTTTAATAAAATGTTTTTTAAGTAAGTAAATTATGCATTTACCTTTGAAAGAAAATACTACTTTTTAAATAGTGAGAAATTTTATCGTTTGAAAAATAATTTAAGTAATTTGGGGTTTTGGGATTAAGGAATTTATTCGGTACTTATCAGTTCATCTCACGTTGAAATGTCGTCATCAGGATAGTCGTATATTCTTCGAATTTGGGCTGGTTTTATGCTTCCAACATCTTCTTCAATCTGGTCTTGGGTTTTTCTTTAATTAATTTAGTTAATTTGGTTCCTGGACCTCGTGAATTCTTCGTAGATCGACATCTATTCGTCTTTGGTTATTTTGGTTCACTGATTCGACTTTTTATAACTGTTTAAATTAAAATTTTAATCGTTCCAGTTTTGCGTGCCGCTTACCCACGCGTCGTTTTTCAGAGTCTATATAATTTAACAGAAAATAAGCCCTCAAACGCTCGTTGTCATAGTAACCATAATTCGATGATTGGTTAATTACTCCTTTAAGACATTGTTAAAATATTTGAATTTTTATTCAAATTTATTAAGTATTTTCCTAATGGTTTCTATTACTTTATAATTCCTTTGGGATAATAAATGACATCACTATTATCTTTCTTTCCTTTCAAAGTTTACAATGATACCTCATAAGGTCATATTCTGTTATACATTAACTATAGTCTAATTATTTGACATTTAATAAATAACATATTTTTCTTAAATTAAACTATTACAATGATATTTCTGTGTTAAAATAACTGATATATAATTACTGTCCTATTCACTGGTCTTAGATTAGTAAGATTTCTTGTGAAATTGATACAATTTTACATTTGAATGTCTTTGGCAGTTAAATGTTTTCATAGTCAAAATCAGCCATGATTGTTTTTTGGTGTATTTCTTTTTTAAATTACTTTTGAATTCAGCCTGATGGGCTTCACTTATTTGTTTGTGTTTTTAACTACTATTCAATATATATTTTCATTACTCTTCCTTTAAAATATCATAATTAGGTTTAATGAGGAAATTTGTGTTAGTGGTTGAAATCACAATCAGAATGATCAATATTGCACACCACTAATAAAAATTATTTCCGATTAGCGCTTTCAAGCTTCACAGCTCATCGTCAGATCAGGAATAGACATGAAATATGTAAAACCCAACCCTTCACCCCTCTCCCCCACCCTGCTCACCCACAGCAAACTAAAAATTAATGACCCCTTCCCCACCCCCTAAACTCTGTCTCACCATCTGTACAGTTACATATTTTTCTAGGTAAATTCCTTGTGTGTGTGTGTGTGTGTGTGTGTGTGTGTGTGTGTGTGTGTGTGTGTGTGTGTGTGTGTGTGTGTGTGTGTGTGTGTGTGTGTGTGCATCCTTTTAAACTACCCTCTTCCTCTCCACACACGTGGTCAGTCCACACACCCATATTTTAAAACAACCAATTAGTACTATGAAATATAATTCTTAATCTTATCTATCTGCCCTCTCTCATTTACTTCTTAATCATGTTATAAAAGATTTCTTCATTATCAATTTAATTTTACTATTAATTAAATTGTCTAACCCTTTTTCTCTTTCTTTCAATATTTCTAACTCCTCTCTAAGCTTCCTTTCAACTGTGTTATTTACTACTTTTACAATTTCGTATTCGTTCCAAAGGATTAACAAACTTGTGGTTGTCTTCTATGAAATGTCTTGCATATAACGAATCAGTAATATAACATAATAGAACAACCAATTCGTTATATGCAAGACATTTCATAGAAGACAACCACAAGTTTGTTTAATCCTTTGGAAGAATACGAAATTGTAAAAGTAGTAAATAACACAGTTGAAAGGAAGCTTAGAGAGGAGTTAGAAATATTGAAAGAAAGAGAAAAAGGGTTAGACAATTTAATTAATATTAAAATTAAATTTGATAATGAAGAAAATCTTTTATAACATGATTAAGAAGTAAATGAGAGAGGGCAGATAGATAAGATTAAGAATTATATTTCATAGTACTAATTGGTTGTTTTAAAATAAGGGGTGTGTGACTGACCACGTGTGTGTGGAGAGGAAGAGGGGTAGTTTAAAAGGATGCACACACACACACACACACACACACACACACACTGAAACACAAGGGAATTTACTAGAAAAATATGTAACTGTACAGATGGTGTGACAGAGAGTTTTAGGGGGTGGGGGAAGGGTCATTAATTTTTAGTTTGTTGTGGGTGAGCAGGGTGGCGGAGAGGGGTGAAGGGTTGGGTTTTACATATTTCATGTCTATTCCTGATCTGACGATGAGCTGTGAAGCTTGAAAGCGCTAATCGGAATAATTTTTATTAGTGGTGTGCAATATTGATCATTCTGATCATAATTAGGTTTATGGACTGTAGGTTCCTTTCAGCCATATTCCTCCTTTAACATTGAACCAACTATTCTTTACAAGTCATGAGTTATTATTAGTACTAACATTGATTTCTTTCTTTTGTTACAAACTAAAGTGATAAAACATTGTCACTTTTCATAAAATTTATGAAGGTTAATTCCCCTTTCAACATGGGGTGTTGTATTCTTTGCAATCTTAATTTTAATAACAAAACTTTAATTCTATTCTATCATACCATGTTAACACAAGTTATTTGTCTGGGCTTTCTCCCTGAATAATATCACAAGCTTCCCTTATATTAATTTGGAATACTATTCCTAGTTACTCCTAGATATATTACTATTTATAATATCACTCCAATCATTGGTTGTTCATCAATGTTTTACAGAGAGTCTCCTTACTTATCATTCTATTTTTAATGTTTCACATACACTTTCACTATTTTTTAGGGTACTTACACTTCACTTTGGTTCACTGTTTTGTATTTAGTGTTATTTAATGGGTAATCCCTATATTTTCACCTACCATTTCTCACTATTTTGTTTGAGTATGATATTTACTATTAACAATATTAGGTTAGTTGTGTTTTGTTAAATCTAACCTTTCTGACTGGGTTAGTGTACTTTTCCTATATTATTATATTTTACAATTGTATTGTCCTTTAAAATGGGTACATAAGTTAAATTAATGATAATAATAATATTGGTTTCATTAATACATAATTATTCGAGGTTTATTGACCGTATTCTATCTTTAAGTATACTATCTTTCCCTTTTATATGTGTGTTAGTTTTCCCCTTGGGTTTAACCTGTCTCCTCTTCATTCTTCCTCTTCTTCATCTTCAATAGTCTTCATCTTCAATCGTCTTCATCTTCACTAGTCTTCATCTTGGTTCGGTTCTCCTCTTCTTCTCTTCTGGTTTAAATTCCGTTTAATTGTAGGGATCTGTTCTCTTCTTCTGGTTCTTCTTTAGTTCTGTGTTCATTATTGATTTGTCTATCATATTTTTCTTAAGTATGTTACGTGGTTCCCTTCTTTATGTTTATGTTGTTGGCTCAGTCACTTGGGTTGGGTAATATCGTCGTACGTCGTGTCAAAGTATTTACATTTTAATCATTTTTTAAACATTTTATTTTATATGAAGTATTTTTATATCAAGAATTATCTTTTTTATCACTGGTACGGGATTTGGCTTAATTGTATCGTTACAGTATCAATAGTGTTATTGAATTATATTGTATAGGATATATGTGTAATCAAATGTTAGGATAAGGAAGTTCATGTTCCATTTATTTGTTTTCTAAGTAGTAACAGTAACAAAGAGAATCAATCAATTTAGGTAAAAGATGTTTTTTTTTCGGTTTTGATGAAAATAACAATAATATGACAATCTGATTTTGAACTTATAAGAATGGTGTATTTAAAGATAAATATTTTGTGACTTTTAAATGACGAGTTTGATTAAAAAATATTATAGGTGTGTGTGTGAGCCCAGTATCTGCTAAAGGCAGCCCAGTTTGCATATAAGGGGGAACATATCGGTTGAGGATCTGGCATGATCTAAGCCAGGGATTTGGAGTTTGGGGAGGCATGTTAGGAGGCGAGGTGCGCTGTGGTGCGTGTCTGTTCGATTTTTTGGTGTTGGGATCTCTTATCGAGAAGTCCAGTGATCTCGTTCAGATGCGGCCATAGTCGCTGAGCCAGGGGGGTAGTTTACCCATGATGTATAAGAACAAATGGGGGGTTGTTGGCACCATATCCTCACCGGTCCTCTTAGGGGTTTAGCAATGAGATTTCTTCTGTTTCGACAGAAGATTTCTCATTGGGGGGGGTATTGTAATGGGGCGAATTAGGAGGTTTTTTTTTATTTTATTAATTTTGGTTTGATTTGGTTAAAATTGCACAATTCACTTCATATATGTGGCCAGCCCCAGTTTGAATATAAAGCGTAGTTCTAACCAAGGAGCAGTACGCAATAGCTGTTATGAAATATTAATAAAGGAATGTCATGTTGTCGACTGTCACGATTCTAAGAATTTTGCGTCTGTGTGACGTCCACTCACAAATGCACAAACACCAACATCTGCGGAGCGCATAACTTTGCATAAACGAAAGTGAAGGCAGTGAAATTTCGTCGTCATCCAACACACAGAAAAATCCATGTGTTATGAACAGTGACGAACGATTCGATCATGAGGCATTGTAAGTTCCGCTATGCCTAACTTATGGTGGGAGACTTTGTTAGTAACTCTCACCCCATTTGAACAAAATTCTCAGCCCGGTCGGGTGCTGAAAAAACCGTGTGCACATAACAGTTTAATTTCATCATGTAGAAAGTGGTAACCAAGAATATAACATTGCAAAACAGAATTAGTGAAGTGAGCGGGCCAAAATAAACTTTCGGGCATTTAAAGAATACGAGCCACGTGGCAGCGAAAGGAGTGAGCCATTGGGTAACCTGTAACCGTAATTTCAACAAATTTTTATAAAGGGTTTTTGTGCAAACAATGTGAATGTGAGTGTAAAGAGCAGAGTGGGCTGTCGAATTAAGGTAAGGTGTATTGTAATTCTGTAAGTGTAAGTGTAATACCACTATGTAACTAACATCACAAGCTTTATACATTTTCCATGATTTTGGATCATTTGAGCCAAGAGGCCAAATAAATAACAATTTAATACTTAAAGAAAATTTTGAAGTAAAAAATAAAATTGTAATTAATTTCTCTTTAAAAATGGGTTGCGTAAGTTATTTTACGATAACCTATAATCATATTTGCATTTTAACGTTCGTGTTGCGGACCCTGGCAGAAGGCGAAACGAGGTAGGTGGAAAATAAAATAATTTTTTGTATTTGTATGTGAATAGAAAATTACAAATTTTGTCTTTTAATTTCATTTTTTATTTCGTTGAACTTTTCATCAAAACTATTTCTGATTTCATTTTTCTGCTCGTTAAATTTTTTATCAAAATTATCAAATCTTACACTCTGTTCATCAAATTTGTCATTCAAGTTATTATATTTAACATTAGAATCACTTTTTTGCTCATCTAACTTCTTGTCTAATTTATTAAACTTCTCATCAAATTTATTACTCTGTGTATCAAATTTGTTACTTTGTTCATCGAATTTATTATTAAAACTACTCTTAATTCCTTTAATTTCGCTTAATAGTAACTGCATCATAGCAGCTGTCTCATCTGTTTTATTTTCATGACTTGAGATGGAGGTTACTGTCTCTGATTCTACAGATGCAGTCGTACTCGACCCATCTATCTGACTAATTTGTGTTAATGGAACATCCATCTCACTAGTCAAATTTTCATCAGTTGTACTGATTTCTAATGTTTTATTGTCATTGGTACTCATTTTGTTTATTATATCTCTAACACATATATGTCTATAACCTCGTAACTTAACCCTACCTTACGCACGTGTTTACGTACTTTCTAAATTACTTCAGGTAATTATTCCGCTTTTCTGGCAGGTCTACTCCACATAAAATTATATTTTATATCGAGTCCAAGTTCGGCCGCGCCAATGTAACTTTAATTTCTCTGTTAAAAATTAATTATTTTTGTAATGCAATTATTTTGAGATTTTGTCGGGCGCCATGTTGTAACTGTACAACCAAAATATTAGACTTACCTTGCGGTCCAGAATTCGTGTTAGCGAACCAGTAATTGCAAAATGTATTACCTGAAATAACTCACTCGGGCTTATATTTGTTACCAATGACATTACCTTTTATTTATATAAAAAACCCTACTTACATATTGAAAAGACTCTACTATGTGCCAAACATGCACGTGTTTACTATGCCTCGGGGCGTAGTCCCATTTATCTAGTAAACATATATTCTCCCTTAAACATTTTCTAGGCCCTCCAAAATAAACATGTGTTATAACTACTATATAATAAACATGATAAACGATAAATAATATTGGCACAACCCAGCACTTATTAATTATATTTGTATCCACTCTCCCACTCTCTCCCTTTCATACTCTGGTACAAATTGTTTATCTGAGCTCATTTGAATGAATATTTAATATTTGATTAATTCTGAATATAAAGATTTTATATATCCTTTTGAATATAAAGATTTCATATTTGAATAATACAATTAGGTTGTAGCAGCCAATTGTACTTAGCTGTACGCTGATCGAAAAAACGTCCCATCGTAGATCACACCCTCTCGAAGTTGTAGTGTCCCATCGCAGATCACACGTTTTTTGATATTGTAGCTACCCAAACTGTTAATATATCACATATTTAATAAACTTGTGGTGGTGTAAAATTTAGATAGACAAACTTTGTGAATTTGCCGGCCTTGTGAATTGGCCGGCCGGCACACTTCACTGTCGAGATGAAAATGGCAGCGTTTCATAACTGAGCATAGCGGAGGTGGGGCAAAACTACGTCACTGGTCCTTTGTTTGAACGGCCAAACCCCGTTTGGTTACAAAAGTATGTATTACGTCTTGCATTCTTTAGCTGACGTAATCATGGGCTAGGCTTGTTTACCCGTTATTATGACGAACTGTTTTTTGCTACTTTTGTGATTTTACTTTGACCTCGACACAAATCCTGTCCGCTCAATATTATGTTATTGAAAATTCTCACTAGAACTTTACGCTGTTTTCTTTATAGGGCTTTAAAAACAATTATAACAGTTAGACTTTATAACAATTATTTACCAAAAATGTTATTGGACCAGAATTGTACCATTACACGTAATAACATCTGGTTTGGCATATAAGAAGCGTATTTGAACCAGTCACCATTTGTGGATCTTGTAAAAAACTTAAATGTCACAATATTTCAGTTTTTTGAATAACTTATACATATCCACAGTCCTCACATTACAGATATATAATGTTATTATCATACTATATTCATGGTAAAAAAATCAGAATTAAAATAACAACTTAAATCTTTATTAGTCTATAAATAAATATAACATGAATCATTAAGTAAGTTTGGAAAGAATACCTCTTTCAATGATAATACGGAAAAATAAGAGATTTACATTATGAGTAAAATAAAATTCACTTTTCACCCAGAATTGTGTTTGAGATGTGTAAAAAATATTGAAATATTCCAGCACTTATAGTAACATTAAAACTAGTTTGGTATTGACAGATGTAATGTAGCAGAAACAATGTTGCCACATTCTGACCATGTGGTTTCTATAAGTGGATAAACATATATTAACAATGATTCACATAGAAACAACTTATAACACATTCACGCACAAGGTCACTTAATACGGCTTTTTGAGACTTAACAGTTTACTTTTAAAACATGATAATTAATTACAGTAAGAGATCCAGAGATGCTTCTGTAGCGAAGTTGTGTCACTTAAGTACTTTAATTTCATTTTAATAAAATACGATTATGTAATCTGTGGTTGCAATAACATATAAGTATTATACAATACATTACTTTAATCATAGTGTGCACTAATCTGTGTACAATTCCATGAAAAACAGGTTTTTTGTGAAATGACATGAATCATGTTATGTGAATTCCAGTTAAATCCAGTTCCAGTTTCTTTGTTGATTTCTAAGACACCTATAGCAGGAAGCAACTATGTGTTCTTGCTCCATTAATACCTTTCTACCCAAAACGGTAATAAATTTAAATCTCAAGTTTTTAATTACAGACTGTAAAGATGAGTGGCTACCAGTGAAAAGGTCAGACAACGTGAAGTTGTAACTTGTAGCTTTTTTATTGTAGAATACTCTTTACAACTGTAATACTCATATACGTCATGACGAAGTGCATCTTCTGTAAAAGCATCTAGATTTGTAACACATTTTTCTATCCGTATTTGTTTACCGGGTGATTCTGGTTTAGAAAGAAGATGGCTTCCTCACTTTGTGTAAACTTTTCCTTGCCTAGCATTACAACCGTATTTTTTCATATGGAGAGTACAACTTATGTTCTGTCGACGACTTGATTAATGAAATCAGAGGCCCACCATGGTCATTTTTCTTCTTGAAATAATCTTGTAGAGAAGAAACAAATTCTCTGCATAGCCCTCTAATTGGTACTCCTTGACCGGAAATACATGTTTTTCTTTTACATGGTGTATTCTTTGCCAACCACGTTTTTTTTCCGCTTTCTCACTTTCAGACAAACTACAATACCTTCCATTTTAAAGTAAAGCAGTATAGGTTGAACTTGTTGTGTATTTTTTTTTTTTTTTAATTGTAAATTAATAAATGTAGATAAGCTATAAAAAAATTGTTTTAAAATAAAAAACACGCACAAAGTACCATAATTTGACTAAAAATAAAGTAAATTTATCTTAGGTAAACATGTTATTCAAACATGCGTACTTTTATTTAGTTAGTAATCGAGTCACATATTTTCACTGCACTTAGTTTAATAGTCAGAAATTATTAAAGTAATTAGAGATTAGTTAATAATAAATTTGTATCTGCAACATAACTATTCAAGTATTAAACTAACATATTCCCACGAATAATCACACAGAAAACACAGCACTGTTAACAAATAGATTACTATATACATAGATGTGGTGTGATGTTCCACACCTTTTTTTATAACAGCACGTGTGGGACATCTTGGCAACAGTGTGCGTTGCTACGGTTACTGTTTACAGTTTTCAATACGGCTATTGGGTAAAAGGCAGGTGGTAGTCAGTTGTTTACTCAACATTCTAACTGTCAGTATCAAATATTACAATAAATATACATTGCACGTGTCCAAACAGAATTCATTAGCAGTAAAAAAAATTTAATGAATCTTAGGGTTTTGTTGTCCTTGATGTGCCTGGTATCTCTGAGAACTATTATAAGTACTGCCGGTATTATAAGCACTATTCTTATCTGTACTAATATTTTAGATACAATTTTTTCCTTATTGTCTGAGCTAGCTTTTGCCATCTCCAAACGTGATATGGACAGCGCTCCTAGCAGCAGCCTCTGAGAAGCTCGCAATGAGCAAAAGCTAGCTTAGGCAATAAAAGATAAACACATTTTTTTTAATACAAAAGTCTATGTCTACTTGTATGTATGAAAATGCGCGCGTGCATGTGTGTGTGTCACTACACAAATAATTTATGTATTTGCAGGGTGGATCTGGACCAAAACCTACATCTGCTGAGATTGCAAGGAGAAATGAATTGAAACAGAAGTTCGAAGAATCTCAAAGAAAAGTTAGTTAATTTGCTTAAATTTACTACCTGTTTTATATTACAGTAATGCCTTAACATTTGTAAATTTACTGTTCGCTTGTTTTAATTATATGTCATAAAAGAAATGCCACTGTATTTAAAATTCGCTGATGAGAGACTTCAAACATTCAACATTTGTGATCTTTCAAGCAACTTTTGGATTCCATCAAGAAAATTTGGAAGAATTGATGACTTCAAGTTGGAAGATATAGCTATAGATAGTACTGCATCACTGAATAATTACATAACACCTTGCATATATATTTGTGCAGCAGAGTTATGCAACGCTGTGGATTATTCGAGGTGGCCCTTCCATACATTACTTAACTACTCTACCAGCATCTATGCCCACTGTATCACTACCGTGCAAGGTGGCTGTGGTGTAGATGCTGGATTTCAAAGCAGGCCAGTTTGAGTTACACCTGGTAATTTTACAAATGTAGATTGAAGTGATTGTTGCAGTTTAGTGCAGAGGCGTAGCGGGGGGGGGGGGCAACCGCCTCGGGCAGCAAAGTGAGCATAGACTTGGAAAAAATGTTTTCAGTTTATAAAACTACAAACAACTTGTTTCTTTGATATGACTATTCCTTTCATAAAAGAAGCATAACCAGCCAGCTTGTCTGGTTTATGCTTGGCCAAGCGAGATATCTCGGTCCTTCCGAGATATAATGGTGAATTGAGGAATATGTTAGTTGCAGAAGAAAGACAGCCATTTTCTTGAAGATGAAGCTGGACGATCCTTAAACAAGTATTGGTTTGATAAAAACTTGCAAAATGGCAAAAAGGTAAATCGCACTTGCATGTGTTTTTCTCCAACTAAAAAAAATCTATTTTGTGTATTCAGGATCATGAAAGTAGCCCTGCTTGTCGCTCTGCGTTTTTGGAATTGAAGGAACTGGAACGATCTTTAAACAAAGGGGGACTTATTGATCATCTACTTCAGAAACAAATGAGTAAAGCACCTAAGACATGGAAAGAAATCCTTGGACGTACATTGTCACAGTACAAACTCTTGCACAACAAAATCTGGCTCGGAGAGGACATCAAGAATCAATTACTAACAATCCAGATCCTGGAAACTTTCTGGCTTTGTTAAAATACTTGGCTAAATTTTACCTTGTCATGAGATCTCATTTGGATTCCATCTCTCGTAAATCTGGGCGTATATCGTATCTTTTGCCAACTATTCAAAATCAAATAATAAACCTGTTAGAAGAAATAGTGCGCAAATATATTATTACTGCATGTAAGAAGGCGAAGTACTTTAGTATTATATTTGACACAACACCAGATGCTGCACATGTAGAACAAATGTCTCAGATTATAATATTTGTTGAATTTAAACGCAATTCTGTTGATATCAAGAAAGCCTTCATAGATTTTAATCCTTTAGAAGTGAAGACAGCGGAGGGGATCAACAAGCTATTACAAGTAAACTTGAGAGAGATGGATTGAATCTTAGCGATTGCAGAGGTCAGTCATATGAACAATCAAGCAACAATGGCTGCTATTCATTCAGGAGTTCAGAAGAGAATATTAGATTTGAATCAACTAGCTGTGTTTGTTCCCTGTAACAACCATTCACTCAACTTTATTGGAGTTCATGGCTGTAAATGTTCAGGAAGTGACATTTTTTTGGGACAGTAGAACGTCTATTCACCTTCCTGTCCTGTTCCACTCATAGATGGAGTGGTCTTAAAAACTTCGTAAATATTACTCTAAAAGGACATTGTGATACCAGATGGAGTTCAAAAGCAGATGCAGTATCCACTCAGCTGGATGAAGTGATCACTACACTGGAGAAACTGAGGGATACACTGACTGAAACAATTGATACGACAGAAGATGTAGCATTAATAATGAATGCAATATAAAACTTTAATTTTGTGAGCTTGATCTTTTTCTGTACAGATATTCTTTCTTCTATGGACAAAATCCATAAAATCTTGCACACCAAAGGAATAAGCTTTACTCAAGCATTGACACTTATGGAGACGCTAACGGACAAATAAAAAGTTTGTAGGAATGAGCTGTGTGACAATGCCATTGCTAAGGCAGAGCAGGTAAGTAATGAATGGGGTGTCAGTATTACTAAAAAGATAAGAAGGAAGCGCACGATGCCAAGGGAGCATGCACACAATTCTGCATTAACCGTGTGTCAAGAAATGCGACGTTCTCTAATAGAAATTTTGGGCAAACTGACAGTTAAAATTTCAAGCCATTTCTCTAACATAAAAGAGTTAGAAAAACGCTTTGGGTTCCTCTGTAAATTTGAGGCGTACACAAATTATGGGGATATACATTTCAAGGAACAGCTTTCCCAAATCAATATTAAGTGCACAGTGCTTGCAAAACTGTAGTATCCACATGACCTAAACAGTGAAGAATTGTTCAGTGACTTAAAAGACGTCATACTTTTATTAAAAAGGGACAAAGTTAATGGAGAACAGTTGGACTTTACATCTCACGGACTGCTATAATACATTTCTTCAATGGGAGTAGAAGCATACAAAACACTTTAAAAATTTTTCTTACTTTACCAGTGTGTGTATCTTCTTGTGAAAGATCGTTTAGTAAACTTGAATCATACCTACGATCAATAATATCTCAAGACAGGGTATCAAATCTAGCGATACTTTCAATTCAAAACGACATTGGATCGTCTTTAGATTACAGTGATTTAATAACCGACTTTGTAGCAATTAAGTAGGAAAGTTACATTTTAAAATGTCTCGTTTTATATATTTATTAAATATTAAAAGCAAATATTAAATGTTTATTAACGGAAGACGGAACCATTAACCTGTAATGGTAAGTGATTTATTTTATTACTTTTAATGTAGTTCTTTGTTTAACTTTATAATTGCATTAGGATATTGTTTTGACGATGCGCTTTACACCTACAAGGAATTTGCATGTGTATTAGAACATTTTTGTGTTATACTTTTTTTATGTTACTACATTTTATATAGTCTACACTTGTTACTAATAAATGTACGGAAACTGAATACCGGTAATATTATAATATGTATCTTCATAATTTTTACTTAACAAATATTCTTAAGACATTTGCTGGACGTGCTTTCATACAAAAATCTACACATTTGCATTTATTAAGTACTTTTTTCACTGGATGAGCCTTCATTTTTGCTCTTTTGTCCCCTTTTAATTGTGAAGGCGAGGCGGCCGATGATCTCCTTGCCCCGGGCGCCAAAAAGCCTAGCTACGCCACTGGTTTAGTGGGAAGTGATTACTGTATTATGTAAATTAATACAAAACTTAATAAGGTGACATTTATCATTGTGTGTTGGACAAATTTAACTTGGATTATTGTGTAAGAGTGCCTTTGTTGATTTCTAACATTGTTATGTCTAATTAAAGTTTGTGATTAGTGACTTCATTGGTGTCAGTTATTCTGTTTCCATTATACAACACTATGATCCATAAGACCACCATAACAATATTCAACATTGTGGATTGATTGCTGATGGTAATAAATCATCTGCATCAATGTTTACTTTGGTCTCAGGTTGTAAGAGAACAATGTGTCCTGCCGGTTATTTCTGAACACATCAAGAAGTCATTGAACTGGCACATCAAATTGGGGGAGAGGGCTTTGATGACTTGAGCGGAAAAGATGTTGAAGATTTGGTATGTTTTTTCACTTCTCAGTATATTGAAGAGGACATTATGGAGTAGATTAGTAAAGGAAAAACTCAATAGAAATGTGATGATAATGATGGTGATATTGTAGATGAAGATGATGCCAAAGTTGTAGGAAAAACTTTTTTGCTAAAATAGTCAGTGAAATTTTAAAACTTCTGCATGTGCTTATAAAAAAGACAATAAAACATAGCCTGAAATTGAAACAATCAATTGGGAAATTGAAACTGCTGTTTGGGGATTTTATTCCCCACAACACATTAGAATAATGAAATATTTCTAAACATTAATTTAAATATTATTTTGTTTGTCTACTCTATGAATTTTTTTTATAATGCTTCATACATTGCAATTACTAAAGTATGTACAGTAAAACTGTTTAGCTTGGTAGAAGGTAGTTTTCTTATTTTGTGTTTATAAGAATGTACTTTCCTAAATAGGCTACTAGGCCAGGCATGTGTTCCAGTACAGGCTAGACCAGTGTATGTTATAATTTTTATAAAATGCAGGGTTCATCTAAAAAGTGTTCAGCCTCAGGCCAGAAAACAAAAATAAGTTGCCTGATAGAGTTAAGCTCCCAATCCTCTTTGACGTACAGCTTATGCCTCCATATACTTGACCCAGCACCTTCTTTTTTGAATATCTCTTACCACCTTATCCAATGAAGTCATTTTGGTTTCCAGCGTGGGCATTTTTCTGAGAACCATTTTGAGTACAATCAGAAATTAGATTAGATTAGAAACCAGATGGAGCCATGTCTGGAGTGTAGGGAGCATAGAAAATTCCCTTAACCAAAAAACCTGGATCTGCTGTGAAACCTGTATAATGCGATGTCAGTATTGTGAGATCACAAATCTGGTCTCTTGTATCACAAAGGCAATAGAAGACTTCTGTACCCCTAAATAAGTGTTGTGTGCATATTCGTAATATGCTTTACAATGATGAAGTAAAAAACTATCGTTGACTTTGCGTCACACGTCATACTTTTGTGGCCTTGGCTTTTATTAATTTAATTAAGTCATTTGTGCTTAAGTCATCAAGTTATCCCTGTGTCTCATCTCCACTTATCATGGTATTCTGAACTCGGGATTCTTGTTGCAGTATTCAGAATGTCCTGTATAACTTCAGGCACAGTTTTGCTGTTTCTGAACTGCTAGACCACAAATTTCTCCACAATCTTTCTTTAAAATTGAATTTTCAAAATCTTTATGCATGTCAACCCAATCAGCAAGTATGGATTAGTGACAAGCCTAGTAGCAATGTCTGCACTTTCTCACTTTGTGGCTTGTTACCACTTTAGATTTTCAAGCTCCCAACAAAATTTGATGCAGTCCATTTCAGTCAGTCAACTTTGGTAAAAAGAAAATGCAGTGAGCACATTTTATAAACCTTCATTCTACCTGTCTGGCAGTCATTGATCTAGCTGGTGAGTTGAACAAAAAGTGCTACTATGCACTGGGAACAAAACAATTGCACAATTGATTCATCTCCCTTTCCCTATATAAAGTGGCACACTGTTCGTTTCCACACTTTTGCACACTAGCAGCTAAACATTGTTCATCGCTCATTCACTCATTCATTTCCTTAGTTTTTCATATTTTTTGTGTACTCATACATCATGTCTTTCAAATACACTGCCATTGTACTTCAATTATTTGCTCTTTGAAAAGAAAACAAGACAAATATTTTTTTGTCAGACTTTGGTGTCAGAGATTACTTTTCCTCATATTTTATATCACCTTAAGTGTCTGTCCCATGTCAATATGATTAAGTGTAAATAAAGAATTAAGATTATTTTAGTTTTTAATTACAGATATTTTGTGGATGAATAATTGAAAATATGTATGATTTTAAAAAATATGCAGTGTAAGGTGTATTTTTTAAGTACAGACTTTATGTATGTAATTAATTATTAATTATTATTAATTAATTATTGATATTTTTAATATTTAATTTTTGGTATTTAACACTATAAACAACATATCATTTTACCTTAAGCTTGACTGGTTAAGGTACTACCAATTTCATTCTGAACGCAAAACAGTAGTAAAATAAAAACTAAGACAGCTTATACTTCAACAACATTAAAAAAAAGTTTTTTAAAAAGAGTAGGTAATAAACTTTATATGTAAGGTCAGGACAACTCCAAGTCTTCTAGAAGAGGTTGAATGTACCAGATTAAACTTAACATACATACACACATCTTCCCTCATTGTTGTAATAATTTTCATGCACTGTGTATTACTGCTGAATATGTTTTTGTGTTATATTCTTTTCATAAAAATAAAACAGAGAGAGAGAGAGAGAGCAAGCAAGCGTGTCTACATGCATGCACAAAAGATTATTGGATTTTTGTTTTGTTACTATTTAAATTTGAATGCCTTGTAATAGGATTTTTGTTTTGTTTTGTAGCTTATGGAATTGCAAGAGCAGCGCGAATCTTTGTTTGCTCTAAAGCAAAAGGCTCAAGAACAGCTGAAAGAAGCAAGGGCTGCTCAGGTAAAGAATGTTTGCAGACAATTACAGTTGTAATAATATTTTCTTATAGTCATAATCACGTACTACAGTAAGATCCTGTATAAAATACAATTGAATGTATGAGATACGTTAGAAAGAAATGTTAACTCCTAAAGATAGAGATAGAGAGAGAGAGAGAGAGAGAGTGAGTGGGGATTCTAAAGGTGATTCAGTATGTTTGCTGTGACCTAGTGTCTGTGCTAATGTTAGTGTGAAATATTACTGGCAGTGAGAGCAAACACTAATCTAGTTATAAAAAAGCTGTAATAATATGACTCCCTGTTTTACTGCCTATACAGTCTAGACGTTTGTTAGGGTAGCTTGCCTTATATGGACCATTTGGTACACTATGCTTCAGCCGCTCGTTACTTACCTCCACATTGTTATCCCAGGTATTCATTTCCGTAGGCTAATTCGACATGGAGCCTGAAAAACACACCCTAATTGCAGAAAGATTACGCACCTGTAACCTAAAACCATTGTTTTGCGTATGTGTTGGGAAGGAAAGAGAGATATCTTAGGCAGTGTTATGTTCATTTTGTCATATGATTTGTTGCCACGTTGGTTATTCTTCTACAACTGAATATATGGCAAGCCTTATTCTGAGAATGATATAAAATAGATGTAGTGACTGTTGTCAGGATATGCTTAGCCCATGAAGTTGTTTGGAAAAAGAAACAGTAAATCTGTATCAAAAATATTTTTTTCTGTTTGTGCAGAGCTCATTACTGGCAGCAGCTGGTGTTAATGGAACACAACAGGGTGTAGTTCCTGTCGAAGACAAGAACATACAGAGTAGAATAAATGCACTTCAAAGATTTTCTGATGAAAGGAATCAGGTACGATATTTTAGTTAGCTAAAACAATGAAGAAAACATTTCAGTAGGTTTTCTAAAAAAACTCTGCTGTTCACATTTCTTTCCCACTTAATCTTTGGGTGTAGTTCATTAATTATCTGTGATATGTAGTTTGTTTACATTCTTCAGTAAGTAACTACATCTTGATCATTTATTTGACTTATATCTTTCATTACACATATCCTAAAAGAAGTAAGTGTATCCAAACTAGTTGTATTGTTATATCTCAGTTCTTTGATAGTGATGTCTTGTTTTAATCTTCATTGTGTGTATTGCTAGTTGTGGGGTAATTATCATGTTTATCAGATGTATCGTTTTTTGGTTCCTGAATGATTATTGCTTTTGTAATCTTTTTATTTATTTTTAGTTCATTTCTCTTGGATATGGTGTATGAGTTTGTAGCATATTCAATGGCTCCTGTCTTCTAAATGTTTAATAATACTATATGCTGGTATCACGTCAGTCCCTTTTATCAGTTCACTTAAATTTCACTGTTGTTTTATTCCATTTTTTAATTATATTTTATTTCTCACCCTGGCATGGTTGTGTCTGACATCAGAAGTGTGATTGAAGCAAAGTATAAATTACACGTAATTCGTCAAGTTTGTACATAACTTATTTGTTGAACTAACTTATTTGCTTGCACTGCTATCGTACTGATTTGATTTCAGATGGTTCAGCTCCTTGGCTGTGATGATCCTGAAATCTTGGACTTGCAGCATAAGTTAGATGAGCTGCAAGCAAAGAAACAGCACATGGACCAGCTTGTGACACAGTTTGCCACAATGAATGGACATCAGCAAGATCTTATAGGTATCATTTTTATGTCATAGTTATTTACGTATGTTGTAATTTCAGTTTTAGTTCTTTTTCAGTTTCGCGTGCTTAAAATGGTATTCAGTTTTGCCCAGTTTACACTGAATGATACAGTATTTTAATGTAGAATTACCAAACATTATTATCCTTATAGGCTACAACTAAAACTTTTTCCACAAAAAAAAATTATTTTTATACCATGTATTTTTTTCTTAATTTGTATTTGAAAAGACAACTTAGAAAACAATAGTACATTGGAAATTGAATATTTTGCTTCTGTTCTGCAGTACCAAGCATTATTGTGTGAGTTACTACAGAGGCTATTCTGCACATACCTGTTTGGCCCGAATATAAGACGACCCTAGATTTTTGGAGGTGTTTTACAGGAAAAAAAGGACCTGCATATAAGACGACACTGAATTTTTTGGGGTGTTGTATGAGAAAGACAACTAAATGGTCTAAATATCATACCTTAAAGTCACATTAAGTAAATATGGCTATTTTACATTAAAGGTGAAATTATAAGTGTTAAAGTACCTTACTGTTTTTAGTTCCAGTCATCGTCCTCGTTTTCTTCTTCTTCTCGAAGTTCATCTTCATAATTGGTACTGGAATCTGATTCATAACTGGAGTCTTTCCACAAAATGTCATCCTCACTCCCATCAATGTTATTAGAAACACAACATTTTTCAAGTCTGTTTTATATTGATTCACTTTTGATTTTTCCCCAGCCTGTGATTATCCACTGGGCCAGTGGACCAACTCTATGCTTGGTTTCTTCAGCTTGCCTGTCTGAGTCAATGCATGGTTTCCATTAATTAACCAGTCACTATAGTTCTTCTGTAAGTAGTCCTTAAATGGTTTATTAACAATCACATCTAAAACTTTAAGCTGAGAAGTCATTCCCCTAGGGATTATAAAAAGATCAGTGTTCATTTCTGCAATCAGCTTCTTTATTTTCTCACTTGTGTTGTGACGATTTCATTAATTAAAAATAAAATAAATAATAAAATAGGAAATGTAAAAGCTGAGAAATTTAAATTTTAATAAATCGCACATTTAAACTAATTTTATATCACTACCATAAATCATAATAATATTTAATAAAGAGATTAAATGGCAAAAAAGTAATGCGAGTGTAAAGATAGGGAAACCCTTTATTAATTTTATCCTGCATAGACATGCGCTAACCGGAATTAACCTGATTACCGACCCTTAAACAAACTAATAATCCTTGTAAAAATAAACAAGAACACAGTAGTGTACTATAGTAAAGTCTGTAATGAAGAATATATTTAGATAATTAAAAGGTCAAACTTTAATCCCTTAAATAAAAAAGAATGGAGGAACTATTTTGTTGCGATGCGTAAACTCCGCGCGATTAACTGGCCCGTCCTAACATAGTAATTCAATCGAGATGGAGCGCTCGCGTAGTAAACACACGCTTGAACCATGTCCCAAAGAACGACAATATGTTTTTTCATTTAGAGTACAGCTATAACAATGTGCAGCGAAAAGTAGTGGCAAATTAGTGTGCTAATAAGTTTAAATGTAATCTATAAAACCAAAAGGAATAAATAACTGTGTAAGGGATGACATCTCATTTGTCTGATTTGTAAGATCTCAATGTTGTTTTAAAATAATAAGGTACAAGGTACCTAAAGTGAGAACTTTTATAAACAATAATGTGACGTGCATTTCTGCGACAAACAAGAACTATTTATGGCACTTATACTACTAACGATGCTTAACTACTAGACTTCTGAGGACCACAACGCTACTTCATTATGAACTAATCACTTCAGGAACTTCGACAAGAAAGTAAACTCCACTATAGATCAACCGTTGACGAACACCACAAGGACCAAGGACCCGGACATCGAGTAAACTTCTGGATATCACAGGTGACACGGAGACTTGTCCTCCGTGATTAATTAAAATTCTAACAAATGAATTGTTAAAGACAGTTTAAATAAATATATAAAGACTTTAATGATAATCACTTTAAAACATGTAGTATGTCTTACGTTTCAAAAATATTTGTAGTAGCAAGTAGTGCTTTTGTATATATATATATATATTATAATATTTATGACTAAATTTACCTCAAGATATACTTTTTTCCTTTAGGAACATGTTTCGGGAGATCTTGTTCTCCCATCTTCAGCCTTCGCCATCTGCACTTGTGCAGAAAGTGATTGAAATATATATATATATATATAGCTTCACTGATACAGAAAATTTTAGATCAAGTCCATTCTTCAAATGGCCCCCAAATAGTATGATAGAATATGAATAAGTGAGTTTAACTCACAAACAAGTTTAAGGTCCCGGATCCGTGGATAATGCTAGCACATATAAATCCTTATGTTTTGCCCCCCCCCCTTTTTTTAACAAAATATTTTATAAATTGTAATCTTTTATTAAGAAAACCTTATGTGGGAATATTTATGTAGAGCTGTTGTAGTAATTGTTTAATAAAGAGATGTAATTACTTTACACAACAATACTGAGTGAATAAATCATCAGACCCCCATGTAAAAGTTCCTTTAGTTATAACTACAGCTGGTTTATTTAGTAATTAAAAGTTAATTACGAGTATGGCAGCCCGTGCAATTGATCTGAGGTAAGTACGCACAGGTTCCCGATGTTATAACGTAGGTGAGACGTTATAAAATGCGCAACTCTGCTATGGTGTAAATAATAATTAATTGTGTATTGTGCTGTTGTCTAATTAAGAATAATTGTGTACAGAGTGACACATATAAAATGCGCCACTCTGTTGTTGTTAGTTAAAATAGTTGCGTGCATTGTGACGCATATAAAATGCGCCACTCTGCTGTGTTTAATAAATAATTGTGTAATATAGTGACACATATACCATGTGCCACCCTGTTGATCTATTCACTCAGGTACTTTAAAATATTTCTCAAATTTTAAATAAAATAAAAATAAAAATTATTATTATATTGTTATTATAATAATATAGTATATAGGTAACTTTAATTGTGAATTAGATATAAGAGTTTACACAATGTTAACATAACGACACATGTATACGAAACAAAATCATGTACGTACTTGTCAAAAATTTCATTCATCAACGTGTCGGTTTGTCAACAAAATCAGACTGGTTAATTTCTTGTTCACGCCTGTTTAAAACTGTCCTAGTCACCCTCCGCAAAGTTGAGTTAGACAATACCCAACCCTCTTCAATTGTTCTATTGTTATAACCAGCGTGTATCATCCTGTGCCTAGTAACCAAGAATTTCCCCCCTTAGTTGAAAGTATATTGACGCCTGTGTGAGATTTCTCTTTCTCTGAGATTTAATTCTCGCACTACCAATGTAAATTTTAAATGTGAACTAAAATCGTGTATTTGTGTAAACAAGAAAGAGTAGTATAGAATTTAATACTAATAGTAGAATAAGTATTTATAGTGACTCACATTTCAAAAAAAATGGCTTTAGTAAACCCCTATTGTTATGAACTCCTGCCTTGGTAAACAATAGCCACCACCCCATCTATAATACTATGCGTCTTGTGTAAAGTGTTTGTCCCCTCTTGCATAGTTTGTAACAGCTGATCGTTTAATAGAAAATAAACGTATCTCTCCGTGAAATTCCACTTGTCTCAGTAGTATAAGATATTAGAATTAAGAAAGAATCTAAGGTTGAGTATGGGATCAACTTTAGATTACTATAGTATAATTAAGAGATATAGAGATAAGTACGTAACACAGTCACAACGGCGCCGCACTGAAAAGGGGTAAAGAAAGTGCACAAAACTAACTAATAGAGTTAGAGTATGCTAATGTAATCAGTCGGGCCACGATGTTGTGAAGTTACGAAGTTAGTAGTAAGAAATAAAATTAAGTTAACCGTTAAGAAACGAGAGAAAGGGAACTTCACGAAAGAAAGAAAACGAGTACAAAGAAAATTTCACAAGGTAATCCCCAGGCATACTCCCAGTACTTTGTTGAACAAATAACACATCTATTTCCCCACCTGTGTCTTATTTAAGCGGCGGAGTATGTGACGATTTCATTAATTAAAAATAAAATAAATAATAAAATAGGAAATGTAAAAGCTGAGAAATTTAAATTTTAATAAATCGCAAATATTTAAACTAATTTTATATCACTACCATAAATCATAATAATATTTAATAAAGAGATTAAATGGCAAAAAAGTAATGCGAGTGTAAAGATAGGGAAACCTTTTATTAATTTTATCCTGCATAGACATGCGCTAACCGGTATTAACCTGATTACCGACCCATAAACAAACTAATAATCCTTGTAAATTGATATTAAATAAATAAATAAACAAGAACACAGTAGTGTACTATAGTAAAGTATGTAATGAAGAATATATTTGGATAATTAAAAGGTCAAACTTTAATCCCTTAAATAAAAAAGAATGGAGGAACTATTTTGTTGCGATGCGTAAACTCCGCGCGATTAACTGACCCGTCCTAACATAGTAATTCAATCGAGATGGAGCGCTCGCGTAGTAAACACACGCTTGAACCATGTCCCAAAGAATGACAATATGTTTTTTTCATTTAGAGTACAGCTATAACAATGTGCAGCAAAAAGTAGTAGCAAATTAGTGTGCTAATAAGTTTAAATGTAATCTATAAAACCAAAAGGAATAAATAACTGTGTAAGGGATGACATCTCATTTGTCTGATTTGTAAGATCTCAATGTTGTTTTAAAATAATAAGGTACGAGGTACCTAAAGTGAGAACTTTTATAAACAATAATGTGACGTGCATTTCTGCGACAAACAAGAACATTTACGGCACTTATACTACTAACGATGCTTAACTACTAGACTTCTGAGGACCGCAACGCTACTTCATTATGAACTAATCACTTCAGGAACTTCGACAGGAAAGTAAACTCCACTAAAGATCAACCGTTGATGAACACCACAAGGACCAAGGACCCAGACATCGAGTAAACTTCTGGATATCACAGGTGACACGGAGACTTGTCCTCCGTGATTAATTAAAATTCTGACAAATGAATTGTTAAAGACGGTTTAAATAAATATATAAAGACTTTAATGATAATCACTTTAAAACATGTAGTATGTCTTAAGTTTCAAAAATATTTGTAGTAGCAAGTAGTGCTTATGTATATTGTAACGTTACATAACCCAGTCCCAAAAAATGATAACGTAATCACCCCACTATAAAGGTCAGAAATGGGTATAATATACATAGTAGCTCTAGATTACTTTGTATTACAAAACACTATAAACTATAATTAAGTGATATAAAGGGTACAAAGTGAGTTATAATGTACACAGTGAGAAAGTAAGTGGTTTTAAAAGGAGCATCTCACAGACTTATGCTGTAGATGGAGAAACAATTAATTATAACAGTAGACTATATTGCTACTGACCAATTCTGTATTTGTTTGAATTTTGTGTAATTTGTATTGTGTAGGCCACAAAGATTTTGTACCTAGGTCTAATTTTATATTTAATATAATAATTGTGTTTGAATATAAGATAACCCTGGGTTAAATATATAAAATAATAAAATAAAATAATACTGTATGAGTAAAATGGCAGAGGAAAATAGTTTAGTGTAAGGATACTATAAGAAATTAATAAATAATAAATAAATACAATTAAAGGAAATAAAAATATTAAAGACCTATGTATAAAGTTAAGAGGAAATGGAAGGAAAAACCTTATATAAATTAAATGGGTTAATAAACAAAAGTTAAAAAGGATTATTTTTCTATAAATAAGAAATAAATTTATAATAATAAAAAACAGCCTATGTACTCAAAAGTATATAGATGCACCAATAAAAAATGATATAAAAATTCTTGGTTACTAACAGTAACCAACTAACAAGATATAAATTTAATTGTTAAAACGATTGGAAAACGTAAGTTTGAAAAAAAGTGTAATGCCATTTAAAATTTGAAAAAACCTTATAAATACTTTTGGAAACAGTACGAAATTTAATAAAAATTAACGAGTAGTGTCCACCTTATGCCAGAATTACTTCAAGTATCAACATTTACGTCCTTTATTCGATGAAAATTTGAAATAATCCTACCACCAGATCAGGCCTAGTTGGACTTCACTTCGAGATTTCTGGTGAGACCGTATATTATAAAATTTAACTAAATTCCAAAACAACTGTAACTTTGACACTAGAACCAGCACCATCCAAGTAAACACTTCAAGAAAGGAGGTGAAACAAACTTTATTAATAATTGTTAACCAAAAAATCCTCATAACGAATCTTGGTGCAGTTTAAGCATTCAGTAACTGATTTCATGTTTATAGTAAAGAAATAACCTGAACTCTAGCGGATAAACCCGGAACTACATACTACGGAAAAAACAAATATAATTTATTTTTTTTATTGTAAAGCATAGTATTTTATTATTCATTTCTGACCGTCTCATAACACAAAGAACTTACCCTTAACCCTGGGGAAATTAATAAAATGAATTCTTTATTGTTTAATATTTAATCAAGGATAAAAAAATATTTTGTTATAATTCCAATGTTTACCTAATAAGATCGAACCAATGTGGTGTTGACAGAGAAAATCGATTATAATATTTTTTGTATTGGGAGAAGAGAAAAATCAGTGTATTCAATAAATAAATACCCTGAATACTTTGTAATAAATAATAAAATGTGTATTATTTCTTGTAGAGGGTAGTTGTTACAGAATTTCAGGAAACCAAGAAGAGGACGAACCGCCGGGAAAGTATCACCGACAATTGGTGTTTATTTAACCTAAAATTTGGATGCAGACGTCAAAATCAGCTGGTCTCATGAGCGGCGAATATTTAAATTAAGTAATTGTATACTCCGGGGATAATATCCTTGGTCCTCTCTCTTCTAACTACGGTCAAACAACTTCATTGAACTCTCCCAAATCACACACACTCGATTTCAGTTTTCTTTCGGTAAACATAAATTTTAGCCGACGCAGTACATTGGCAAATACAATCAATAAAGGATTAACTGTAATACACTCATAACAAGCGAGGTACGTTACAATATATATAAAGCTTCACTGATACAGAAAATTTTAGATTAAGTCTATTCTTCAAATGGCCCCCAAATAGTATGATAGAATATGAATAAGTGAGCTTAACTCACAAACAAGTTTTTAGGTCCCGGATCCGGGGATAATGCTAGCACATTGTAACGAGTAGTTCTGGTCGTCTCTGTAAAATGTATACCAGATTTTTATGTGTACAAAGTGTTAGTACGTTCGTCTCACACCTGTCGTTACATCAATGGTTGTTGCTAACGAAGTCCATAGCGTTGTCACAATTATCAGTACAACCTAGTGGAAACCTTACCTGTAATTTCATGGGGGTTTGTGAATCCCGGGTGGCGCCAAATTGTTTATTGAAAACAATTAAATTTATGAGTTAATATGTTAGTATGGTGTTTTCAGCGGTGACGGCTGGAGCGTTCGAATCGGTTCCCGCCTTTGCACAGCTTACTGTATTGCACAGATAGCGAAAGCGCTAGTTGTCGCTATGTAATTTCGCTAACACACACACCTATATAATACAATTTCCTATGAAATAAAACAATGGTTACACTCTGTACAGTTTCTTTAATGATAGTTTGGTAATTAATGAATGTGACCATAATATTATAATTTAGTATTCAATCAAATTGCTCCGGCATAAAACATGAAACACTTTATCTCAAGCTGACGAAATTGGTTTTGAAACGAGTGATTCTGATGCCATCATGGCTACTGTTTGTACATTATACGTCAACTCGTCCAAAATCTGGAGTTCTTTAGATTATAAAGAAAACATTAAATATGGTTACAATAAAAAAATACACTTCCGTACATTATCTGTACTTAAACAATATAAAGTGTGGTTACAATTTGTTCGGCAGTGTAGTAATAGGTGTTACAAAAGTTCGCAATTTAATGCAAGGTTATTTTTTAGTTAAGTTTTTCTACGTAAGTTTGTTTTATTTAATCCTTGAAAGAAAATTATTTTTAATTCATAGTGAGAGTTTGTATTGATATGAGAAATATTTAAAGTGCTTTTATTCCTGGGATTAGGATATTTAAATGATACTTCTCAGTTCTGAAGGTTGTGATAGATCGTTGTTCTTTGGTAATGGAAAATTCATCAATTTTGAGTGACTTAGACTGCAGGCGTCCTTTTCTAACTAGTCTTGGGGATTTCTGCTTTTAATTTTCGTTCATTTGGTTCCTGGACATCAGTTAAATGTTAATCCTCTTCCTCTCGTTCTCACTGGTACATGTTTTTGACTTTTGAATATTTTTTAACCTTTCTAAAGTAAAATTTCTGTCATACAAAATCTTGCGTCCCTACTACCCAAGCGTCATTATACGAGTACTGAAAATTAACGGAAAATTAGTAACCAACTAATACTTTTCATAAATTTTAGTAACATAGTACTTTTCTATGGTAACGAAAACCCTTTGATTGGTTAAGGCCTAGATTATAAGCATTGTTATCATATTTGAATTTTTATTCAAAATTACTATATATTTTCTGATTGATTTTATTCTTCTGTCTTCCTTCGTGAGTATTAAATATTATCACTATTGTATTTATTTCCTTTCAAAGATTAAAATAATACCTCATAAGGTCATGTTCTATTAGATATTAACTTTTGTCTAAATATGTTAACATTTGATAATGACATATTTCTTTTAATTTAAGCTCTTATTGTAACATTCTTCTTTTAAAATGATTTATACATTATTTTTGGCTAGTTACTTGCCTTAGATTTGTTAATTTCCTTGTGTATTTTATACAATTTGTAATTATTGGTTTTGACAGTTAGGCATTTCAGATGCATTAGTAGCCATTGATTATATTTACTGAATTTATATAAACGATGTCTCATTTTATTCTAATGTATTTTGTTTTGTTAATGGTTGTGTTTTTTTCTATATTTATAGATTTTCTATTGTAATTAGATTTGTATTGTCTTAACTTCTTAATCATCTATTTTGCCTTTGTTAATAATATGGCTACCACTCCCTATCCTTCCTCAATTAAAAAACATAACATCTAGGCGTATGCTCTGTACAAATTCTTCAGTCATACCCTATTCATAAATATAATTATACAATTATTTTACCATTATTAAGTAAAGTTTGTTTACAACTCAATTCATTAATTACTATTTTTTGGGTGTTAACTAACATCACCTTTTGAACAATTGGTTTTCCCTTACAATCTGGGGTGTTTATTTAGTTATTATTACTTGCTTATTTCTTAATTAAACTCTACTCTCAATCCATGTTAATACTAGCTGTTTATCTTTACATGGGATACTCCCCTTTTAAATACAATCGTTTACAACAAATCTTAAATCTCTTAATTAACAATGTTATTATCACCTTCCAGTGTTCGTTTCATATCTCTAATTATTTACACTTACTATTATTATTAAACTTTATATTTCTAACTACTAATTTGTATCACTTTTACTCACACAGTGTTTTCTCATCGCTCTTCAGTGTTTATTTCACATTATGAAGTGCTTACATCTAATGCTATCATGAAAATCTTACTCTTAATTATTATTGGATTCACTATTAATCAATTGTTTCTTATTGATTATTGAGCGTTTTATTATCATTATTATGGTTTCTAACCATTTTGGGGTTTCACACTTTCACTATTGCACTTTTGAACTGTTTATATTTAGTGTTTCTTAGTGGGTAATCCCTATAATTATTTCTCTTTGTCACTTTCTCACTATTTCTTTCATTGCAAATTATACACAGTATTATTAATGTTATTTTTCTATAGATTTTTACTATATCTAACTCTAATTTTTGGGTTAGTATACTTTTTCTTTTTATAATATTACTTTACTGTTTTGGTTACAACAGTTATATTAATTATTTCATTTAGAATAATATTTATTTCTGGTATTGGATAATTATTGGTTTTATTTTCATATTATACTTGAGTCTACCATTTCTCCCTTTTATATTTGTGGTGTTTCTTATCCCTTGGTTTCACTTCGTTTCCTCTTCATTTTTCTTCTTCTTCTCCTTCATTTTCAATTGGCTTCATTTTAATTCGGTTCTCCCCTTCTCGTTTGGTTTTATTTTATTTGGTTGTATGAATTCGTTCACATCCTTCCTTTGTCTTTTATTCTTCTTTGGTTTCGGTTTTTTCCCTTCTTTGTTGGTTTCCTGTTTGTTTGGTCAGTCACTTGGGTTAGGTCATGTCGTCGTTTGTCGTGTCATTGTCTTTACATTTTATTTATATTTAATATTTTATTTTATATGAAGTATATTTATATCTATTATCATCTTTTTTATCCCTGGTATTGGGGTGGCTTATTTGTGTTGTAACATAATGCCTCTCCTTCAAAATTGATCATTTTAATAAAACACTAGCATAGTTTTTTATGAAATTATCAGTTATATATAATCTTTTTCCTTTTCTTTCTTGTTTGTTTCTCCATTCTTATTTCTCTTCTTACTTGATTCATTCCATTTTATTTCGATCTGTTTTCATTTATTTCCATTAGTGTGTTCTCCCTTATACTATTTTTTCCCTAACTTTTTAGTAGCTGGTTTCTTCCATTACCACTCATTTTTTCTGAGACCAGAGGAACATCATCTCTGCTCAGTTTATTTTGATTGCTGGACTTTTCAACAGTCAATCTTAAATACCTTTTTTGTCAACTTGTGACTTAAATTAATAATAATAATATATTTTGGGATTGTCCACCTTGTTTGTTTTTAGATCACTTTGGCCTTTTACTCATTCTTCATTCCGCTGTACCTTTGCTATATACTGTTATCTACTCATACAGTTGATTGTTTTTTATTTATTTAGTTGTTAATTTCATCATTTCTAACTTTTCATTAGTTTGTTTTTCTATTCTTCTTGTGATCATTTTAATTATCTTAGACATCTTTATACTTTTTCTTGGTTGTTTAGCAATATTCTGCTTTAGCCATTTTTTGTATATTTGTTTTATACGTAACTTCTCTTTTTCCTTGTACCAGTTTTTTTTTTTTTTTTTTGAATACTTTAAATTCATTATAATTTCAGGTATTTATCTCAGCAGTTTTTGCTTGATTTTATTTTTGTTTATTTTAATTTGTTTTAAATATCATTTTTGATAATTGTTCGTAAGTTAGTTTTCTTACTTTGTAGGAATTTTTGTAACGTATTCCTTTTTAGGTACTTTTTGTGTAACTATTATCGTAAGTTTGTGATTCTTACTTATTTATAGGAATTTGTGTAACTTATTCCCTTTTTATAATTTTTTCTTTTATACTTCTTATATCAACTTTAATAGACTGTAAGTTGATCTTAGTTGGTAGGAATTTTTGTAACTTATTCCTTTGTTTTTATATTTTTATTCATTTATTTTTTCCATTCCTCGTATGTCATCTAAATAGGGTAGTAAGTTGCTCTTACAAATTTTTTTGAATTTTGAAATTTGTTTATTTTATTTCTAGTAATTTATTTTTCTTCATAAAACTTTTTTATTGAAGCTTGATTGTAAACTCCCTTTATCTTTTTTGTGTTTATATTACTTATTTGGTAAGTATTGTTACCATTATCTTTGGTGATGACATAGGGGTATATATTGTACTATACACAGGCCCTTGTTATTTATACTTTTTTGTAATGTGATCTCCTTTTCTTTCCTTATTATTGCCTTCTCTTGTAGATTACACTCTTTATTGTCTTTCTTCTCTACTCCTTCAAATGTTAGATGTTTGAACATTTATTCTGGATAAAACGTCTGCCACTACGTTCTTCCGGCCTGGAATATATTCCCACGTAATATAGTACTCTTGAAGAGCAAGTATCCAACGGGTAAGTCGACCATGACTCAATTTGCATTGTTTGAGAAACGATATAGACTTATGATCGCTTCTGACTGTGATTGGATACCCTAAGATGTAGGTTCTAAACTTGCCACACGCGAATACTATGCTGAGCAGCTCTTTTTCTGTAACATTGTAGTTACGCTCGCAACTGTTTAGTATTCGGCTGGCAAAGCTAATGACCAGGTGGTTTCCTTCTTTGTCTTCTTGGTACAATTCTGCGCCTAGACTGACATCACTAGCATCGCACTTTAGGTAGAAGGGTTGTTTGAAATTGGGGTGATGTAACATGACAGTTTCGAAAAAATTTTTGTTTGATTAAAGTTAATACTTCCTCTTGTTCAGTTCCCCAAGTCCATTTTTCCTTTGATGAAAGTTGTTTCGAAAATTTTGCTGTAAGATGGGAATAGTTCGTTTGAAACTTTCTATAGTAATTGCATATCCCCAAGAATGACTGCAATTGCTTCTTGTTTTTTGGTGATGGGAATTTTTGGATGGCTTCAACTTTCTCTTGGGATGGAGAGATTCCCCGTTCGGTCAAGTTGAACCCTAGGAACTTCACTTCATTGGCAATAAATTTTGATTCATCCAATTTAAGTGTAATATTATTATTGGACAGCTTTTTTAATACATGTTCGACTCGTTCACAGTGTTCGTCCCAGTCTGCAGATGTTATGAGCAGGTCGTCAACGTACACTGTTGTGAACTCCAGTGCCTCTTGATCTAAGACTTGGTCCATGCACTTGACGAACACTGCTACGGAATTGATGAGTCCAAATGGTAATCTTTTAAATTGGTAATTTCTACCATCGAATATAAAGGCCATGTATTGCCTGCTGTGTGGGTGCAGCTCCACCTGCCAGTACCCACATACAGTATCCCAGGTACTAATGTATTTGATACCATGAAATCTTTTTAAAATTTCCTTAATTTCTCCCGGTGAGGTCCGGTCATTGACAATCATTTTATTGATTTCTCGGGCGTCCAAGCAAATCCATACTTTGCCATTCTTTTTGGGTATAGCTACTATTGGGCTTGTGTATTGAGATTGGCTATACTCAATAATGTCCTCCGCAATCATTCTGTTAATCTCTGTCCTGACTTCATTTTTCAGGGAGTATGCTATGGGATATGATTTCCTGTGGAAGTCTACAGGTTCCCTGAAGTTGATCTTGCACTGGTACCCCTTAACTTTTCCAGGAGTATTCGAGAAAACATGCTGGTATTTGTTACAAATGGCTATGAGGTTTTCAGACTGTTGTTTACTGATATCTTGTTGAGGTCGTTCTCTTTGGAAAGTTCTTATTTCTTCTATTTTCTGTTCCCATAATCCTCTACTTTCCTCTTCATCGGCCATAATGATGGACGGTTCATGCGTTTGACAGGTAGTAACTTTTCAATCCTGGGTCTTGGTTCAGAGCTGTTGGAGTTGGGTTACAATTTATGATATTTGCAGACCATATTCCCTGTTCAGAAGTTAGTGATACGACTCCTTTTTGCAGGTTGATAACTGCCGAATATCGTCTCAACACGTCACATCCTATGAGCATGCTAAATGACAGTCCATTGGCTACAAGAAATACAATAGGGATGGTTGTGTTTTGATTGTCTAATTCTAATGAAACTTGCTTTCTTACCGTCTTATTCTGTTTGTCCGTGGCACCAATGATTATAATATTGTTTATTGGCAGTGTGGGGATTGGTGTTTGAGAGTTGGCTTGAATTCGCTCTAACTCTGGCTGGTTTATTAGAGAGATATTAGATCCCGTGTCAATCATGATTATTTCTATTGTCCCGTTTATGGTAGCCTTTATATGTACAATTTCACTGTTAGTTTGTTGTAACTGGTTAGCCTCTTCTTCGAGAAGTTCTTCTCGGATATTCTTGAGATGGTTGTTAGATATTATTGTAATGACTTCGTGTTTATCTTGTGACGTTATACGACGTATTAACCCAAGTGGATTGGTCATGTGAAGGGTACGTATGTTTTTCCACTGACCTCTTTAGTTTAAAGGTTGTTGTTGATTGGTGGCCAGACTGTTCGACTGGTCATTCGTCTCGTTGCTCGGTCCTTGTTGATTGTTAACTTCATTCCTTGGTGGTTCTGTGGTTCTACTCTCTGAGAACTGATTGTTGTTTGTATTGGATTCGTGATAACATGGGTTTGTCTGCCAGTTCGGACAATACCTCCTGTGGTTATGTTGTCTTCGTCCATGAATGAAATTTACTTGGCGTCGTCCGTCGCCTCTATTTTGGTTTCCCCCCGGTTCCCCTGTTGTACTGATAATTAGGGTTATAACGGTTGCCGTAATAATTATTATTGTTGGTCCAGTTCTGTTCCCCTGTAGCTATTGTTTGCTGGACTGTTGTTTGGTTGGTTTCCCAGATTATTGTTTGGTGGGCCTCTGTTAAATGGCTGGTTACTTTGAGGGTGATTCGGTTGATTCCTGTTGTATGGCTGATCACTTTGGTACTTGTTATTACTCCGGTTCCCATTGTTTTCGGTTGCCGTTTTGTGTGTTATTGTAGGGCAGGTTGTAATTGGGTGTAAAATTATTATCGTTCCACCTATTATATCGTTGGTTCACTAGTCGATTTTTCTTATATTGCCCATCGTTCTCGTGATCCTCTAGCAAGCTTGCCATTCCCTGGATTGTCTTAATTTGCCCTTGTCTCCTGGCTTTTTGTACAGCTTCCTCGTAGTGGTACCCAAGCTGTATCACTAGAGATTCCTCAGGTATCCTTGGTTCTAGGTTCCTTGCCAAGCATACCTTCCCTAAAAAGTAAGACGTTAGGGTGTGTCCTGCTTGCGGTTCATACCTCCCATTGCTGATGTTATTCCTGACTACGTTTGGGTGGACTCAGACCAGTATTTTTCTCGGAATTGTGTTTTAAATTCCTGTGTGCTGTTTATCTCTGGTCGAGTTGCCGTCCACCAGTTGTCGTGGGTGTCTTTAAACATTTCATCAATGAGGCTTCTTACGATTGTCCACCTTGTTTCCCTGTTCTTTTCGATTAATTCCTCTACTCTTTTGAGGAATTCCATGGGATTCCGCCGGTAACTGCGAAAGTTGACCACATCTCTGTTCTCGCTGGTAATAATGTGGGTATTGTGACAGGGTTTCTCCCTCAGTGTGTCCAGCTCTTCCTGCATTTGCTTCTCCCTTTGGCTGATTCCCTGGATCTTCTCTTTGTTCTCTTGGGTCTGTCCGTCTACTTTGTTGATGGCGGTGTATACCCTTTCTACACGATCATTGACATCTATTTGTATTTCCTGATGCCTCTCCTCCAGCTTCTTAAGCACCTCCTGTTTATTTCTCTGGCATTCTTCGGTGGTGACTTGATAAAGTTATGTCGCTCTCATTCTACCTTCCTCCTCGACATTGCTGATTTTATTGTTTAGCTCTTCCCGGACTTGTATCACCGTTTCATTTGTTTCGGTTATCATTTGTTTGATCTCCTCCCGACATTCTACCAGTTGTTGTTTCAATTCCTACTTCGTTTTTTCACTGTCTTCCTTCAATTTTCGTTGGAGCATTTCGTGACTATTTTCAATCTTCTTATTCACTATCTCCAGATCTCTTGGTTCTTTTTCAAAGTTTTATGATTGCTTTCCATTTTGTTATTCAGGAGCTCTATGTCCTCCTTGATTTCTTCCTTCATTTTCTTCAATTCTTCACTGTTTCGGTCTATTTTTTCATTCGTTTCCTTTGAAGTTTCATTCATTTTCGTGAAATTATCATTAATTTGTCCGAATTGTTCCCTTGCTTGTCCGAATTGCTCCATCATCATTCTCATCATGCTATCCCATTTTGTCTCTTCGGTTGGTTTGACTGGTTGGACGTCAACTACTACTTCTATTTCTGGTTCTGGTTGGTTTGGATTTTCCGGTTGGTCCTCCTGTGGATCCTGTTCGAACAATCCTCCAATCATTTCCTCAATGTCTTCCATTTCTTCTTGGTTGGTTCCTTTCTTAATGTCGAATCTTGTAACCATATGATGTCTTTTCATAATCGCCGCTAGTCGTCCTTTTCTAGCCTCACTACGTTGGTCGCCAATCTGTAACGAGTAGACGAGGTCGCTATTGTTTAAGCCCCGCGATGGAAGCCAAATCTGTAACGAGTAGTTCTGGTCGTCTCTGTAAAATGTATACCAGATTTTTATGTGTACACAGTGTTAGTGCGTTCGTCTCACACCTGTCGTTACATCAATGGTTGTTGCTAACGAAGTCCGTAGCGTTGTCACAGTTATCAGTACAACCTAGTGGAAACCTTACCTGTAATTTCATAGGGGTTTGTTAATCCCGGGTGGCGCGAAATTGTTTATTGAAAACAATTAAATTTATGAGTTAATATGTTAGTATGGTGTTTTCAGCGGTGACGGCTGGAGCGTTCGAATCGGTTCCCGCCTTTGCACAGCTTACTGTATTGCACAGATAGCGAAAGCGCTAGTTGTCTGCTATGTAATTTCGCTAACACACACACACCTATATAATACAATTTCCTATGAAATAAAACAATGGTTACACTCTGTACTGTTTCTTTAATGATAGTTTGGTAATTAATGAATGTGACAATAATATTATAATTTAGTATTCAATAAAATTGCTCCGGCATAAAACATGAAACACTTTATCTCAAGCTGATGAAATTGGTTTTGAAACGAGTGATTCTGACGCCATCATGGCTACTGTTTGTACATTATACGTCAACTCGTCCAAAATCTGGAGTTCTTTAGATTATAAAGAAAACATTAAATATGGTTACAATAAAAAAATACACTTCCGTATATTATCCGTACTTAAACAATATAAAGTGTGGTTACAATTTGTTCGGCAGTGTAGTAATAGGTGTTACAAAAGTTCGCAATTTAATGCAAGGTTATTTTTTAGTTAAGTTTTTCTACGTAAGTTTGTTTTATTTAATCCTTGAAAGAAAATTATTTTTAATTCATAGTGAGAGTTTGTATTGATATGAGAAATATTTAAAGTGCTTTTATTCCTGGGATTAGGATATTTAAATGATACTTCTCAGTTCTGAAGGTTGTGATAGATCGTTGTTCTTTGGTAATGGAAAATTCATCAATTTTGAGTGACTTAGGCTGCAGGCGTCCTTTTCTAACTAGTCTTGGGGATTTCTGCTTTTAATTTTCGTTTATTTGGTTCCTGGACATCAGTTAAATGTTAATCCTCTTCCTCTCCTTCTCACTGGTACATGTTTTTGACTTTTGAATATTTTTTAAACTTTCTAAAGTAAAATTTCTGTCGTACAAAATCTTGCGTCCCTACTACCCAAGCGTCATTATACGAGTGCTGAAAATTAGTAACCAACGGCCCGTTTCTATGGTAACAAAAACCCTTTGATTGGTTAAGGCCTAGATTATAAGCATTGTTATCATATTTGAATTTTTATTCAAAATTACTATATATTTTCTGATTGATTTTATTCTTCTGTCTTCCTTCGTGAGTATTAAATATTATCACTATTGTATTTATTTCCTTTCAAAGATTAAAATAATACCTCATAAGGTCATGTTCTATTAGATATTAACTTTTGTCTAAATATGTTAAAATTTGATAATGACATATTTCTTTTAATTTAAGCTCTTATTGTAACATTCTTCTTTTAAAATGATTTATACATTATTTTTGGCTAGTTACTTGCCTTAGATTTGTTAATTTCCTTGTGGATTTTATACAATTTGTAATTATTGGTTTTGACAGTTAGGCATTTCAGATGCATTAGTAGCCATTGATTATATTTACTGAATTTATACAAACGATGTCTCATTTTATTCTAATGTATTTTGTTTTGTTAATGGTTGTGTTTTTTTCTATATTTATAGATTTTCTATTGTAATTAGATTTGTATTGTCTTAACTTCTTAATCATCTATTTTGCCTTTGTTAATAATATGGCTACCACTCCCTATCCTTCCTCAATTAAAAAACATAACATCTAGGCGTATGCTCTGTACAAATTCTTCAGTCATACCCTATTCATAAATATAATTATACAATTATTTTACCATTATTAAGTAAAGTTTGTTTACAACTCAATTCATTAATTACTATTTTTTGGGTGTTAACTAACATCACCTTTTGAACAATTGGTTTTCCCTTACAATCTGGGGTGTTTATTTAGTTATTATTACTTGCTTATTTCTTAATTAAACTCTACTCTCAATCCATGTTAATACTAGCTGTTTATCTTTACATGGGATACTCCCCTTTTAAATACAATCGTTTACAACAAATCTTAAATCTCTTAATTAACAATGTTATTATCACCTTCCAGTGTTCGTTTCATATCTCTAATTATTTACACTTACTATTATTATTAAACTTTATATTTCTAACTACTAATTTGTATCACTTTTACTCACACAGTGTTTTCTCATCGCTCTTCAGTGTTTATTTCACATTATGAAGTGCTTACATCTAATGCTATCATGAAAATCTTACTCTTAATTATTATTGGATTCACTATTAATCAATTGTTTCTTATTGATTATTGAGCGTTTTAT
This sequence comes from Magicicada septendecula, assembly GCA_034769895.1. Taxonomy (NCBI): domain Eukaryota; kingdom Metazoa; phylum Arthropoda; class Insecta; order Hemiptera; family Cicadidae; genus Magicicada; species Magicicada septendecula. The sequence goes on along the minus strand of CM068370.1, from coordinate 195,639,990 downwards.
TATCATTATTATGGTTTCTAACCATTTTGGGGTTTCACACTTTCACTATTGCACTTTTGAACTGTTTATATTTAGTGTTTCTTAGTGGGTAATCCCTATAATTATTTCTCTTTGTCACTTTCTCACTATTTCTTTCATTGCAAATTATACACAGTATTATTAATGTTATTTTTCTATAGATTTTTACTATATCTAACTCTAATTTTTGGGTTAGTATACTTTTTCTTTTTATAATATTACTTTACTGTTTTGGTTACAACAGTTATATTAATTATTTCATTTAGAATAATATTTATTTCTGGTATTGGATAATTATTGGTTTTATTTTCATATTATACTTGAGTGTACCATTTCTCCCTTTTATATTTGTGGTGTTTCTTATCCCTTGGTTTCACTTCGTTTCCTCTTCATTTTTCTTCTTCTTCTCCTTCATTTTCAATTGGCTTCATTTTAATTCGGTTCTCCCCTTCTCGTTTGGTTTTATTTTATTTGGTTGTATGAATTCGTTCACATCCTTCCTTTGTCTTTTATTCTTCTTTGGTTTCGGTTTTTTCCCTTCTTTGTTGGTTTCCTGTTTGTTTGGTCAGTCACTTGGGTTAGGTCATGTCGTCGTTTGTCGGGTCATTGTCTTTACATTTTATTTATATTTAATATTTTATTTTATATGAAGTATATTTATATCTATTATCATCTTTTTTATCCCTGGTATTGGGGTGGCTTATTTGTGTTGTAACATAATGCCTCTCCTTCAAAATTGATCATTTTAATAAAACACTAGCATAGTTTTTTATGAAATTATCAGTTATATATAATCTTTTTCCTTTTCTTTCTTGTTTGTTTCTCCATTCTTATTTCTCTTCTTACTTGATTCATTCCATTTTATTTCGATCTGTTTTCATTTATTTCCATTAGTGTGTTCTCCCTTATACTATTTTTTCCCTAACTTTTTAGTAGCTGGTTTCTTCCATTACCACTCATTTTTTCTGAGACCAGAGGAACATCATCTCTGCTCAGTTTATTTTGATTGCTGGACTTTTCAACAGTCAATCTTAAATACCTTTTTTGTCAACTTGTGACTTAAATTAATAATAATAATATATTTTGGGATTGTCCACCTTGTTTGTTTTTAGATCACTTTGGCCTTTTACTCATTCTTCATTCCGCTGTACCTTTGCTATATACTGTTATCTACTCATACAGTTGATTGTTTTTTATTTATTTAGTTGTTAATTTCATCATTTCTAACTTTTCATTAGTTTGTTTTTCTATTCTTCTTGTGATCATTTTAATTATCTTAGACATCTTTATACTTTTTCTTGGTTGTTTAGCAATATTCTGCTTTAGCCATTTTTTGTATATTTGTTTTATACGTAACTTCTCTTTTTCCTTGTACCAGTTTTTTTTTTTTTTTTTTGAATACTTTAAATTCATTATAATTTCAGGTATTTATCTCAGCAGTTTTTGCTTGATTTTATTTTTGTTTATTTTAATTTGTTTTAAATATCATTTTTGATAATTGTTCGTAAGTTAGTTTTCTTACTTTGTAGGAATTTTTGTAACGTATTCCTTTTTAGGTACTTTTTGTGTAACTATTATCGTAAGTTTGTGATTCTTACTTATTTATAGGAATTTGTGTAACTTATTCCCTTTTTATAATTTTTTCTTTTATACTTCTTATATCAACTTTAATAGACTGTAAGTTGATCTTAGTTGGTAGGAATTTTTGTAACTTATTCCTTTGTTTTTATATTTTTATTCATTTATTTTTTCCATTCCTCGTATGTCATCTAAATAGGGTAGTAAGTTGCTCTTACAAATTTTTTTGAATTTTGAAATTTGTTTATTTTATTTCTAGTAATTTATTTTTCTTCATAAAACTTTTTTATTGAAGCTTGATTGTAAACTCCCTTTATCTTTTTTGTGTTTATATTACTTATTTGGTAAGTATTGTTACCATTATCTTTGGTGATGACATAGGGGTATATATTGTACTATACACAGGCCCTTGTTATTTATACTTTTTTGTAATGTGATCTCCTTTTCTTTCCTTATTATTGCCTTCTCTTGTAGATTACACTCTTTATTGTCTTTCTTCTCTACTCCTTCAAATGTTAGATGTTTGAACATTTATTCTGGATAAAACGTCTGCCACTACGTTCTTCCGGCCTGGAATATATTCCCACGTAATATAGTACTCTTGAAGAGCAAGTATCCAACGGGTAAGTCGACCATGACTCAATTTGCATTGTTTGAGAAACGATATAGACTTATGATCGCTTCTGACTGTGATTGGATACCCTAAGATGTAGGTTCTAAACTTGCCACACGCGAATACTATGCTGAGCAGCTCTTTTTCTGTAACATTGTAGTTACGCTCGCAACTGTTTAGTATTCGGCTGGCAAAGCTAATGACCAGGTGGTTTCCTTCTTTGTCTTCTTGGTACAATTCTGCGCCTAGACTGGCATCACTAGCATCGCACTTTAGGTAGAAGGGTTGTTTGAAATTGGGGTGATGTAACATGACAGTTTCGAAAAAATTTTTGTTTGATTAAAGTTAATACTTCCTCTTGTTCAGTTCCCCAAGTCCATTTTTCCTTTGATGAAAGTTGTTTCGAAAATTTTGCTGTAAGATGGGAATAGTTCGTTTGAAACTTTCTATAGTAATTGCATATCCCCAAGAATGACTGCAATTGCTTCTTGTTTTTTGGTGATGGGAATTTTTGGATGGCTTCAACTTTCTCTTGGGATGGAGAGATTCCCCGTTCGGTCAAGTTGAACCCTAGGAACTTCACTTCATTGGCAATAAATTTTGATTCATCCAATTTAAGTGTAATATTATTATTGGACAGCTTTTTTAATACATGTTCGACTCGTTCACAGTGTTCGTCCCAGTCTGCAGATGTTATGAGCAGGTCGTCAACGTACACTGTTGTGAACTCCAGTGCCTCTTGATCTAAGACTTGGTCCATGCACTTGACGAACACTGCTACGGAATTGATGAGTCCAAATGGTAATCTTTTAAATTGGTAATTTCTACCATCGAATATAAAGGCCATGTATTGCCTGCTGTGTGGGTGCAGCTCCACCTGCCAGTACCCACATACAGTATCCCAGGTACTAATGTATTTGATACCATGAAATCTTTTTAAAATTTCCTCAATTTCTCCCGGTGAGGTCCGGTCATTGACAATCATTTTATTGATTTCTCGGGCGTCCAAGCAAATCCATACTTTGCCATTCTTTTTGGGTATAGCTACTATTGGGCTTGTGTATTGAGATTGGCTATACTCAATAATGTCCTCCGCAATCATTCTGTTAATCTCTGTCCTGACTTCATTTTTCAGGGAGTATGCTATGGGATATGATTTCCTGTGGAAGTCTACAGGTTCCCTGAAGTTGATCTTGCACTGGTACCCCTTAACTTTTCCAGGAGTATTCGAGAAAACATGCTGGTATTTGTTATAAATGGCTATGAGGTTTTCAGACTGTTGTTTACTGATTTCTTGTTGAGGTCGTTCTCTTTGGAAAGTTCTTATTTCTTCTATTTTCTGTTCCCATAATCCTCTACTTTCCTCTTCATCGGCCATAATGATGGACGGTTCATGCGTTTGACAGGTAGTAACTTTTCAATCCTGGGTCTTGGTTCAGAGCTGTTGGAGTTGGGTTACAATTTATGATATTTGCAGACCATATTCCCTGTTCAGAAGTTAGTGATACGACTCCTTTTTGCAGGTTGATAACTGCCGAATATCGTCTCAACACGTCACATCCTATGAGCATGCTAAATGACAGTCCATTGGCTACAAGAAATACAATAGGGATGGTTGTGTTTTGATTGTCTAATTCTAATGAAACTTGCTTTCTTACCGTCTTATTCTGTTTGTCCGTGGCACCAATGATTATAATATTGTTTATTGGCAGTGTGGGGATTGGTGTTTGAGAGTTGGCTTGAATTCGCTCTAACTCTGGCTGGTTTATTAGAGAGATATTAGATCCCGTGTCAATCATGATTATTTCTATTGTCCCGTTTATGGTAGCCTTTATATGTACAATTTCACTGTTAGTTTGTTGTAACTGGTTAGCCTCTTCTTCGAGAAGTTCTTCTCGGATATTCTTGAGATGGTTGTTAGATATTATTGTAATGACTTCGTGTTTATCTTGTGACGTTATACGACGTATTAACCCAAGTGGATTGGTCATGTGAAGGGTACGTATGTTTTTCCACTGACCTCTTTAGTTTAAAGGTTGTTGTTGATTGGTGGCCAGACTGTTCGACTGGTCATTCGTCTCGTTGCTCGGTCCTTGTTGATTGTTAACTTCATTCCTTGGTGGTTCTGTGGTTCTACTCTCTGAGAACTGATTGTTGTTTGTATTGGATTCGTGATAACATGGGTTTGTCTGCCAGTTCGGACAATACCTCCTGTGGTTATGTTGTCTTCGTCCATGAATGAAATTTACTTGGCGTCGTCCGTCGCCTCTATTTTGGTTTCCCCCCGGTTCCCCTGTTGTACTGATAATTAGGGTTATAACGGTTGCCGTAATAATTATTATTGTTGGGGTGACCATTATTATTGTTGGTCCAGTTCTGTTCCCCTGTAGCTATTGTTTGCTGGACTGTTGTTTGGTTGGTTTCCCAGATTATTGTTTGGTGGGCCTCTGTTAAATGGCTGGTTACTTTGAGGGTGATTCGGTTGATTCCTGTTGTATGGCTGATCACTTTGGTACTTGTTATTACTCCGGTTCCCATTGTTTTCGGTTGCCGTTTTGTGTGTTATTGTAGGGCAGGTTGTAATTGGGTGTAAAATTATTATCGTTCCACCTATTATATCGTTGGTTCACTAGTCGATTTTTCTTATATTGCCCATCGTTCTCGTGATCCTCTAGCAAGCTTGCCATTCCCTGGATTGTCTTAATTTGCCCTTGTCTCCTGGCTTTTTGTACAGCTTCCTCGTAGTGGTACCCAAGCTGTATCACTAGAGATTCCTCAGGTATCCTTGGTTCTAGGTTCCTTGCCAAGCATACCTTCCCTAAAAAGTAAGACGTTAGGGTGTGTCCTGCTTGCGGTTCATACCTCCCATTGCTGATGTTATTCCTGACTACGTTTGGGTGGACTCAGACCAGTATTTTTCTCGGAATTGTGTTTTAAATTCCTGTGTGCTGTTTATCTCTGGTCGAGTTGCCGTCCACCAGTTGTCGTGGGTGTCTTTAAACATTTCATCAATGAGGCTTCTTACGATTGTCCACCTTGTTTCCCTGTTCTTTTCGATTAATTCCTCTACTCTTTTGAGGAATTCCATGGGATTCCGCCGGTAACTGCGAAAGTTGACCACATCTCTGTTCTCGCTGGTAATAATGTGGGTATTGTGACAGGGTTTCTCCCTCAGTGTGTCCAGCTCTTCCTGCATTTGCTTCTCCCTTTGGCTGATTCCCTGGATCTTCTCTTTGTTCTCTTGGGTCTGTCCGTCTACTTTGTTGATGGCGGTGTATACCCTTTCTACACGATCATTGACATCTATTTGTATTTCCTGATGCCTCTCCTCCAGCTTCTTAAGCACCTCCTGTTTATTTCTCTGGCATTCTTCGGTGGTGACTTGATAAAGTTATGTCGCTCTCATTCTACCTTCCTCCTCGACATTGCTGATTTTATTGTTTAGCTCTTCCCGGACTTGTATCACCGTTTCATTTGTTTCGGTTATCATTTGTTTGATCTCCTCCCGACATTCTACCAGTTGTTGTTTCAATTCCTACTTCGTTTTTTCACTGTCTTCCTTCAATTTTCGTTGGAGCATTTCGTGACTATTTTCAATCTTCTTATTCACTATCTCCAGATCTCTTGGTTCTTTTTCAAAGTTTTATGATTGCTTTCCATTTTGTTATTCAGGAGCTCTATGTCCTCCTTGATTTCTTCCTTCATTTTCTTCAATTCTTCACTGTTTCGGTCTATTTTTTCATTCGTTTCCTTTGAAGTTTCATTCATTTTCGTGAAATTATCATTAATTTGTCCGAATTGTTCCCTTGCTTGTCCGAATTGCTCCATCATCATTCTCATCATGCTATCCCATTTTGTCTCTTCGGTTGGTTTGACTGGTTGGACGTCAACTACTACTTCTATTTCTGGTTCTGGTTGGTTTGGATTTTCCGGTTGGTCCTCCTGTGGATCCTGTTCGAACAATCCTCCAATCATTTCCTCAATGTCTTCCATTTCTTCTTGGTTGGTTCCTTTCTTAATGTCGAATCTTGTAACCATATGATGTCTTTTCATAATCGCCGCTAGTCGTCCTTTTCTAGCCTCACTACGTTGGTCGCCAATCTGTAACGAGTAGACGAGGTCGCTATTGTTTAAGCCCCGCGATGGAAGCTAAATCTGTAACGAGTAGTTCTGGTCGTCTCTGTAAAATGTATACCAGATTTTTATGTGTACACAGTGTTAGTGCGTTCGTCTCACACCTGTCGTTACATCAATGGTTGTTGCTAACGAAGTCCGTAGCGTTGTCACAGTTATCAGTACAACCTAGTGGAAACCTTACCTGTAATTTCATAGGGGTTTGTTAATCCCGGGTGGCGCGAAATTGTTTATTGAAAACAATTAAATTTATGAGTTAATATGTTAGTATGGTGTTTTCAGCGGTGACGGCTGGAGCGTTCGAATCGGTTCCCGCCTTTGCACAGCTTACTGTATTGCACAGATAGCGAAAGCGCTAGTTGTCTGCTATGTAATTTCGCTAACACACACACACCTATATAATACAATTTCCTATGAAATAAAACAATGGTTACACTCTGTACTGTTTCTTTAATGATAGTTTGGTAATTAATGAATGTGACAATAATATTATAATTTAGTATTCAATAAAATTGCTCCGGCATAAAACATGAAACACTTTATCTCAAGCTGATGAAATTGGTTTTGAAACGAGTGATTCTGACGCCATCATGGCTACTGTTTGTACATTATACGTCAACTCGTCCAAAATCTGGAGTTCTTTAGATTATAAAGAAAACATTAAATATGGTTACAATAAAAAAAATACACTTCCGTATATTATCCGTACTTAAACAATATAAAGTGTGGTTACAATTTGTTCGGCAGTGTAGTAATAGGTGTTACAAAAGTTCGCAATTTAATGCAAGGTTATTTTTTAGTTAAGTTTTTCTACGTAAGTTTGTTTTATTTAATCCTTGAAAGAAAATTATTTTTAATTCATAGTGAGAGTTTGTATTGATATGAGAAATATTTAAAGTGCTTTTATTCCTGGGATTAGGATATTTAAATGATACTTCTCAGTTCTGAAGGTTGTGATAGATCGTTGTTCTTTGGTAATGGAAAATTCATCAATTTTGAGTGACTTAGGCTGCAGGCGTCCTTTTCTAACTAGTCTTGGGGATTTCTGCTTTTAATTTTCGTTTATTTGGTTCCTGGACATCAGTTAAATGTTAATCCTCTTCCTCTCCTTCTCACTGGTACATGTTTTTGACTTTTGAATATTTTTTAAACTTTCTAAAGTAAAATTTCTGTCGTACAAAATCTTGCGTCCCTACTACCCAAGCGTCATTATACGAGTACTGAAAATTAGTAACCAACGGCCCGTTTCTATGGTAACAAAAACCCTTTGATTGGTTAAGGCCTAGATTATAAGCATTGTTATCATATTTGAATTTTTATTCAAAATTACTATATATTTTCTGATTGATTTTATTCTTCTGTCTTCCTTCGTGAGTATTAAATATTATCACTATTGTATTTATTTCCTTTCAAAGATTAAAATAATACCTCATAAGGTCATGTTCTATTAGATATTAACTTTTGTCTAAATATGTTAAAATTTGATAATGACATATTTCTTTTAATTTAAGCTCTTATTGTAACATTCTTCTTTTAAAATGATTTATACATTATTTTTGGCTAGTTACTTGCCTTAGATTTGTTAATTTCCTTGTGTATTTTATACAATTTGTAATTATTGGTTTTGACAGTTAGGCATTTCAGATGCATTGTTAGCCATTGATTATATTTACTGAATTTATATAAACGATGTCTCATTTTATTCTAATGTATTTTGTTTTGTTAATGGTTGTGTTTTTTTCTATATTTATAGATTTTCTATTGTAATTAGATTTGTATTGTCTTAACTTCTTAATCATCTATTTTGCCTTTGTTAATAATATGGCTACCACTCCCTATCCTTCCTCAATTAAAAAACATAACATCTAGGCGTATGCTCTGTACAAATTCTTCAGTCATACCCTATTCATAAATATAATTATACAATTATTTTACCATTATTAAGTAAAGTTTGTTTACAACTCAATTCATTAATTACTATTTTTTGGGTGTTAACTAACATCACCTTTTGAACAATTGGTTTTCCCTTACAATCTGGGGTGTTTATTTAGTTATTATTACTTGCTTATTTCTTAATTAAACTCTACTCTCAATCCATGTTAATACTAGCTGTTTATCTTTACATGGGATACTCCCCTTTTAAATACAATCGTTTACAACAAATCTTAAATCTCTTAATTAACAATGTTATTATCACCTTCCAGTGTTCGTTTCATATCTCTAATTATTTACACTTACTATTATTATTAAACTTTATATTTCTAACTACTAATTTGTATCACTTTTACTCACACAGTGTTTTCTCATCGCTCTTCAGTGTTTATTTCACATTATGAAGTGCTTACATCTAATGCTATCATGAAAATCTTACTCTTAATTATTATTGGATTCACTATTAATCAATTGTTTCTTATTGATTATTGAGCGTTTTATTATCATTATTATGGTTTCTAACCATTTTGGGGTTTCACACTTTCACTATTGCACTTTTGAACTGTTTATATTTAGTGTTTCTTAGTGGGTAATCCCTATAATTATTTCTCTTTGTCACTTTCTCACTATTTCTTTCATTGCAAATTATACACAGTATTATTAATGTTATTTTTCTATAGATTTTTACTATATCTAACTCTAATTTTTGGGTTAGTATACTTTTTCTTTTTATAATATTACTTTACTGTTTTGGTTACAACAGTTATATTAATTATTTCATTTAGAATAATATTTATTTCTGGTATTGGATAATTATTGGTTTTATTTTCATATTATACTTGAGTGTACCATTTCTCCCTTTTATATTTGTGGTGTTTCTTATCCCTTGGTTTCACTTCGTTTCCTCTTCATTTTTCTTCTTCTTCTCCTTCATTTTCAATTGGCTTCATTTTAATTCGGTTCTCCCCTTCTCGTTTGGTTTTATTTTATTTGGTTGTATGAATTCGTTCACATCCTTCCTTTGTCTTTTATTCTTCTTTGGTTTCGGTTTTTTCCCTTCTTTGTTGGTTTCCTGTTTGTTTGGTCAGTCACTTGGGTTAGGTCATGTCGTCGTTTGTCGTGTCATTGTCTTTACATTTTATTTATATTTAATATTTTATTTTATATGAAGTATATTTATATCTATTATCATCTTTTTTATCCCTGGTATTGGGGTGGCTTATTTGTGTTGTAACATAATGCCTCTCCTTCAAAATTGATCATTTTAATAAAACACTAGCATAGTTTTTTATGAAATTATCAGTTATATATAATCTTTTTCCTTTTCTTTCTTGTTTGTTTCTCCATTCTTATTTCTCTTCTTACTTGATTCATTCCATTTTATTTCGATCTGTTTTCATTTATTTCCATTAGTGTGTTCTCCCTTATACTATTTTTTCCCTAACTTTTTAGTAGCTGGTTTCTTCCATTACCACTCATTTTTTCTGAGACCAGAGGAACATCATCTCTGCTCAGTTTATTTTGATTGCTGGACTTTTCAACAGTCAATCTTAAATACCTTTTTTGTCAACTTGTGACTTAAATTAATAATAATAATATATTTTGGGATTGTCCACCTTGTTTGTTTTTAGATCACTTTGGCCTTTTACTCATTCTTCATTCCGCTGTACCTTTGCTATATACTGTTATCTACTCATACAGTTGATTGTTTTTTATTTATTTAGTTGTTAATTTCATCATTTCTAACTTTTCATTAGTTTGTTTTTCTATTCTTCTTGTGATCATTTTAATTATCTTAGACATCTTTATACTTTTTCTTGGTTGTTTAGCAATATTCTGCTTTAGCCATTTTTTGTATATTTGTTTTATACGTAACTTCTCTTTTTCCTTGTACCAGTTTTTTTTTTTTTTTTTTGAATACTTTAAATTCATTATAATTTCAGGTATTTATCTCAGCAGTTTTTGCTTGATTTTATTTTTGTTTATTTTAATTTGTTTTAAATATCATTTTTGATAATTGTTCGTAAGTTAGTTTTCTTACTTTGTAGGAATTTTTGTAACGTATTCCTTTTTAGGTACTTTTTGTGTAACTATTATCGTAAGTTTGTGATTCTTACTTATTTATAGGAATTTGTGTAACTTATTCCCTTTTTATAATTTTTTCTTTTATACTTCTTATATCAACTTTAATAGACTGTAAGTTGATCTTAGTTGGTAGGAATTTTTGTAACTTATTCCTTTGTTTTTATATTTTTATTCATTTATTTTTTCCATTCCTCGTATGTCATCTAAATAGGGTAGTAAGTTGCTCTTACAAATTTTTTTGAATTTTGAAATTTGTTTATTTTATTTCTAGTAATTTATTTTTCTTCATAAAACTTTTTTATTGAAGCTTGATTGTAAACTCCCTTTATCTTTTTTGTGTTTATATTACTTATTTGGTAAGTATTGTTACCATTATCTTTGGTGATGACATAGGGGTATATATTGTACTATACACAGGCCCTTGTTATTTATACTTTTTTGTAATGTGATCTCCTTTTCTTTCCTTATTATTGCCTTCTCTTGTAGATTACACTCTTTATTGTCTTTCTTCTCTACTCCTTCAAATGTTAGATGTTTGAACATTTATTCTGGATAAAACGTCTGCCACTACGTTCTTCCGGCCTGGAATATATTCCCACGTAATATAGTACTCTTGAAGAGCAAGTATCCAACGGGTAAGTCGACCATGACTCAATTTGCATTGTTTGAGAAACGATATAGACTTATGATCGCTTCTGACTGTGATTGGATACCCTAAGATGTAGGTTCTAAACTTGCCACACGCGAATACTATGCTGAGCAGCTCTTTTTCTGTAACATTGTAGTTACGCTCGCAACTGTTTAGTATTCGGCTGGCAAAGCTAATGACCAGGTGGTTTCCTTCTTTGTCTTCTTGGTACAATTCTGCGCCTAGACTGACATCACTAGCATCGCACTTTAGGTAGAAGGGTTGTTTGAAATTGGGGTGATGTAACATGACAGTTTCGAAAAAATTTTTGTTTGATTAAAGTTAATACTTCCTCTTGTTCAGTTCCCCAAGTCCATTTTTCCTTTGATGAAAGTTGTTTCGAAAATTTTGCTGTAAGATGGGAATAGTTCGTTTGAAACTTTCTATAGTAATTGCATATCCCCAAGAATGACTGCAATTGCTTCTTGTTTTTTGGTGATGGGAATTTTTGGATGGCTTCAACTTTCTCTTGGGATGGAGAGATTCCCCGTTCGGTCAAGTTGAACCCTAGGAACTTCACTTCATTGGCAATAAATTTTGATTCATCCAATTTAAGTGTAATATTATTATTGGACAGCTTTTTTAATACATGTTCGACTCGTTCACAGTGTTCGTCCCAGTCTGCAGATGTTATGAGCAGGTCGTCAACGTACACTGTTGTGAACTCCAGTGCCTCTTGATCTAAGACTTGGTCCATGCACTTGACGAACACTGCTACGGAATTGATGAGTCCAAATGGTAATCTTTTAAATTGGTAATTTCTACCATCGAATATAAAGGCCATGTATTGCCTGCTGTGTGGGTGCAGCTCCACCTGCCAGTACCCACATACAGTATCCCAGGTACTAATGTATTTGATACCATGAAATCTTTTTAAAATTTCCTCAATTTCTCCCGGTGAGGTCCGGTCATTGACAATCATTTTATTGATTTCTCGGGCGTCCAAGCAAATCCATACTTTGCCATTCTTTTTGGGTATAGCTACTATTGGGCTTGTGTATTGAGATTGGCTATACTCAATAATGTCCTCCGCAATCATTCTGTTAATCTCTGTCCTGACTTCATTTTTCAGGGAGTATGCTATGGGATATGATTTCCTGTGGAAGTCTACAGGTTCCCTGAAGTTGATCTTGCACTGGTACCCCTTAACTTTTCCAGGAGTATTCGAGAAAACATGCTGGTATTTGTTATAAATGGCTATGAGGTTTTCAGACTGTTGTTTACTGATTTCTTGTTGAGGTCGTTCTCTTTGGAAAGTTCTTATTTCTTCTATTTTCTGTTCCCATAATCCTCTACTTTCCTCTTCATCGGCCATAATGATGGACGGTTCATGCGTTTGACAGGTAGTAACTTTTCAATCCTGGGTCTTGGTTCAGAGCTGTTGGAGTTGGGTTACAATTTATGATATTTGCAGACCATATTCCCTGTTCAGAAGTTAGTGATACGACTCCTTTTTGCAGGTTGATAACTGCCGAATATCGTCTCAACACGTCACATCCTATGAGCATGATAAATGACAGTCCATTGGCTACAAGAAATACAATAGGGATGGTTGTGTTTTGATTGTCTAATTCTAATGAAACTTGCTTTCTTACCGTCTTATTCTGTTTGTCCATGGCACCAATGATTATAATATTGTTTATTGGCAGTGTGGGGATTGGTGTTTGAGAGTTGGCTTGAATTCGCTCTAACTCTGGCTGGTTTATTAGAGAGATATTAGATCCCGTGTCAATCATGATTATTTCTATTGTCCCGTTTATGGTAGCCTTTATATGTACAATTTCACTGTTAGTTTGTTGTAACTGGTTAGCCTCTTCTTCGAGAAGTTCTTCTCGGATATTCTTGAGATGGTTGTTAGATATTATTGTAATGACTTCGTGTTTATCTTGTGACGTTATACGACGTATTAACCCAAGTGGATTGGTCATGTGAAGGGTACGTATGTTTTTCCACTGACCTCTTTAGTTTAAAGGTTGTTGTTGATTGGTGGCCAGACTGTTCGACTGGTCATTCGTCTCGTTGCTCGGTCCTTGTTGATTGTTAACTTCATTCCTTGGTGGTTCTGTGGTTCTACTCTCTGAGAACTGATTGTTGTTTGTATTGGATTCGTGATAACATGGGTTTGTCTGCCAGTTCGGACAATACCTCCTGTGGTTATGTTGTCTTCGTCCATGAATGAAATTTACTTGGCGTCGTCCGTCGCCTCTATTTTGGTTTCCCCCCGGTTCCCCTGTTGTACTGATAATTAGGGTTATAACGGTTGCCGTAATAATTATTATTGTTGGGGTGACCATTATTATTGTTGGTCCAGTTCTGTTCCCCTGTAGCTATTGTTTGCTGGACTGTTGTTTGGTTGGTTTCCCAGATTATTGTTTGGTGGGCCTCTGTTAAATGGCTGGTTACTTTGAGGGTGATTCGGTTGATTCCTGTTGTATGGCTGATCACTTTGGTACTTGTTATTACTCCGGTTCCCATTGTTTTCGGTTGCCGTTTTGTGTGTTATTGTAGGGCAGGTTGTAATTGGGTGTAAAATTATTATCGTTCCACCTATTATATCGTTGGTTCACTAGTCGATTTTTCTTATATTGCCCATCGTTCTCGTGATCCTCTAGCAAGCTTGCCATTCCCTGGATTGTCTTAATTTGCCCTTGTCTCCTGGCTTTTTGTACAGCTTCCTCGTAGTGGTACCCAAGCTGTATCACTAGAGATTCCTCAGGTATCCTTGGTTCTAGGTTCCTTGCCAAGCATACCTTCCCTAAAAAGTAAGACGTTAGGGTGTGTCCTGCTTGCGGTTCATACCTCCCATTGCTGATGTTATTCCTGACTACGTTTGGGTGGACTCAGACCAGTATTTTTCTCGGAATTGTGTTTTAAATTCCTGTGTGCTGTTTATCTCTGGTCGAGTTGCCGTCCACCAGTTGTCGTGGGTGTCTTTAAACATTTCATCAATGAGGCTTCTTACGATTGTCCACCTTGTTTCCCTGTTCTTTTCGATTAATTCCTCTACTCTTTTGAGGAATTCCATGGGATTCCGCCGGTAACTGCGAAAGTTGACCACATCTCTGTTCTCGCTGGTAATAATGTGGGTATTGTGACAGGGTTTCTCCCTCAGTGTGTCCAGCTCTTCCTGCATTTGCTTCTCCCTTTGGCTGATTCCCTGGATCTTCTCTTTGTTCTCTTGGGTCTGTCCGTCTACTTTGTTGATGGCGGTGTATACCCTTTCTACACGATCATTGACATCTATTTGTATTTCCTGATGCCTCTCCTCCAGCTTCTTAAGCACCTCCTGTTTATTTCTCTGGCATTCTTCGGTGGTGACTTGATAAAGTTATGTCGCTCTCATTCTACCTTCCTCCTCGACATTGCTGATTTTATTGTTTAGCTCTTCCCGGACTTGTATCACCGTTTCATTTGTTTTGGTTATCATTTGTTTGATCTCCTCCCGACATTCTACCAGTTGTTGTTTCAATTCCTACTTCGTTTTTTCACTGTCTTCCTTCAATTTTCGTTGGAGCATTTCGTGACTATTTTCAATCTTCTTATTCACTATCTCCAGATCTCTTGGTTCTTTTTCAAAGTTTTATGATTGCTTTCCATTTTGTTATTCAGGAGCTCTATGTCCTCCTTGATTTCTTCCTTCATTTTCTTCAATTCTTCACTGTTTCGGTCTATTTTTTCATTCGTTTCCTTTGAAGTTTCATTCATTTTCGTGAAATTATCATTAATTTGTCCGAATTGTTCCCTTGCTTGTCCGAATTGCTCCATCATCATTCTCATCATGCTATCCCATTTTGTCTCTTCGGTTGGTTTGACTGGTTGGACGTCAACTACTACTTCTATTTCTGGTTCTGGTTGGTTTGGATTTTCCGGTTGGTCCTCCTGTGGATCCTGTTCGAACAATCCTCCAATCATTTCCGCAATGTCTTCCATTTCTTCTTGGTTGGTTCCTTTCTTAATGTCGAATCTTGTAACCATATGATGTCTTTTCATAATCGCCGCTAGTCGTCCTTTTCTAGCCTCACTACGTTGGTCGCCAATCTGTAACGAGTAGACGAGGTCGCTATTGTTTAAGCCCCGCGATGGAAGCCAAATCTGTAACGAGTAGTTCTGGTCGTCTCTGTAAAATGTATACCAGATTTTTATGTGTACACAGTGTTAGTGCGTTCGTCTCACACCTGTCGTTACATCAATGGTTGTTGCTAACGAAGTCCGTAGCGTTGTCACAGTTATCAGTACAACCTAGTGGAAACCTTACCTGTAATTTCATAGGGGTTTGTTAATCCCGGGTGGCGCGAAATTGTTTATTGAAAACAATTAAATTTATGAGTTAATATGTTAGTATGGTGTTTTCAGCGGTGACGGCTGGAGCGTTCGAATCGGTTCCCGCCTTTGCACAGCTTACTGTATTGCACAGATAGCGAAAGCGCTAGTTGTCTGCTATGTAATTTCGCTAACACACACACACCTATATAATACAATTTCCTATGAAATAAAACAATGGTTACACTCTGTACTGTTTCTTTAATGATAGTTTGGTAATTAATGAATGTGACAATAATATTATAATTTAGTATTCAATAAAATTGCTCCGGCATAAAACATGAAACACTTTATCTCAAGCTGATGAAATTGGTTTTGAAACGAGTGATTCTGACGCCATCATGGCTACTGTTTGTACATTATACGTCAACTCGTCCAAAATCTGGAGTTCTTTAGATTATAAAGAAAACATTAAATATGGTTACAATAAAAAAATACACTTCCGTATATTATCCGTACTTAAACAATATAAAGTGTGGTTACAATTTGTTCGGCAGTGTAGTAATAGGTGTTACAAAAGTTCGCAATTTAATGCAAGGTTATTTTTTAGTTAAGTTTTTCTACGTAAGTTTGTTTTATTTAATCCTTGAAAGAAAATTATTTTTAATTCATAGTGAGAGTTTGTATTGATATGAGAAATATTTAAAGTGCTTTTATTCCTGGGATTAGGATATTTAAATGATACTTCTCAGTTCTGAAGGTTGTGATAGATCGTTGTTCTTTGGTAATGGAAAATTCATCAATTTTGAGTGACTTAGGCTGCAGGCGTCCTTTTCTAACTAGTCTTGGGGATTTCTGCTTTTAATTTTCGTTTATTTGGTTCCTGGACATCAGTTAAATGTTAATCCTCTTCCTCTCCTTCTCACTGGTACATGTTTTTGACTTTTGAATATTTTTTAAACTTTCTAAAGTAAAATTTCTGTCGTACAAAATCTTGCGTCCCTACTACCCAAGCGTCATTATACGAGTACTGAAAATTAGTAACCAACGGCCCGTTTCTATGGTAACAAAAACCCTTTGATTGGTTAAGGCCTAGATTATAAGCATTGTTATCATATTTGAATTTTTATTCAAAATTACTATATATTTTCTGATTGATTTTATTCTTCTGTCTTCCTTCGTGAGTATTAAATATTATCACTATTGTATTTATTTCCTTTCAAAGATTAAAATAATACCTCATAAGGTCATGTTCTATTAGATATTAACTTTTGTCTAAATATGTTAAAATTTGATAATGACATATTTCTTTTAATTTAAGCTCTTATTGTAACATTCTTCTTTTAAAATGATTTATACATTATTTTTGGCTAGTTACTTGCCTTAGATTTGTTAATTTCCTTGTGTATTTTATACAATTTGTAATTATTGGTTTTGACAGTTAGGCATTTCAGATGCATTAGTAGCCATTGATTATATTTACTGAATTTATATAAACGATGTCTCATTTTATTCTAATGTATTTTGTTTTGTTAATGGTTGTGTTTTTTTCTATATTTATAGATTTTCTATTGTAATTAGATTTGTATTGTCTTAACTTCTTAATCATCTATTTTGCCTTTGTTAATAATATGGCTACCACTCCCTATCCTTCCTCAATTAAAAAACATAACATCTAGGCGTATGCTCTGTACAAATTCTTCAGTCATACCCTATTCATAAATATAATTATACAATTATTTTACCATTATTAAGTAAAGTTTGTTTACAACTCAATTCATTAATTACTATTTTTTGGGTGTTAACTAACATCACCTTTTGAACAATTGGTTTTCCCTTACAATCTGGGGTGTTTATTTAGTTATTATTACTTGCTTATTTCTTAATTAAACTCTACTCTCAATCCATGTTAATACTAGCTGTTTATCTTTACATGGGATACTCCCCTTTTAAATACAATCGTTTACAACAAATCTTAAATCTCTTAATTAACAATGTTATTATCACCTTCCAGTGTTCGTTTCATATCTCTAATTATTTACACTTACTATTATTATTAAACTTTATATTTCTAACTACTAATTTGTATCACTTTTACTCACACAGTGTTTTCTCATCGCTCTTCAGTGTTTATTTCACATTATGAAGTGCTTACATCTAATGCTATCATGAAAATCTTACTCTTAATTATTATTGGATTCACTATTAATCAATTGTTTCTTATTGATTATTGAGCGTTTTATTATCATTATTATGGTTTCTAACCATTTTGGGGTTTCACACTTTCACTATTGCACTTTTGAACTGTTTATATTTAGTGTTTCTTAGTGGGTAATCCCTATAATTATTTCTCTTTGTCACTTTCTCACTATTTCTTTCATTGCAAATTATACACAGTATTATTAATGTTATTTTTCTATAGATTTTTACTATATCTAACTCTAATTTTTGGGTTAGTATACTTTTTCTTTTTATAATATTACTTTACTGTTTTGGTTACAACAGTTATATTAATTATTTCATTTAGAATAATATTTATTTCTGGTATTGGATAATTATTTTCATATTATACTTGAGTGTACCATTTCTCCCTTTTATATTTGTGGTGTTTCTTATCCCTTGGTTTCACTTCGTTTCCTCTTCATTTTTCTTCTTCTTCTCCTTCATTTTCAATTGGCTTCATTTTAATTCGGTTCTCCCCTTCTCGTTTGGTTTTATTTTATTTGGTTGTATGAATTCGTTCACATCCTTCCTTTGTCTTTTATTCTTCTTTGGTTTCGGTTTTTTCCCTTCTTTGTTGGTTTCCTGTTTGTTTGGTCAGTCACTTGGGTTAGGTCATGTCGTCGTTTGTCGTGTCATTGTCTTTACATTTTATTTATATTTAATATTTTATTTTATATGAAGTATATTTATATCTATTATCATCTTTTTTATCCCTGGTATTGGGGTGGCTTATTTGTGTTGTAACATAATGCCTCTCCTTCAAAATTGATCATTTTAATAAAACACTAGCATAGTTTTTTATGAAATTATCAGTTATATATAATCTTTTTCCTTTTCTTTCTTGTTTGTTTCTCCATTCTTATTTCTCTTCTTACTTGATTCATTCCATTTTATTTCGATCTGTTTTCATTTATTTCCATTAGTGTGTTCTCCCTTATACTATTTTTTCCCTAACTTTTTAGTAGCTGGTTTCTTCCATTACCACTCATTTTTTCTGAGACCAGAGGAACATCATCTCTGCTCAGTTTATTTTGATTGCTGGACTTTTCAACAGTCAATCTTAAATACCTTTTTTGTCAACTTGTGACTTAAATTAATAATAATAATATATTTTGGGATTGTCCACCTTGTTTGTTTTTAGATCACTTTGGCCTTTTACTCATTCTTCATTCCGCTGTACCTTTGCTATATACTGTTATCTACTCATACAGTTGATTGTTTTTTATTTATTTAGTTGTTAATTTCATCATTTCTAACTTTTCATTAGTTTGTTTTTCTATTCTTCTTGTGATCATTTTAATTATCTTAGACATCTTTATACTTTTTCTTGGTTGTTTAGCAATATTCTGCTTTAGCCATTTTTTGTATATTTGTTTTATACGTAACTTCTCTTTTTCCTTGTACCAGTTTTTTTTTTTTTTTTTTGAATACTTTAAATTCATTATAATTTCAGGTATTTATCTCAGCAGTTTTTGCTTGATTTTATTTTTGTTTATTTTAATTTGTTTTAAATATCATTTTTGATAATTGTTCGTAAGTTAGTTTTCTTACTTTGTAGGAATTTTTGTAACGTATTCCTTTTTAGGTACTTTTTGTGTAACTATTATCGTAAGTTTGTGATTCTTACTTATTTATAGGAATTTGTGTAACTTATTCCCTTTTTATAATTTTTTCTTTTATACTTCTTATATCAACTTTAATAGACTGTAAGTTGATCTTAGTTGGTAGGAATTTTTGTAACTTATTCCTTTGTTTTTATATTTTTATTCATTTATTTTTTCCATTCCTCGTATGTCATCTAAATAGGGTAGTAAGTTGCTCTTACAAATTTTTTTGAATTTTGAAATTTGTTTATTTTATTTCTAGTAATTTATTTTTCTTCATAAAACTTTTTTATTGAAGCTTGATTGTAAACTCCCTTTATCTTTTTTGTGTTTATATTACTTATTTGGTAAGTATTGTTACCATTATCTTTGGTGATGACATAGGGGTATATATTGTACTATACACAGGCCCTTGTTATTTATACTTTTTTGTAATGTGATCTCCTTTTCTTTCCTTATTATTGCCTTCTCTTGTAGATTACACTCTTTATTGTCTTTCTTCTCTACTCCTTCAAATGTTAGATGTTTGAACATTTATTCTGGATAAAACGTCTGCCACTACGTTCTTCCGGCCTGGAATATATTCCCACGTAATATAGTACTCTTGAAGAGCAAGTATCCAACGGGTAAGTCGACCATGACTCAATTTGCATTGTTTGAGAAACGATATAGACTTATGATCGCTTCTGACTGTGATTGGATACCCTAAGATGTAGGTTCTAAACTTGCCACACGCGAATACTATGCTGAGCAGCTCTTTTTCTGTAACATTGTAGTTACGCTCTGTTTAGTATTCGGCTGGCAAAGCTAATGACCAGGTGGTTTCCTTCTTTGTCTTCTTGGTACAATTCTGCGCCTAGACTGACATCACTAGCATCGCACTTTAGGTAGAAGGGTTGTTTGAAATTGGGGTGATGTAACATGACAGTTTCGAAAAAATTTTTGTTTGATTAAAGTTAATACTTCCTCTTGTTCAGTTCCCCAAGTCCATTTTTCCTTTGATGAAAGTTGTTTCGAAAATTTTGCTGTAAGATGGGAATAGTTCGTTTGAAACTTTCTATAGTAATTGCATATCCCCAAGAATGACTGCAATTGCTTCTTGTTTTTTGGTGATGGGAATTTTTGGATGGCTTCAACTTTCTCTTGGGATGGAGAGATTCCCCGTTCGGTCAAGTTGAACCCTAGGAACTTCACTTCATTGGCAATAAATTTTGATTCATCCAATTTAAGTGTAATATTATTATTGGACAGCTTTTTTAATACATGTTCGACTCGTTCACAGTGTTCGTCCCAGTCTGCAGATGTTATGAGCAGGTCGTCAACGTACACTGTTGTGAACTCCAGTGCCTCTTGATCTAAGACTTGGTCCATGCACTTGACGAACACTGCTACGGAATTGATGAGTCCAAATGGTAATCTTTTAAATTGGTAATTTCTACCATCGAATATAAAGGCCATGTATTGCCTGCTGTGTGGGTGCAGCTCCACCTGCCAGTACCCACATACAGTATCCCAGGTACTAATGTATTTGATACCATGAAATCTTTTTAAAATTTCCTCAATTTCTCCCGGTGAGGTCCGGTCATTGACAATCATTTTATTGATTTCTCGGGCGTCCAAGCAAATCCATACTTTGCCATTCTTTTTGGGTATAGCTACTATTGGGCTTGTGTATTGAGATTGGCTATACTCAATAATGTCCTCCGCAATCATTCTGTTAATCTCTGTCCTGACTTCATTTTTCAGGGAGTATGCTATGGGATATGATTTCCTGTGGAAGTCTACAGGTTCCCTGAAGTTGATCTTGCACTGGTACCCCTTAACTTTTCCAGGAGTATTCGAGAAAACATGCTGGTATTTGTTATAAATGGCTATGAGGTTTTCAGACTGTTGTTTACTGATTTCTTGTTGAGGTCGTTCTCTTTGGAAAGTTCTTATTTCTTCTATTTTCTGTTCCCATAATCCTCTACTTTCCTCTTCATCGGCCATAATGATGGACGGTTCATGCGTTTGACAGGTAGTAACTTTTCAATCCTGGGTCTTGGTTCAGAGCTGTTGGAGTTGGGTTACAATTTATGATATTTGCAGACCATATTCCCTGTTCAGAAGTTAGTGATACGACTCCTTTTTGCAGGTTGATAACTGCCGAATATCGTCTCAACACGTCACATCCTATGAGCATGCTAAATGACAGTCCATTGGCTACAAGAAATACAATAGGGATGGTTGTGTTTTGATTGTCTAATTCTAATGAAACTTGCTTTCTTACCGTCTTATTCTGTTTGTCCGTGGCACCAATGATTATAATATTGTTTATTGGCAGTGTGGGGATTGGTGTTTGAGAGTTGGCTTGAATTCGCTCTAACTCTGGCTGGTTTATTAGAGAGATATTAGATCCCGTGTCAATCATGATTATTTCTATTGTCCCGTTTATGGTAGCCTTTATATGTACAATTTCACTGTTAGTTTGTTGTAACTGGTTAGCCTCTTCTTCGAGAAGTTCTTCTCGGATATTCTTGAGATGGTTGTTAGATATTATTGTAATGACTTCGTGTTTATCTTGTGACGTTATACGACGTATTAACCCAAGTGGATTGGTCATGTGAAGGGTACGTATGTTTTTCCACTGACCTCTTTAGTTTAAAGGTTGTTGTTGATTGGTGGCCAGACTGTTCGACTGGTCATTCGTCTCGTTGCTCGGTCCTTGTTGATTGTTAACTTCATTCCTTGGTGGTTCTGTGGTTCTACTCTCTGAGAACTGATTGTTGTTTGTATTGGATTCGTGATACCATGGGTTTGTCTGCCAGTTCGGACAATACCTCCTGTGGTTATGTTGTCTTCGTCCATGAATGAAATTTACTTGGCGTCGTCCGTCGCCTCTATTTTGGTTTCCCCCCGGTTCCCCTGTTGTACTGATAATTAGGGTTATAACGGTTGCCGTAATAATTATTATTGTTGGGGTGACCATTATTATTGTTGGTCCAGTTCTGTTCCCCTGTAGCTATTGTTTGCTGGACTGTTGTTTGGTTGGTTTCCCAGATTATTGTTTGGTGGGCCTCTGTTAAATGGCTGGTTACTTTGAGGGTGATTCGGTTGATTCCTGTTGTATGGCTGATCACTTTGGTACTTGTTATTACTCCGGTTCCCATTGTTTTCGGTTGCCGTTTTGTGTGTTATTGTAGGGCAGGTTGTAATTGGGTGTAAAATTATTATCGTTCCACCTATTATATCGTTGGTTCACTAGTCGATTTTTCTTATATTGCCCATCGTTCTCGTGATCCTCTAGCAAGCTTGCCATTCCCTGGATTGTCTTAATTTGCCCTTGTCTCCTGGCTTTTTGTACAGCTTCCTCGTAGTGGTACCCAAGCTGTATCACTAGAGATTCCTCAGGTATCCTTGGTTCTAGGTTCCTTGCCAAGCATACCTTCCCTAAAAAGTAAGACGTTAGGGTGTGTCCTGCTTGCGGTTCATACCTCCCATTGCTGATGTTATTCCTGACTACGTTTGGGTGGACTCAGACCAGTATTTTTCTCGGAATTGTGTTTTAAATTCCTGTGTGCTGTTTATCTCTGGTCGAGTTGCCGTCCACCAGTTGTCGTGGGTGTCTTTAAACATTTCATCAATGAGGCTTCTTACGATTGTCCACCTTGTTTCCCTGTTCTTTTCGATTAATTCCTCTACTCTTTTGAGGAATTCCATGGGATTCCGCCGGTAACTGCGAAAGTTGACCACATCTCTGTTCTCGCTGGTAATAATGTGGGTATTGTGACAGGGTTTCTCCCTCAGTGTGTCCAGCTCTTCCTGCATTTGCTTCTCCCTTTGGCTGATTCCCTGGATCTTCTCTTTGTTCTCTTGGGTCTGTCCGTCTACTTTGTTGATGGCGGTGTATACCCTTTCTACACGATCATTGACATCTATTTGTATTTCCTGATGCCTCTCCTCCAGCTTCTTAAGCACCTCCTGTTTATTTCTCTGGCATTCTTCGGTGGTGACTTGATAAAGTTATGTCGCTCTCATTCTACCTTCCTCCTCGACATTGCTGATTTTATTGTTTAGCTCTTCCCGGACTTGTATCACCGTTTCATTTGTTTCGGTTATCATTTGTTTGATCTCCTCCCGACATTCTACCAGTTGTTGTTTCAATTCCTACTTCGTTTTTTCACTGTCTTCCTTCAATTTTCGTTGGAGCATTTCGTGACTATTTTCAATCTTCTTATTCACTATCTCCAGATCTCTTGGTTCTTTTTCAAAGTTTTATGATTGCTTTCCATTTTGTTATTCAGGAGCTCTATGTCCTCCTTGATTTCTTCCTTCATTTTCTTCAATTCTTCACTGTTTCGGTCTATTTTTTCATTCGTTTCCTTTGAAGTTTCATTCATTTTCGTGAAATTATCATTAATTTGTCCGAATTGTTCCCTTGCTTGTCCGAATTGCTCCATCATCATTCTCATCATGCTATCCCATTTTGTCTCTTCGGTTGGTTTGACTGGTTGGACGTCAACTACTACTTCTATTTCTGGTTCTGGTTGGTTTGGATTTTCCGGTTGGTCCTCCTGTGGATCCTGTTCGAACAATCCTCCAATCATTTCCGCAATGTCTTCCATTTCTTCTTGGTTGGTTCCTTTCTTAATGTCGAATCTTGTAACCATATGATGTCTTTTCATAATCGCCGCTAGTCGTCCTTTTCTAGCCTCACTACGTTGGTCGCCAATCTGTAACGAGTAGACGAGGTCGCTATTGTTTAAGCCCCGCGATGGAAGCCAAATCTGTAACGAGTAGTTCTGGTCGTCTCTGTAAAATGTATACCAGATTTTTATGTGTACACAGTGTTAGTGCGTTCGTCTCACACCTGTCGTTACATCAATGGTTGTTGCTAACGAAGTCCGTAGCGTTGTCACAGTTATCAGTACAACCTAGTGGAAACCTTACCTGTAATTTCATAGGGGTTTGTTAATCCCGGGTGGCGCGAAATTGTTTATTGAAAACAATTAAATTTATGAGTTAATATGTTAGTATGGTGTTTTCAGCGGTGACGGCTGGAGCGTTCGAATCGGTTCCCGCCTTTGCACAGCTTACTGTATTGCACAGATAGCGAAAGCGCTAGTTGTCTGCTATGTAATTTCGCTAACACACACACACCTATATAATACAATTTCCTATGAAATAAAACAATGGTTACACTCTGTACTGTTTCTTTAATGATAGTTTGGTAATTAATGAATGTGACAATAATATTATAATTTAGTATTCAATAAAATTGCTCCGGCATAAAACATGAAACACTTTATCTCAAGCTGATGAAATTGGTTTTGAAACGAGTGATTCTGACGCCATCATGGCTACTGTTTGTACATTATACGTCAACTCGTCCAAAATCTGGAGTTCTTTAGATTATAAAGAAAACATTAAATATGGTTACAATAAAAAAATACACTTCCGTATATTATCCGTACTTAAACAATATAAAGTGTGGTTACAATTTGTTCGGCAGTGTAGTAATAGGTGTTACAAAAGTTCGCAATTTAATGCAAGGTTATTTTTTAGTTAAGTTTTTCTACGTAAGTTTGTTTTATTTAATCCTTGAAAGAAAATTATTTTTAATTCATAGTGAGAGTTTGTATTGATATGAGAAATATTTAAAGTGCTTTTATTCCTGGGATTAGGATATTTAAATGATACTTCTCAGTTCTGAAGGTTGTGATAGATCGTTGTTCTTTGGTAATGGAAAATTCATCAATTTTGAGTGACTTAGGCTGCAGGCGTCCTTTTCTAACTAGTCTTGGGGATTTCTGCTTTTAATTTTCGTTTATTTGGTTCCTGGACATCAGTTAAATGTTAATCCTCTTCCTCTCCTTCTCACTGGTACATGTTTTTGACTTTTGAATATTTTTTAAACTTTCTAAAGTAAAATTTCTGTCGTACAAAATCTTGCGTCCCTACTACCCAAGCGTCATTATACGAGTACTGAAAATTAGTAACCAACGGCCCGTTTCTATGGTAACAAAAACCCTTTGATTGGTTAAGGCCTAGATTATAAGCATTGTTATCATATTTGAATTTTTATTCAAAATTACTATATATTTTCTGATTGATTTTATTCTTCTGTCTTCCTTCGTGAGTATTAAATATTATCACTATTGTATTTATTTCCTTTCAAAGATTAAAATAATACCTCATAAGGTCATGTTCTATTAGATATTAACTTTTGTCTAAATATGTTAAAATTTGATAATGACATATTTCTTTTAATTTAAGCTCTTATTGTAACATTCTTCTTTTAAAATGATTTATACATTATTTTTGGCTAGTTACTTGCCTTAGATTTGTTAATTTCCTTGTGTATTTTATACAATTTGTAATTATTGGTTTTGACAGTTAGGCATTTCAGATGCATTAGTAGCCATTGATTATATTTACTGAATTTATATAAACGATGTCTCATTTTATTCTAATGTATTTTGTTTTGTTAATGGTTGTGTTTTTTTCTATATTTATAGATTTTCTATTGTAATTAGATTTGTATTGTCTTAACTTCTTAATCATCTATTTTGCCTTTGTTAATAATATGGCTACCACTCCCTATCCTTCCTCAATTAAAAAACATAACATCTAGGCGTATGCTCTGTACAAATTCTTCAGTCATACCCTATTCATAAATATAATTATACAATTATTTTACCATTATTAAGTAAAGTTTGTTTACAACTCAATTCATTAATTACTATTTTTTGGGTGTTAACTAACATCACCTTTTGAACAATTGGTTTTCCCTTACAATCTGGGGTGTTTATTTAGTTATTATTACTTGCTTATTTCTTAATTAAACTCTACTCTCAATCCATGTTAATACTAGCTGTTTATCTTTACATGGGATACTCCCCTTTTAAATACAATCGTTTACAACAAATCTTAAATCTCTTAATTAACAATGTTATTATCACCTTCCAGTGTTCGTTTCATATCTCTAATTATTTACACTTACTATTATTATTAAACTTTATATTTCTAACTACTAATTTGTATCACTTTTACTCACACAGTGTTTTCTCATCGCTCTTCAGTGTTTATTTCACATTATGAAGTGCTTACATCTAATGCTATCATGAAAATCTTACTCTTAATTATTATTGGATTCACTATTAATCAATTGTTTCTTATTGATTATTGAGCGTTTTATTATCATTATTATGGTTTCTAACCATTTTGGGGTTTCACACTTTCACTATTGCACTTTTGAACTGTTTATATTTAGTGTTTCTTAGTGGGTAATCCCTATAATTATTTCTCTTTGTCACTTTCTCACTATTTCTTTCATTGCAAATTATACACAGTATTATTAATGTTATTTTTCTATAGATTTTTACTATATCTAACTCTAATTTTTGGGTTAGTATACTTTTTCTTTTTATAATATTACTTTACTGTTTTGGTTACAACAGTTATATTAATTATTTCATTTAGAATAATATTTATTTCTGGTATTGGATAATTATTTTCATATTATACTTGAGTGTACCATTTCTCCCTTTTATATTTGTGGTGTTTCTTATCCCTTGGTTTCACTTCGTTTCCTCTTCATTTTTCTTCTTCTTCTCCTTCATTTTCAATTGGCTTCATTTTAATTCGGTTCTCCCCTTCTCGTTTGGTTTTATTTTATTTGGTTGTATGAATTCGTTCACATCCTTCCTTTGTCTTTTATTCTTCTTTGGTTTCGGTTTTTTCCCTTCTTTGTTGGTTTCCTGTTTGTTTGGTCAGTCACTTGGGTTAGGTCATGTCGTCGTTTGTCGTGTCATTGTCTTTACATTTTATTTATATTTAATATTTTATTTTATATGAAGTATATTTATATCTATTATCATCTTTTTTATCCCTGGT
This sequence comes from Magicicada septendecula, assembly GCA_034769895.1. Lineage (NCBI taxonomy): Eukaryota > Metazoa > Arthropoda > Insecta > Hemiptera > Cicadidae > Magicicada > Magicicada septendecula. The sequence goes on along the minus strand of CM068370.1, from coordinate 195,612,980 downwards.
ATTGGGGTGGCTTATTTGTGTTGTAACATAATGCCTCTCCTTCAAAATTGATCATTTTAATAAAACACTAGCATAGTTTTTTATGAAATTATCAGTTATATATAATCTTTTTCCTTTTCTTTCTTGTTTGTTTCTCCATTCTTATTTCTCTTCTTACTTGATTCATTCCATTTTATTTCGATCTGTTTTCATTTATTTCCATTAGTGTGTTCTCCCTTATACTATTTTTTCCCTAACTTTTTAGTAGCTGGTTTCTTCCATTACCACTCATTTTTTCTGAGACCAGAGGAACATCATCTCTGCTCAGTTTATTTTGATTGCTGGACTTTTCAACAGTCAATCTTAAATACCTTTTTTGTCAACTTGTGACTTAAATTAATAATAATAATATATTTTGGGATTGTCCACCTTGTTTGTTTTTAGATCACTTTGGCCTTTTACTCATTCTTCATTCCGCTGTACCTTTGCTATATACTGTTATCTACTCATACAGTTGATTGTTTTTTATTTATTTAGTTGTTAATTTCATCATTTCTAACTTTTCATTAGTTTGTTTTTCTATTCTTCTTGTGATCATTTTAATTATCTTAGACATCTTTATACTTTTTCTTGGTTGTTTAGCAATATTCTGCTTTAGCCATTTTTTGTATATTTGTTTTATACGTAACTTCTCTTTTTCCTTGTACCAGTTTTTTTTTTTTTTTTTTGAATACTTTAAATTCATTATAATTTCAGGTATTTATCTCAGCAGTTTTTGCTTGATTTTATTTTTGTTTATTTTAATTTGTTTTAAATATCATTTTTGATAATTGTTCGTAAGTTAGTTTTCTTACTTTGTAGGAATTTTTGTAACGTATTCCTTTTTAGGTACTTTTTGTGTAACTATTATCGTAAGTTTGTGATTCTTACTTATTTATAGGAATTTGTGTAACTTATTCCCTTTTTATAATTTTTTCTTTTATACTTCTTATATCAACTTTAATAGACTGTAAGTTGATCTTAGTTGGTAGGAATTTTTGTAACTTATTCCTTTGTTTTTATATTTTTATTCATTTATTTTTTCCATTCCTCGTATGTCATCTAAATAGGGTAGTAAGTTGCTCTTACAAATTTTTTTGAATTTTGAAATTTGTTTATTTTATTTCTAGTAATTTATTTTTCTTCATAAAACTTTTTTATTGAAGCTTGATTGTAAACTCCCTTTATCTTTTTTGTGTTTATATTACTTATTTGGTAAGTATTGTTACCATTATCTTTGGTGATGACATAGGGGTATATATTGTACTATACACAGGCCCTTGTTATTTATACTTTTTTGTAATGTGATCTCCTTTTCTTTCCTTATTATTGCCTTCTCTTGTAGATTACACTCTTTATTGTCTTTCTTCTCTACTCCTTCAAATGTTAGATGTTTGAACATTTATTCTGGATAAAACGTCTGCCACTACGTTCTTCCGGCCTGGAATATATTCCCACGTAATATAGTACTCTTGAAGAGCAAGTATCCAACGGGTAAGTCGACCATGACTCAATTTGCATTGTTTGAGAAACGATATAGACTTATGATCGCTTCTGACTGTGATTGGATACCCTAAGATGTAGGTTCTAAACTTGCCACACGCGAATACTATGCTGAGCAGCTCTTTTTCTGTAACATTGTAGTTACGCTCTGTTTAGTATTCGGCTGGCAAAGCTAATGACCAGGTGGTTTCCTTCTTTGTCTTCTTGGTACAATTCTGCGCCTAGACTGACATCACTAGCATCGCACTTTAGGTAGAAGGGTTGTTTGAAATTGGGGTGATGTAACATGACAGTTTCGAAAAAATTTTTGTTTGATTAAAGTTAATACTTCCTCTTGTTCAGTTCCCCAAGTCCATTTTTCCTTTGATGAAAGTTGTTTCGAAAATTTTGCTGTAAGATGGGAATAGTTCGTTTGAAACTTTCTATAGTAATTGCATATCCCCAAGAATGACTGCAATTGCTTCTTGTTTTTTGGTGATGGGAATTTTTGGATGGCTTCAACTTTCTCTTGGGATGGAGAGATTCCCCGTTCGGTCAAGTTGAACCCTAGGAACTTCACTTCATTGGCAATAAATTTTGATTCATCCAATTTAAGTGTAATATTATTATTGGACAGCTTTTTTAATACATGTTCGACTCGTTCACAGTGTTCGTCCCAGTCTGCAGATGTTATGAGCAGGTCGTCAACGTACACTGTTGTGAACTCCAGTGCCTCTTGATCTAAGACTTGGTCCATGCACTTGACGAACACTGCTACGGAATTGATGAGTCCAAATGGTAATCTTTTAAATTGGTAATTTCTACCATCGAATATAAAGGCCATGTATTGCCTGCTGTGTGGGTGCAGCTCCACCTGCCAGTACCCACATACAGTATCCCAGGTACTAATGTATTTGATACCATGAAATCTTTTTAAAATTTCCTCAATTTCTCCCGGTGAGGTCCGGTCATTGACAATCATTTTATTGATTTCTCGGGCGTCCAAGCAAATCCATACTTTGCCATTCTTTTTGGGTATAGCTACTATTGGGCTTGTGTATTGAGATTGGCTATACTCAATAATGTCCTCCGCAATCATTCTGTTAATCTCTGTCCTGACTTCATTTTTCAGGGAGTATGCTATGGGATATGATTTCCTGTGGAAGTCTACAGGTTCCCTGAAGTTGATCTTGCACTGGTACCCCTTAACTTTTCCAGGAGTATTCGAGAAAACATGCTGGTATTTGTTATAAATGGCTATGAGGTTTTCAGACTGTTGTTTACTGATTTCTTGTTGAGGTCGTTCTCTTTGGAAAGTTCTTATTTCTTCTATTTTCTGTTCCCATAATCCTCTACTTTCCTCTTCATCGGCCATAATGATGGACGGTTCATGCGTTTGACAGGTAGTAACTTTTCAATCCTGGGTCTTGGTTCAGAGCTGTTGGAGTTGGGTTACAATTTATGATATTTGCAGACCATATTCCCTGTTCAGAAGTTAGTGATACGACTCCTTTTTGCAGGTTGATAACTGCCGAATATCGTCTCAACACGTCACATCCTATGAGCATGCTAAATGACAGTCCATTGGCTACAAGAAATACAATAGGGATGGTTGTGTTTTGATTGTCTAATTCTAATGAAACTTGCTTTCTTACCGTCTTATTCTGTTTGTCCGTGGCACCAATGATTATAATATTGTTTATTGGCAGTGTGGGGATTGGTGTTTGAGAGTTGGCTTGAATTCGCTCTAACTCTGGCTGGTTTATTAGAGAGATATTAGATCCCGTGTCAATCATGATTATTTCTATTGTCCCGTTTATGGTAGCCTTTATATGTACAATTTCACTGTTAGTTTGTTGTAACTGGTTAGCCTCTTCTTCGAGAAGTTCTTCTCGGATATTCTTGAGATGGTTGTTAGATATTATTGTAATGACTTCGTGTTTATCTTGTGACGTTATACGACGTATTAACCCAAGTGGATTGGTCATGTGAAGGGTACGTATGTTTTTCCACTGACCTCTTTAGTTTAAAGGTTGTTGTTGATTGGTGGCCAGACTGTTCGACTGGTCATTCGTCTCGTTGCTCGGTCCTTGTTGATTGTTAACTTCATTCCTTGGTGGTTCTGTGGTTCTACTCTCTGAGAACTGATTGTTGTTTGTATTGGATTCGTGATACCATGGGTTTGTCTGCCAGTTCGGACAATACCTCCTGTGGTTATGTTGTCTTCGTCCATGAATGAAATTTACTTGGCGTCGTCCGTCGCCTCTATTTTGGTTTCCCCCCGGTTCCCCTGTTGTACTGATAATTAGGGTTATAACGGTTGCCGTAATAATTATTATTGTTGGGGTGACCATTATTATTGTTGGTCCAGTTCTGTTCCCCTGTAGCTATTGTTTGCTGGACTGTTGTTTGGTTGGTTTCCCAGATTATTGTTTGGTGGGCCTCTGTTAAATGGCTGGTTACTTTGAGGGTGATTCGGTTGATTCCTGTTGTATGGCTGATCACTTTGGTACTTGTTATTACTCCGGTTCCCATTGTTTTCGGTTGCCGTTTTGTGTGTTATTGTAGGGCAGGTTGTAATTGGGTGTAAAATTATTATCGTTCCACCTATTATATCGTTGGTTCACTAGTCGATTTTTCTTATATTGCCCATCGTTCTCGTGATCCTCTAGCAAGCTTGCCATTCCCTGGATTGTCTTAATTTGCCCTTGTCTCCTGGCTTTTTGTACAGCTTCCTCGTAGTGGTACCCAAGCTGTATCACTAGAGATTCCTCAGGTATCCTTGGTTCTAGGTTCCTTGCCAAGCATACCTTCCCTAAAAAGTAAGACGTTAGGGTGTGTCCTGCTTGCGGTTCATACCTCCCATTGCTGATGTTATTCCTGACTACGTTTGGGTGGACTCAGACCAGTATTTTTCTCGGAATTGTGTTTTAAATTCCTGTGTGCTGTTTATCTCTGGTCGAGTTGCCGTCCACCAGTTGTCGTGGGTGTCTTTAAACATTTCATCAATGAGGCTTCTTACGATTGTCCACCTTGTTTCCCTGTTCTTTTCGATTAATTCCTCTACTCTTTTGAGGAATTCCATGGGATTCCGCCGGTAACTGCGAAAGTTGACCACATCTCTGTTCTCGCTGGTAATAATGTGGGTATTGTGACAGGGTTTCTCCCTCAGTGTGTCCAGCTCTTCCTGCATTTGCTTCTCCCTTTGGCTGATTCCCTGGATCTTCTCTTTGTTCTCTTGGGTCTGTCCGTCTACTTTGTTGATGGCGGTGTATACCCTTTCTACACGATCATTGACATCTATTTGTATTTCCTGATGCCTCTCCTCCAGCTTCTTAAGCACCTCCTGTTTATTTCTCTGGCATTCTTCGGTGGTGACTTGATAAAGTTATGTCGCTCTCATTCTACCTTCCTCCTCGACATTGCTGATTTTATTGTTTAGCTCTTCCCGGACTTGTATCACCGTTTCATTTGTTTTGGTTATCATTTGTTTGATCTCCTCCCGACATTCTACCAGTTGTTGTTTCAATTCCTACTTCGTTTTTTCACTGTCTTCCTTCAATTTTCGTTGGAGCATTTCGTGACTATTTTCAATCTTCTTATTCACTATCTCCAGATCTCTTGGTTCTTTTTCAAAGTTTTATGATTGCTTTCCATTTTGTTATTCAGGAGCTCTATGTCCTCCTTGATTTCTTCCTTCATTTTCTTCAATTCTTCACTGTTTCGGTCTATTTTTTCATTCGTTTCCTTTGAAGTTTCATTCATTTTCGTGAAATTATCATTAATTTGTCCGAATTGTTCCCTTGCTTGTCCGAATTGCTCCATCATCATTCTCATCATGCTATCCCATTTTGTCTCTTCGGTTGGTTTGACTGGTTGGACGTCAACTACTACTTCTATTTCTGGTTCTGGTTGGTTTGGATTTTCCGGTTGGTCCTCCTGTGGATCCTGTTCGAACAATCCTCCAATCATTTCCGCAATGTCTTCCATTTCTTCTTGGTTGGTTCCTTTCTTAATGTCGAATCTTGTAACCATATGATGTCTTTTCATAATCGCCGCTAGTCGTCCTTTTCTAGCCTCACTACGTTGGTCGCCAATCTGTAACGAGTAGACGAGGTCGCTATTGTTTAAGCCCCGCGATGGAAGCCAAATCTGTAACGAGTAGTTCTGGTCGTCTCTGTAAAATGTATACCAGATTTTTATGTGTACACAGTGTTAGTGCGTTCGTCTCACACCTGTCGTTACATCAATGGTTGTTGCTAACGAAGTCCGTAGCGTTGTCACAGTTATCAGTACAACCTAGTGGAAACCTTACCTGTAATTTCATAGGGGTTTGTTAATCCCGGGTGGCGCGAAATTGTTTATTGAAAACAATTAAATTTATGAGTTAATATGTTAGTATGGTGTTTTCAGCGGTGACGGCTGGAGCGTTCGAATCGGTTCCCGCCTTTGCACAGCTTACTGTATTGCACAGATAGCGAAAGCGCTAGTTGTCTGCTATGTAATTTCGCTAACACACACACACCTATATAATACAATTTCCTATGAAATAAAACAATGGTTACACTCTGTACTGTTTCTTTAATGATAGTTTGGTAATTAATGAATGTGACAATAATATTATAATTTAGTATTCAATAAAATTGCTCCGGCATAAAACATGAAACACTTTATCTCAAGCTGATGAAATTGGTTTTGAAACGAGTGATTCTGACGCCATCATGGCTACTGTTTGTACATTATACGTCAACTCGTCCAAAATCTGGAGTTCTTTAGATTATAAAGAAAACATTAAATATGGTTACAATAAAAAAATACACTTCCGTATATTATCCGTACTTAAACAATATAAAGTGTGGTTACAATTTGTTCGGCAGTGTAGTAATAGGTGTTACAAAAGTTCGCAATTTAATGCAAGGTTATTTTTTAGTTAAGTTTTTCTACGTAAGTTTGTTTTATTTAATCCTTGAAAGAAAATTATTTTTAATTCATAGTGAGAGTTTGTATTGATATGAGAAATATTTAAAGTGCTTTTATTCCTGGGATTAGGATATTTAAATGATACTTCTCAGTTCTGAAGGTTGTGATAGATCGTTGTTCTTTGGTAATGGAAAATTCATCAATTTTGAGTGACTTAGGCTGCAGGCGTCCTTTTCTAACTAGTCTTGGGGATTTCTGCTTTTAATTTTCGTTTATTTGGTTCCTGGACATCAGTTAAATGTTAATCCTCTTCCTCTCCTTCTCACTGGTACATGTTTTTGACTTTTGAATATTTTTTAAACTTTCTAAAGTAAAATTTCTGTCGTACAAAATCTTGCGTCCCTACTACCCAAGCGTCATTATACGAGTACTGAAAATTAGTAACCAACGGCCCGTTTCTATGGTAACAAAAACCCTTTGATTGGTTAAGGCCTAGATTATAAGCATTGTTATCATATTTGAATTTTTATTCAAAATTACTATATATTTTCTGATTGATTTTATTCTTCTGTCTTCCTTCGTGAGTATTAAATATTATCACTATTGTATTTATTTCCTTTCAAAGATTAAAATAATACCTCATAAGGTCATGTTCTATTAGATATTAACTTTTGTCTAAATATGTTAAAATTTGATAATGACATATTTCTTTTAATTTAAGCTCTTATTGTAACATTCTTCTTTTAAAATGATTTATACATTATTTTTGGCTAGTTACTTGCCTTAGATTTGTTAATTTCCTTGTGTATTTTATACAATTTGTAATTATTGGTTTTGACAGTTAGGCATTTCAGATGCATTAGTAGCCATTGATTATATTTACTGAATTTATATAAACGATGTCTCATTTTATTCTAATGTATTTTGTTTTGTTAATGGTTGTGTTTTTTTCTATATTTATAGATTTTCTATTGTAATTAGATTTGTATTGTCTTAACTTCTTAATCATCTATTTTGCCTTTGTTAATAATATGGCTACCACTCCCTATCCTTCCTCAATTAAAAAACATAACATCTAGGCGTATGCTCTGTACAAATTCTTCAGTCATACCCTATTCATAAATATAATTATACAATTATTTTACCATTATTAAGTAAAGTTTGTTTACAACTCAATTCATTAATTACTATTTTTTGGGTGTTAACTAACATCACCTTTTGAACAATTGGTTTTCCCTTACAATCTGGGGTGTTTATTTAGTTATTATTACTTGCTTATTTCTTAATTAAACTCTACTCTCAATCCATGTTAATACTAGCTGTTTATCTTTACATGGGATACTCCCCTTTTAAATACAATCGTTTACAACAAATCTTAAATCTCTTAATTAACAATGTTATTATCACCTTCCAGTGTTCGTTTCATATCTCTAATTATTTACACTTACTATTATTATTAAACTTTATATTTCTAACTACTAATTTGTATCACTTTTACTCACACAGTGTTTTCTCATCGCTCTTCAGTGTTTATTTCACATTATGAAGTGCTTACATCTAATGCTATCATGAAAATCTTACTCTTAATTATTATTGGATTCACTATTAATCAATTGTTTCTTATTGATTATTGAGCGTTTTATTATCATTATTATGGTTTCTAACCATTTTGGGGTTTCACACTTTCACTATTGCACTTTTGAACTGTTTATATTTAGTGTTTCTTAGTGGGTAATCCCTATAATTATTTCTCTTTGTCACTTTCTCACTATTTCTTTCATTGCAAATTATACACAGTATTATTAATGTTATTTTTCTATAGATTTTTACTATATCTAACTCTAATTTTTGGGTTAGTATACTTTTTCTTTTTATAATATTACTTTACTGTTTTGGTTACAACAGTTATATTAATTATTTCATTTAGAATAATATTTATTTCTGGTATTGGATAATTATTTTCATATTATACTTGAGTGTACCATTTCTCCCTTTTATATTTGTGGTGTTTCTTATCCCTTGGTTTCACTTCGTTTCCTCTTCATTTTTCTTCTTCTTCTCCTTCATTTTCAATTGGCTTCATTTTAATTCGGTTCTCCCCTTCTCGTTTGGTTTTATTTTATTTGGTTGTATGAATTCGTTCACATCCTTCCTTTGTCTTTTATTCTTCTTTGGTTTCGGTTTTTTCCCTTCTTTGTTGGTTTCCTGTTTGTTTGGTCAGTCACTTGGGTTAGGTCATGTCGTCGTTTGTCGTGTCATTGTCTTTACATTTTATTTATATTTAATATTTTATTTTATATGAAGTATATTTATATCTATTATCATCTTTTTTATCCCTGGTATTGGGGTGGCTTATTTGTGTTGTAACATAATGCCTCTCCTTCAAAATTGATCATTTTAATAAAACACTAGCATAGTTTTTTATGAAATTATCAGTTATATATAATCTTTTTCCTTTTCTTTCTTGTTTGTTTCTCCATTCTTATTTCTCTTCTTACTTGATTCATTCCATTTTATTTCGATCTGTTTTCATTTATTTCCATTAGTGTGTTCTCCCTTATACTATTTTTTCCCTAACTTTTTAGTAGCTGGTTTCTTCCATTACCACTCATTTTTTCTGAGACCAGAGGAACATCATCTCTGCTCAGTTTATTTTGATTGCTGGACTTTTCAACAGTCAATCTTAAATACCTTTTTTGTCAACTTGTGACTTAAATTAATAATAATAATATATTTTGGGATTGTCCACCTTGTTTGTTTTTAGATCACTTTGGCCTTTTACTCATTCTTCATTCCGCTGTACCTTTGCTATATACTGTTATCTACTCATACAGTTGATTGTTTTTTATTTATTTAGTTGTTAATTTCATCATTTCTAACTTTTCATTAGTTTGTTTTTCTATTCTTCTTGTGATCATTTTAATTATCTTAGACATCTTTATACTTTTTCTGGTGTTTAGCAATATTCTGCTTTAGCCATTTTTTGTATATTTGTTTTATACGTAACTTCTCTTTTTCCTTGTACCAGTTTTTTTTTTTTTTTTTTGAATACTTTAAATTCATTATAATTTCAGGTATTTATCTCAGCAGTTTTTGCTTGATTTTATTTTTGTTATTTTAATTTGTTTTAAATATCATTTTTGATAATTGTTCGGTAAGTTAGTTTTCTTATTTTGTAGGAATTTTTGTAACGTATTCCTTTTTAGGTACTTTTTGTGTAACTATTATCGTAAGTTTGTGATTCTTACTTATTTATAGGAATTTGTGTAACTTATTCCCTTTTTATAATTTTTTCTTTTATACTTCTTATATCAACTTTAATAGACTGTAAGTTGATCTTAGTTGGTAGGAATTTTTGTAACTTATTCCTTTGTTTTTATATTTTTATTCATTTATTTTTTCCATTCCTCGTATGTCATCTAAATAGGGTAGTAAGTTGCTCTTACAAATTTTTTTGAATTTTGAAATTTGTTTATTTTATTCTAGTAATTTATTTTCTTCATAAAACTTTTTTATTGAAGCTTGATTGTAAACTCCCTTTATCTTTTTTGTGTTTATATTACTTATTTGGTAAGTATTGTTACCATTATCTTTGGTGATGACATAGGGGTATATATTGTACTATACACAGGCCTTGTTATTTATACTTTTTTGTAATGTGATCTCCTTTTCTTTCCTTATTATTGCCTTCTCTTGTAGATTACACTCTTTATTGTCTTTCTTCTCTACTCCTTCAAATGTTAGATGTTTGAACATTTATTCTGGATAAACGTCTGCCACTACGTTCTTCCGGCCTGGAATATATTCCCACGTAATATAGTACTCTTGAAGAGCAAGTATCCAACGGGTAAGTCGACCATGACTCAATTTGCATTGTTTGAGAAACGATATAGACTTATGATCGCTTCTGACTGTGATTGGATACCCTAAGATGTAGGTTCTAAACTTGCCACACGCGAATACTATGCTGAGCAGCTCTTTTTCTGTAACATTGTAGTTACGCTCTGTTTAGTATTCGGCTGGCAAAGCTAATGACCAGGTGGTTTCCTTCTTTGTCTTCTTGGTACAATTCTGCGCCTAGACTGACATCACTAGCATCGCACTTTAGGTAGAAGGGTTGTTTGAAATTGGGGTGATGTAACATGACAGTTTCGAAAAAATTTTTGTTTGATTAAAGTTAATACTTCCTCTTGTTCAGTTCCCCAAGTCCATTTTTCCTTTGATGAAAGTTGTTCGAAAAATTTGCTGTAAGATGGGAATAGTTCGTTTGAAACTTTCTATAGTAATTGCATATCCCCAAGAATGACTGCAATTGCTTCTTGTTTTTTGGTGATGGGAATTTTTGGATGGCTTCAACTTTCTCTTGGGATGGAGAGATTCCCCGTTCGGTCAAGTTGAACCCTAGGAACTTCACTTCATTGGCAATAAATTTTGATTCATCAATTTAAGTGTAATATTATTATTGGACAGCTTTTTTAATACATGTTCGACTCGTTCACAGTGTTCGTCCCAGTCTGCAGATGTTATGAGCAGGTCGTCAACGTACACTGTTGTGAACTCCAGTGCCTCTTGATCTAAGACTTGGTCCATGCACTTGACGAACACTGCTACGGAATTGATGAGTCCAAATGGTAATCTTTTAAATTGGTAATTTCTACCATCGAATATAAAGGCCATGTATTGCCTGCTGTGTGGGTGCAGCTCCACCTGCCAGTACCCACATACAGTATCCCAGGTACTAATGTATTTGATACCATGAAATCTTTTTAAAATTTCCTCAATTTCTCCCGGTGAGGTCCGGTCATTGACAATCATTTATTGATTTCTCGGGCGTCCAAGCAAATCCATACTTTGCCATTCTTTTTGGGTATAGCTACTATTGGGCTTGTGGGCTTGTGTATTGAGATTGGCTATACTCAATAATGTCCTCCGCAATCATTCTGTTAATCTCTGTCCTGACTTCATTTTTCAGGGAGTATGCTATGGGATATGATTTCCTGTGGAAGTCTACAGGTTCCCTGAAGTTGATCTTGCACTGGTACCCCTTAACTTTTCCAGGAGTATTCGAGAAAACATGCTGGTATTTGTTATAAATGGCTATGAGGTTTTCAGACTGTTGTTTACTGATTTCTTGTTGAGGTCGTTCTCTTTGGAAAGTTCTTATTTCTTCTATTTTCTGTTCCCATAATCCTCTACTTTCCTCTTCATCGGCCATAATGATGGACGGTTCATGCGTTTGACAGGTAGTAACTTTTCAATCCTGGGTCTTGGTTCAGAGCTGTTGGAGTTGGGTTACAATTTATGATATTTGCAGACCATATTCCCTGTTCAGAAGTTAGTGATACGACTCCTTTTTGCAGGTTGATAACTGCCGAATATCGTCTCAACACGTCACATCCTATGAGCATGCTAAATGACAGTCCATTGGCTACAAGAAATACAATAGGGATGGTTGTGTTTTGATTGTCTAATTCTAATGAAACTTGCTTTCTTACCGTCTTATTCTGTTTGTCCGTGGCACCAATGATTATAATATTGTTTATTGGCAGTGTGGGGATTGGTGTTTGAGAGTTGGCTTGAATTCGCTCTAACTCTGGCTGGTTTATTAGAGAGATATTAGATCCCGTGTCAATCATGATTATTTCTATTGTCCCGTTTATGGTAGCCTTTATATGTACAATTTCACTGTTAGTTTGTTGTAACTGGTTAGCCTCTTCTTCGAGAAGTTCTTCTCGGATATTCTTGAGATGGTTGTTAGATATTATTGTAATGACTTCGTGTTTATCTTGTGACGTTATACGACGTATTAACCCAAGTGGATTGGTCATGTGAAGGGTACGTATGTTTTTCCACTGACCTCTTTAGTTTAAAGGTTGTTGTTGATTGGTGGCCAGACTGTTCGACTGGTCATTCGTCTCGTTGCTCGGTCCTTGTTGATTGTTAACTTCATTCCTTGGTGGTTCTGTGGTTCTACTCTCTGAGAACTGATTGTTGTTTGTATTGGATTCGTGATACCATGGGTTTGTCTGCCAGTTCGGACAATACCTCCTGTGGTTATGTTGTCTTCGTCCATGAATGAAATTTACTTGGCGTCGTCCGTCGCCTCTATTTTGGTTTCCCCCCGGTTCCCCTGTTGTACTGATAATTAGGGTTATAACGGTTGCCGTAATAATTATTATTGTTGGGGTGACCATTATTATTGTTGGTCCAGTTCTGTTCCCCTGTAGCTATTGTTTGCTGGACTGTTGTTTGGTTGGTTTCCCAGATTATTGTTTGGTGGGCCTCTGTTAAATGGCTGGTTACTTTGAGGGTGATTCGGTTGATTCCTGTTGTATGGCTGATCACTTTGGTACTTGTTATTACTCCGGTTCCCATTGTTTTCGGTTGCCGTTTTGTGTGTTATTGTAGGGCAGGTTGTAATTGGGTGTAAAATTATTATCGTTCCACCTATTATATCGTTGGTTCACTAGTCGATTTTTCTTATATTGCCCATCGTTCTCGTGATCCTCTAGCAAGCTTGCCATTCCCTGGATTGTCTTAATTTGCCCTTGTCTCCTGGCTTTTTGTACAGCTTCCTCGTAGTGGTACCCAAGCTGTATCACTAGAGATTCCTCAGGTATCCTTGGTTCTAGGTTCCTTGCCAAGCATACCTTCCCTAAAAAGTAAGACGTTAGGGTGTGTCCTGCTTGCGGTTCATACCTCCCATTGCTGATGTTATTCCTGACTACGTTTGGGTGGACTCAGACCAGTATTTTTCTCGGAATTGTGTTTTAAATTCCTGTGTGCTGTTTATCTCTGGTCGAGTTGCCGTCCACCAGTTGTCGTGGGTGTCTTTAAACATTTCATCAATGAGGCTTCTTACGATTGTCCACCTTGTTTCCCTGTTCTTTTCGATTAATTCCTCTACTCTTTTGAGGAATTCCATGGGATTCCGCCGGTAACTGCGAAAGTTGACCACATCTCTGTTCTCGCTGGTAATAATGTGGGTATTGTGACAGGGTTTCTCCCTCAGTGTGTCCAGCTCTTCCTGCATTTGCTTCTCCCTTTGGCTGATTCCCTGGATCTTCTCTTTGTTCTCTTGGGTCTGTCCGTCTACTTTGTTGATGGCGGTGTATACCCTTTCTACACGATCATTGACATCTATTTGTATTTCCTGATGCCTCTCCTCCAGCTTCTTAAGCACCTCCTGTTTATTTCTCTGGCATTCTTCGGTGGTGACTTGATAAAGTTATGTCGCTCTCATTCTACCTTCCTCCTCGACATTGCTGATTTTATTGTTTAGCTCTTCCCGGACTTGTATCACCGTTTCATTTGTTTCGGTTATCATTTGTTTGATCTCCTCCCGACATTCTACCAGTTGTTGTTTCAATTCCTACTTCGTTTTTTCACTGTCTTCCTTCAATTTTCGTTGGAGCATTTCGTGACTATTTTCAATCTTCTTATTCACTATCTCCAGATCTCTTGGTTCTTTTTCAAAGTTTTATGATTGCTTTCCATTTTGTTATTCAGGAGCTCTATGTCCTCCTTGATTTCTTCCTTCATTTTCTTCAATTCTTCACTGTTTCGGTCTATTTTTTCATTCGTTTCCTTTGAAGTTTCATTCATTTTCGTGAAATTATCATTAATTTGTCCGAATTGTTCCCTTGCTTGTCCGAATTGCTCCATCATCATTCTCATCATGCTATCCCATTTTGTCTCTTCGGTTGGTTTGACTGGTTGGACGTCAACTACTACTTCTATTTCTGGTTCTGGTTGGTTTGGATTTTCCGGTTGGTCCTCCTGTGGATCCTGTTCGAACAATCCTCCAATCATTTCCTCAATGTCTTCCATTTCTTCTTGGTTGGTTCCTTTCTTAATGTCGAATCTTGTAACCATATGATGTCTTTTCATAATCGCCGCTAGTCGTCCTTTTCTAGCCTCACTACGTTGGTCGCCAATCTGTAACGAGTAGACGAGGTCGCTATTGTTTAAGCCCCGCGATGGAAGCCAAATCTGTAACGAGTAGTTCTGGTCGTCTCTGTAAAATGTATACCAGATTTTTATGTGTACACAGTGTTAGTGCGTTCGTCTCACACCTGTCGTTACATCAATGGTTGTTGCTAACGAAGTCCGTAGCGTTGTCACAGTTATCAGTACAACCTAGTGGAAACCTTACCTGTAATTTCATAGGGGTTTGTTAATCCCGGGTGGCGCGAAATTGTTTATTGAAAACAATTAAATTTATGAGTTAATATGTTAGTATGGTGTTTTCAGCGGTGACGGCTGGATGATACAGTATTAAACAAATTGATATTTGATAAACCTAAGGGATTTGGTTATTTAATTCAATTATTTACTAAATATCTCCTTCGAGCGCCATCTTGTTACCAACTGTAATAAGAAAATTACCAAGGTTCGTTTCAGCGAACTAGGAGAACAGAATGTGGTTGCTGAAATAATAACAATCATTTATGTTCATCAATAATTAAACGTTATTATTATTTTATTATTATTCATATTTCATGTTAATAAAATCATACAGACAAAATTTGAATTAATAATTGACAAAACGTGAATAATAGTTGTTGATTACCTTGAATCTCTTTTAATTTACTTACTCGCATTACAATAACAGATTCTTGAAATACATTTTTAAGAATTATAATGGGGACGCAAACCAGCCTTCTTATTACTATAAACTATAGTAAAACTATATTCTCACACACACACAAACACACAAAGCTACTTTAGAGATCTCATTTTAAATATTTTATACTTTATGATTATGAAATCAAAATTGATTTCCCCATTCCGCCAGTAATTTTGAAAAACCCTTATTAAAATCTCATTGATACATGGCTACTTAGCTGAAATTTGAAGCCGATTATTATTCCTGAAACCGTCACATGGTTTTACGTGCGCACTTTACTTCACTCCATGATCATCGAACTGTTATTATATATATAAACTGTTAATTACACTTTTAATACGAAATTTTGATTTTAGTTTATGTTTTTAAAATATAGTATTCACATTTTATGGTTTTGCGGGCCCGCACTTACTGCCGAAACTTTTTATAGATACCACTCGCGAGTGGTGATGGCGTTATACTGGCTGAGAAATAGGCGCTATTTTGTGAAGCAACTGTTGTTCGTTCAATTCTTATTGTCTTAAAGTTTATATCACTCCGCCAGCTGCATGTCACCGTTATGTAACGGAATTACTCATCAAGGATAGGCTCTGACGTAACGCTCGCCTGATGTTTCATTGCATAATTTGTTTACCGTTACATAATGTGTTTACTGGTTTTGTGTTCGTCATTGTCTGACCTTGACACAGCTTGTCGGCTATCAAATACGTTCATACTGGTTTTACAAAACATTGTTAAACAATTCTGCACAGTCAATGTTGCCACGGTTGTTTTCATTTCAAACAAATTTACCTCTCGGTTACAAAATTTATAATTTCTGTCCTTATCACTCAACAAGGGATAAAGTTATTATTATTTATTTATAAAAAAAATACAAAATATGTTATTTATTATCAATAAAATATAAACTTCTTTACATTGTCTCAGGTAGGCCCCAAAAATGCCCCGCTACAATACCCCCTCAATGAGATATTTTATGCCGAAGCATAAAAAATCTCATTGACACATTCATACTTGCTAAAGGGATCAGCCAGGATATGTCGCCACAACCCCCTGTACGGTTTACAAACAAGAATAATCAACTCACCCTTGGTCCGGTGACTGTGACTGCATCTGCATGACAATACTGGACTTCTCTCTCGAGATCCCAACACCGTAGAGTCAGACAGATACTCCACGCCCCTGCTCTGACGCGCAGGCCAGCTCAGGTCCGCCGCCACAGCATCACCAAACACTGAAACAACAAATCAAAATATTAAATAGTGGCCTTATACAACACCATATCCCCAACTGATCTGTTCCCCCCTAGCGGTGCTGGTTTGCGCTAAGAAGCACTGGTTTTGTTTTTACTCACTTATTACTAACATGTATATATCAGAATACCTAACATAACTTAACATAAGAAAACACAGTACATTAATAATTCCTTTTAAAATAAACAACTTACAATTAAAATGTTACACACTTTACATCATTAAATTGACATATAAAATCAAAAAATTACTTTTAAACTTGATTTACTCTTATTAATTCGTTTCTCAAAATTACAAAAATTATTTATTTTATTTTATTTTTTTTTTTTCAATTATGGCCATCATTATTTCATTTCATTACTTTGGGTGATTCTACGTTATTCATTATAATTTACTTTATCCACTTGGCATTTACTCATAAACTTCCCCTTTTATTACTCTAATGCTCCCTTACAAAATCTTTAACTAGTATGACACCCCACTATCAAAATTTTACTATCCCTTATCTACCCCTAACTACTTATTATTTTAACTCCAATCGCCACCCTCTACTCTTATATAAAAAAAAATACTCTCTAACCCTTTGTACATAGGATACGTGTTTCCTTCCCAAAACTCATTCCCTTATGTTGGTCCCTGGACTCACCCTAGGTAACCCTTTCCGGCGCCAATCGGTCCCTATCCCGTCCCAACCCTTGTGTTGCGGACTCCCCAAATACACTACCACTACTACAAAACTGCCATCCCCAAAAAATCTCAATCTCATAACCTCACTACAATTACAACAAATTAACATCAACAAATAAACAATATATCGCTCCAAACTCTACATAAAATCTCTATTTCTACTGTGTCTCCACTTATTTCTCAAAATTCTATAACATACATTAACTCAAAACAACATTGCATTATTTTCATTTCCACTATTACTTTAACTTTTACTTCGATTTGGACAAATCTATGTCCCACAAAATTCAACTTGAACTGATTCAAACATTTTATTCAACTAATTACTATCACCCATTTCTATCTTTTACAACCCATTGAAAATTTTAAATTTACAACTAATTTTCATTTTATTTTTAAATCTATAAACACATTGAAAACATATTATTATATTTTTATAATACTTATTCCTAACATACTAATGCAATCAACACAATAAGACATAATAACACAATATAATAAGTATTTAGTGCATCTATTTTTTAAATTCAAACAAAATTATTGAGTAGCAAATCATCATTATTAATTAAAATATATCAAATTTTTAATACGTTATCCCCTTGGATAACCTCCCAGCCACACACACTATTATAATACATTACATAACATAATACACAAATAGCAATAAACCTGGATTATTAGCATACATCAAACAAACAATTCTCTTTTACATCATTTATATAAAAATTTATAAACATTAATAATTAAAATTTTTCATTAACTGTTTTTATTTATCATCATTATTTATTTATCCTGTGTTGCAATCAGATTTTCAAAATTGCTTAAAATTTATTATTAACACATATTTTTAATCATTATGTTATTCCACAAAATAGACCATTTAACATTTATTTACTTATTAATTATTATTAAATCAGAATCTCATTACACAATTTAATTACCTTATAAAATTCAAACACATAACATTCAATCACAATATCTAAAGATCTCAAATTATTTACTTCAATTTATTATTAAAATTGAATATTCATTTGATTATTAAAATAACATATCTCAATTATTATCAACATTCTACAAATCATTAACTATTGTCTTCATAATTATTTTATTATTTAATTAGAGTGCAAAAATATTAATAATATTATTATTATTAATACAACATTTTCTAAAACATATACACATTACTTTTCTAACATTTCACAATACACACAAATGAATTCAATATTATTTACAAAATATGCGTCAAAACTGTTCAAGTGTATCTCACTTCAGATGTCCAAATCAGCAAGGTCATTACCAAAAATTTATAATATCTAAAAATGTCCCAACACTGATCTTTTAGCTCATCCTCCATCGTCATATATATATCTAGTGTATTTGTAACATTCATCATTTTTATCAACACACAAATTATTATAATGGTTACTATCATAATAACTCATCAATTCTGTTTCATCCATTATACCATTATACATCTTGTTACCATAAGTTAGGATTGTCCAGTCTGTATCAGTGTTATTTGTTACTGTCAGGTAAATCGTTTTATCATTTTTGTATTCCTCAACTACTACGTCAGGTAAATCATTATAGTCAGGTAAGATATTATCAAAATTATTCTCTGTCTCTCTTTCAACAGGTACGTATTTCACATGATTCATCATCACCCCTTTTATTAATTTTCTCAATTCATCATACTTTCTTTCTAACTTATATATTTCTATTTCATTCTCAACATATAACTCTCTTTCTTCACAGCACCACATCACACTCTCACAATTATTTCGGACAGAGGGTACAACATTATACAACATTACTTCATTTAACAATAAGGGTCTCTTGCCCTGAAAAAACAACATTAAATCATCATCATCATTATAAACAATAAGGGGAAAATTTGCCCTCTGTCTCCATTTAATTACTACATTATTCTTCCACTCTCTTTCTATTTCATAAACACTCATTAACATTTCATTATCGCATTCTACAACTTCATCAGTACTCTTTGTTATTATATTTTCCTCATTTGTTTCTACATTATTCTTCACCCCCACTATACTCTCAAAATTGTCTACTATTTCGTCATTTTTACATTTTGTCTTACTGAAAACATTGTCACCTAATTTCTCGAACTTCTGTTCTAACTTATTTAAACTGTTTCTTATTGTTTCGTTAGTGCTTTCTAAATGTTTATTCATTTCTTGTATCTCACTTTTTAATTCATCAAATTTGTCATTAATTATTGAATTTTGCATATTAAATTTAGCGTCAGAATCGCTCTTTATTTCATTAATTTGGTTTTTTAATTCTCTAAAATTACTATCTTGTTTTTCTACACTATTGTACATCATATCATACAATCTTGCTAACATAGTATCATTATCAGGTTTCCTATTTTGAGTTCCTAAAATAGGTGTTGAATGAATCTCAACTGCCTGTATTATTTTTGACTCCTCAAGACTACTGTCAGTTGTTTGAATTCCGGAGTCGCTACTTATTTGATTTGCTATCTGACTATCAGATAAACTGATATCATTATTATCCGCCATTTTTCTTAAAACTTTTAATATATATTTCTTTATAAAATCTTACCATATGTAACGCATACTTATAAAAAAAAAAATATATTCTACTCACCAATATTAAACATAACCTTTTACGTCTACCTTACGTACATACGTAAATACAAACTCCAAACAACCATTCTGTTCTCCCAAGTAGGCTTAAATTTATATAATTATATTATATAAATCGTCCCTACGTTCGGAAGCCACTGATACAGTATTAAACAAATTGATATTTGATAAACCTAAGGGATTTGGTTATTTAATTCAATTATTTACTAAATATCTCCTTCGAGCGCCATCTTGTTACCAACTGTAATAAGAAAATTACCAAGGTTCGTTTCAGCGAACTAGGAGAACAGAATGTGGTTGCTGAAATAATAACAATCATTTATGTTCATCAATAATTAAACGTTATTATTATTTTATTATTATTCATATTTCATGTTAATAAAATCATACAGACAAAATTTGAATTAATAATTGACAAAACGTGAATAATAGTTGTTGATTACCTTGAATCTCTTTTAATTTACTTACTCGCATTACAATAACAGATTCTTGAAATACATTTTTAAGAATTATAATGGGGACGCAAACCAGCCTTCTTATTACTATAAACTATAGTAAAACTATATTCTCACACACACACAAACACACAAAGCTACTTTAGAGATCTCATTTTAAATATTTTATACTTTATGATTATGAAATCAAAATTGATTTCCCCATTCCGCCAGTAATTTTGAAAAACCCTTATTAAAATCTCATTGATACATGGCTACTTAGCTGAAATTTGAAGCCGATTATTATTCCTGAAACCGTCACATGGTTTTACGTGCGCACTTTACTTCACTCCATGATCATCGAACTGTTATTATATATATAAACTGTTAATTACACTTTTAATACGAAATTTTGATTTTAGTTTATGTTTTTAAAATATAGTATTCACATTTTATGGTTTTGCGGGCCCGCACTTACTGCCGAAACTTTTTATAGATACCACTCGCGAGTGGTGATGGCGTTATACTGGCTGAGAAATAGGCGCTATTTTGTGAAGCAACTGTTGTTCGTTCAATTCTTATTGTCTTAAAGTTTATATCACTCCGCCAGCTGCATGTCACCGTTATGTAACGGAATTACTCATCAAGGATAGGCTCTGACGTAACGCTCGCCTGATGTTTCATTGCATAATTTGTTTACCGTTACATAATGTGTTTACTGGTTTTGTGTTCGTCATTGTCTGACCTTGACACAGCTTGTCGGCTATCAAATACGTTCATACTGGTTTTACAAAACATTGTTAAACAATTCTGCACAGTCAATGTTGCCACGGTTGTTTTCATTTCAAACAAATTTACCTCTCGGTTACAAAATTTATAATTTCTGTCCTTATCACTCAACAAGGGATAAAGTTATTATTATTTATTTATAAAAAAAATACAAAATATGTTATTTATTATCAATAAAATATAAACTTCTTTACATTGTCTCAGGTAGGCCCCAAAAATGCCCCGCTACATGGAGCGTTCGAATCGGTTCCCGCCTTTGCACAGCTTACTGTATTGCACAGATAGCGAAAGCGCTAGTTGTCTGCTATGTAATTTCGCTAACACACACACACACCTATATAATACAATTTCCTATGAAATAAAACAATGGTTACACTCTGTACTGTTTCTTTAATGATAGTTTGGTAATTAATGAATGTGACAATAATATTATAATTTAGTATTCAATAAAATTGCTCCGGCATAAAACATGAAACACTTTATCTCAAGCTGATGAAATTGGTTTTGAAACGAGTGATTCTGACGCCATCATGGCTACTGTTTGTACATTATACGTCAACTCGTCCAAAATCTGGAGTTCTTTAGATTATAAAGAAAACATTAAATATGGTTACAATAAAAAAATACACTTCCGTATATTATCCGTACTTAAACAATATAAAGTGTGGTTACAATTTGTTCGGCAGTGTAGTAATAGGTGTTACAAAAGTTCGCAATTTAATGCAAGGTTATTTTTTAGTTAAGTTTTTCTACGTAAGTTTGTTTTATTTAATCCTTGAAAGAAAATTATTTTTAATTCATAGTGAGAGTTTGTATTGATATGAGAAATATTTAAAGTGCTTTTATTCCTGGGATTAGGATATTTAAATGATACTTCTCAGTTCTGAAGGTTGTGATAGATCGTTGTTCTTTGGTAATGGAAAATTCATCAATTTTGAGTGACTTAGGCTGCAGGCGTCCTTTTCTAACTAGTCTTGGGGATTTCTGCTTTTAATTTTCGTTTATTTGGTTCCTGGACATCAGTTAAATGTTAATCCTCTTCCTCTCCTTCTCACTGGTACATGTTTTTGACTTTTGAATATTTTTTAAACTTTCTAAAGTAAAATTTCTGTCATACAAAATCTTGCGTCCCTACTACCCAAGCGTCATTATACGAGTACTGAAAATTAGTAACCAACGGCCCGTTTCTATGGTAACAAAAACCCTTTGATTGGTTAAGGCCTAGATTATAAGCATTGTTATCATATTTGAATTTTTATTCAAAATTACTATATATTTTCTGATTGATTTTATTCTTCTGTCTTCCTTCGTGAGTATTAAATATTATCACTATTGTATTTATTTCCTTTCAAAGATTAAAATAATACCTCATAAGGTCATGTTCTATTAGATATTAACTTTTGTCTAAATATGTTAACATTTGATAATGACATATTTCTTTTAATTTAAGCTCTTATTGTAACATTCTTCTTTTAAAATGATTTATACATTATTTTTGGCTAGTTACTTGCCTTAGATTTGTTAATTTCCTTGTGGATTTTATACAATTTGTAATTATTGGTTTTGACAGTTAGGCATTTCAGATGCATTAGTAGCCATTGATTATATTTACTGAATTTATACAAATGATGTCTCATTTTATTCTAATGTATTTTGTTTTGTTAATGGTTCTGTTATTTTCTATGTTTATAGATTTTCTATTGTAATTAGATTTGTATTGTCTTAACTTCTTAATCATCTATTTTGCCTTTGTTAATAATATGGCTACCACTCCCTATCCTTCCTCAATTAAAAAACATAACATCTAGGCGTATGCTCTGTACAAATTCTTCAGTCATACCCTATTCATAAATATAATTATACAATTATTTTACCATTATTAAGTACAGTTTGTTTACAACTCGATTCATTAATTACTATTTTTTGGGTGTGTTGAGAATTTACTAGAAAACTCTACATTGAATTTTAAGTAAGTATACCTGTTATTGTAGAGTGAAAGTTTGTATTGTGCGGTGGGAGGTCTAGCTACCTGGGCGGGGCCTCAGCCCACACACATGCTTGTTTACTGTGAGAAGTCTACAAAAGTAATGTTCTGGTAGTTTTAAATAAAAGGAAAAATCTGGAAGCTTTTTTCTGTATAAACAGAGATGCACTCGACCAGTTAAGTTCAGTTTTAAATCTGGTTTTGTAATGTGTATTTCGTGTGTCCGTTGTATGTATACTTGCTACTAAACTGTTCTTCAATAAAGTGTGTGTTTGCTCCTGTACTTAAATTATTAATTATTTTTAACCATACCTCAACAGGTTATGGGCCCAGTGGCATTTTAAAATTGGAGTGCAGTGTGTAATTGGAGTGCAAGTATAAAATATTTGTGCAAAAATGTAACCGAATATAAAAATTGAAAAACTTCGAGACAAAGATAATTGGCATCAATGGCGCTTCGTAGTACGCACGTTGATGGAAGAGGATGATGATGTGCTGGATGTTTGCGAAGGAAGATTAGCCGAGCCAGCTGCAGGTGCAGAAGATCGTGATGCGTTGTTGGAAAAGTTCAAGAAGGCGGACAAAATTGCCAGAAAGTTATTATTACAACAGTGGAGAGAAAGCCTCTCGAACTTATAATGGGTTGTTCTACTGCCAAGGAGATGTGGGACAAATTGAATACAGCATATTATCTAAAATCTGTCGATGATTCAAAAACAATTTTTTGAGTTTAAGTGGACAGAGAGTGAAAGTGTTACGTATAATATTTCAAAAATAGAACACTTGGCTAGAAAAATGAAAAATCTCGGGGGAAAAATTGAAAAGACTATGGTGATGACTCGTGTTTTAACATCTTTGCCACAAAAGTTTAATCATTTTCACAGTGCTTGGGATTCGGTATCTGACGATAAGAAGAATCTCGAAAATTTGACTGAGCGCTTGATGGCAGAAGAATTTAGATTACAAGAGCAAAAGGAAGTACATGAAGAGACGACAGCGTTGCTAGCTAATCTGAAAATTGGTCATAAAGAACAGAAGAATGACTCTTATAAGTATGAGAAGAATAATTTGAAACAAGAGCAGTGTTATAATTGTGGAAGACAAGGTCATTTAAAAAGGGACTGCTTCAGGTGTTATACGTGCAAAAGAAAAGGTCATAAAAGTAACAATTGCTTCATGAATAAGAATAATGGACAGCGAAGATGGTCGAATAATCAAGAAAGAAGTAACTCGTCTTCTGGACAGAAGAAATCAACATCAAGGATAGCACTAATAGGTGACAAAGGCAGCTGTGGCAATCGGGATGATCTCTGGATTGTGGATTCGGGTGCGACGGATCATATGTCGAAGCATCGAGAATGGTTTTCAACGTTCGAAGAATATACAACACCAGTCAGTGTAAGAATGGGCAACGGTATGACAATGCCTGCATATGGTAAAGGTAATATTGACGTTGAAACTTATAAAAATAGTGAACGAGTAGAAGGTACTATTTATAATGTATTATATGTTCCTGATTCAATGTATAATCTGTTTTCTGTTAAATATGCGGGTAAAAGGGGTATAGATTATGAAATAACACATAATGCTACGAGATGTACTTTAAAGCATGGTAATGAAATTCTTGTAACTGGTTCCGAATATGAGCCTGGTAGTTTGCTAAAATTAGACATTCAAACTTTAATTCCAAAAGAATGTAACGTGGTAGAACAAAAGAGTAGATCGAGCATTTCCAACGGTAATGTTTTACAATTATGGCACGAAAGACTCTGTCATCAAAATGTAAAACATGTGAAGAATTTTTTGAAAAATCTAAATATAAAATTTACGGATGAAAATTTCTTTTGTGAAGGTTGCGCTTATGGCAAAAATCATAGATTGCCTTTTCACAAAAAGATCGATCGTGCCACTAAAACTCGCAAAATAATTTATACTGACGTTTGTGGTCCTATGGAAGTAGAGTCTCTCGGTAGAAAGTTATATTTTGTTTCTTTTAAAGACGATTTTTGAAGTTATAGAGAAATTCATTTTATTCGAGAAAAATCTGAAGTAATAGAAAAACTAAAATCATTTTGTATCGGGGTTGAGAATCAGTTTGCAACAAATATTAAAGAAATTCATTTTGATGGTGGTAAAGAATACGATAATAAAGCAGTGATCTCTTTTTTAAATAGTAAAGGTATAAAATATTCGATTAATGTTCCATATACGCCCGAACAAAATTCAATTGCAGAGCGCGATAACCGAATCATTGTAGAGGCTGCTCGATCAATGTTATATTCAAATTCAAACTTACCTCTATTCTTATGGGCAGAAGCAATGAATACTGCTG
The DNA here is from genome assembly GCA_034769895.1 of Magicicada septendecula. Classification (NCBI taxonomy): domain Eukaryota; kingdom Metazoa; phylum Arthropoda; class Insecta; order Hemiptera; family Cicadidae; genus Magicicada; species Magicicada septendecula. The sequence goes on along the minus strand of CM068370.1, from coordinate 195,587,819 downwards.
TACATGTAATTAATAGAACAGGCCCAACAAAACAAAATAATAAAACTCCTTATGAGTTATGGAATGGAAAAACAGTTACTGTTGATAGATTTAAAATATTTGGAACCATGTGTTATGTACATATATCAAAAGAAAAGCGTAAGAAACTTGATAAAAAATTGATGAGAGGTTATCTGGTCGGATATCATGAGGATTGTAAAGGTTATCGTGTATATGTTCCGGAAGTGCGAGATGTCATTATAAGTAGAGATGTACTTTTTAAACCTGAAAGAGTATTAGCTGATTCAATTATTTTGAATTCTTTGAACAATAATAATAAAGAAACTGAAGAAAATGAAATTATAACTCCTAAAAATAATGAACTTTTACTTAAAAATGAATCAAATGAGTTTGAAGAAAGAGAACCTTTACAATCTTCAAATAGCGATAACAATCAAACTGAACGACAATTGCGCGATAGAACAAAATTAAAACCTACAGAATATTATGGATGTCCGATCACGTTTATTGCTGAAAAGTTACCATCCAATTATAACGAAGCAATTACAAGTAAAGAAAAAGATAGTTGGCAAGCTGCAATGCAGGACGAAATAAACTCTTTGTATGAAAATAAGACATGGATATTAGTGGAAAAGCCAAAAGATAAAAAGGTGATTAACAACCGTTGGGTTTTTGTGAAGAAGCTCAATCCAGATGGTACAGAACGTTATAAAGCGCGGTTGGTTATTAAAGGTTATTCGCAACAGAAAGATATAGATTATAAAGAAACTTTTAGTCCGGTTGTTCGCTTTGATACAATAAGATTGATACTTAGTATTTCTGCTCGTGAAAATTTACATATCGGTAAATTTGATATAAAAACGGCTTTTTTATACGGTGACTTAAAGGAAGATATATATATGAAACAACCTGAAGGTTTTGATGATGGAAGCTCACGCGTATGTAAATTAATGAAAAGTTTATACGGCTTAAAACAAGCACCAAGATGCTGGACTGAGCACTTCACTAATTTTCTTGTAAATTTAGATTTTTGTCAAAGTACGGGTGACCCATGTTTATACATATATAACAATAATAATAATAAGATCTTGTTAGCAATTTATGTTGATGACGGACTTATTGCAGCTTCAAATGAAAGTTTGATTGATAAATTGTTGAATGATTTGAGTAAAAAAATTTAAAATTACTAGTACTAAAGAAGTTACTAATTATCTTGGAATGGAAATTTGTAGATTGAATGATGGGTCTGTTTTCATTCATCAAAGTACTTATATTAACAAAATCTTAGAAAAGTTTAATATGTCAGAAGCTAATATTGTATCCACGCCAATTGATTGTAATCATGATGAATATTTATCAACAACTATTGTAAGTAATGTACCTTATCGTGAAGCTGTCGGCAATTTGATGTTTTTGCAAACTGTAAGTCGTCCGGACATACGTTTTGCTGTAAATGTTGTATCTAGAGTTTTAGACAAACCAAGTGTAGCTCATTGGTCAATTGTTAAACGAATTTTACGTTATCTAAAAGGTGCGATTGATTTTGGATTACTATATTGTAAGGATGGCAACTTTAAAGCTTATAGTGATGCTGATTATGCTAGTGATACAGTTACACGTAAATCAACTTCTGGCGTAGCTTGTATGTATGCAAATGCTGCAATTATTTGGCGAAGTAAGACGCAACAATCTGTATCATTATCAACAACCGAGTCAGAATTTGTAAGTGCAGCATTAGCAACAACTGAAATAATGTGGTTAAAGAAGTTATTTAATGAATGCGATTGTAAGACTGATAAATATGATTTATATATAGATAATATAAGTGCATTAAAACTTATAAGTAATCCTGAATTCCATCAAAGGGCAAAACATATTGATGTGAAATATAATTATGTACGTGAGTGTTTTCAAAATGGAGAAATTGATGTACATTATGTTAAAAGTGATGAACAAGTCGCTGATATACTTATTGTCAAAACCAAAATTTGTTTATTTAAGATCTAAACTTGGACTTAAGAGTAAAAATGAATTTTTAAATTAATGTGATTGTGAGAATGTAGAGTTTTAGGGAGGGTGTTGAGAATTTACTAGAAAACTCTACATTCAATTTTAAGTAAGTATACCTGTTATTGTAGAGTGAAAGTTTGTATTGTGCGGTGGGAGGTCTAGCTACCTGGGCGGGGCCTCAGTCCACACACATGCTTGTTTACTGTGAGAAGTCTACAAAAGTAATGTTCTGGTAGTTTTAAATAAAAGGAAAAATCTGGAAGCTTTTTTCTATATAAACAGAGATGCACTCGACCAGTTAAGTTCAGTTTTAAATCTGGGTCATTCCATATCAAATCAACCAATGAAGAATTTAATTTGAAACTTCATGTCTCAGATATTGGTAATTTTTTGTATATTTGTTGTACTTATAAAGTACTTCAAAAATACAAAGTTTCAAATTTTTTTGTTGGGTAGTTTTTTTTTAAAGATTTTTTAAAAACTGCACAAAACGCCATTTTTCACATTGTTTTGAAACAGAAAACTGTGTATAATTAAGGAACCGTTAGACCTAGAAAGCTCGTTTATAGCTCATTTTAAAGGTCTTTGTAAGGGCTTTAATTTGATATGTAACACAACCTACTTTGAACAAAAACCTTTTTTTGGCATGTTTTCAAAAAACGTTTTTTTGAAAATTTCAAAAACACCATCATCGAATTTTTTCAAAAAAAAATATGTTATTTGTAAAGACATTGACTAGAAATATGCAAAGTTTGAAAGTGGAGAAATGATGGTTTTTTTTTTTAACAAAAATTTAAAGGCATCAGTGTGGAGGTCGTATTCACGTAAATTTGCATTACAATACCAACAGTTACATTTTATGTCATTTTTAGTTTGACTTAGTACCATAATGATAAATTACAAACAAGGGTAAAACTAGGGTAAAACCCTAGACACAACAACAGTAGAGATAGTTATTGATTTTTACAATTGTGATGACATAAGTAGAGTGATGCCTGGTAAGAAAGATGTTGTCACAGTGCGTAGAGGCAAAGAGGACAAACTTCATCTTCAAAAAAGATTAATTTTACTCAATTTGAATGAAGCATATACAATTTTTAAGGAAGAAAACCCAGGCCACCAAATAGGTTTTTCAAAATTTTGTGATTTGTGTCCAAAAAATTCCATTTTGGCCGGAAAGAGTGGCACCCATACAGTATGTGTCTGTCTAATTCATCAGAATGTAAAATTGATGATGAATGGATCAAAAATGTACAGCTTTGTACTGGATGGAGATGAAGTGGCATTAAAAAACTACCAAACCTGCCTGTACAAAATTATGTGCAACCCGGCATCTCCTATCTGTTATCTGAACACATGCAAAGAGTGTCCCGGGATAGAACCTTTGAAAGCTTTACTGCGCCGGAAGTTTGAAGATGAGATGATAGATAGTGTAACAATTAAAAAGTGGATGTCTGTAGATAGATGTACATTAGAGACTGTTGTGAAAGAAAAGGATGAATTCATAGAAGATTTCAGTGAAGCTATTTTAAAGTTAAAGACACACTCTTTTTTAGCAAACATGCAAAAAGAGTTTTACCGTGAAACAAAAACTAACTTAGAGGAAGGTGAAGTGGTTGTAACCTGTGATTTTTCAGAAAATTATTCATTTGTCCTCCAAGATGAGGTTCAATCTTACCATTGGACCAATAGCCAGGCAACACTCCATCCCTTTGTTGTCTACTACAGAGGAGAAGACAGTAAAATACAGCACTTAAATTACGTTTTTATATCAGAGTGCCTTACCCACAACACTGTTGCATTAAATCTCTTTCAGACGCACCTGATTAATGCCCTAAAAGAAGACATCCCAGGGATTAAAATAATTTATTACTTCTCAGATGGTTGTGCAGGACAATATAAAAACCGTAAGAATTTCCAGAACATTTGTTTGCACAAAAAAGACTTTGGCATTGATGCTGAGTGGCATTTCTTTGCCACATCACATGGTAAAAGTGCCTGTGATGGTCTAAGGGGGACTGTTAAAAGATTAGCTATGAAAGCAAGTTTACAGCGACCGTATGACCAGCAAATAATGACACCGCATCAATTATATGAATTTGCAGCAACCAACATACCAGGCATCAAGTTTAAATACTGTACAATAGAAGAACACAATGAAAATGAAGAAAGGTTAGCAACACGTTTTGATAAAACAAAAACTATAAAAGGGACCCATAATTTACATGCAGTTATCCCTATTTCTGACACACAAATGGCAACAAAATTGTTTTCTTCAAGTACTGAAAGAAAGCTACAAGCACCAGTTATAACAGATAGTGTAACAGCTGAATTAGAAGAAATTGAATCAGGTTTTGTAACTGTCATGTATGATAACTTCTGGTGGCTTGCATGCATCCTAGGGAAAAACAACGAGACAAATGAAGTTAAAGTGAGCTTTTTACATCCCCGAGGACCTGCAGCATCATTTTTCTATCCTCAACCACGGTTGGATATTTTGGATGTGTCAACAGACACCCTTCTGAAAAAGGTTGAACCTAGAACCGCTACAGGAAGAACGTATACTTTGACCACAGAAGAAATGGCAGACTCATCTCACTTACTTGAACAACAGTTGAAGAAAATGTGAACAACTTATTATTAACTTATGTGTGAACTCTAAATGATTAATATTCAAAAGCACTATTTTAATTTACAAACATGATTTGTTCTTATAAGACTGCACTGTGTAGTGTATATATAGACTAGAATCTTCTACAGATATGTTTTAATTCGTAAAATATACAACTAATAAATGAGTTTTGTTGCGTAAAATCATTTCACTGCAAGATCAATATGGGACACTTTATTCAAGAGAATTTGTAGGTGAGTCTTAGTAATTGTTTGTAATTTATCATTATGGTACTAAGGCAAACTAAAAATGACATAAAATGTAACTGTTGGTATTGTAATGCAAATTTACGTGAATACGACCTCCACACTGATGCCTTTAAATTTTTGTTAAAAAAAAAAACCATCATTTCTCCACTTTCAAACTTTGCATATTTCTAGTCAATGTCTTTACAAATAACACATATTTTTTTGAAAAAATTCGATGATGGTGTTTTTGAAATTTTCAAAAAAACGTTTTTTGAAAACATGCCAAAAAACGGTTATTGTTCGAAGTAGGTTGTGTTACATATCAAATTAAAGCCCTTACAAAGACCTTTAAAATGAGCTATAAACGAGCTTTCTAGGTCTAACGGTTCCTTAATTATACACAGTTTTCTGTTTCAAAACAATGTGAAAAATGGCGTTTTGTGCAGTTTTTAAAAAATCTTTTAAAAAAAACTACCCAACAAAAAAATTTGAAACTTTGTATTTTTGAAGTACTTTATAAGTACAACAAATATACAAAAAATTACCAATATTTGAGACACTGAGGTTCAGACCCCTGGTTGATTTGATATGGAATGACCCATCTGCTTTTGTAATGTGTATTTCGTGTGTCCGTTGTATGTATACTTGCTACTAAACTGTTCTTCAATAAAGTGTGTGTTTGCTCCTGTACTTAAATTATTAATTATTTTTAACCATACCTCAACAGGGTGTTAACTAACATCACCTTTTGAACAACTGGTTTTCGCTTACAATCTGGGGTGTTTATTTAGTTATTATTACTTGCTTATTTCTTAATTAAACTCTACTCTCAATCCATGTTAATACTAGCTGTTTATCTTTACATGGGATACTCCCCTTGTGATGTACTACTTTATCAATCACATCAATTTATCCCAATCTCAATTTAACTTGTACTTACCAGCACGACTACTTCTTCAAGGTCCCAGGGTTCGATCGCATGTAGCTGGATACAAACATGGTCTATGGGTTACGCAAAGCAATGACACAACTCATGTTTGAAGAGAATTGAGATTTTTCTTTTAATTATGTCAGTTAAATTTACATATAGAAACAAATATTATACTGCTTATTGCCTTTTACTCATGATCATCTACAACTATGGCTTACCTTGTTTGATACTTACAATTTGATTTAAACAAATACAGGACACAATTAAAAAAAACACACACAAAAAACAGCCCAGCTTTGCCGCTCGCACACTCATTCATTATTTATAAAACCCTTAACATTTTAGATGAAGCCCACCCCAGCCCTTACGTAAACCGTTGCCACGCGGTGAGTAAGCGCACTCATAGTTTTAAGAGAATGTTGATTGTTATCTTTCCGGAAAAATACTGGTTTCACTACTTCAAGTTGGATTGACCGCGGTCACATAAAAATCTGCTGTAATTACCACTTTTTCTACTGATAAATTAAAACTGTGTTGGCGAGCCTACTTTAATTGTACCGGCGCCGGTGGCTTCAACTGGTAGACTGGAACTGGAACGTAACAGGTACATCTTACTTTCTCTGGAGGGAAACTGTGGTTCACTGCCACTACGTTTTCGTCGCTCAAGCCTCAGTTGTTGTGAGCTAACCATTTTATATATGGAATAGCAGAGTTATATTCTGTGTACCAAAGTACAATGTTGGCTTTGGCTCTGCTGATGTCATTAATAGTAGGCGGGGCGTTAGCAGTGTTTCCGGGAGGTCTTGGAGAAGACGACGAATATTTTTACGCTCTGGCCATCTTAGTTTTTAGTCCAGAGCGTCCTTTTGAGCGCGTGCGGGTGTAGTTGCGCTTGAGCATTGACACACATGTACAGAGTTCTGCGAATTTTGAAGGGGGCAAATTCTTCGCTCGCCGCTTTACACAATAACAACTGCGTCTCACTGCTTTGTTTCACTGTTTCTCAACATCGTTCTGCTACACGGACAAATACGTTGCACAATAATTTTCACAACTTTTGACAAACCCGCCCAACATAAAAGAAATAAAAAATATAAATGCCCCAAACTGTTAAAAATAAAAATGCCCAAAAATTGACACGCTACACCCTTTTAAATACAATCGTTTACAACAAATCTTAAATCTCTTAATTAACAATGTTGTTATCACCTTCCAGTGTTCGTTTCATATCCGTAATTGTTTACACGTACTATTATTATTAAACTTTATATTTCTGACTACTAATTTTATCACTTTTACTCACACAGTGTTTTCTCATCACTCTTCAGTGTTTATTTCACATTATGAAGTGCTTACATCTAATGCTATCATGAAAATCTTACTCTTAATTATTGTTGGATTCACTATTAATCAGTTATTGTTTCTTATTGATTATTGATCATTTTATTATCATTATTATGGTTTCTAACCATTTTGGGGTTTTACACTTTCACTATTGCACTTTTGAACTGTTTATATTTAGTGTTTCTTAGTCGGTAATCCCTATAATTATTTCTCTTTGTCACTTTCTCACTATTTCTTTCATTACAAATTATACACAATATTATTAATGTTATTTTTCTATAGATTTTTACTATATCTAACTCTAATTTTTGGGTTAGTATACTTTTTCTTTTTATAATATTACTTTACTGTTTTGGTTACAACAGTTATATTAATTATTTCATTTAGAATAATATTTATTTCTGGTATTGGATAATTATTGGTTTTATTTTCATATTATACTTGAGTGTACCATTTCTCCCTTTTATATTTATGGTGTTTCTTATCCCTTGGTTTCACTTCGTTTCCTCTTCATTTTTCTTCTTCTTCTCCTTCATTTTCAATTGGCTTCATTTTAATTCGGTTCTCCCCTTCTCGTTTGGTTTTATTTTATTTGGTTGTATGAATTCGTTCACATCCTTCCATTGTCTTTTATTCTTCTTTGGTTTCGGTTTTTTCCCTTCTTTGTTGGTTTCCTGTTTGTTTGGTCAATCACTTGGGTTAGGTCATGTCGTCGTTTGTCGTGTCATTGTCTTTACATTCTATTTATATTTAATATTTTATTTTATATGAAGTATATTTATATCTATTATCATCTTTTTTATCCCTGGTATTGGGGTGGCTTATTTGTGTTGTAACAATATAAATCCTTATGTTTTGCCCCCCCCCTTTTTTAACAAAATATTTTATAAATTGTAATCTTTTATTAGGAAAACCTTATGTGGGAATATTTATGTAGAGCTGTTGTAGTAATTGTTTAATAAAGAGATGTCATTACTTTACACAACAATACTGAGTGAATAAATCATCAGACCCCCATGTAAAAGTTCCTTTAGTTATAACTACAGCTGGTTTATTTAGTAATTAAACATTAATTATGAGTATGGCAGCCCGTGCAATTGATCTGAGGTAAGTACGCACAGGTTCCCGATGTTATAACGTAGGTGAGACGTTATAGTGTGACCATGAAAGAACTACCTCTCTGCCCTAGTAAGGCACCTGGTCGATGTCCCCAAACAACCTTAACCCAATCTGCCATGAGTTCTTCAGTTATCCACCCTATTTCCTATGCTCTAAAAACAATCCCACCTGGTAATTATTCCTTCGGAAGCATTTTTCTCTTCAAAATAACATACGGCAGAAGTTTTCTTTTATCGGCAGTTACTCCTAGCATCACAGTAATGTGTGAGTTTTCATTGCCTGTAGATTTAATTATAACTGATTTTGCACCCTTTCTGTCCACAGTAACATTTGACAGCATATCAAAAAACACTGGTGTTTGGTCAGCATTTGCCATTTGGCTAAGCAGGTAATTATGGGCTTTCCTCAGTTGTATAATATATCGCTGATAAGCAATCAATTTGTCAGTATAATCTGTAGGTAGGCGTTGCGCGAGGGTAGTACGAAATTGTAAACACAGACCTGAATGCTACTTCATGTGTTTACACCAGTCCAAGCTTGCTTTAAATTCAGTTATTGGAATATTCAACTCACATGCCACTCCAGTGCCTTCATTCTAATAACTTCCCGGGATATTGGATATCCTTGATTTCGTTTATGTTCAACACTATCCTTTACTTGTGGATTGGCCATGAATATTCACTTTGTTGACTTCACCTTAGGCCCCTTTTATGCATCCAATTTATATCGTAGATAACCTGTGATAAAAACTTGTATGTCATGTAGAATAACAGAAACACATGGGCCGCTTTATGCACTGTCGTACGATAAGTTTATCGTTCCGTACTCAAAAACATTGCGGTGCCCTAAGAAACGCATCTGATAATATTGGGCGAGTTGTTTAGATACACGGGCCATAAAGGTTTCATTTATGCACTCGCGCGAGTTTTTTATCGTATGACAACAGTGCTGCCAACCTTCCTGCCTAGCGTCAGCGAGGCCAATTATGCCAAGTAATCAGTGGTATTCACTCCGTGGTGTGATTTTATTAATTTGTTTTGTAAATATGGAAGACATTAATACAGAAAGGCTAACTGACAAAATCCAGAACAGGAGAGCACTATGGGATCCCGCTTCCGAAGCTTATAAAAATGAACCGATATGCAGTATACAGCACCCATGGATTCATTTTCATTACTTATGATGGCAATACTGAAGGCGTTTGTTCACACCCACTTCCAATATTTATGCGCAGGATAAAACCGGAGTCAACTGGGATGCAAAACTTACCGTACGATTTGAATTGGATGCATAAAAGGAGCCTTAAAGTGAACAACTTTTAATGTATGTGACACAATATGGTACTTCAGTGCAGTGGTGAAAGTTTGCTTGGGATTTCACCTTGAGCTTGACCTTGAGTTCTTTATAAAACTTATGTGTTGATTTACGCTACACATATGGCAAGCCTGTGCAGCTGGCGAATGTTACAAAATACTCTAGGCACTTAACACTAAATTTTTAAATGTAGGTTGCTCATATAAGACAAGTATGGTTTTTGGAAGGGCATTTTAAGGAAAAAATCATTGTATATATTCGGGCCAATATGGTACTTCATTAGACACTAACTGCAGTAAACAATGAAAGAATAAAAATAGTATAGATTCAGTAATAGTTCATTAAATAAACATTTGTTACTTTTTTTTAGTAATTATAGGGAAAACTAGCAAACTCATTAGGTGTGCTGCCATTGGGAATAAAAGTCCCTCATTGGTTACTGGGTAACCTGTAAATTTTAGTTTATCCTAATATTGTGTTATACATGAGAATAATACACATTAAAACTTGATGATTCTCTTTAGTTCGTGAATAGCAGTTAACAGAGCTCGCAGTGAGCAAAAGCTGGTTTAGGCGAAGGTATAAAATGTTATCCAAAATTGGTATGTAAAAATTAGTGTTCCATTCAGAAATGTAGTATGAGAATGTAACAGATAAGCCTGCACTGAGACCAAATCACATGATTCCTTTATTTTAATTCTGGCTACCTCACTCACCTAGTCTCTGTGGAACGATTAACATCTTCACCATATGCACTGAAGTTGAAACCGTCTTTTAATATGTAGAAATTCAAAACTTTTCATGTTGACTGTGCATTGGATTAAGGAACAATGTTTGATTGAGCAAAACCAGTGAAAATTCTGTATTGAAAAAGAATCCGTAACCAAAAAGTAAAGAGGTAAGATACAGTCGACTATGTTGCCTAAGATACAGTTTTTTGTGTCTGTAGAAACAGAAACTATTCATATTTTATAATTTTGAAAATTGGGTGAGTGTACAAACTATTTCAATTTAACAAAAAGAAGACTCAGATAAAATAAGTTAACAATAAATTCAGTTGGAACCTGTTTCACAATATGAAGCAAGGACGTATTAAAATATGGTTCACAGTGTTAAGAATTTCAAAGTATGTAATTAAACTATAAAGGTTCTAACCATAAGTGAACAGTATTTGAAAAAAAAAATACTTTTTGGTAAAAACATATTCAGTTTTGGACGTTCAGTTGTGGAATCTTGTATGTAACCAAGGATCTCATATCACACCATCTGATGTGGTTGATGATGTCAGCACAAAGGTACGCCAGCCAATTTGGGAGCATCAAGCTGTAATCCTTCAACACAAAAGAATCCCAACAGATTCTGGAGCAACGAGCAGTAATTCCTTCAACACAAAGAAACGTCAGCAGATTCTGGAGCATCAAGAACTAATATTTCAACAAGAAGGAACCGTCACTGATTCAGTAGCAAACAAGGTGACTCGCAACAAAACCAGTAACTAGGTATCCACAATAGTTCAGATAGGCAAGTGAAAAAATTTACAAAATTACACATTATGCATATAATGAAAATAACAAGGGGGTAAATAAAAGATTAATTGAAAGCGAGTGTGTGCGTGTGTGTATGTGTTTATGGGGATTTTTCTATAAGCTTCTACAAGGTAATTAAATGAAAGTTCTTGTAAAATTTAACTTGGTCTAACCTCGTTGAACTCACATATTGTAACTGTTCAGTCAAAATAAAAAGAAGAAATGAAGCCCCGATTACAACTGTTTTCTACTTACCTTTAATCAGCCAGAAGATTCCCAAAGTCCCAGGGTCACCACCACATTTTTTGGAGGTAATGTGGAAACCGTTTCACTTTCCCCATGAAAACAATTTTGACAAATAAACAAAACTCCCTTTCACAGACAAAATTCCAGGGCCGTCTAGGCAAACTTTCAGACACAGAGAACAGGTTACGGGTAGAGTGCGTAATTAACTAAACTAACACATTATAATGAGAAATCTGATTTTATTTTAATAAAAAACATTAGCATTTCCTTTTTTTATTTGCAAAATTAATACAAAAAGTAGTTTAACAAAGTATTTTCAATGGCAAATCAGTACTTTGTTATTTTTAGCATTTGCCCCTCCCCTTTTTACTTCCATGTTCCATAAGGAAATGGAAGTATGGTGATGGCGAAAAAAATCGTGTTCGAGATAAGTGCTGATTCTGAGTGTACTACCCTCAAAACATGAAGAAAAGTCATTTTTTGATGTGTGTGTGTGTGTGTGTGTGTGTGTGTGTGTGTGTGTGTGTGTGTGTGTGTGTGTGTGTGTGTGTGTGTGTGTGTGTGTGTGTGTGTGTGTGTGTGTGTGTGTGTGTGTGTGTGTGTGTGTGTGTGTGGATTTTTTTCTATGGCAAACAATAAGAGCTGCAAATTCAAACAGAATTAATTTTTTGCTTACAGTCCTGAATTGTAGAGTTCTCAAGACCTATTGTTTTTGGTGAAGATCGGTTAAGGGAAAGGGGTAGATTACCTGCAACGTTTTATGTTTTAACAAGGGTAATTTTTTCTATGACAAACGATAACTGCCGTAAAATCAAACAGAATCAAATAATTTTTGTCATACGTCCCTGAATTATAGAGAACCCAAGGTCTTTTGATTTTGGTGAAGATCGGTTAAGAGTAAGGGGTAGTTTACCAGCAACGTTTTATGTTTTAACAAGAGTAAAGTACTTAATTTTGATAAATAAAGTATACTGATAAGAAGATCATAATAATCCACTGTAGAAACGTAGATGAAATATCTATAAATGAAGAGATAAGTTAAACGGGGTAGGGGTAATTTTCTATAAATGAAAATTATAGTTAAAGGGGGAGGGGATAATTTTTATTTATATGTCATGTCTACTACGTTATCGGCAACAAAGAAGTAGTTTGCTGTTAAAATTCCTTCCCGGGCTGTTTGGCCATAGTCCAATGTTTTCTGCAAAACCAGACATTTCTGCATTGCTATCGACTGCCATCATCAGTGAAAATAGAGTGCGATAACGTAAGGTGGTATACGTTAGTTACCACAATACTGTGGTTAAGGCTGAAGCAATAAGTAGAAAGAAGTAGTTCGTATGGCAATATTTCATTTTGAAAATGATTTTAAATATAAATCTTAGAACATGGAAGTCATGTATGGTTCTCCATATACCGATATTTTTCTTACCCATTCTCTCTCACACAAATATTAATTGAGATCTCGTTTTTATTCCATACTCTTCCTTTGGATGAATTATTTAAAAAAGGAATTTTATACAATTTTGCCAAATTTGTTGTATCCTTATTGTTACTTATCTTTTGTGTCGGGGTGTCTCATGTTGGTTACGCCATCTGACGAAATTTTCCCGACAAAAAATAACACCAAAAGAATGTCCCGAAAGTCCAATTAAAATTCATCATTTTCTTCTCTGATGGATTCAAACGTTTATATTATTATTTCACCAGACTTTTAGCACAAATTCGGTAGGCCTACCTCGGCTGGCCTACCGTGGTTGCCCACGCACTAAAATACGTGTGTACTGTTCGGTGGCGGGCGTGAGACTGCTGCATTTTTTCTTTGTTTCTGCGTTTCAGTCCAGCTCGAAACCAGTTTTCTCCGGTTACCTCCACCCGTCTCTGCTGTGGACTGACATCTCTTGTTTACTACTTGATCATGAGGCGCCTCGCCGTCAGCCACTCCCAAACCCGGATTCACTTTGTTTTTGTCAACCAAAATGCTTTTCGTGTGATTAATCATGACTCACTGGCTAAAAATAGGATGTGTTCCATAACGTACCATTACAATATTAATTTTCTTGTTTTAACAAAACTAAAATTTGATGAAGGTCAATGAGATGGTTATTGGATCATTGTATTTATTCTAATTATAAATCAGTATCACAAATGAGTTATAATAGTGAAGGGGGTAGCATTGTAATACCTCTAAATATTTATAACCGCATATTCTCGACATCATAACCACAAATATCTATATTATTTGCATAATACCATAATCATCTGAATTCCACAAACATAGCATATGACTTATATAAATCACCCTTTATAATACTCAACATTACAACACAATTTCACATAAATATACAAATACACATAAATACATATCACAGACACAAATACAGCATGATATCATACAGCATGTTAATTCTGGAAGGCAGCCTGTACATTCCCAACATACCCATACATGAATGGGGAGACATCTAGACTGGTCATCAGGACCCATAACTCAATTATCAGTGTAAAATAAATTTAAAAAACTGAATAAAACATCAGGATTAGAAATTACAAAAATCTAAGTTGGCGAAGTAGCCCTGCACAATCAATCAAATTACAAACTATAATTCTGGAATAGTCCCCTTTATAGTAGCGTACCATCACGAGGTTAACATGACTGTATAGATTTATAACATAGTAAGTTTGTTACTTCCTTTTGTACTTTTGTAAAAAAAATTCAATATTTTAAAGAAGTTCCAAGTGGAACTGACCACCAGCAAATTGAATATAAAATGTAAACTGAGGCTAATTTTATAACTTTACAAACATAGAGTGAAGTAGTGAGAAAATACTCTTATAAATGTATATAAAAACTTAAGACATTCTGAAGTGACTATGGCAGTAATAATGATTTTAAGTCTTGGTACGTGTTGAATAATTTCATAAAATTGCGAAATTCTTTTAATTAAACTGGACAGTAATGTGGTAATTTTCGCATTCAAAGGTTGGCTAATCTGTACTTTCTAAAATTGCGTTTATCATGTTTATACATCGACACAGTTCACCGAGCGTTGGCGGGCAGCAGACGTCAGAACGTTTGCTGGCCTTGTTCTGTCTATCATTTTTTCTTGTTGTCGCGACAATTATCTAGGCCTTAGGCCTTAACATTTTTTAATGTAGTTGGAGTGTTGCACATTTGCGCCTCATTTGCCATGTAGCTTTCTTAAACGACTCGATTCATTCAAAATTTAAATGTCTTTCAGACATAGCCAACCTTAGCACTCTGATTTAAGTGTACTACAAAACTTAATAAATGTATTAAATACAGTCCACTATCGTCATTATTCTGCATCCTGGCAATAACTTCACAAAGCATCATTCTTCCTAACATTTAAGGGTCCTACGGGACGAAACATAACATAAACTGCAGAAATATATACATATGTATATTGTAACGATACAATTAAGCCAAATCCCGTACCAGTGATAAAAAAGATAATTCTTGATATAAAAATACTTCATATAAAATAAAATGTTTAAAAAATGATTAAAATATAAATACTTTGACACGACGTACAACGATATTACCCAACCCAAGTGATTGAGCCAACAACCTAAACATAAAGAAGGGAACCACGTAACATACTTAAGAAAAATATGATAGACAAAACAATAATGAACACAGAACTAAAGAAGAACCAGAAGAAGAGAACAGATACCTACAATTAAACGGAATTTAAACCAGAAGAGAAGAAGAGGAGAACCGAACCAAGATGAAGACTATTGAAGATGAAGAAGAGGAAGAATGAAGAGGAGACAGGTTAAACCCAAGGGGAAACTAACACACATATAAAAGGGAAGGATAGAATACAGTTAATAAACCACGAATAATTATGTATTAATGAAACCAATATTATTATTATCATTAATTTAACCTATGTACCCATTTTAAAGACAATACTATTGTAAAGCAATGTAATATAGAAAAAGTACACTAACACAGTCAGAAAGGTTAGATTTAACAAAACACAACTAACCTAATATTGTTAATAGTAAATATCATACTAAAATGAAATAGTGAGAAATGGTAGTAGAAAGTATAGGGATTACCCATTAAATAACACTAAATACAAAACAGTGAACCAAAGTGAAGTGCTTTAGTGAAGTGTAAATACCCTAAAAAATAGTGAAAGTGTATGTGAAACATTAAAAATATAATGATAAGTAAGTAGACACTTTATAAAACATTGATGAACAACCAATGATTGGAGTGACATGGTAAACAGTAATATATCTAGAAATAATTAGAAATAGTATTCCAAATTAATATAAAGGAAGCTTGTGATGTTATTTAGGGAGAAAGCCCAGACAAATAACTTGTGTTAACATGGTATGGTAGAATAGAATTAAAGTTTTGTTATTAAAATTAAGATTGCAAAGAATACAACACCCCATGTTGAAAGGGGAATTAACCTTCATAATTTTATGAAAAGTGACAATGTTCATCACTTTAGTTTGTAACCAAAGAAAGAATTCAATGTTAAAGGAGGAATATGGCTGAAA
Source organism: Magicicada septendecula (assembly GCA_034769895.1). Lineage (NCBI taxonomy): Eukaryota > Metazoa > Arthropoda > Insecta > Hemiptera > Cicadidae > Magicicada > Magicicada septendecula. The sequence goes on along the minus strand of CM068370.1, from coordinate 195,571,934 downwards.
GGAACTTACAGTCCATAAACCTAATTATTATATTTTAAAGGAAGAGTAATGAAAATGTATGTTGAATAGTAGTTAAAACACAAACAAATAAATGAAGCCCATCAGGCTGAATTCAGAATGTAATTTAAAAAGAAATACACCAAAAAACAATCATGGCTAATCTTGACTATGAAAACATCTAACTGCCAAAGACATTCAAATGTAAATTGTATCAATTTCACAAGAAATCTTACTAATCTAAGACCAGTGAATGGACAGTAATTATATATCAGTTATTTTAAAACAGAAATATTATTGTAATAGTTTAATATAAGAAAGATATGTTATTTATTAAATGTCAAATAATTAGACTATAGTTAATGTATAACAGAATATGACCTTATGAGGTATCATTGTAAACTTTGAAAGGAAAGAAAGATAATAGTAATGTCATTTATTATCCCAAAGGAATTATAAAGGAATAAAACCATTAGGAAAATACTTAATAAATTTGAATAAAAATTCAAATATTTTAACAATGTCTTTAAAGGAGTAATTAACCAATCACAGAATTATGGTTACTATGACAACGAGCCGTTGAGGGCTTATTTTCCATTAAATTATATAGACTCTGAAAAACGACGCGTGGGTAAGCGGCACGCAAAATTGGAACGATTGAAATTTTAATTTAAACAGTTACAAAAAGTCGAATCAGTGAACCAAGATGACCAAAAACGAATAAAGAATTCATGAAGTCCAGGAACCAAATTAAATAAATTAATTAGAGAAAAACCCAAGACCAGATTGAAAAGTTGTTAGAAGTTTAAAACCAGCCCAAATTTGAAGAATATATGACTATCCTGATGACGACATTTCAACATGATATGAACTGATAAGTACCGAATAAATTCCGTAATCCCAAAACCCCAAATTACTTAAAATATTTTTCAAATGATAAAATTTCTCACTATATAAAAAGTAGTATTTTCTTTCAAAGGTAAATGCGTAATTTACTTACTTAAAAAACATTTCATTAATCAAAATATAACCTTATTTGAGAGCACAATTTTTGTAACAGAAATACGACACTATCGAACAAATTGTAAAAACACATTATAATTTCTAAGTACGTATAAGGTATGGTAGTGTACTTTTTTAAGGTAACCAACGTTTATGTCTTATTTCATGATCCAAAGAACTCCAGATTTTAAACATAGTAATTTATTAAAAGTGACTTGATGCCGTCTCGGCAATGATAATGTTTTGAAATCAATTTTGCCAACTCTGAGATATTTTGTGTTTCAAGCTCTAAGCCGGAGCCGAATGTTATAAAATTATTTATAATTCATTTGTCATATTTATTGATGACCAAATTTGTATTAAAAATACAGTACAGAACATTACTATCTTGTTATTTCATAGGATTTTTGTAGAATATATGTGTGTTAGCGAGTTTTAAGCAACAGCCAACTAGCGCTCATCTTCGAGTGGACGAGTCGACAACCTGTATAGCAGCGGGAACAATTCGAACGCCACAGCTGTCCATGCTAATACCACGTATTATCTTAGAAATTAACTATTTTAATTGTTTTAACAGAAACAATTTGGCGCCACCCGGGAATCGTAATCCCTATGAATTAACAGGTAGGTTGTACTGGTAACATTGACAACGCTACGGACTCCAGTAGTGACGTTGATTTATGTAACGACCAGTGTGAGGCAAACACACTACATTCACACTAATACACAAAATAAACAATTGTGATACATTTTAACAGGTACGACCACAGTTTATTGTTACATATTGACGAACCCAACGAGGGGCTTTAAGGAATAAAGGAAGTACACATTCATATTTATTGTTACATATTGGCGACCAGCAACGTGAGGCTAGAAAGACTAACTAGCGGCGGTCATGAATAGACACGGTATGGTTACGAGGCGCAAAGGGAAGGAAGCAGTAAACCAAGAAGGAAACCCAGAAGAAATGGAGGAAGTTGAGGAAGTAGAAGTGGAGGAAACGACTGGAGAATTGTCAGAAGAAAACCCACAGGATGACCAAATGGAAAATCCCAATCCACCTGAACCGGAAATAGAAGCAGAAGCCATGGTAAATGACCAACCAATCAAACCAACAGAAGAAACGAATTTAGATAGCATGATGAAGTTCATGATGGAACAATTTGGACAAATGAACAGGAGCCATGAAGATTTAAATAAAAAGTTAGAGTCGGACAAGGAAGATTTGAATAAAAAATTAGAATCAGACAAGGAAGAGTTGAATAAAAAATTGGAAAAACTGGACATAAACAGTGAAGAATTGAAGAAGCAAATGAAGGAGAGTATAGAATTCCTGAATGACAAAATAGAGAGCAACCATGAAGACTTGAAGAGAAGTCAGGAGGCATTGGAAAAGAAGAGCGAAGAGCTGAAGAAACAGATCAAAAAGGATCTAGAATTAGTAAATAAAAAGATGGAAAATAATCATGATATTCTCCAACGGAAAATCGAGGAAGAAAGTAAGAAAACCAAGGAGGAATGGAAGCAACAACTAGTCGAATGTCGAGAAGAGATCAGACAAACGGTAACGGAGACCAACGAAACAGTGATACAAATCAGAGAAGAATTAAATAATAAAATTAGTAACGTTGAGGAGGAAGGTAAATTGAGAGCGACGGAATTCTACCAAGTCTTTACTGAAGGGTGCCAGAAGAACAAACAGGAGGTAGTCAAGGAACTGGAGGAGAGGCACCAAGAGCTACAACTGGATGTAAACAATCGGGTGGAGAAAGTATACACCGTCATAGATAAAATAGACGGACTGACCCGAGAAAACAGAGAAAAAATCCAGGGAATCAATATACGAGAGAAACAGATGCAGGAAGAATTGGATGCCTTAAGAGAAAAACCATATAATCACACACAGTTCATAACCAGTGAAAATCGAGAAATAATCAATTTTCGTAGCTACCGGAGAAACCCGATAGAATTCCTCAAACGGGTAGAAGAGCTGATAGAGAAGAACAGAGAAACCAGGTGGTCCAGTGTGAGAAGTATGATCGATGAAATGTTCCGTGACACCCATGACAATTGGTGGACGGCCACACGACCTGAGATCAATGATACCCAAGAGTTCAAGAAACAATTCAGGGAGAAGTATTGGTCCGAATCAACACAGAATGTGGTCCGCAATGATATTAGTAACGGAAGGTACGAGACGCAAGGAGGACACACGTTAACATCTTACTTTCTGGGAAAAGTATGCTTAGCCAGAAATTTGGAACCCAAGATACCCGAGGAGTCGTTGGTAATACAACTGGGCTATCATTACGAAGAAGCCATCCAGAAGACAAGGACAAATTAAAACAATCCAAGGAATGGTTAGTCTATTGGAGGACCTGGAGAATGATAACCAGTATCGAAAAAACAGGATCACAAACCAAAGGTACAATAAGTGGAATGAACATAACAATACAACTAATTTCCATGGACCATACAATCATCCACAAAGTAATAATCGGAATAACTGGAGTCGAAATAATAATGATAATAATGCAGAACAGACATTCAATGGAAATACTCAGCATCACCCTCCGAATAATCAGCCTGGTAACAGAGGTCAACAGAACCATCAGTCAGGAAATAAAACAATAATAGAAACAGCCCAAATAATAATAACCGACCAAATGATAATTACCGAGGAGCGGAATCTGAACAACGTACCAACGGTCACCCCAATGACCATAATTACTATGGCAACCGGTATCATCCTAGTTACCAGTACAACCGGGGACCCGGGGGTAATCCAAATAGAAGTGACAAGCGACGTCATGTAAATTTTATTAGTGGGAGAAGGCGGAGTAACCACCGAAGATACAACCCAAATTGGCACCCAGAACCATGGTACCACGCGTCCGACGAGACTAACAATAGACCATCAGTGAACAGGAACCACGAACCACTTCAAAATGGAAATAACCAGCAAAATGTGCCGAACAATGAAACGAACGACCAGCCAAGCAACCTGGCCGTCAACCAGCAACCACCTTTAAACTAAAAGGGTCAGTGATAAAGTATGAACGCCCTTCACATGACCAATCACTTGGGTTGATACGTCAAACAATGTCAGATAAGAAAACCAAAGGAATCACAATAATCTACAACAATTATTTAAAAGATATTCGAGAAGAACTTCTCGAGGAAGAGGCCACTCAATTACCACAAAATAATAGTGAAATTGTTCATATAAAGGCGACAATAAACAGTACCATAACCATTATCATGGTGGATACGGGGTCTAATATCTCTCTCATTAACCAGCCTGAATTAGAAAGAATTCAAGCTCACTCTCGAACACCAATCCCTACATTGCCAATAAATAATATAATCATCATTGGCACAACTGGTAAACAGAACAAAACGGTGAGAAAACAAGTGTCATTGGAGCTAGATAATCTAGAATCAACCATCCCTATTATATTTCTTGTGGCAAGTGGGCTACCTTTCAATATGCTTATCGGATGTGATGTACTAAGAAGGTATTCAGCGGTAATAAACCTGCAGAAGGGAGTAGTGTTGTTAACTTCAGAACAAGGAACCTGGTCCGCGAACATTATAAATTGTGTACCAAGTCCAGTTGCTTTAAGCCAAAACACAGAACTGAAGAGTTATTATTGCCAGCGGCATAAACCGTCTATCACCATGGTAGAGGAGGAGGAGCGTATGACCTTATGGAACCAGAAGTTGGAAGAGATTAACACCTTCCAAAGAGAACAGCCTATGCAGGAAATTAGTGAGCAACAGTCTAAAAAATTAATCGCCATTTATAATGATTATCAGCATGTCTTTTCAAACACCCCAGGAAAGGTTAAAGGATACCAATGTGAAATTCAATTCCGAGAACCAGTGGACTTCCACAGGAAATCATATCCAATAGCACATTCTCTAAAAAACGAAGTTAGAATGGAAATAAATAGAATGATTGCTGAAGATATAATTGAGTATAGTCATTCTCAATATACCAGCCCCATAGTCGCCATACCCAAGAAAAATGGCAAGGTGCGAATTTGCCTGGACGCCCGAGAAATAAATAAGATGATTATCAATGACAGAACCTCACCAGGAGAAATAGAAGAAATTCTGAAGAGATTCCATGGGATCAGATATATTAGCACCTGGGATACTGTATGTGGGTATTGGCAGGTAGAGCTGCACCCACACAGTAGACAGTACATGGCTTTCATATTTGACGGTAGAAACTACCAGTTCAAAAGGTTACCATTTGGACTTATTAATTCAGTAGCAGTGTTCGTGAAGTGCATGGACCAAGTGTTAGGTCAAGAGGCACTGGAATTTACTACAGTGTACGTGGACGACCTACTTATCACGTCACCAAACTGGGACGAACACTGTGAAAGAGTCAGACATGTATTGGAAAAATTATCTAACAACAATATCACACTTAAGTTAGACAAATCAAAGTTCATTGCTAAAGAAGTGAAGTTCTTCGGATTCAACCTAACTGAGGAGGGAATCTCTCCATCCCAAGAAAAGGTTGAAGCCATACAAAATTTCCCATCACCAAGAAACAAAAAGCAATTGCAATCCTTCCTAGGAGTATGTAATTACTATAGGAAGTTTCAGACCAACTACTCCCACCTAACAGCAAAATTTTCCAAACAACTCTCTTCAAAAGAAAAATGGACGTGGGGAGCGGAACAAGAAGAAGTGCTCAAATTAATCAAACAAAAATTTGTTGATACTGTTATTTTACACCACCCTAATTTTGCAAAACAGTTCTACCTAAACTGCGACGCTAGTGATGTAAGTCTAGGCGCAGAGCTATACCAGGAAGACGAAGATGGCAATCACCTAGTCATTAGCTTCGCCAGCCGAATACTCAATAGCTGTGAGCGTAACTACAGTGTTACAGAAAAGGAGTTGCTCAGCATAGTATTCGCATGCGGCAAGTTTAGGACGTACATACTTGGATATAATATCACGGTCCGAAGCGATCATAAATCAATATCGTTTCTAAAACAGTGTAAGTTGAATCATGGCCGACTTACTCGATGGATACTTGCTTTGCAAGAATACCACATTACATGGGAGTATATTCCAGGACGAAAAAATATAGTGGCTGACGTATTATCCAGAATAAATGTAGTAAATCAGACATTTGAAGGAGAAAAGGGGAAGATAGCAAAAGTGTATTATATATTGAAAGATAGGAAAGACCTGGAAAATATTGTAAACCAAATAGTGTTGCTACAAGAGCAAGATACAAAAATATCCAACATCAGAAAAAGACTGATGGAGTCTGAAGCCATTATTAACAAATTTTACTGTATATACAATAATATTTTATTTATAAAAACAAAAAAGAACCAAGACACTTGGAAACTAGTAATTCCTCAATCATTAGAAAATCAAATCATCAAAGATTATCATGTGAGATACGGCCACATGGGAACAATTAAAATGGTAAAAGCTTTAGAGGAAGATTTGTTCATAAAAAATATTGCAAGAAAAGTAAGTAAAAACATAAAAACCTGCACATTGTGTCAGATGGTCAAAACCAATAACGAAAGAAGGATGGAACGATGATACCCATCACATCAAGTGCCAAACTAGAGAAGTCGTTCCTCGACATATGTGGACCATTCCCACGTAGCGGAGGAAGACATGGCTACAAATTCATTGTTATCATACTTGACCATTACACCAAGTACACCAAATTATATGCTATAAACAGAGCCACAACAAAGAAAATATTAGATATTATCAAAAATAAATACATAGTAGAGATTGGAAAACCGTACATGTTAATAACAGATCATGGAACACAATTTAAAGGAAGGAGGTGGAGAGAAGAATTACTAAAACTAAATATTAAAACATATAAAACTTCAGTCTACCACCCTAGTAGCAATCCCGCAGAAAGAATGTTGAGAGAGGTGGGACGCATTTTGAGAACTTATTGTCATAACAACCAGAGAGAATGGTACAAATATTTACCTTCAACCGAAGTGTTTTTAAATATCAGCTATCACCAATTCACTGAAAGTACACCTTACTTGATGATGTTCGAGAGGAAGCCAAACAGAGAGATACAAGAGATAATAGAATTCCCAAAAGACCCAGAAGACCCGTATGACAAAAACAAATGGTACAGCCTAATAGTGGAAAAGATTGAGAAACAAAAGGCCAAATATACAAAAAACCAACCCAAAATAATCAAATATAAAGAGGGAGAAAAAATATTAATTAAAAATCGTGAACTGCCAAGTACAATGGAAGGTATAGCAAAGAAATTATTATTGCTATACACAGGACCGTATATCATCACAAAAGATAATGGTAATAATACTTACCAGATTAGTAATATCAATACAAGGAAAATCAAGGGAGTTTATAACCAAACTTCGATAAAAAAGTTTTATGAAGAAGAATAAAACCATTGTGAAATGAAACATATTTCAAAATTCCAAAAGAGATTGTAAGAGCAGCTTACTAACTTATTTAGATGATATATGCGGAACAATAAAAAGAAGTGATATAAATAGGGGGAAAAAAAAAACAAAAAATAGTGATCTAAAAACAAACCACAAGGTGGACAATCCCAAAGTATATTATATTATATTATTATTAAGTCACAAGTTGACAAAGAAGGTATTTAAGATTGACTGTTGAAAAGTCCAGCAATCCAAATGAACTGAGTAGAGAAGATGTGCCTCTAGTCTCAGAAAAGTGAGTAGTAATGGGAGAAACCAGCTACTATATAAAAGTTAGGGAAAAATTTGTGTATGAGGGAAAATGCACCAATGGAAATAACTAGAAACAGATCCAAATAAAATGGAATGAATTAAGTAAGAAGAGAAATGAAGAATGGAGAAACAAACAAGGAAGAGGAGGAAAAAAGTTATCTATAACTGATAATTTCATAAAAAACTATGCTAGTGTTTTATTAAAATGATCAATTTTAGAGGAGAGGCATTATGTAACGATACAATTAAGCCAAATCCCGTACCAGTGATAAAAAAGATAATTCTTGATATAAAAATACTTCATATAAAATAAAATGTTTAAAAAATGATTAAAATGTAAATACTTTGACACGACGTACAACGATATTACCCAACCCAAGTGATTGAGCCAACAACCTAAACATAAAGAAGGGAACCACGTAACATACTTAAGAAAAATATGATAGACAAAACAATAATGAACACAGAACTAAAGAAGAACCAGAAGAAGAGAACAGATACCTACAATTAAACGGAATTTAAACCAGAAGAGAAGAAGAGGAGAACCGAACCAAGATGAAGACTATTGAAGATGAAGAAGAGGAAGAATGAAGAGGAGACAGGTTAAACCCAAGGGGAAACTAACACACATATAAAAGGGAAGGGAGAATACGGTTAATAAACCACGAATAATTGTGTATTAATGAAACCAATATTATTATTATCATTAATTTAACCTATGTACCCATTTTAAAGACAATACTATTGTAAAGCAATGTAATATAGAAAAAGTACACTAACACAGTCAGAAAGGTTAGATTAACAAAACACAACTAACCTAATATTGTTAATAGTAAATATCATACTAAAACGAAATGGTAGTAGAAAGTATAGGGATTACCCATTAAATAACACTAAATACAAAACAGTGAACCAAAGTGAAGTGCTTTAGTGAAGTGTAAATACCCTAAAAAATAGTGAAAGTGTATGTGAAACATTAAAAATATAATGATAAGTAAGTAGACACTTTATAAAACATTGATGAACAACCAATGATTGGAGTGACATGGTAAACAGTAATATATCTAGAAATAATTAGAAATAGTATTCCAAATTAATATAAAGGAAGCTTGTGATGTTATTTAGGGAGAAAGCCCAGACAAATAACTTGTGTTAACATGGTATGGTAGAATAGAATTAAAGTTTTGTTATTAAAATTAAGATTGCAAAGAATACAACACCCCATGTTGAAAGGGGAATTAACCTTCATAATTTTATGAAAAGTGACAATGTTCATCACTTTAGTTTGTAACCAAAGAAAGAAATCAATGTTAGAACTAATAATAACTCATGACTTGTAAAGAATAGTTGGTTCAATGTTAAAGGAGGAATATGGCTGAAAGGAACTTACAGTCCATAAACCTAATTATTATATTTTAAAGGAAGAGTAATGAAAATGTATGTTGAATAGTAGTTAAAACACAAACAAATAAGTGAAGCCCATCAGGCTGAATTCAGAATGTAATTTAAAAAGAAATACACCAAAAAACAATCATGGCTAATCTTGACTATGAAAACATCTAACTGCCAAAGACATTCAAATGTAAATTGTATCAATGTCACAAGAAATCTTACTAATCTAAGACCAGTGAATGGACAGTAATTATATATCAGTTATTTTAAAACAGAAATAATATTGTAATAGTTTAATATAAGAAAGATATGTTATTTATTAAATGTCAAATAATTAGACTATAGTTAATGTATAACAGAATATGACCTTATGAGGTATCATTGTAAACTTTGAAAGGAAAGAAAAGGAAAGAAAGATAATAGTAATGTCATTTATTATCCCAAAGGAATTATAAAGGAATAAAACCATTAGGAAAATACTTAATAAATTTGAATAAAAATTCAAATATTTTAACAATGTCTTTAAAGGAGTAATTAACCAATCACAGAATTATGGTTACTATGACAACGAGCCGTTGAGGGCTTATTTTCCGTTAAATTATATAGACTCTGAAAAACGACGCGTGGGTTAGCGGCACGCAAAATTGGAACGATTGAAATTTTAATTTAAACAGTTACAAAAAGTCGAATCAGTGAACCAAGATGACCAAAAACGAATAGACAATTCTATTAAAATCTATAAAGAATTCATGAAGTCCAGGAACCAAATTAAATAAATTAATTAGAGAAAAACCCAAGACCAGATTGAAAAGATGTTAGAAGTTTAAAACCAGCCCAAATTTGAAGAATATATGACTATCCTGATGACGACATTTCAACATGATATGAACTGATAAGTACCGAATAAATTCCTTAATCCCAAAACCCCAAATTACTTAAAATATTTTTCAAATGATAAAATTTCTCACTATTTAAAAAGTAGTATTTTCTTTCAAAGGTAAATGCGTAATTTACTTACTTAAAAAACATTTCATTAATCAAAATATAACCTTATTTGAGAGCACAATTTTTGTAACAGAAATACGACACTACCGAACAAATTGTAAAAACACATTATAATTTCTAAGTACGTATAAGGTATGGTAGTGTACTTTTTTAAGGTAACCAACGTTTATGTCTTATTTCATGATCCAAAGAACTCCAGATTTTAAACATAGTAATTTATTAAAAGTGACTTGATGCCGTCTCGGCAACGATAATGTTTTGAAATTAATTTTGCCAACTCTGAGATATTTTGTGTTTCAAGCTCTAAGCCGGAGCCGAATGTTATAAAATTATTTATAATTCATTTGTCATATTTATTGATGACCAAATTTGTATTAAAAATACAGTACAGAACATTACTATCTTGTTATTTCATAGGATTTTTGTAGAATATATGTGTGTTAGCGAGTTTTAAGCAACAGCCAACTAGCGCTCATCACGAGTGGACGAGTCGACAACCTGTATAGCAGCGGGAACAATTCGAACGCCACAGCTGTCCATGCTAATACCACGTATTATCTTAGAAATTAACTATTTTAATTGTTTTAACAGAAACAATTTGGCGCCACCCGGGAATCTTAATCCCTATGAATTAACAGGTAGGTTGTACTGGTAACATTGACAACGCTACGGACTCCAGTAGTGACGTCGATTTATGTAACGACCAGTGTGAGGCAAACACACTACATTCACACTAATACACAAAATAAACAATTGTGATACATTTTAACAGGTACGACCACAGTTTATTGTTACATATTGACGAACCCAACGAGGGGCTTTAAGGAATAAAGGAAGTACACATTCATATTTATTGTTACAATATATGTAAATATATAGAAATTTACAGCAAACCTGAATTGACCCGACCGATGACGCATGTCCAGCCTGATCGAACACTAAAAAACACGTCCGGTACCTGCATAGAACTGCCCCCCCCCGTGCCTGAATCAGGTAAAAGAGTAAAGAAATATAATCCCTTAAGACTTCCAACCCCCTATTAAAATGAACGTTTATTAATGATGATTAAATAATACCAAACCCACATACATGACAAGATTTCAGATTGCCCGCAACTTTTACAACTTCAACTTTTACTATTAAATAAATATAAAAATACCTGATCGCCGGACATGGGCCCCTCGGCCAGATCTACAATTACTTTGGGACGTAATTACATACTGAGTTTATTCTAAAGAAAGTTTATCACCCCCCGAATTATGTCCAGCTAGACGCGAGCACCATAGCGTAGAACTTGTTAACTGAGAATAATGTCACACACAGGATGTTTGCTGAAGTGGCCTAAAGAATATTAAAAGCTTAAATGTCCCCTTCGTATTGTCCCGGGTATGTCTCATGGGCACCTTCGGCATGATGTGCAGACGTTCCTCCAGCAGCAGCCAACATCGAGTCTGGTTGTTCGTTGCATTATGGCAGGTGGACAGCCATCCGCTGGAATGGGTCGAACTCTGACAGAACGGGAACCCTTAAACATTTGTAAGGAAAATTACTACCGTGACCCATCATTCACAACACCCACGTACCACAGCCTAAAACTCACTCTGCACACCATGACCAGTTTTAACTTTTTTTTTATTTAAGTTTTCTTTTGAAATACTAGAGCACACTCGCGGCCACAAACCTTCAATATTATATGAATATCTCTTCATAATGAACATAATGTATTGCATTATAGATCAGAAAATGATGACTGTATGCAAACTGACAAACTCAAACAGGTATAAGCGTCCAGTTCACAACGATATAATAAAGTTCCCTCTCTTCACAATACAAATCATCTTTCTTTTACGTCCCAATTTCATAGTTACAATAGTTAATTATAGTTGCAAATTATCATGTTGTACTAGAGCTAAAAAAAAATAAATATTCAATCATGAACATACCCATTCACTCACCACCACGCGGCAACGTACAATTTTCATCTGATTTGCAACCAAGTTAATTTCAATTCACGTTTTAAATCTTTTACATAATAAGTAACAATATACCTTAAAGTGGCTTACCAGAGATCGCTGTAGCCTCTACTCAAACATAGTAGATAGCAATTGTAGATTAAAGCAACTTGGAGCTGCTGGGAAGAACGTCTGGCTCCGCGCGTAACAGCTGACTTGTTCAGACTGCCTGCCTTGTATCAAGCACATGTCGAAAAAACATAAATCCACGCTCCGCCGCCAGGTAGCGACGGCATCCAGCGCAACCCCTGAACCGTCCATTCCGTACCAACGTGTAATTACATAAATAAATTATTTCGGCAATTAGACCTTTTATTTTATTCACGTTTATAGAACGGCCGGGTTTTCACCAAAACACGGCACACCCCCACCCCAAAAGGGCAACATGGTTGCCTCACACTTGAACTCAGGGGTACCCTGCAGTGTACCCCCTATAGTCTTTTAAAATACTTGTTGCAATCAGTGTTCTCACCAGTCATGGCTCCCAGGAGAACAGAGGAATCTCACACCACTGCGACCATCCCCATGCGACCCTCTCCGTCATGCCAACCCCACGGGACCGCCCCAACACGTCACCCTCTCTGGTGACCACCACGTACTTCTACCGGTGCCACTCACATACCCGTCCTAAGACCAAACAAGGTATCCCTAACCTTGGTACGTGAGTGACCGTACTACACCTCTCGTCCACTTCTTGGACCGACCAGCCATATGCAGCGAAACAAGGCATCACCATCCTTGCCATATGACTGGCCCACATCCCTACACTAGGGCGGACGGCCCCGCTTAGCCAGACAGAGAAGACCGCATAGAGGGCACGCGCACATCAATCCCGACTCTTCCTTAACATTTTGATCACACACCGTAACTAGCAAGGGGGGGTTTAGGGGTTTACTTCTCTGCCAACAGTCGATACACCATATATACAACCCAGTCTCAACCCAAAAAGAAACACCGAGGAAATCAAGCGGGGAATGCGGCATGGCTCGGACCCTACAATAGTCCACAATCAATCTACACCAAGAACAGCGAAACAACACCACACTATCACTCCATCATAACTTCTCACAACAGGGGAAACTGATGATCTCCAAGAGACCACAATCTAAGGGCACTCTCGGCAAGCTCTCTATAACTCCTTTTTGATATTTTTTTCTTTTTCTAATTTTTTTATTTATTTTTTTTATTTTATGTTTTTCTAAGGGGAGGGGTAGGAAAATCGGGAAGATGAAAAGGGTAAGGATCATTGAAAGGTCAATAGCTAGGACTAAGGGTAAGGTCATGGCGCCCTCCGGAAATAAGGATGAATGGAGGAAACCAAGGCTCGCGTGGGCAGGGGCGCATCCCTGAAGTAGACAAACACCACTGGGACTGTGGGGAACATCTACCCGCTACCCGTTAACCGCTTCTTCTCACATTTCTATGACGGACTTTAGGTACTCGTTCCTTTCGGACACCACTCTCTGAGAAATTATCTCGTGTTGAGCTGTACTGATTTGTTTCTTCTGAATCAGAATCAAGGCAACCTACCTCACTACTTTCACCCTGATTTGGATTATCCTCATCATCTAACTCCTCTTCTGCCTTCCCTGCTTCTCTTTCTTCCACCCCTTCCTTTCCTTTCTCTATTCCTTCTTCCTCTTCCACTTCCTCCTCTTCTGCAATTCCCCCTTCTTCGTCCCCATAATCCAAATCAACCTCATGACACTGCACCTCCTCACCACCTTCCAGTTGCTCGTCTGATCCATCTTCAACAGCATCTTTGCCCAGCTCCTTACCAACTTCTTCACCGCCCTCGTCACCAGCTCCTTCACAAACTTCTTCACCAACCTCCTCTCCAATCTCATTTTCGTCCTCCTTTTCATCAACACGTTCATGATCATAATTTAAATTTTCATCATCATTGCCCTCACGTCCACTACCACCAGCAGAACACTGCACATCTTCCTCATCCTCTAGTTGCTCCTCTGGTCCACCCAAAACTTCTTTCCGTTCCTCAGAACTCTCAGGACTACATACAGAAGGCATCTGCACATTTATCACACACTACATCATTCTCACTCGCACACTCCACAACACTGCCACCAAATTCCTCCTCAACTTCTACCTCATCTCCTTCCACCACCCTTGCAGCATGGACTTCCCCTTGTCCATCCGCAACCTCAGAAACTTTTGCAGCATGGACATCCCCGTGTCCATCCGCAAACTCAGACTTTTCAGTCTCCCTAACACCTATAACTATACTTCCCTGTGCAACATCTGCAGACCGCTCTTCTGCTTCTTCCTTCGATTCCTCTCCTTCACCACTTTCAGCAACTATAGCGTCCTCAACATTTCCCACCCTGGAATCCAGCTGTCCAGGTCCATGTGCAATGTCTAAATTAAATTCTACTGGCGATGGTACAGCTACACCATCAAGTGACTTCTCATATCCCTACGTAGGCGATGATGATGTTACAGGATCTGGATCCCTCATGAACCGAGAGGGAGATACCGGAACAAATTCTGCGGCATCTGGATTCAACCATGATGTCCTCTCTGAGTCCTGCAATTCAGTGTTAACAGACGTGTCCTCGTCTGGTGTTGATCCCCCGAAGCCATTCCGCTTTTCTTCCTCTTCACCTTCTTCATCCACTACTCTATCAGGCACTCGTAATTCATCTGGAACGTTTAAACTTTCACCCTTTTCCAAATAGGAATAATGCCTTGCTACAGGCTCCCTACTGGCCGATGTTGGTTTCCTAATATAACTTCTTCTTTCCCTGTTAATTTCATACTTATTTCTTTTCTCTGCTGTAACTGTTGTTACCGTCTTCTCACTTGCCACCCCCTTGTAGCCTCCATTACTTCCGGAATACTCCGTTTTCATACCGTTTCTTGTGTTCTCCACCAACCACCATGTTTGTCCTTTTTAGCTCTTCCTACTAAACTACTGGAGTATTGGACATCTTTAGCAGCTCTTCCCCGGGACTCAACATTCGCCTGGACCCTTCTGGCATGCGCACACCACCGGTCCAGGTCCGCAAAACAACGTGGAGGATCTGCGAAGACCAGCCGGGATCTCTCTTGGGGAGTCAGCCCTTCTCGTATCACCTGTATTACTTCCGTCTCGGACAACCCCAACCTTAGTACCCGGGCAGCTTTCCGTATATCATACACGAAGTCCCCCAATGCCTCTCCGTTGGCCTGTAGGCGATAGAATAACTTAAACTTCAGCTGTTCACGTCGTCGATGGGGTATGAAGAAGTCCAACACTTCCCCATGGAAAGCGTCGACAATGCCGCCACGACGCAGAGCGTTGGTGACCAGCCCTGCCAATGAACCCTGGCAATACGGGTATATAAGGGACAAGACCTCCCCACGGACACACCCGGGAAATCTGCCAACTGCAGGACCAGGTCCAAGAAAACCAGCAGCTTGTCCTCATCTACTCCATTCACCACCGAACGTTTTTGGAGAACCCCTGAAATGGGGTGGGGCAATCTCTGATAGCATACCGGCACCAGAATTGCGCAATTCACAACACACAACAATAAAACATAAATCCCCACGAAACACCTAACACAAACATGACTTACAAAAACAGAAAAACTCTAGTACTAACTCTTCCTTCGAGCAGACCTCTGGGTTCCCTAGCGCTGCGGAGACCCGACCCACTCCAGAACCAGCTCTCTTTCCGACACCATACACAAGAAGAGAAACAACATCAGACACTAACATAGACATGCAATCCACACCACCGAACACCTATCACAACATATACATTTCAACAACACGTGGCTAACAACCCTTAACATCTAATCATCATAAATTTCCAAAATTTTCTGATAATGAATCCAGTTGGTGATGGTACCAACTTCCAATCGGGCCATACCGCATCCCGCCAAACTTACGCGCAATTACTCCCACATCGATTAATAATGCAGCTGACTTCCCAGCCATGCTCCAGATCACCGGTAATTCCAAGTCGCCAAAGGAAAAAAAAATCCCACCAAAAACAACAAAAACGCAGCCACGTGGCGGCACCAGGCTAACAATTATACGTTCACCTATGCACATTAACATTGAAAATAATACAACATAAACCTATATTCGCTTTTTCAAAATTTTCAGAGTTTGACTTGTCTTAAACTATTTCCGAGTTTGCAAGCCCCGTCACACCCAAGGACCAAGGATTCGACCCTAGAAAGAACCACGCTCTGCTACCATTTTAACCCCTCTTTAAAATTTTTTGCTTTATAATTTTTTTTTTTTTTAAGAGGGGCCACTAGATATTTAAAACTAGGCAGAAGGCCTAGAGAAGCCAAAAATGCGCTGGGTCCAGTGAGACAGGACTTGCAATTATACTCAGCTGTTGACCAACAATAACAATTTTTATTTTCTAAGTTCCCTTCGCATTCATACATATTAATGGGAAATTTCAATAATTCAATTTTAACATAAAATATAAATTTTGAATTTTAGTTCAATCTTAATACAAAATATAAATTTTAGATTTCAGTAATTCAATTTTAATATAAAATATAACTTAAATTTTAGTTCAATCTTAATACAAAATATAAATTTTAGATTTTCCATAATTCAATTTTAATATAAAATACAAACTTCAAATTTTAATTTTAACATATCAGCCTGCACACATCCTTAGTATCAAACTTCCCAAATTTGCAATTTTAAAATTACTATCATAAATTAACATCTAACATCACCATTCTAAAATCTCCTTAAGGGGGGTAAGGTCGCGAAAAAACTATTTTTTTACAATTTTTTTATATTTTTTATATGATAGCACATTTTGTCCTGAACAAGAAAATATATACATTATAATAATAATTCGACCAAATAAGGTCTAAATAAATTTTTTAGTTTATGTCTGCACTTCGTTTTCTCATTGCCTCAGCTCAGGAAAACTTCCCTGTTGCTTCAGTGTATAATTTCGTATAATATATTATAATACTTTATATTTTGTTGGCTTTGTGTTTTGATCAGCTGATTTTACAGCATATGTTCAACAGTTGATGTATTTTAGTAAACATAACCTAAAAACAACATCTGATGTGTACCATTGTTTTCTTTCTGCTGTGCTGTTTCTATTGTTGGAAAGTGAAGTTTTCTCCGATTGTGAGCTTTCTTTTTATATTGAAATGACAAGATCAAAGAAATTATTAAAAAAAAAAAGAAAGTTTTGTGGTAATAGGTACTCTTTAGGGGAGAATGTGTGCAATGAAAATTCTGAGGAATGTCTGCTTGTTACTGGTACTGAACCTATAAGTAATGAGGTCCCTCTAAGGCCTGTTTCTTTGGAACATCCTCCTAGCTCATCTACAAAGAAGTTAAGCTATCTTTCTAAGGTAGATAACAATGTAGGCATAAATGCTCTAAATAGTGATTCAGCCTTTGCTCTTTTAGACCTAAACCAGTTATCTAACTTATTGTGTCAATTTGTAAAATGTAAGTTTTGCAACTGTGAAAACACAGTTATGCTAAGTGAAGATGCTAATAAAAGTGTAGGTTTAGCAAGCAATTTAGTACTGAAATGCTCAAACTGTCAAGAAAATGATAGAACAATGAGTTCAAAGATCACTAAAATTAGGTTATATGAAATAAACATGAGATTTGTATATGCTCTCCGTTCAATTGGAAAAGGAGTTGCAGCTGCTAAAACATTGTGTGCAGTTTTAAATCTGCCTCAACCTCCTCTAAAATTCAGTAGATATAATGATTTGCTTTTGAATGCTCTTAGTTTTGTGACAGAAGCCTCAATGGTCAATGATGCTCATGAAGCAGTAAAGGAAAACAATGGAAGTTCAGACATTGCTGCTATATTCGACGGAACGTGGCAAAAGCGAGGCCACACCTCTCTAAATGGTGTCATAACAGCCACATCATTTGACACAGGTAAAGTGGTAGATGTAGAGTGCCTTACTAAGTTTTTCCATGGTTGTATAAAAAATCCAAACAAAAAGGTTGAACATCAGACCAACTATTTGAAAAATCATGAAGGTTCGAGTGGAGCAATGGAATGTAACGAAGTGCTAAAAATCTTCCAGCATTCAGAAGAAAAACGTGGAGATAGATATATAAAATATCTGGGGGATGGTGACTCCAAAGGGTTTCAGCATGTACAATCTGAGAACCCTTATGGTGATACAACGATAGAAAAGCTTGAATGTATTGGCCATGTTCAAAAAAGAGTTGGAACAAGGTTGCGTCGGATGAAAAATACCCTAAAAGGTACTGTCCTATCAGATGGAAAGGGCTTAGGTGGAAAAGGAAGATTGACTGATAGTGAAATAGACCAGTTGCAAAGGTACTATGGAGAAAAATTCATGATCAAACACTTATGAAAAAAGAAATATGGGCCATATTTTATCACAAATTGTCAACCGACACCCATCCACAGCACCAACTTTGGCCTAAAGGACCTGAATCTTGGTGCAGATATAACAAGGCCCAAGAAAGTAATGAAACATATTCTCACAAACACGCTCTGCCCTTGGCTGTTATGGAATCAATCAAACCAGTGTTTCAAGACCTGAGTAAACCTGAGTTATTGCGTAAATGCTTGCACGGTAAAACGCAAAACCCTAACGAAAGCCTAAACCATGTAATATGGAGCAGGGTGCCCAAGACTACATTTGTGGGCTTAAAATCTCTGAGAATTGGAGTGTATGATGCAATTCTTACATTTAATGAAGGAGCTATGGGGAAGGCCAGGGTTTCCAGGAACTTGCTATTCAACCAGGCAAGAACATGGTAAAGGCGCTGAGGAAAATCGATGAGTTACGTGTTGCAAAACCGGAAAAAGAAGCAGAATCAGTGACAAAAGAAGCTAGAGTCAAAAGAAGACACAGAGAAAGAAAGAGGGAAGAAAAGGAAAGCAAGGAAGATTGTTCCTATGGACCTGGAGAGTTTTAAAAGTGTAAAAATGTGTAGTTTCATCTTTAAACCTGTTTTACCAAAACCTGTATTTTTTTTCATAAATGAAATGATTATCTCAGCTTCTACTCAACGTATAGTGCTGAACTTTCGCAAGTGTGTAAAACATAACTGTTCAAACTTTGTACTTTGTTTATCAGCTGTATGCAGTAGCGACTGCAATGCGACACGGGCGGATGACGTCACGCGCTTATCAAACGCTGCCGGTGGTCAGTTGACCGACGGGAGACAAGTTTTAGTTTAGTTTCTAACCAGGCTCCGAGCTGAACTCTCGTTAAACAATCTCACTTACAGCTGCGGCTTAAATATCGTTCTCAAATATGTATCGTACTTATTAATTTAATCAGTCTACCTGCGTCCATTTACAATGGACTACGATTTCTTTCAAAACTAATTTATGGGCATTATGGCCTCTAATACATCCGCACGTGTCGATCATGATCAATACATCTTAAAATTTCAATAAACGCATTTCAAATAACAGTATTACAGTCCACTTCTTTTCATACAAACAATCCAGCCCTTCCTACATAGCGTCTTTGGAACAACTTGAGATCATCAAGAGCTTCCAAACCGCAACATTTTTGGTCCTCACGGGACGGATTTCTTATTTTTGGGTCCACAATCGACCGCATTTCTTTGTCCGCATCATTTTGGGACAACCGATCTGAATTTATTCTCGCCCTACGGGCAGCATTTCTTGGTCCTGAGCGACCACATTTTCGTCCACAAGCGACATCATTTTCGTGAATTACATCGCAGTCAACACGACAAGATTCGGCCAAGCAGTAGACCAGAGACGACGGGACATGGCAGGACAGCATTTGCGACTTCATGTAAAAAAGTTCCACAGCTTTAATTTATGGAGGGTTACAACATAAGGCGTCATCTGACCAGTAGAAACAGGAGGTGCAACAGCTCCTAACAGGATCGAGCAACGGGATCGAAGCCAGCTTCAGCACGAATGGATCAACGTCCACGTGACTATGAACTTTTACTTATATTTAACGTTTAACAATATTTTACATTTAGCAGTTATTTCTTAACACCTTTGTATAAACAAACACCATCATTACACAATACAACTTAATAAGTGGTTGGCAGTTCATTGTCAGTTCAAACTTCAAGGATAAAGATATATGTTACTATCATTTAAATTCATAATTTTAATTGCCAACAAAGCTTGATTAATAGAG
Organism: Magicicada septendecula; assembly: GCA_034769895.1. Lineage (NCBI taxonomy): Eukaryota > Metazoa > Arthropoda > Insecta > Hemiptera > Cicadidae > Magicicada > Magicicada septendecula. The sequence goes on along the minus strand of CM068370.1, from coordinate 195,551,645 downwards.
AGAGTAAGCCTATGTTCTAGCAAGTATTATGTTCATATAAACCAGATCGCTAGCTGCCGCAACGTATTCAAATTTATCAAAACTTGAGTTTATGGTTCACATGCTCTATGCTCAAATTCTTCCAAAGTATTTTTTTTTTTCTTCTTAAATTGTAATAATGGCAGATGTAAGGGCTCTAATAAAAAAACGAGGCACAATTAAAGCCTCAATATCACGCGTAAATACTTTCGCGGATAACTTCGATTTGGTAACCAGCGATCATCATGCGCTGAAAATAAAACTGCGACATTTGATGGAATTATCCACCAAATACGATGAGATTCAATCCCAAATCGAAGCCGAGGAAGCGGACGTTGCTTTAACGAGTGATAGGGTACAAACGGAAGACGATCTTTGTAATATAGAGTGTAAATTGCAACACCTGCTGGAGCAAGCTGAGCATATGGACCAGAAACCAGTAATTAATGCTGAAAGTAAACAGCTTAAAACATCCCCCATTCAATTGGAACCAATCAAATTACCACGGTTTGCGGGTAGTATTGTTGAGTGGTAACATTATTATCACATTTTTATTGAACTAATTCACGTCAGAGCAGATCTGACGATATACAGAAACTTCACTATTTGCACTCGTCATTATATGGCGAGGCGCTTAACGTAATAAAGTCATTACCAATCACTCATGAGAATTACACGGTGGCTATCGATCTGTTGAAGAATAGATATGACAGTAAGCTAATTGTTTCCACCCACCATGTAGGGAATGTCCTGGACGTACCATTGGTTCAACAAGAATCCCAAGTTAGCATATCTGAATTCATTGATGAGATCTCAGCCAATATAAACGCTTTAAATAATCTCAAACTGCCAGTCAACACATTCGAAATTATTGTCATACATCACTTAGCTAAAAAACTTGATAGTTACACTTTCCGGTTGTGGAAAGAGAGTTTGTCGGAACATAAATTCCCTGACTTTAATAATTTTATGAATTTTCTAAATTCACGCAGAAAATTACTGCAAAATCTTGATAACGCGACTACCCCAACGAGCAGGTTGAATAAAAGCGATAAGTCTCCTTATCGCAAGGCAGTTAAACAGATAAGCGCTCCTAGGGGGGCATTCCATTCTCATATCAGAAACAATTTATGTAGATTGTGTAACGGTGAACATAGAATTATCGACTGCTTACAATTCACATCGCTGTCTATCCCGGACAGAAGAAACGTCTTAGTGAAAAACAAACTTTGCTTAAATTGCCTTCGTCCGGGACACGAAAGCTCAAAATGTCCATCAAAGTTTTCTTGCAAAAAATGTGCTAAGCATCACCACACCACAATTCATGTCCCCAACAGAGACGGAGCTTCCATTAATAACCAATGCTCACTAAAGTCACGGACCAATAAATCAGTATTGTTATCCACCGCCGTCTGTATGACCGCTAATAAGGCCGGTAGGAAATTTCCCGTTAGGATTTTACTGGATTCCGGTTCTCAAGCGAACTTTTGCACAATGGATTTCGCCCGCAGAATGGGCCTCCAATTGGTTAAATCGCAACTACCCATCACGGGTATAAACAACTCGCTTTCCCAGGCTGACTTTAGTACAAAGGTAAGGCTACATTCTCGCTATAAACCCTTCACGTTAAACGTGCATTGTGCCGTACTACCCAGTATAACTAATAATTTACCGGCGGAGTCGTTCGATCTTGCCTCTTTGAATTTACCCAAGCACGTATTATTGGCGGATCCTCACCTACATTGCTCGGCGCAAGTCGATGTATTACTCGGCGCTCAATATTTTCTCCAACTAATTGAACCTATTAAATTTACGCGCGGACCACACTTCCCTATAATTCAGGAGACCAAGTTAGGATTTATTTTGGCCGGTGACTTACCCTTCAGCGTTGACATAACTAAAACAGTTTCGTCCTTTATGGTCTGTAAGGATGATAGTCAGATTTCCTCGCAACTAAAAGAATTTTGGAAGTTGGAGGAGATCTCTAGTCGCGAACCCTGCTCTGAGGACTCGCCGTGTGAAAAACATTTTGTGGAAAACACTAGTCGCAACCGCGATGGGAGATTCGTGGTATCCCTGCCCCGCAGGTCTGATAAATTTCATTTGGGAGATTCTCTCCGCGGAGCTATCCGCAGGTTCCAATCGCTAGAGTTCAAGTTCAAGCAGAACCCTATCCTTTACAAGGATTATAGCGAGTTCATGAGTGACTACTTGAAACTTGGTCACATGTCTCCACTTAATGATTACGATTTGTCGCTTGACAACTCAGATATTTTTTATTTGCCCCATCACGCAGTCTTCAAGGACTCCAGCCTAACCACTAAATTGCGCGTGGCATTTGACGCCTCCGCTAAAACCACAAATAATCTGTCCCTCAACGATACTCTAATGGTCGGTCCTACGATCCAGCAGGATCTGTTTTCGATAATGGTTCGGTTCCGTACCCACCGATACGTACTTATTGCGGACATAGAAAAGATGTATCGCCAGATAATGGTTAACCCAAAGGATTCAAACCTGCAACGCATCGTTTGGCGTGATGCGCTGCATAAGAAATTGCGACATTACTCTTTAAGGACGGTTACGTATGGCACTGCTAGTGCCTCCTTCCTTGCTACACGTTGTCTGGCTCAGATAGCCTACGAAAATAAATCCGACTACCCTACAGCTTCTAGGGCCATAGCCAATGATTTTTACGTAGATGATCCGAACGTCTTAGCTAAAATGAAATGCGAGATCGTGAAGTTGCTAAGTAGGTATGGTTTCACGTTACATAAGTGGTTCTTTAACCACCATAAGATTATGACCCTTCGCGCCCAAGTATCCCATGACTTCAGCAAAGGTCAAAACGTGCGTACATTGGGAATCCAATGGAACGTTGAAAAGGATAATTTTTTATACACCGTTCGGGGTGATGATAATTTGACCGTGTTCAACAAAAGAAGCGTGTTGTCGGTCATTGCTGGGATTTATGATCCACTGGGTCTTATCGCACCCATCACATTTTACTGCAAGCATTTCGTGCAACAGTTGTGGTTGGCGGGCACAGATTGGGACGAACCCCTATCTGCGTCATTAGCCAATCAGTGGATAGAACTATACTCTCAATTAGTTTCCGACACTCATTTTAAGATTACGAGGTCGGTTAAGAGTTCGAACAATTATCCAATTAGTTCATTACAGCTTCACGGATTCGCCGACGCTTCGGCTAAAGGTTACGCGTGTTGCATTTATGTGCGGGCGGTCTATTCGAACAGCGCCATATCGTCAAACTTGTGTGCTAAATCTAGGGTCGCTCCGCTGAAACAGATAACGCTACCACGTCTTGAACTTTGTGCTTGTTTATTGCTGGCGCAATTAACGTCCAAGGTTTTAAACGCCATCAACTACAATTTTGACGGACTATATCTCTATTCGGACTCGATGATAGCGTTGCATTGGATACATCAACAATCTTCCCGCTGGAAGGTATTTGTGGCCAACCGTGTCGCGGAAATACAGCGTCTTGTTAGCAGCAGGGGAACTTGGCATCATGTAGTATCAACTGACAACCCTGCCGACATTTTATCGCACGGTTGCCTCCCTCGTAGTTTGCACTGTCATACTCAATGGTGGCATGGTCTGTCCTGGTTGGCGCATGAGTCACCATCATGGCCAGTCAGCGCTTTCGACACTAATGCTCCCTGTACTTATCCCGACCTTGAGCAGGAACATCGCAAGCAGGTTCAAACCTCACTAATTGTCACGTCCTCAACACATAGTTATGTTGAAAATTATTCATCCCTTACTAGGCTCATTCGTGTATTCGCATATTGCTGCAGATTTTTTCGCAATTCTAGGCTCCCGGTGGTTGACAGGGCCACGTCATTTTTGTCTGCTCAAGAATTGTCTGACACACTCTTGATTTTTGTCCGGCAATCTCAGCAGTTGCATTTCGGCGTAGAAGTTAAGGAACTTGAGGCACACCGGTGCCTTCCTCGCAGTAGTAAAATTCTTGCTCTCAACCCCTTCCTGGATGAATCAGGCATTTTAAGAGTGGGTGGACGCTTGCAATTCTCCCCACTTAACTACGCGAGTAAACACCAAATAATTTTGCACCCGCACTCTCATCTCACGAGATTAATAATTGAGTATGAACATATCCGTTTGTTGCACGCTGGGGTGCAATCAACTCAAGCTTCGCTTAGGCAAAAATATTGGATCATTCACAACAAATCCTATATCCGCTCAGTGATACATAACTGTGTCACTTGTTTTCGTTTCCGGGCTAGAGGCGTGAATCAACTATTAGGTCAGTTACCCCCTTCTAGGGTCACGCCTGCTAGGCCATTTTCACAGTCTGCCGTGGACTACGCCGGTCCTGTACTTTTGCGCCATGGCGGGCAGCGCTCACAGTCCACGTCCAAGGCATACATCGCGTTATTCATATGCATGTGTACAAAGGCCATCCATTTAGAATTGGTGTCGGATCTCACTTCCAATGCCTTTATAGCGGCTTTAAAAAGGTTCATCTCGCGCAGAGGTATTCCCGCGCAGATATTTTCAGATAATGGTACGAATTTTTGTCGTGCCAACCACACCTTATATGATTGGTACAAATTTTTAACCTCAAAGGAAGTTGAGCAATCTTCTCTGGAGTTTTGCGGTCTCCACGGTATCAAATGGTCCTTTATCCCCCCTTCAGCCCCTCATTTCGGTGGGTTGTGGGAAAGTGGTGTAAGGAGTGTTAAATATCATTTACGTCGCGTAATAGGCGGTACGATCTTGAATTTTGAGGAATACTCTACTCTTCTCTATCAAATTGAGGCTTGCCTTAATTCACGCCCTTTGTGTGCGGTGTCCGATGATGCTAGAGACCCTGAACCCTTAACTCTTGCTCATTTCCTGGTCGGTGCTCCACTGACTGCACTTCCGGAACCCTATAACTTTAATGGGGTTAATTATTATGCTAACTGTGATTAATTAATTATGTAAATATACTAATTTGCATAATGAGATCGTGTAATCACTCAATTAGGTTACTCATATCAACTGATTGAAGCTAAGTGACACGTTAGTTCCTTTATGTTAGCATAATTATTGCATGGAGACTCTAATTGTTGTATACATGAATAAAACTACTATAAATCATTCAAGTGCCATTACTTTCTTGTTCTGAGGTAACTTGACAATAATGAACGCATACATTCTGGATAAAATAAACACTTATTTATTTAACATCATATCATTAAATAAAGAGACTTCAATATATAAAATATGGATGTTCCCTGTAAATACATTCATAAAAAGAACATAAAAGAACACATGTATGTATATCAAATTACAATGCGAATCCAATACGTTGTTTGCTGGAAAACATACACATACATATATAATACAATCGATATATCGAAAACACAAATAGTCAAACAATAAATCTTATACTAATGCGTTCATTGCTTGCCTCAGATGAATAGCGTTAATTATTTTTATCATATTTAATTTAAAGACTCAAGGGGTGTTTCTTGAAAAGAGACAGGACAGTAGAGTTCTTATATGATAAGAATAGCATAAAGATTACTTGGAAAGCGATTTATCCGATATTTCCATCGGCGTAACTCCTTCTCTCTGGCGGTCCATATGTGGAAGCTGTGTAGCTGTGATGTCACTTAACACTCAACACACGCGGAACAGATTCACTCGCGCTGTGTGTGTATTCTGTTGATTCGGCTGTTACTGTTAGAGTTTATGAAATCATGTATCGTGAGGATAAGTTCATCATTATCTATGGTGTATATGTCTGTCTGTCTATTGTTGAACTTCTTGTGTGTACATTAATGTATAGTGTCTTTGATGCCGTGGTGTAATTGTTCCAAATTCTATTGTATCGCTTCGCCGCACTGTACAACGTTACGATTTCGTTGTCCGGTATTACATTAACAATAGTTCTACGCGTTGGTTATTGATGAAAGTGCGATTGGTTAGTTCAGTTCTGAATTACTCTATAATTATTAAGCACTGGCGTATGCCGCATGTTTTAGTCACTGTAGGTACACTATTACCGGATACGCGCCAATATCGAAATGTCTAAGTCACTTAATTATATCCCGCGTAGCAGAGTTTCAAAGTCCCACTGCTGTCCGTATGTTAATCGAACTTTGTATTAAGACTGTTATAAAATGTATGAAGATTCTTAAAAGTGTATGACGGCCGACTGTTGAAAGTTATAAAAAGACTGTCAAAAATTATAAGTAGACTGTTTAAAAGTACGTGAAGACTGCTCAAAGTATATGATTGAAAATTTATGAAAGACTGTCCTCCCGCGTGCTCTGCAAACAGTTTTTATCAAGCATCGTTTACCACAATGCACTCTTCTGGAAGACACGCCTCAGGTCGAACATGATAGGACAGAAGATCTCCTACCCTTATGCCAGACTATCGTTCTTTACTTCTCATTCGACGTTCCCGTTGCCATGATGACGACGGTCCTCTCCACCAGTTCTCTGGGTAGATGCTGGGTTGTGATTTGGTATCCTGTCTCCCCACGAGTTCGCGTCGAAAGCCTCCGTACTCTTCCTGGAACAGGAGCAATTTCTTGGTTGTCCATCAAGTCTTTGTCTAAGCGTTCTCCGGATCTTGCTGCAGTTCTCACGCAAACAGTGTGTCGTATTTCGCTATTGTTTCACTGTCCTCGACCCCTTTCCCGATCGCTGTCCTGGCGCAGCGTGTCGTCGTTTCCAAAACGGCACTCCTTCTCCCTGTCGTAAATATCAGTTGTCGCCAGTAAGACGTTCCCCTGCTGTGCACAGGTTCGATTCTAAAATCGTCCCGATTTTGGCGGGCAGTATGTTCAAACTTTGTACTTTGTTTATCAGCTGTATGCAGTAGCGACTGCAATGCGACACGGGCGGATGACGTCACGCGCTTATCAAACGCTGCCGGCGGTCAGTTGGCCGACGGGAGACAAGTTTTAGTTTAGTTTCTAACCAGGCTCTGAGCTGAACTCTCGTTAAACAATCTCACTTACAGCTGCGGCTTAAATATCGTTCTCAAATATGTATCGTACTTATTAATTTAATCAGTCTACCTGCGTCCATTTACAATGGACTACGATTTCTTTCAAAACTAATTTATGGGCATTATGGCCTCTAATACATCCGCACGTGTCGATCATGATCAATACATCTTAACATTTCAATACACGCATTTCAAATAACAGTATTACAGTCCACTTCTTTTCGTACAAACAATCCAGCCCTTCCTACATAGCGTCTTTGGAACAACTCGAGATCATCAAGAGCTTCCAAACCGCAACAATAACTTTGTACTTATACTGAACTAGAATTATTAATGAGATCCAGTCATTACTTACAATAAAAAATATTTAAAATAAAAAAATTGTTGTTTTTTTTTACTTTTTTAAATTAGCATAATTAAATCACATTTTTTTAAGTTAGAGGATTAATTTTAGTTCAGTACATTTATTCTATACATAGAAGGAAGAGGTAAAAATTTCAAATAAATCCTTCGAGTAAGTCCTGAGGAAATGGGTCATATGTGTACCATAAATGCTCCATTTAAAAAGCATTATAGTGAAGGGGGTAGCATTGTAATACCTCTAAATATGTATAACCGCATAGTTGAATAAATATTCTCGACATCATAACCACAAATATCTATATTATTTGCATAATACCATAATCATCTGAATTCCACAAACATAGCATATGACTTATATAAATCACCCTTTATAATACTCAACATTACAACACATAATTTCACATAAATATACAGATACACATAAATACATATCACAGACACAAATACAGCATGATATCATACAGCATGTTAATTCTGGAAGGCAGCCTGTACATTCCCAACATACCCATACATGAATGGGGAGACATCTAGACTGGTCATCAGGACCCATAACTCAATTATCAGTGTAAAATAAATTTAAAAAACTGAATAAAACATCAGGATTAGAAATTACGAAAATCTAAATTGGCGAAGTAGCCCTGCACAATCAATCAAATTACAAACTATAATTCTGGAATAGTCCCCTTTATAGTAGTGTACCATCACGAGGTTAACATGACTGTATAGATTTATAAGATAGTAAGTTTGTTACTTCCTTTTGTACTTTTGTAAACAAATTCAACATTTTAAAGAAGTTCCAAGTGGAACTGACCACCAGCAAATTGAATATAAAATGTAAACTGAGGCTAATTTTATAACTTTACAAACATAGAGTGAAGTAGTGAGAAAATACTCTTATAAATGTATATAAAAACTTAAGACATTCTGAAGTGACTATGGCAGTAATAATGATTTTAAGTCTTGGTACATGTTGAATAATTTCATAAAATTGCAAAATTCTTTTAATTAAACTGGACAGTAATGTGGTAATTTTCGCATTCAAAGGTTGGCTAATCTGTACTTTCTAAAATTGCGTTTATCATGTTTATACATCGACACAGTTCACCGAGCGTTGGCGGGCAGCAGACGTCAGAACGTTTGCTGGCCTTGTTCTGTCTATCATTTTTTCTTGTTGTCGCGACAATTATCTAGGCCTTAGGCCTTAACATTTTTTAATGTAGTTGGAGTGTTGCACATTTGCGCCTCATTTGCCATGTAGCTTTCTTAAACGACTCGATTCATTCAAAATTTAAATGTCTTTCAGACATAGCCAACCTTAGCACTCTGATTTAAGTGTACTACAAAACTTAATAAATGTATTAAATACAGTCCACTATCGTCATTATTCTGCATCCTGGCAATAACTTCACAAAGCATCATTCTTCCTAACATTTAAGGGTCCTACGGGACGAAACATAACAAAGTGCAGAAATATATACATATGTATATATATAAATGTATAGAAATTTACAGCAAACCTGAATTGACCCGACCGATGACACATGTCCCCGGCCTGATCGAACACTAAAAAACACGTCCGGTACCTGCATAGAACCCCCCCCCCCCAAGTGCCTGAATCAGGTAAAAGAGTAAAAAAATATAATCCCTTAAGACTTCCAACCCCCTATTAAAATGAACGTTTATTAATGATGATTAAATAATACCAAACCCACATACATGACAAGATTTCAGATTGCCTGCAACTTTTACAACTTCAACTTTTTCTATTAAATAAATATAAAAATACCTGATCGCCGGACACAGGCCCCTCGGCCAGATCTACAATTACTTTGGGACGTAATTACATACTGAGTTTATTCTAAAGAAAGTTTATCACCCCCCGAATTATGTCCAGCTAGACGTGAGCACCATAGCGTAGAACTTGTTAACTGAGAATAATGTCACACACAGGATGTTTGCTGAAGTGGCCTAAAGAATATTAAAAGCTTAAATGTCGCCTTCGTATTGTCCCGGGTATGTCTCATGGGCACCTTCGGCATGATGTGCAGACGTTCCTCCAGCAGCAGCCAACATCGAGTCTGGTTGTTCGTTGCATTATAGCAGGTGGACAGCCATCTGCTGGAATGGGTCGAACTCCGACGGAACGGGTACCCTTAAACATTTGTAAGGAAAATTACTACCGTGACCCATCATTCACAACACCCACATACCACAGCCTAAAACTCACTCTGCACACCATGACCAGTTTTAACTTTTTTTTTTATTTAAGTTTTCTTTTGAAATACTAGAGCACACTCGCGGCCACAAACCTTCAATATTATATGAATATCTCTTCATAATGAACATAATGTATTGCATTATAGATCAGAAAATGATGACTGTATGCAAACTGTGTAAAGCTACAAAATAGGTCGAAATATATTAATACATAAAATACTGCCAGGACTTACCTGTACTCGTCCTTGTTCTCACCTGCTGCATAAATTTTTCTCAGAAGACCAGAGTCGCCACGATATTTTTTAATAGGTTAAAATATCGAAAACCTTTATACTCCACCTTAATAAAACGGGACAATTTAGCAATCTGACCACCCCCAATAATAATTCAGAAGATCCCCGGAACGTTTAGACGAATCTTGCAGCACAGAAATGAGAAAGTGGTAATGACGAAATAACTTAGTCTAACACATTTTTATGTTATGAAAATGATGTTTTACTTACGGAAATCCACCAATTATTAACAAAACACAAAAAACAAATTTTGAAATGTATACATCTACGTATGTTTTATTTCTAAATATAACCTTTATCTTAACCTATACAGCCCAGCGTGCTCACTCTCTCTTTCATTCAAATTTATAAAACCCCTACGTTTATTTGAATTAGGCCTTGGTAATAAAATTGATTGATTAGAATACAGTTACTTGTTTCCATAGCGTCGCTGTCAACCACGTGGCGCGTCCCCGTAATATTCCCGCACTCGGTCACAAACGTTTGATAGTTCACTGCTTTTACATTTTGCCGTCACTCCACGTATTCCCTTCTTAGCTACTGGTTTACTTATAGATGCAAAATTATTACTTTCAAATAAACTTTACAAGATTCTTGGGGCCCACGAGTCTTGGCGCGCATCTGGCCGACGCCGCGGCTATAAGTCGACTCTCTTATTTCCTGTGGACGGATATTGATGCCCGGCCGAACGGATTTCGTCGACGCTCATACTTAAGTTGTTGCAGTTTAGTCGCTAGGCGCATGATACATAGTGGTTTTTTCTGTAGTGTGCGCCGACGATATTTAGGCGCTTCTGGCTTGATGTCACAAAAGAGGCGGTGACTTAGCCACATTTCCTTCAGCACGGATTGTAGGTCTCACAAAACATCGTCTCTGCGCCATTTTCGATAGCGTCGGTTGATCTGCTTAGCGTCCCCGCCCGCGCACAGTTCTTGGAAACCTGAGGTGGCTGCATACCTCGGTACTGATTTCACAACGTAATATTGCGTTGCTGCCTCTTTACAAACTGTTCCATTCAACACGTGGTCTGTCACAATGGGATTAAACTTACACAATATTTTTTATAAAACCCCAAAAATGCAATAAATAAAAATACCCAAATTTGGTCCGTTACAACTGACAAACTCAAACAGGTACAAGCGTTCAGCAGCACGTGCTCGTTCACAACGATATAATAAAGTTCCCTCTCTTCACAATTACAAATCATATTTCTTTTACGTCCCAATTTCATAGTTACAATAATTAATTATAATTGCAAATTATCATGCTGTACTAGAGCTAAAAAAAATAATCAAATATTCAATCATGAACATACCCATTCACTCACCACCATGCGGCAACATACAATTTTCATCTGATTCGCAACCAAGGTAATTTCAATTCACGTTTTAAACCTTTTACAAAATAAGTAACAATATACCTTAAAGTGGCTTACCGGAGATCGCTGTAGCCTCTACTCAAACATAGTAGATAGCAATTGTAGATTAAAGCAACTTGCAGCTGCTGGGAAGAACGTCTGGCTCCGCGTGTAGCAGCTGACTTGTTCAGACTGCCTGCCTTGTATCAAGCACATGTCGAAAAAACATAACTCCGCGCTCCGCCACCAGGTAGCGGCGGCATCCAGTGCAACCCCTGAACCGTCCATTCCGTACCAACGCGTAATTACATAAATAAATTATTTCGGCAATTAGACCTTTTATTTTATTCACGTTTATAGAACGGCCGGCTGGGTTTTCACCAAAACACGGCACAGATTATGTATTAAGTTTTCTTATTTGTCACCTCACCCTGGCCTAGCCTTTGCTCAGCGGGCTCACTTAAAACGTTGCTGGACTCAATAAAGGTCTGTAAGGCATTGTGTGGTTATTTAGCATTTTGGTTGTTGTATCTTTGTGGGGAAAGTGTTGCGGTTATACCACATCCAGCCTATAAAAATGTGGTGGCGACTCAGGTTTTTTGGTTTTTGAGTTTTACTTTAAGGGTTATCATTCATTACAAACAGTGTCAGTAATCACTTAGTGTGCTGTTGTAGCATAGTTTATTTTAGAGTGTGTACCTCTCAGTGTGTGCTTTAGTTTAAGTTATAGCAATGTCTTTTTGGATTACAGAAACCTCTGAACATGATGTGAGGGACAAAATGGCTGAATTAGTGGCTATGAGGGAGCAGCTGATACAGCTCTCAGCACTTACACAAGTAAATGGTGTACAGGTGAGGCAATCTAATTATTTGTAGCCTGTTTGTAGCAGTAATCTGGAATAAGAATGATTTTATTATAATCATAACGGGTTGGTTTTGTAATGGCATCTTTATGCAATTTACACGTTTTATATCTATCATTAAATGGTGTTTGGAGCTTGTCAATAATAAAATCACAGGGAATCATAAAATAGTAAATTACACAAATTAATTTAATGTTTTTTTTATTAACTTCATATATAAATGGATTTTTAAGCAATGGTTTGTATAGTCCCATAAAGATTCTCCAAGGTTCATGAGTTCACAGATAGTTTGAGAGAATATATAACCGACTGAATTCAGTAAAATAAGTGTTTGGAAAAACCAGGTGTCTTCAAATTCAGAGAAGCAGAAATTGTGAACATGTTTAGTACAATGGTAAACGTTCTGATGTCACCAAAATTTTAAACTGAACAAGGTCCTTTTAAAATGGATCACTATAAACAGTGAAATACTATAAACGTTTTGCATACTTCATACTGGTTAAGTGTATTTTTTATGTAATTTCCACATCTGATGTACAATAACTGTAATGTTCAATATAACTTCAATTGTAATACAGAGTAACGATAAATTTACCCAACACATTTCACATATATTTGATTTCATTTATACATTTGTTACATTTATTTCTTGTTACTGGACCCCTCTCCAAGGGCATTTTACCTCCAAGGATACCCCAAGTGTAGGGTCCAAAAGGGATCAGCAGGGATTCATGGGAGAAAGAGAATGTGTTAAGGCAAGACAAATCCTGATCAAATAATGAAAATTTATAAAATCCAGTTTAAAAAGTTTTATATTTAATCAGTACAAAATTTTAAGTTAACAGATCTATTAAAAAATACGCGTAAAAATTGTATAATTTTGTATTTGTTACTTTTTTGTAATAGGATAGTGTTGATAAGGATACCGGACATCTACCACATGACAAGCAAGACAACAGACTCAGCAGTACTTTGGAGAAATATGAAGCAACTGAACGCCACCTGCAGGCAAAATCTTTGTAAGTTACAAACATTTTGAGATAGTTGACTGACATTTGTAAAGTGCCAAGTTGAATTTCTGTACTTAATTGTGTTGTTAAATAAAAATTTAAATAAAAACAGTGCTCAAGCGCTTGAAAGCACTTGTTCCACGTGTCCAATGGCAAGCGATAAGTTTGACTATGAAGGATGTATGCAACCAGGAAGTAACAAATGGGTTTTTACCCTTGATTAGATTATTGTTTATATTTTTAAATTTGTCGTCAAATTACACTATCCTTTCCTTCTAAATTAATTGTTGGCTGAAGGTACATTAATAGGATCAGAAAATAATAGAGAAGGGGGAGGAATTCTCTTATTTTCACATGAGTGTTTTGTGAGAAACTTAATCTATTTCTGTCACATGTAAGAATCTATCTACTATTAGAATAGATATAAAATCTTGAAACAGGATTACTCTCTTCTAATGTAAGTTTAAGATTGTCAAGTGTGGTGTAATTTTTGTCTAACTACAAATAATGTTAAATAGTTGATTTGTTTTTAAATATTAAATATAATTATGTTGTCTTATGTTTTTGGGCATTGTGCTGCTATACATACAGGAATTCAATATATTACTTATTATATTGTTTTTCTTGATTGCAAAGGAAACTGCAAGAAGCGAAAGCTAAATTGAAACAGCTGCAGTCATTACTAGCTACAGTTGAAGAACTCCGTCAGTCTGGTCAACCTGTTCCAGAAAGTATTATACAGATGTTGAATGCAGCAAGCTCAGCAGATGACAGATCCAGCACTCCGCCTTCTCAGCAAGACAGGTATTGTTTCACTTGTATTTTTCTTAACTGCATTGCTTGTTAATAGATTTACTACAACCTAAATGTACTAAGAAGATAAATTTTTAGGTCTGAAGCATCTCTGTATGAATACAGTTCACCAGTTGCAACTGAAAAGGAGAGGGAAAGAATTGTAAATTCCAGTGAAAGGGAAAAAAGTCAGCGTCAGTCTGTTGGATCTAGTTCTGGCAAGCACACAAATCAACAGGTGAGAAAATTTGGTGTGCATGCAGTGCCTTTGAACAGTAAAAAAATAAACTAATTTGTCAACTACAAGAAGTAATTTTCTTGTTTGAATTCATGTAGACTCAGTTTGAACCAATCCCTGTATGTGTTTTTATATATATTGCAACGTTACAAGTATTATAAAAAATTACACAAATACAATACCATGTACTCAACGCAACTATGAAGTGTATCACACCGGCCAGGTTGCAGGATTTTTTTATTCTCGTTGCGTCAAGTATATGTAGTTGCACAATAAAAAAATCATTTTCAAAGAGGAGTGAGATGTTGATGACATGAAATAATTAATTAAAACCGTTTCAAAATAATCATTCTGTGATTTGTTATTATTAATAGAAAATATGCAAATATTAAAATTTTAAATTATAAAAATTAAAAAAAATATTCTCTTTTATAAGTTTACAAAAATACTATATACCCTTCTATGCTGTTCATGACATATAAAAATAAACAACCATATAATCTTACTAGCTAAACAGACATGTTAAACAAATTATCTAAACACTTTTTATTTCAAAAAGTGACTTTTTATTTTTATGACTCAAATTTTAAATAATACTAGCAATTCATTTGACTCATTTTTTACGAGACCTAGAGGTAGACCGAGGAAGAGGTGGGAAGATGGCGTTGCAGAGGACGCGAGAGACATGGGGATAAGAAACTGGAGGAGGGTTTCAGTGGATAGAGTGGATTGGAGGCGGAGATTGGTGGAGGCCAGGGCCCGACTTGGGCTGTAGCGCCTTAGGAGAGAGAGAGAGAGAGAGAGAGCAACTCATTTACAAACAAAAATAATATTAAATCTCAAGAATAAAACTAATTGTTGCTATAAAAAAAATTTAAAAAAAATACATTTACTTCCAACCTATTATGTATTTCTACTTACACACCCAAATTTTAACATACAACAGAAGATTAGTATTTTTAAATTTTCTTGTTAAATTTAATTATTTTCTTTAACTACCATTTAAATTTATGTACAGTGATTATTTAAAACTTTAAGTCTTTACTGTTCATATATAAGTTTCTTTTTAAGAGTTCTTTTCACAAACAAAAAAATATAATTGTTTATTCATCACCTGCGTACTATCGACATTTCCGTTGTGTGTGTGTGTGTGTGTGTGTGTGTGTGTGTGTGTGTGTGTGTGTGTGTGTGTGTGTGTGTGTGTGTGTGTGTGTGTGTGTGTGTGTGTGTGTGTGTGTGTGTGTGTGTGTGTGTGCTGAGAATTTGATGATGATTATGCTGATGCTGTGTCTCTGTCTCTACGGTTTGTTGTTTGTGATGGTCCAGAGTTCCTCCATAAGTCTTGGTGTGTGTGGTAAAGATGATTGGTCAGCAGACCAGCAGCGTGATGTTGTGTGAAGATATCTTGAGTCTAAGATCGCCCCAAAATTGCCAGTGTTATTTATACTGGATGGCGATCTGACAAGTTCAGGACTGTTTTCGAACTGTTAGATATTGTCACTTCGTCCAAAGTGTCCTTTTAATTACAAATCACTTTTTGGTTCATTTTTGCGATTTTATAAACATACTCGTACCACGAGCGATATCATCATTTGCGTAATTATTTTCTGGTCACTCACATATAACACACTTATTAATTACTATTTAATTACACTACTAATTAACATTAAATTACTTAGCGTCTTTATTATTGCACATTCTGCAATAATTCTTCATCGCCATATTCGTTAAAAATTCCTTAATGTAATGGTGTCTTTATAATTGGGGTAAGTGGTAGACTAGCTGTTAGTCACCTTCTTCAGTAAGTTATTTTAATTCTTTTTCTGTCTTCTTCCTGTTATAAATTGCTGAAATTCTTTAAATTATATTTTATCTAATAAATAAAACTTTTGATGCATTAACTCTTGGGTTTTTATTTAATTATTTGATTTTAAATTCGAAATGTTATTTAATACATCGACTCTGTCTGTAGGGTCGAGAATTACAATAGTTGGTTGTGTTGGAATTTTTTATAACACTCATATTAATTCTAAGGTTCTTTAAACTATTACAAAAGTCAGAAATGCCGTAGCGAAGTACAATACTTACAAATTAATCTTAATTTCTATCCAATTTTACATAAGAAACTGAATTTTGTTTAATTAATATTGTATAAATAATGTCTGGTTCATTACCGAAGCTCGCTAACGCCACGTGGTTTGGTTTGACAAAGAAGGCGTCAGTACAAAAATTTCAACATGGCCGCCATTAAGACGTTCGTTTTTGTATTAAAGTTCATCCATCGATTTCCCTTAATATGAATGAAATTATATAGAGTTTTTTACTGTAAAAATAGTTATTTGTTCGTTTTCTTTCACTGGAGTGTTAATTAACAGTGTCTGTGATGTTTTTTCTTAGTGTGGTGTGATCGTTAATGTTTGGTTATAATACGACTTTCTCACCTTCCAATATTATTATCGGCTGTTAGTCTTGCATACGTATTGTGTTTCTTCTTTTATTCTTATTATTGGTTTTCTGTCTTCTTAAATCTTCATTATTATTATTTTTTTTATTAATTTTGAATTTAATTTTTTATAACCTTGCCCACTCAGATTTGATACTTTCATACACTTTCACTCTGCTAGACATAGGACTGACCCATTCTTCTTTCGTGCTAACAATACACTCTTACCGTTTTCTTTCGAATTTGAATAGTTTGACCAATTTTTCTAATTCCTGCTTGGCTAATTTGACTGAATTTTGAGGTCACATGACCTAATATTTCTTATAATACGGATTTTTTTCACCCTAGTACATTTTACTCTCTATTAGTTAAATAGTTTATCTTAATTTAATTTACAGCATGTAATTCTTTGTTTTATTACAATTAAAATGATACCAAATATGGCCTGTGTGAGTGCCATAATAAATGTTCTGTATTTTTACAAAATTATGCTGTTTAAGCCATTTGGGTTTTTTGGCCATCACAAAATCATATTATATTTCTGGAACTTGTCACTACCTTTGATTTATTAGGGAAAACAGTCTAACAGTGGCAATTTTGTGGTTTACCCCTATTAATCCCTAGTGTTTTACACTTTTGGTTAATTGATTTTATATCTTTAGAAGTTAATTTCTGTGTTTAGGTGATAGTGTACAGTATGCTTCTGATTGTATTATTTGTTTTTTAGTTAATTTAAAAAATCTTACAATTAAATACAAAATTCCTCTGAAATTACCAATTACTATCCTCCTTCTACATTAACATTTTTTAACAAACCATTCCGTCCTATTTCATGTTTCCATGGCTAAAATTTTTTAACAAATTTCTTCTAACATCAACATAGATTTTATAATATAGTTAAACATATAACATAACATAAAAACTGGTTATTAACATTAAAATTATTTTTGTCATATCATCTGATATGTTATTTAACTACTAGTTCCATTCAATTTGACTAGTTATTTACTATAGTAATTGGTTAATAAGCCTTAGGTATTAGTGTTCCCTAAAAGAAATAACATTGTTCATCACCAAAATAATTGGGATTCAATTATTTAGCTGGCTTAACCTATGACAACTATGGTCATCAACAAGATTGATGATTATGATAATAATATTATTCTGAACAAATGAAAAAACAATAATAAGCTTAATGCTTCATGTATTAATAGGTAAGTACCCTTGGTTATTAAACATTATCATCTTTCCAAGATTGTTTGTACTCACTTTACATTTCCCACTTTTGTGTTTCTTCACTTTTTTTTTCTTTACACTTCACTTTTACATTTTACACTGGTATCACTTTTCCTTATTTAATATAGTTCACAATACTGTTTTCTTATAAGGTACTTTACATAAAGTTTTTTCTTATTTACTAAATGTATTGTACTTCTTATGTTAGTTTCTTTATTCCTTTTAACTTTCTAAGATTTCTATTATTTATTATTATGATTTTCATCTTTTTTTCGATTGGGTTTGCTTAAGTTTACTCTTATGGGCTCATCGGTTTCTGTCACGTTACAATATTTACAAACATACCGCCCTGGGGAAATATGCAAATATATGTATTGTTGCAATATAGTACATTAATATTTTTATACATTGTTGGTTGCATCTTATGGTTAGCCTGGACTCCAATCCATCGGCTTTCTGGCATCCCAATACAGCTGCATGATGTTTCCTGAGGCTCACAAATTTGCATCCTATTTTTAGGATGTGTTCACTATCCATCTTGGAGTTAGTTTCATGGCACATTGTGCATTCTTGAGAGGATGCAGTGATTCAGTTGAGGTGGGTAGTAAGGCAGTTGTGTCTGGTATTAAGACAAAATAAGCATCAGTGTCTCCTAAGTTTATTTTTGTTTTTCTCCCAAGTTGATCAATATTTTACATTTTTTGACTAACATTCTTTGTTGTTATTGTTTTCTCAACTTTTTTTAGTATGGTTTATGCAGTGTTGAACACAGGTATATCTCTGGGTTGGTGAAGAGAGGTTCCTTTCTTTGCTAAGTTGCCTGCTGCATCTTTCCTTGATGTTTCCACATGTGAAGGGATCCATTGCAATATGATGTTTTTATTGAGCTTTTGTAGAGTTTTTATCATCTGTTGTGTGTCGGTGAGATCTTTGCTGGTACTTGTGGTGTATGAAGATAGAGTTTGTGTTCCAGTCTTATAATCTGTTAGTGAAACAACATTTCAGTAGTGGTGGGGATAATTTAATATGGCTAGAAGAGCCCATGATATGATTTCGATCTCTGTGTCAGAATTTTCCTAATCAGGCCCAAAGGGAAGTGATGTGAAAACAGGGATGAGTAGATTCCTGCTCCAGTATTGTCTCTGTCGTCCTTTGATCCATCTGTGTAATCTCTAAACCACTGGTCTGATGAGTATATCTCTTCTAATGTGGAGATAGCTAGTTGATTGAGGACTACTGGATCCAGTTTTTTCTCACATCTTCTGATTATGTGTGTGAAGGGACAACATTGTTCATTGTTTGCATTCACTGCACTCCTTAAGCTGTACGTATCCTTTGAGTGGTGCTAAGTGAGCAGCAGAGCTGGCATGCAACATCCCAATACAAAAAAAAAACAATGTTTTCATATTGCATACGAGGGCTAGTTGAAAAGTTGGCGGAGTGACTATTATATATTTTGTAATTGTCTTAAACGATTATACAATTTATGTTTATACGTATTTCTGATGATGCAATGAATAACTAATGAAATTATTAAATACTACTACTAAAGATGTCAACAACACCATGGCAACCGGAATTAATTACCATAGTAACAAGTAAATAAACAAAAGCTATTTAGCGGCATAGGAACTGTACATTTATCCATTCCTGCAGTACATTTTCGATGTTTTATATATTACGCGATTGTATCAATATATTACAATGTGGAAAAGAAGAATTGTACTAACTGTAAATTGTCCTCTTACTTAATACAAAGCAAAAATACGTGTTGTTTTCATTTGTGAGGTTAGGTGCAACGATTTTTGGTTTTTAGTTTACTGCTGAAATAAATAAAAGCCATGGTTGAGGAAAACATAACGTTTAATGTGTTATACAATGCTTCTAACACAGTAACCCTTAAAATAAAGAATTTAGCGTTTTTGATTTAACAGGTACTTTCTAAATATCTCCAAAGGCTTTATAAACAAGTACTTTTAAATCTCCAAAGGCTGTTGCACCAACATAATAATTTAGTACAAGTTAAAATAGTACAAGAGTTGAAAACAGATTTGGAGAGAATTTGACTAATGAGTATAAAATTGTTATACGAGCTGACAGAATGCCATATAGATATACACAATAAAAATTATTTTAAAATACTTACTAAAAGTCAAATATTCGCATGCGAAGCCGCAGGTAACAGCTAGTATTGTTATACTGTTGATCCAGCTTTTGTAGCCCCTTGTTGAAAAAACGCTACTACCAAAGTTTCCAGCCAAGAGCTGATGCTACTAATGAGATTGTAAGTGGTTTCAAAGCACTGGGTAACCAGCTAGATCTGCTTAGTGACATGATGGCACCATTGTCCAGACTTGGTCCAGCAGAATAATGGTCTCAGATAAGTACACAGAGTCTACCCTACTCAGTATTCAGGCCTGTGATGATGGTCCTCCGGCAAAGGGGTCAACTGTCTATAATAAAGTGACATCAACAACCCGGTACCTCATATACCATCTTTTGATTCAACAGTGAATGGCTGGGACAATGCCCATACACACAAGCAATCAGGGCACAGTCCCACATGCCCCAATGACAACAGCAATCAATTTTGCTCCCACCTTTTTATCTGCTGATATAATCTTTGTCTGATGCTTTCCAGAAGATCGTAGTTGTTAATGTACCCATCAAATGGTAGGATATTTCAACAAAAACCACAAAACATTTTATACATAGCAGCAAAGGCGGTGGCAGACTCTGTGTTTCTTCTGTCGCTACTTGAACAAAAATAAACAAATTGGGTCACGGATTTGCATGATACATTATAAAAAGATACTGGTAACTACTGTGTACACATCATTTTAACATGGCAACCACTCTGTGTACAGCAGTTAACCAGATGTTAATTTTTAATTAGTTCTTGTACAATATTGTTGAGCCAGCATCCTGAGATATAACGTGTCGCACTGAGATTTGTAAAAGTACTACAAACTGTTACATGTAAAAGTTGTAATTTTACTGTACCAATCAATTATCTAAGTAAAATAAATCAAAAACATATCATGTTTGCTCTCAGTATAGCTTTATTGTCTTATAACTAAGTTTTATGTAATTCTAATTGCATGGTATTAGCCAAGAAAATAAACCAACCTACTTTTTGGTTAGGTTGGTTATAACAAATACTTTTAATTTGGGTTGTGTTAATATTGTGTTAGTCTCTGTTAATTCACATATTCAAATATATTATAATAATATTAATAATGAGGATACAACTTACCAGGTAAGGAAAAAAGTAAAGCATTTATTTATTTAAGTACTAAAAACATTTATAAAGTTACCTCTTCACTATTACTGTTATTACTATATGGCCACAAAGAGAGTTATTACATGGGAGAGGGTAAAGCTGATATGATATAAGCAAACTTCCTAACCTGCTGCAAACAGCAGTACGCCATACCATACCATACATAGTTCTGTACTATGAGGCTACACTATATTAAACATTTAAAATACATTTAAATACTCCAGGAATTGTCTATGTAGTGATGTGCAACTCTTTAATTTCTGTTTGTTAATATAACTACTAGTGGTTGTATCCATCCATAAGGGCTGCAGCCCTCCCTAAAATTGTAAAGAAAAACTAATTACCATATTTAAATAATTTTTATTTATGAAATTATATATTATTTAAAGATACACCTATATAAGAAATAAATTCTTATGTTTGCATTCAGCTACAGCTAAATGTTGCGTAGATGCATTTGTTGCTAGTCTGTAAGGGGTGGACTGTGCCCTACTTTAGACAGTACACATTGCACTCTACACTGTGGGTGAGGTTATGGTGTGGCTCGTAATAGTCTTCAAATTGATAGAAATTATTCCACTGTGCAAGCAGCTACTTGGATTTCTGTATACTGAACGACCAGGACTTTTTTTCATTACCTCATGTGGATATTTTATATAACCAGCTGCAGAAACATAATGCCAACTCCAATAGTATCTATAGTGCAGTAAATGCATTTCTTGAGGCAATCATGAAAGAAAGAAATAGACTTTCTTCTATTTCTGATCAACAAAAAGAAACTCCACTCATGAGAAAATGGAAAACAGATTCGCAATATCTTATCTCTGCAAATGAAGTATGCGATACTGAGTAAGTGTATTAAGTAAAAAGGTATACATCATACTAAAGAGGAAGAATGGAACTAAAAGACAGTATAAGATAAGTTGACAAAATAGAATTTGTTAAGTTGTAGTATAACAATGAAGTACGCAAAAAACACTGGGTCACTGTGGGTTAACACCCCTTACAGGCCCAGGTCTGTAAAATCATATTTAAAATAAATAACATCACAAACAGCAGCAGCAGTACCGAAAAGAATTTGACCAATGATTTGTTACAGCATCAGCTTTAATACAGGTAAAAGATGTAGTAATAACATAAATTTCAATAATATATGATAATGCTATATGTTGAAAATTCTAGTGCAGCCCCACCAAACTAAAATCTTGTGCTATTATAAATAAATACACAATTATAAAATAATATTTAATGTCTCACCTACCTGAATTGAGTCCAGGATTCTCACACGAACTGTGAATGCCAACGTGATTTTAAGGTTGCCTCAATAACGTACACTACTCTCATTTATATAATGGAACTCGTATTTTATTTCATTTTCATATTACTTTAAACTTCTTTGCTATTTACCATTTCTCCCAACACTAGTACATTACTATTTCCTTCAATTGTGAGTTAAAACATTTCTTACAAGCGTTTGTTAATACAGAAAAACATTATTACCACACTTTTATTCTACGTATTCTACTTGTTTTAATTACTAAATCTAAGTAAGGCGAACCCAGCTTGCCACACACTCTCTCATACCTTTTAATTCCCCATAATTTAATTTAGAGATCTCTGTTATTGAAAGGTTATTGAAATTATTAAAATATTGAAATTGTGTTGACTACTTATCCGTCTTTGTTTCTCATCACCACGTGAGACGCTGAATATATGTCCGACAGTTTTAATTTACCACATTTTAGATTTTGATTGATGCACTGCACTTACTTCATTCTGATATACCGTTTCACTGCTTTTGTCATTTTCTATTAACAATTAAAACATTTACTTGTGGTCCACGAGTCGTTGGTCTGCCCGGCCGGGCTGAAAATTGTTAGGTCACTGGGCAGAGCGTTAACAAAACGCCCCACTCAACTGTTGCTCAAGACGGAAACACACAGCCTGCTGGCTACAAATTGTTCGTCAACACTTATGCCGCGTGGATTTTTACGGTGCCACAGGTGTTAACGATATTCCATTGCCACGAGGCAGTAGACTCAGGTGGGCGGAGTCATCACGGACTTCCGTCATCATCCAAACACGTGGTGAAAGAAATTTTATAATTTAGACATCTTGTTGGCGTCCCTTCTGTGTGCGTGCTCATGTTGCGCGTATGAGTGCGTAACACAAAGCTTGATTTCCCAGAACCGTATTGCGTTGTTACTGCACCCGCTCACAAGTTATGTCACTGCGTTCATTGTTTGAATAAAACCGTTTTACATGGGACTTGCTGCATTGGTCACATACTCATTTAAATACATTTATTAAAAAAAAATAAAATCCTTTTCGCCCCATTACAATACCCCCCCAATGAGAGGTCTTCTGCCGCAACAGAAGAACTCTCATTGCTAACCCAAGAGGATCGGTGAGGATATAGTACCAACAACCCCCCGTTTACTTCTAAACACATCATGGGTAAACTACCCCCTGTAACAGTACATAAAGGCCCGTTATCTTAATTATGGGGTTTGAGGGTGTTTCATGATGTTTTATTGTATCACAGTTAAATAAAGTATGGTTAGGTCCATTTTCCCTGTGTGTGAACAAACAACGCATATTCAGTAAGAGGAGAATAATTCCAAGGTCACCGGTGGACGGGCGAAACCGAGCAGAGATGATGGCGGTGTATGTGAAGACGAACTCTAAATAACAAATTCTTATTGTGTAGCGGGTCAATTTTTGGGTGTTTTATTTTAACCGTTTGGGGCATTTATATATTTTTATTTATTTCGTTTTCGGGCGGGTTTGGATAAAATATTGTGAAACAACTGTATTATTGTGAAACGTATTTGTCCGTATAACAGACCAGTGTTGAGAGACAGAACAGTTGGAAACAAAGCAATAAGACGCAGGTTGTTGTTGAGTAATGCGGTGAAGAATTTACCACCCTAAAAATTCTCAGAAATCTGGACTTGTGTAAACAGCACACAGACGCAACTGTATCACCACAAATCTGAGTGACGCAGCCAGCCACAAAACCGGATGTCCTGGGACGAACAAAATCCAGAAATGTGCTTTTTGAGCGGCAGGAAGTCATGGCTAAATCCGGTTTTTCCAATGACATCAGCAGAGCCAAGCCCAATATTAAGCTTTGGTCACCCACATATATCAGCTCCATTCCATATATAAGATGGTTACACGACAGCATAGGAGCAATGAACGACGACGCAAAGCGGGTGGCAGTAAAGAACCAGCTTCCCTCCAAAGGAACAAGTACCTGTTACGTTCTCCGTGACAGTCGACTTCAAGCAGAGACGCCATACAGTCAACAGGACGCCAACACCGCTACAGACACTTACAGTTTCGTTTCGGGCCCGGTTGGTCGAGTTTTGTAAATGTAATTAGTTCAATAGGACCGACCGGGACCCCAGAAGGTAATAAACATATCGGAGTGAGTAATACGGACAGTGATGTGGAGAGATTAAAGTGGTAAAACAAATATTGAAGTTACGGGACCAACCGCGTGTTCGGCCGGCATCGTGTTCGTGGACGGGCGCCGCGGAGAACAGTCGGAATATTTAAAATTGAATAAATAAAGGGGAAGGTATAAAAAAGGTATGGAAGAGTGTGTGGGCAAAATGGGCTGCCTTAGTTGTAAGTATAGTTTAAGGTAATTAAAACTTGATTGTGTAGCATTCTCATTCTGGTAATTATAACAATTAATCATAACTAATTCTTTTGTACTCATAGCAGTGAAAATCGACTTAATTCAGTAAAGTGATTTAGTTTATTTGGAAAATGTGTTAGTCTAAGTTATTTCGTCATTGCCATTTCCTCATTTCTGTGTTAAAAATTCGTCTAACGAAATCGGGGGTTTTCTGAAATTTTATTACAGTCAGATCGCGGGATTTTTATAAGGGCAAGAGTATATAAGTTTTCGATATTTTACCTTCTAGAAAAAATATCGTGGCGACCTTGGGCAGTTTTCAAAAGATAAGTTTACGGGGAACATGACGGTAAGTGAAATTCTGGCAGCGGTAAGTATTATTTTATGAAGAGAGGGTAAAAAGTGAGTAACATCACAGCGACGACCCTGCCAGGATGTTCGTATATAAATTTTATAGGAACTAGACCTATTTTAATACACAGAAAATAGGATGTGGTAATGACGTATTTATGTAATATTATCGTATATAATTACGCTAAATAAGGTTATGTTTAGATAGAGCGAGCGGGTGTTTACTTTTACGTATTAATAACTGGTTTTTGTATGGGGTATTTTGATTTAAGGGGACGTTATATAAAGGGTATATAAATAAATTTTGAAAATGACCGATGTACAAGATAAGAATAGACCTAACGCTAGCGTAGGGGTGGAAGAAAAAAAGGTGTCGATGGACGATCTGTTTAGTCTAATGAAAACCATGTCTGAAAATATAAATAGCAATTATAAAGAGCAACAAATTGATTCCAATGTCAAGTTTCACGAGTTAAAAAATGAAATACAAGAAATGAATAAATGTATAGAAAGTACTAACGAAATAATAAGATCCAGTTTGAATAAATTAGAACAGAGTGTGGAGCGAATGGGAGTACATGTGATGAATGTAATACCAGACAAAGAGTTAACAAATAATAACAATGTTGAAAATAATGAATGTAATATTGAGAATAATAATGTGTTTGAGAAATTGGTATCAGAAAGTGATACGGAAAAAATAAATAATGAGAGTACTAATGAAAGTGTAGAATGCAGTGATTATGAGATGTTAATGTGTGTCAGAGAGTTGGAGAGAGAGAGAGGAGAAATAATGTTGTGGTAGAGTGGGGACAGAGGGCAAATTTTCCCTTTATTATTTATGATGATTTAATGTGGTCACAAGAGTTTTTGAAGGGCAAGAGTCCCGTACTAGTAGAAGATTGGAGTTGTTTATTTTATTTGTATGATATTATACCCTCTGTGTGGAATGATTTTATAAGTATGAGATGGTGTTATGATGAGAGAGAATTAGAAGTATATAATTTAAAGAGAGATTATGATGAGTTGAAAGAAATATTAGAAGTGTATTTAAACAAGAATGATCTAATGGATAATACAAAAGTAACTAACCCGATATTGGAAATATTTACTGACGGAGATTTAACAGAAATACTTAACTTAGACTTGATGAATGATTATTATGGTATAACGGATAAATTGAAATTGTTTGGTTATGACACACAAGAAAACAATATGTATGTCAATATAATTGAACAGTGCTATACAAAACCAAGATTAATCTTTAACGATGGAGGGTAGACAATAAAGCAATGAAAGACAATTAAACATTATGTTTTATGGTTTGTTGACATGGCAGAATGGGACAATGAAGTGCGGAAAAAATTGGACAATTAATAATGAAAGGATGTAAATACAAATGTAGTAAATTTATTTACTTGGAGTAGTGGTGTATGGTGTATATAGTTATGTATGTCAGTATATGAATTATGGATTGTAAGTATAAAATTTTTATGATACAAGTCAAATATAATAAAATGTACACAAATGTTTAACTTAATGGAACGAATTTTAACTTCAGTAATGAAAATAATTTGAGATAATGATTTAAAGGGTAATAATAACTGAGATATGATGAAAACTAAATATTAATAATGAATTTGAAAAATTTTAAGTAATCTAATTGTAGAAAGTTATGAAGGATGATTAATGATTGATGATAAATAAATATGTATATTTCATATAATTTATTCAATTGTGAGATGTATTTTCATTGTGTTAGTAGGATCAGCTGATCAACAATACCATGTCACTGGTATATTGGTTTGTAAATGTTACAAGTAATTAATGTTTAACGTATTACAGATATTTTGAAGTAAAGATAAAAGGAATATGAGAAATAAAATAACAATAATTTATGCAAATTAATAAAAGATAATTCATGGGTGATAAATATGTTGTGGGACACGTAGACCTGTCCAATTTGAATTAAAAGTTGAATGTGAAATGATAGAGATGAAAATGATGTAATGTTGTTTTTGAGTTGATGTGATGTAACAGAGTTGGTGAAGTATTAATGTTGACACAGTTGTAATGGAGACTTTATGTAGATTTTGAGTGACATGTTGTTGTTTTTATAGTTAATGAGGGTATTTTGTGTATTTGTAGTAATGTAAGGAGATTGAGAATTTTGGGGATGGCAATTTTGTATTAGGGGGTAGTGTATTTGGGGAGTCCGCAACAAGGGTTGGGACGGGATAGGAATAGATTTTAGTGGGGAAGGGGCCGCCTTAGGTAGAATCCGGGCCGCCAGATAAGGGAATTGAGTTTTTTGGGGGCGGGGAAACACGTATCCTATATACAAAGGGTGAGGGAGTATTTTATAATGGGAGAAGGCGGCGAATTGTGGTAAATGGTAAGTTGGGGTTTAGAGTGTCCTGATTAGTAGAGATTTTGGTAGAGATGGGTGTCATGGGAGTTGCAGTTGATTAATATTAGAGCCATAGGGAGAGGTAAAGTTCATATATGTATACAGATCTAATACAGTAAATGAGAATAAATGAGTTACAACACCCACAGTAATGTAGAATTAAACTGTTAACTAAAGAGAGTTATGATAAAGAATATAAACTTTTTATTTTAAACCAGTGACAGAATATTGATAAAATTTGAAAATGATGTAAAATCAAGAATTGTGTATTTTAAATAATTTAAATATCAAGTCAACTTGATTATTATATTAATATTTTGTTTATTTTAAATGTTGTATTTTATTATGTTTTGTATTTCAAGTTAGGATATTACAGATGTTCAGTGTATTTTCAGAACTTATATATAACATATGTAGGTCAAGGGTTTTGGACTTGACCTAGTTTCGATCAGCTGATGAGGTCATACACCTACTAAGCTTGTGTATAGTAGGAATCCAATTTTAATTTGTTTGTTTGATTAATTCAAACCAATATTTGAATAACTTTAATAAATATGTTATTTAATAAATAAATTTAATAAAATTTTTTAATAAAGAAATTTAAATTTTTTTGAATTTTAAAATTTTGAGAAATTTTAATTTTTTTTTTGGGAAAAAAAAAGAAAACTTGATTTTTCGCCTGCCAGCGAATGACTATTTTAGATGATGATTTTTTTTTATGTGTGCATTAACCATGTTTCTTTTATTGTATTGCATTATATTGGTAGACTATAAGTGATTCTCCTGTTAGAATAAGGATGTGTTTATATTAGTAGAAATGTCTAGGTTAAGTCATGTTAAAGAAAGAAAAAAAAAGAAAAAAGGAGGAAGAGAATTTTTTGATAAAAGATTATTTTTTTTGAATTTTGAATTTTTGATAAATTTTAAAGGCAATTTTTATTTTTAAGGTGTTATGATAACCTGTAACGTGAGTGTGTGTGGGCCCAGTATTTGCTAAAGGCAGCCCAGCTTGCAAAAAGGGGAACCATATCGGCGGAGGAGCTGGAATAATTTTAGCCAGGGATTGAGGATTTTTGGGGGTAGCATGTTAGAAGGCGAGGTGCGCCGTGGTGCGAGTCTGTTCGATTTCTCGGTGTTGGGATCTCTTACGGAGAAGTCCAGTGATCTCGTTCAGATGAGTCCAGGGTCGCTGAGCCAGGGGGGTCGTGTACCCATGCCGATTAAGAACCAGGGGGTTGTTGGCACCAGTTTCTCACCGATCCTCTTCGGGGTTATCGATGAGATTTCTTCTGTCGTGAACAGCAGAATTCTCATCGAGGGGTATTGTAGCGGGTCAATTTTTGGGTGTTTTATTTTAATCGTTTGGGGCAATTATATAATTTTATTTATTTCGTTTTCGGGCGGGTTTGGATAAAATATTGTGAAACAACTGTATTATTGTGAAACGTATTTGTCCGTATAACAGACCAGTGTTGAGAGACAGAACAGTTGGAAACAAAGCAATAAGACGCAGGTTGTTGTTGAGTAATGCGGTGAAGAATTTACCACCCTAAAAATTCTCAGAAATCTGGACTTGTGTAAACAGCACACAGACGCAACTGTATCACCACAAATCTGAGTGACGCAGCCAGCCACAAAACCGGATGTCCTGGGACGAACAAAATCCAGAAATGTGCTTTTTGAGCGGCAGGAAGTCATGGCTAAATCCGGCTTTTCCAATGACATCAGCAGAGCCAAGCCCAATATTAAGCTTTGGTCACCCACATATATCAGCTCCATTCCATATATAAGATGGTTACACGACAGCATAGGAGCAATGAACGACGACGCAAAGCGGGTGGCAGTAAAGAACCAGCTTCCCTCCAAAGGAACAAGTACCTGTTACGTTCTCCGTGACAGTCGACTTCAAGCAGAGACGCCATACAGTCAACAGGACGCCAACACCGCTACAGACACTTACAGTTTCGTTTCGGGCCCGGTTGGTCGAGTTTTGTAAATGTAATTAGTTCAATAGGACCGACCGGGACCCCAGAAGGTAATAAACATATCGGAGTGAGTAATACGGACAGTGATGTGGAGAGATTAAAGTGGTAAAACAAATATTGAAGTTACGGGACCAACCGCGTGTTCGGCCGGCATCGTGTTCGTGGACGGGCGCCGCGGAGAACAGTCGGAATATTTAAAATTGAATAAATAAAGGGGAAGGTATAAAAAAGGTATGGAAGAGTGTGTGGGCAAAATGGGCTGCCTTAGTTGTAAGTATAGTTTAAGGTAATTAAAACTTGATTGTGTAGCATTCTCATTCTGGTAATTATAACAATTAATCATAACTAATTCTTTTGTACTCATAGCAGTGAAAATCGACTTAATTCAGTAAAGTGATTTAGTTTATTTGGAAAATGTGTTAGTCTAAGTTATTTCGTCATTGCCATTTCCTCATTTCTGTGTTAAAAATTCGTCTAACGAAATCGGGGGTTTTCTGAAATTTTATTACAGTCAGATCGCGGGATTTTTATAAGGGCAAGAGTATATAAGTTTTCGATATTTTACCTTCTAGAAAAAATATCGTGGCGACCTTGGGCAGTTTTCAAAAGATAAGTTTACGGGGAACATGACGGTAAGTGAAATTCTGGCAGCGGTAAGTATTATTTTATGAAGAGAGGGTAAAAAGTGAGTAACATCACAATTGGTTCACAAGGCTGTGGCGTCATTAATAAACGACAATGACGCATAAACAATAGCATTTGAAACAAAGCGTTGGCCAAGAGAACAAAAGACGGTGACGTCAGCTGTACTAATACGTACGCAAATTTTGCATATTACCAGTTCTCAGTTCCACACAGCACACCAAAGGGTCAACAGCTCACATCGCTGTTGACTTAGTTTTAATCAGAAGTGTTTTAGACAAATTACTATTCATCATCAAAATGTAACAGTAGAGCTTCAAAGACTCGAAACAACAAGTCATTATTTAAATATCAAATGTAAACTCAGTGCTAGCAAAACAAATAGACGAGGGACATGCGGCGACCACCTGCCATTCCAATACGTAGGATCTAACACCAACGGCGGAGCTACCAGCGTCCACATACAGAGAAGTCAAAAGAATTACCATACTTTTATACTAAAATGAGCTCAATAAGAAATAAATCTAATAAAATGTATCTGTGATAGTGTGTGTGTGCGTGTGTGAGTGAGAGCATGAGGGAGTGAACGAATGGCCATGACAATAGGATATCAGGGCATTGGTTTGTGGAATATACAAACATTAAATTAATCACATGTTATTAAAGCTGCAGCTAGAATCAAATTTAAAATAGGATTAAACTCCACCGTAGTGGAAAGTAATGATTAATAAATAGGGCGTAAGAAAATGTAGACGCCATTTTGTTTTGTATTTGTATGTGACGCCATCTTTGGGTTATGATTCAGTATATAAATCTAATTCAGAAAATTAAAAGCAAGTTGATTATATTCAAATGGTAGCCAGAGTTATTATTTCGATTACCTCTATGTGTCTGAATCTTGCTGAGTGTGAATCCTGGCCCTTAAAGAGGAAATTCATGTTGGGTATGAACCACGTGCTCATACCGAAAGTGTTATGGTAAGTACATGTGTTTTACTATATATCAGTAAATATATAAAATTAAATGTTAGTAGGAGAGTAAGTCGACAATTGGCCCCCGAACATTGGACTTTATATAAAATTATTTTATATAAAATAAGCCAGATTCAGAGACAAGGAGAGTAGCGAAATAGTTCATAACCTAATACATGAGAGGTTATGTGGGTTATATTGACAAAAGCATATCAAAGACAAGTGTAATCACATAGTTATTTAAAAAAAAAAAAAAAAAAAAAAAAAAAAAAAAAAAAAAAAAAAAAAAAAAAACTTATCAAAATGGCAGAAAATAACGAAAGCGTAGAGATGAACAACACAGATACAGAATCAATTATATTAAACGAAATAAATGCCAATTCAACACCTAGAGCAATCGATAATAAGGTGTCATTAGAAGATTTATTTATATTAATTAAAACACAAAATAACCAATTTCAATTATTAAGAGAACAGATTGATGAAAAATTTGACGAAAAGTTTAACCAGCAGAATAGTAAATTCGATGACAAATTTAACCAGCAGAATATTAGATTTAATGTAAAGTTTGACAGTTTTGATACCAAATTAAACGAACTAAAGAAACACAGTAATTTGCAGAATGTAAAATTAAACCAATTAGATGAGAAATTTGAAGAATTAAAGAATGAAATGCACAAACGAAATTTTGATGTTGACAAGAGAATTAATGAGATAGAGTTAGAAAATAAGAGGGGAGTATACAAGTTAGAGATAAACAAAGACAAGGTAAGTAGGGGAGAGAATTGTAACAAAATAAATAAAAGTATGATATTAGAAAATGATTATGTAAACAGGGGTAGTGATAATGAAATTTTATGGAGAATAGAATATGATAATAATGGAATGATGGTGTGTGTTGAAGGGTTAAAGAGAGTGTGTAAAGAGAGTATAATTGTAAAAGAGTTGCAGGGGTTAGATTTTTCCCTTAATGATGAAGTTGGGGGTGATGTACATGTGTTTAGGAAGGACGAGAGTGCCTTCAATGTATATTTGGGAGACATATGGTCTACAAATAAAGTTGTCCTTGGTTTTTTTGTGATGGTGTGTGTTGAAGGGTTAAAGAGAGTGTGTAAAGAGAGTATAACTGTAAAAGAGTTGCAGGGGTTAGATTTTTCCCTTAATGATGAAGTTGGGGGTGATGTACATGTGTTTAGAGGGGAGTATACAAGTTAGAGATAAACAAAGACAAGGTAAGTAGGGGAGAGAATTGTAACAAAATAAATAAAAGTATGATATTAGAAAATGATTATGTAAACAGGGGTAGTGATAATGAAATTTTATGGAGAATAGAATATGATAATAATGGAATGATGGTGTGTGTTGAAGGGTTAAAGAGAGTGTGTAAAGAGAGTATAATTGTAAAAGTGTTGCAGGGGTTAGATTTTTCCCTTAATGATGAAGTTGGGGGTGATGTACATGCGTTTAGGAAGGACGAGAGTGCCTTCGATGTATATTTGGGAGACATATGGTCTACAAATAAAGTTGTCCTTGGTTTTTTTAGTGCACTTCACAGGCGGTGC
Organism: Magicicada septendecula; assembly: GCA_034769895.1. Taxonomy (NCBI): domain Eukaryota; kingdom Metazoa; phylum Arthropoda; class Insecta; order Hemiptera; family Cicadidae; genus Magicicada; species Magicicada septendecula. The sequence continues at coordinate 195,518,966 of CM068370.1, read as the reverse complement.
AATAGTTGTGAATTAGTGTCCCCTGCAAACATAGAAAGAGAGAATGTAGCTTGGTGTGGTAGAGAGAGATATATTAAAAGAGAGAGATGTTTTAAAAGTGAGAGGTATTGGGAGAGAAAAAGAGAAATAGAAATTTTTAAGATAAGTAGAGATTATGAAGAATTTATGGAAAGGTTAGGAGTAGAGATGATATATAATGAATGTAGTAAGTAACTGAAAACCTTGTAATAAAACTGAAGTAGTAGGAGATAAGGGAAATAATGACTTTGCAAATTACCTAATTGTGACTAATTATACTGAAGGTGACAGGACCATACCGAACGTTGACAAGTTTTATGATATAGTAATGTGGAGTAATCCTGCAGAGTATTACTATGGTATAATGGACAAAATAAATTTAAATAGTTATTATATTACAAAAGATGATATAATGTACTTAATTAAAAATGAGTTATGTATACGTAAGATAAGATTATTATTTGACGATGGAGGTTAATTATTTTATTGCGTTTATGAACATTTAATTATATGGACAGTGTTTTGAAATGGACTGTTTATGACTGATTTATGGTAAATGATAATATGATAATGTGGATTGTATATTTTTGTGTATATTAATGTCAATGTATTTATGTATTTTTGCTGTTGTGTATTTTGTGTATTTTTTATGTAAACTGTGCTGTAGAATTTTAAATATTCAAGAATAATTAATTATGATGATGATTTTGAATAATTATGGAATTCAGAGTCTAATGGTTAGTAAATGATTACGCATATGATATATTTGGATATTGAGAGGTATTGTTATTAGTAAGGTAAGTGATGAATTTTCTAGTGGTATATTAAAGTGAAATGTTGTAAAGAGGTTTGGGGATAGTAATAAAATAGAGGCATGGGAGGTAGTTAAATAGAGTTAATGGGAGTTAGTGAAAATAAGAATGTTGAGATGCTGACAATATATAAAGAGGTGTTAGATATTGTAGGGACACAGTAGTTAGCGATTATATATAGAGAGGTGAGTAATGTGAATGGTAATTATATTATGTTGATGGTGATATTTTGTAGTAAGGGTAGTGGTGTAGGGAGTCCGCAACGAAAGGTGTTGGGACAGGAAGGGACCGTTTAGCGCCGGAAAGGGTTACCTGAAAGGGTCAGGAACTGATAAGGGAATGAGTTGGTTAGAGTTCGGGTACACACATCCTAGTACAAAAAACAAGCGGTGCCAGAGGATTTAAATGGGATTAGTGAAGGGGGTTATTATAGAGATATTGGTGTCATAATATGTTAATGGTTAGAAGCGGTTAGTAGAAAAAAAAGGGGTAGTAAGGTTAGATTGACAAATGCCAAAATAAGATATAGAGAAAAATGAATAATAGAGAGTCACCCAAACTAGACAAGGATTGAGGAAGGGTTAAAAAAAGAAAATTCATGGTAGGAAGGTAACGTAACTGGAAGGGTAATGATAAAATTTAAAAATTTTTTTGTATAGAATCTAAGGATATAAATGAATGTTAAATGATTAAAAGTTAATAGAGAATTGTTGATAGTAATGATGTGATAAAGTTTGATACAAGTTGTGTAAATATAAATTGTTTAATGTAAATGTAACAATGTTAATGTGTAATGTTCAATGTTCTATGATGTTTTTATTATGTTGATGGTCATAGAGTGTGTGGTTAGGAGGTCGCTACAGGGGTAACGACGTTAGCAAATGTTAAAAAGATAGTAGATCTTGAATGTTAAAAAGATAAAGTTAGAAATGGTGTTGAACAAAATATAGTATGATGTCATTGCAAAAAATATAAAATGATGATAAAGTTGAGTAATAAAATTTGAATAATGAACTTGTCTGCCATAGTAGTTGTAGGTTGAATTTTATAGAAATAAATAGGTGATGGTATTTTGGGAATTTTAAAGGAATTGTTTACGTGTTATGTTGTTTATAGGAATATGTATTTTTCTCTTATAAGGAAGAGATTGAATTTAGTGATGATTAAAAAATCAGTCAATTTTGAATTCTTGTTGTTGTTTTGGAGAATTCAATGAACAAACCAATGCCCCAGACACAAACCAATGCATCTAAAAGGAAACATATCAGTTGTAGATTTGGAAGTATATTAGACCACTATTTTAAAATTTTGTATTCGATGTTTCAGAGTTTGGTGGTGTTGTGACCGCGGTCCTGAGCTGGCCGGTGCGTCAGAACAGGAACGTTAAGTGCCTCATGGCCTTATGGTGTTGGGATCTCGCCTGAGAAGTCCAGTAAGGTCAGACAGGTACGATCAGCATCATTGGACCAAGGGTAAGTGATTATAATTTTTTTTTATATTAACATTACAGGGGGTTGTGGCGACATCTGGGCTGATCCTTTTAGAAACGTATGAATGAGTCAATGAAAGTTTTTATGTCTCGACACAAAACCTTTCATTGAGGGGGTTTGTAACAGTACATAAAGGCCCGTTATCTTAATTATGGGGTTTGAGGGTGTTTCATGATGTTTTATTGTATCACAGTTAAATAAAGTATGGTTAGGTCCATTTTCCCTGTGTGTGAACAAACAACGCATATTCAGTAAGAGGAGAAAAATTCCAAGGTCACCGGTGGACGGGCGAAACCGAGCAGAGATGATGGCGGTGTATGTGAAGACGAACTCTAAATAACAAATTCTTATTGGTTTACAAGGCTGTGGCATCATTAATAAACGACAATGACGCATAAACAATAGCTATTCATCATCAAAATGTAACAGTAGAGCTTCAAAGACTCGAAACAACAAGTTATTATTTAAATATCAAATGTAAACTCAGTGCTAGCAAAACAAATAGATGAGGGACATGCGGCGACCACCTGCCATTCCAATACGTAGGATCTAACACCAACAGCGGAGCTACCAGCGTCCACATACAGAGAAGTCAAAAGAATTACCATACTTTTATACTAAAATGAGCTCAATAAGAAATAAATCTAATAAAATGTATCTGTGATAGTGTGTGTGTGAGTGAGAGCATGAGGGAGTGAACGAATGGCCATGACAATAGAATATCAGGGCATTGGTTTGTGGAATATACAAACATTAAATTAATCACATGTTATTAAAGCTGCAGCTAGAATCAAATTTAAAATAGGATTAAACTCCACCGTAGTGGAAAGTAATGATTAATAAATAGGGCGTAAGAAAATGTAGACGCCATTTTGTTTTGTATTTGTATGTGACGCCATCTTTGGGTTATGATTCAGTATATAAATCTAATTCAGAAAATTAAAAGCAAGTTGATTATATTCAAATGGTAGCCAGAGTTATTATTTCGATTACCTCTATGTGTCTGAATCTCGCTGAGTGTGAATCCTGGCCCTTAAAGAGGAAATTCATGTTGGGTATGAACCACGTGCTCATACCGAAAGTGTTATGATAAGTACATGTGTTTTACTCTATATCAGTAAATATATAAAATTAAATGTTAGTAGGAGAGAAAGGCGACACCCCCGAGCTTGGCGACCATGGCTGCACCTGAACGAGATTACTGGACTTCTCTGTTCGAGATCCCAACACCATAAAATCGGACAGATACTCACCATAGTACACCTAACCTTCTAACATTCCGCCCAAAAATCAAAACATTGGCCTTATACCATACCAGATCCTCAACCGATATGTTCCCCCTTACATGCATACTGGGTTGCCTTTAGCAAGTACTGGGTGCGTACACATACTCATTATTATTGATCATAATATTTCTACACTACTGTGTTGCTTTAAAATTTATAAAATATGTCCTACTTGAACTTTCATTACTTCTCTTAATATTTCATCGTTTAGACGTTACAGTTTCGACTAAAAATAAATTAAACAAATCCACTTAAATCATTTAAATTCTGTCAACTCAAAAAATTTGATTTAAGTCCAATATCAAAATGTTATATTGCCATTAAATTCATCAAAACCCCAAAATTTTTTACATGAACCTACAATTCTTCTTCACTATTTACTAATAATCATAAGAACACATAGACGGAACATCTTATTAAATCATAAATTCACTTATCCTAACATTTGTTTATAACACATAATAAACAATATAATTCAATAAACACACTAGTAATACATATAAACAACAATATACTCGGAACCTCAAAACATCATCTATACGGCAGGCATAAAAAAAATAAAAATTTTTTTTCTCAAAAAATTTTAATTCCCCAAAATATTTCTTTTATCAGTATCAAAAAAAATAAAATTTAATTTAATTAAGTAACAAAATTTTATGAATCAATTACTAGAAACCTGTCCTGTCTCTAACATCAGCCATCAGCTGATCTCTCTGGGTCAGGTGAATGACCCTGCTCTAGATATAGCTCAAAATTTATACAAGGTAAAAAACATCACATGTTTATAATTTTTTACATTCACACATAGTACAACATAATAAAATATAGAATACTTATAATTAACCTTGTTGTTATTACTTTACAATAAACAATTCACATTTAATTTTGATCAAAATTTACACCCCTTACAGCTTTATTTTATTTTCAAATTCTATTAAATTTTACTTACTTACTTCTTCCTACAGGCGTCCAGCTTCAACTGTAGCCGATAGCCCGATGTCCATGGTAGATTATAGAAGCGATAGCCCAGTACTTCTTATTGCTCATAATTTCTTGCCACCCGACACTTGCATCCTTAAGATATCCCTTGCGGCAATCGGGTAATGACATTTTATAAGTATATGCTCAAGGTTCTCCTCTCCGTCTTCACACAATAAGCATTGTGGCGTATCCGTGAGATTGAATCTAAAGAGATACTCTTGGGTAACGATATGGCCGGTACGTGCCCTCGCAGCAAAAGCAGCTATCGGACGTGCTACTCCCTTGTAGATGTCTTCCTTGGCCGGCACAGGTTGTATTTGGTATAAGTTGCGACCTGTGGTTGCTGATTTCCAGCTGTCCTCCCAAGAGCTCCTGAAGTGTCGGTCACCTGAGCTTCTGCATTGCAGCAGGGAGAACTTCTTTAGGTTAGTTGGATACATTGTGCACGCTTCCCTTGCGATCCCATCTGGTATTTCATTTCTGGGGACTCCACAGTGGGATGGAACCCATTGAAGGGTGGTCATTTTTCCTTCGTTGTGTAGCTGGAGGAATAGTTTCCTTATTTCATTAATACGAAAGAAGTACGCACTCGTGCCAGATTTTGATAGCGCTTCTAATGATGATTTGGAGTCAGTCAAGATACAGATGAGCTTTTGCTCAATGGAAAGACAGCAGGTTAATGCCGCGTTTATAGCCAATAATTCAGCGTCCATACTGGACTGTGCATTAGCCGGAATATAGTACCGTTCGCCATTACTCTGGTTGAAATACCCTGCACCTGACTTCCCGCTTTCGATGTCCACTGATCCATCCTTGAAGATCTTCGTATGATTTTTATACTGCTCGTCAATCATCTCCAGTGTTTCTGCTCTAAGTATATCTGGATGACTCATTTTGCCGAATTTGTGTGGAAGATCCACGATCGCTTTTATTCCCGGCCAGCTACGTGGCGGTTCATCGTACACAGGTGGAATTTGCTCCGGCACATTATACAATAACGTTGTCGACAGTATGTTCGTTTGATAGTTGAACAAATTTTTAATGCTTATCTGATTGGCACATAAGTTGTATAATGGGTGAGTTATTGGTAATGTATTGACTTTCAAAAGTTTTGTCCACATTTGTCTTCTAATGTACATTTCGATCGTTTAACACCTAAGTCAACTTGCATAGCAGCTATCGCGGTGGTTTTTGTACAACCCAGGCAAAGACGTAGTGCCGCTGATAGGATCGCCTGAATTTTGTTTATGTGGGTTTTTGCAGCTGAACCCCAAACTTCACAGCAGTAAACAGCCTTCGACCTCACGAATACAAGATAAAACATTTTCAGCGTTGAAGTGTCAGCGCCCCAGTTGCGACTGGCTACCGCTTTCAATGCGTTCAATCTTGGGGTACATGCCTTTATTACATATTCCACGTGTGCTGACCACCGAAGTTTTGGATCAAGAACCAACCCCAACAGTTTTGGATTTCTGTTATGCTGAAGTATTTCGTCTTGAAGGGTAAGGAGAAGCACATAGTTTGCGAGCTTATTACGTCTGGTGAAAAATGCGCATTCAGTTTTCTGGGTTGAAATCTTTAAAGACCATTTTTGACACCACCTGCTTATAACATTGAGGGCTAGCTGAATGGATTCCGTTGCTTTCTTGTGGTTGGTATCCGTCGCCCAAATGGTTTTATCATCCGCAAAAGTAACACTGTGTACATCAGGTGGAAGTTCATTCGAGATATCCTGTAAGGCAATGTTGAAAAGCGACGGACAGATTATTCCGCCCTGTGGTATTCCATTCTCTATTCTGTGACTCGAAGAGTTTGTGTCATTTACTACAGTTTCTATTTGGCGGTTTTCAAGAAATTTTACTATGAACTGCAATAATCTTCCCCTAATCCCAATTTTCATACACTGTAGGATGACTGTGGCATGTGGTATTTTGTCGAACGCGGCTTCACAGTCAATCATGACCGCAACCGTGGACTTCTTGCATTCAAAGCCTTCGTAAACTTTATTTGTGAAGTATAGCAGGGCGTCCGTGGTACTTCGTTGAGGCTGAAATCCAAACTGATATTTGTCCAACAGGTTTTGAGACTCCAACCTCCAAGTCAACCTTTTGTTGACTAGGCACTCCATTAATTTCCCAAAACAAGAAGTTAATGAGATGGGTCTGTAGGAGGCCAATTTCGATTCGTCCTTTCCAGGTTTTAATAAGGGAATAACTCTGGCCGTTTTCCATTTTTGAGGGATTTCGCCTGTCTTCCAGATATCGTTAAATAGGTCCAAGATCTTCGTCAACATTTTGGGGGAACAGTTACTCAACATTTCGTTGTGGATGTTGTCCGAACCTGGAGCTGAGCGTTTAAGCTTTCCCGCACTATCTGTTAGCTCTGCCAGTGTGAAAGGGACGTCATCGGGGTCCGCGCACCTATAGAGATTTTCCATTCGGAAGACAGGAATTGCTCATCCCGGCTTAACTGTTTTGGCCATGAAATCCTGCGACCCGACCTATCCGAGAGGAATTTGCTGAAGGCTTCCGCTTTTAAATCATCGTCCAGGAGGAGATTCCCGTTTGGTTGACGAATTGCATTTATCCTTTTTGAGGATTCTCCATTTGTTGCTCTGAACTTTTTCCATACTGTACTTGAAGGGGTGTTTGTGTTCATGGAGCTGACGAACTCCCTCTATGACCCTCGCTTAGCCTCAAGAATAGCTTTGTGGAGCATGGCATTGCATTTGTTGAACTGACTTCGGTTTACAGCTATTCTTGTTTTCTTCCATTTTTTCCGAGCATTATTATGCGCTCTTCTTAGCTCCTGAAGCTCGCTGTTCCACCAGCTATTCATGTACTTGTGCTTGGCTTTTCCTGACTGTTTTGGGATACTTTTGTCGGCTGCATTAATGATAATTGTTTCTATTTTCTTCAACGTAGCTATGTCTTGAGTTGGAATTTTTGTTGTTTCATCTTTGAAGGAATCCCAGTCCGCTTTCTTCATTTTATACCTGCTGTGTACTGTGGTGTTATTCCTTATCTGAGTGTTTCCCGCGTCGAGTTCCAGGAAGACCAGTAAGTGGTCGCTACCAAGATCTTGTCCCACATGCCAGCCTACAACCTTCCTCCACATACCTGGAGTGACTATCGATAAATCCAGGGTACTGAGTGTACCTGTTGAGGCGGATTGGAACGTGGCTGTGTGATTTTTATTCAATAGAATTTGGTTGCTTCCTAACAGCCATTCATAGAGGATCTTTCCATTTCGATTTGATGAGCCACTGTTCCAAGTGTGATGTTTGCTGTTGAAGTCACCGACAATTACTGTTTTCTCTTCCGTCGGCAGCAACATCAGTAGGTCTTCTTTCCGTAGTCCTTGCCCAGGTACATACACATTGTAGAGTGTGAAAGCCTCATTATTGCTAATTCTAATCCTCAGTTTTGCAACTTCCATTTCGGGGGTTATATCACCCTCAATACGCTCTACAGTCAGTGATTCATGGATTAGCGTCACTAAGCCTCCACCACTACGGTTTTCTCTCAGGGCGTGGTACATTTTGAAGCCACTAAATTTTGGGTGATAAGTTTCGATTTGTGGTAATGAAGCTTCTTTGTATACACGCAATTTTCACTCTTTTCTCTTCCAAGATTTTTCTCAGCTCATCAGATTTATTTCGGAGCGACCTTGCATTCCAGTGCATGATAATAATACCATTCACTGTTTGTGATGTCATGTTGTTATTGTAATATAACACTCTTACCTACTCTTTAATAATATTATTACATATATCTAACAAGATATGTATGACAAATACCATAATTTGGTATTTCTGGGTACTTACCAAATTCATTATTCGCCGGGCTTATTTTCTTCTTTTATAAACTGTTTTATACCTAAGGGGTTCCAAGGTTCGGGTACAGGAAGATTTCGAAACACAGTTGACGACACAATTGATAACAAAATATTCTGGAGGTTAACCATCAATTTTAATTCACTCTAAGTAAATACATACATAACCATGTGTTCACAATAATGACGTCATGTGATCTGACCCAACACAAAATGGCGGTTACTTTCTATATCTCTTGGTATTCTTTTGATTTCTTTATTTACTGGATTGATATCAATTTAACGTTACTGCTGCAGCTTCAACATTATTAATTAATAGCTAATGATTTCTTACACAAACCAATGCCCTCGGCATATGTGTTTATGGCCATACATTCACTCTCTCATTCGCACATTCAATTTTAGACCCGTACATTCTTTTGATTAACAATTTGATATTAATGAGCTCATGAGATATAAAATAATAAAAGGAACTTCTCTGATTAGTCGGTGTTGATGTCCATCCGTTGGTTGTGGGTGCTGCCCATGGTGATGGCCGGTGTTCGCCTTTTAGTCTGCCGTTCAATTAGATTGATGTTTACACTGAATTTACATATTTTGTATCTTTATATTATCAAGTTATATGAGCCTTTCTTGCTCCACTACTGTGGCTAACATTTTGCCAATTATATTTAAACTATTGTGAAATTTTATGCACACAACGATACATCGCTGTGGCTGCTATGAAGAATGGCGTTGAAATGAGATCGAGGCAAATGTAAAATTGCGCTTGTGTGTGTAGTTCTTACGTCATCCAGCTTTGTCTTGCTGTACAACACCTCGTTGCATACATTGTACTCAGTGCGTCATTGTTCTTAGCGATGACGGAGCTGTGCTATAGCCCAATCATAATTCATATTGTAGTACTTCGTCATAAACACCGCCATAGCCTTTGTTGAATTCAGCACGTTCATCGGCGACCTTGGTGTCTTCTGCTGGCTGAAATTGCGTTGTTCCTTTTTCCAGAGGGACAATGGACCTAACCATTCTGTATGTTTTAATAATTACATAATACAAAACATTGCAAATCACCCTTAATTCCCATAATTCTGGTACTGGGTCATTATGTACTGTTACAAACCCCCTCAAGGAAAATTTTTGTGTCGGAACACAAAAATTTCCTTGACTCATTCACACTTTCCTAAAAGTATCAGTCTAGATACGTCACCACAACCCCCTGTAACGTTACAAAAAAATTTTTATCATTACTTACCCTTGGTCCCATGATGTTGGTCGCACCCTCTGACCTTACTGGACTTCTCCTGAGAGATCCCTACACCATAAGGCCATGAGGCACTCTACACTCCTGTTCTGACGCTCCAGCCAGCCCAGGACTGCGGTCACAACACCACAAAACTCTGAAACATCCAATACAAAATTCAAAATAGTGGTCTAATACACTTACATATCTACAACTGATATGTTCCCTTTTAGACGCATTGGTTTGTGTTTGGGGCATTGGTTTGTTGTTAATTCAAAAGTTTCAACCTCACAACTACAAGACTTAAACTACATTGATTTTTTACCACCACCAAACTCAATTTCTTACTTGTAAGAAAATAACAACATATCTATAACTACACATATAACACAATATATCAACAATTCTTTAATATACCCCCAAAATACCTTCACCTAATTATTTCTACAAATTCAGCTTACAACTATCATGGCAGACACTTTTATTTAAATTTTGTTACTCAACTTAGACTCACTTCTTCTATTCTGTACATGGCAGCTTACTATAATATTTTTATCAACTTCATTTGTAACTTTAGATTTTCAACTTTAAAATATACTATCTCTTAACACTTGTTATCGTCATTACCCCTGTAACGACCTCCTAACCACACACTCTATTGCTATCAACATAATAAAACATCATAAAACATTGTACATTACATATTAACATTGTTACATTTACCTTACATTAAACAATTTAAATTTACATGATTTGTACCAAACTTTATCACATTACTACTTCAACAATTCTCTATTAACTTTTAATTATTTGACATTCATCATATTCTATGCAACAATTTCAAATTTATCCTTACCTTTCAGTTACAATTACCTTCCTACCATGAATTCTCCTTTTCTAACCCTTCTATCCTTACTCGTTTGGGTGACTCTCTATTATTCATTATTTTCTCTGTCTTGTTTTGGCATCTGTCAACCTAACCTTACTACCCCTTTTTTACACTAGCTGCTTCTAACCATTAATATATTTTGACACCAATATCTCTATAATAACCCCCTTCACATATCCCATTTAAAACCTCTGGCACCGCGCATTTTTTGTACTAGTATGTGTGTATTCCCTCTAACCAACTCATTCCCTTATCGGTTCCTGACCCTTTCAGGTAACCCTTTCCGGCACACAACGGTCCTTCCTGTCTCAACCTCTCTCGTTGGACTCCTACACCAATACCCTTATTACAAAATATCACCATCAACAACAAATATAATTACCACTTACATCACTTACCTCTATATATAATTACTAACCACTGTGTCCCTAAAATATCTAACACCTCTTTATACATTATCAGCATCTCAACACTTTATTTTCCTAACTCCCAATAACTCTATTTAACTAACTCCAATGCCCTGATTTATCCTCATTCCCAAACTCTTTACAACATTTCAACTTAATACACCATTACAAAATTCATCACTTACCAACTAACAACAATACCTCTCAATACCCAAATCTATTACCTGCTTAATCATTTACTAACCCTTTAGAATCTAAATCTCATAATATCATTTAAACTTTCTTCAGTTATTTAAAATCCTACAATACATGTTTACATAAAAATTACATAAAATACACAACAGCAAAAATACACAAATACATAGACATCAATACACAAAATATACAATTCACATAATCATGAAATCATTTACCATAATCAGTCCATTTTTAAAAACACTGTCCACACAATTAAATGTTCATAACACAATAAACAATAAACAATTACCCCATATCGTCGAACAATAGTCTAACATATTTGTAACATAGATCATTCTTATTTATATCAAATTTATTATTATTATTATAATAATCTCTTATTTCTATGTCATTCATTATCACTTCGGTTGGTTCATATACCTGTTCAATATTGGTCAATTTTGTCCAGTCTCCGTTGGTATTATCTGTTAACATTAGGTAAGTTATATCCTCATTGTTAACCTCATCTACTGCTATCTCAATGTCATTGTAAGGTAAGTACTCGTTATCATTATTATTTCTCTCTATGCCTAGTCTTTCTATGAATTCTTCATAATTTCTCTTTACTTTAAATACCTCTATTTCTCTCTTTCTCTCTCTCTCAAAACCTTTCTCACCATCATACCAAGCTACACACTCTCTCTCAAAATATGCAGGGGACATTAATTCATCATTATGGCACCACCTATGAAGTGCACAAAAAACCAAGGGAAATTTATCTGTAGACCTATCGTCTTTCACATACTCACGTGAAGCCATTTCTTCACCCCCGACTACAACATTACAGGAAAAATTTACCCCCTGCAACCCCTTTATCTGTAAATTCTCTCTATACTTTCTCTCTAATTCATCAACACTTTTTATCACTTCATTATCAAATTCTACTCCCAGTATACTTTTATCACCACTCTCAATACTCACACAATTATTTTCTAACACCATATTTGTAATTCTATTATCATAATTCTCATCACTACTTACCTTGTTTTTGTTTATATCTGATTTATCTACCTTGTCAATGTTACAATTTTGTCTCTGTATTTCCTTTTTAAAATTTTCTAATTTCTCTTCTACTTGATTTAATTTGACATTCTGTAAAGTATTCTGCTTTTTTAGCTCACTCTCAAAACTATCTAATTTTGCATTAAGTGTACCATTCATTTGATTGAATTTGTCACTGATTAACGTGAATAAATTTTCTAATGAGATTTTATTTTCAACTACTTTAGGTGTTGAGCTAACGTGTCTTTCCAATAAAATGGATTCTGTCTCTGTATTTTCCATTTCCATGCTATTATTATTTTCTGCCATTTTGTATTTTAATATTTTAAATGGTTATTTATCTTTATTTGTATTTGGCTACGCAATTTACTCAACTCGTACTTAACTATTCAACTTCAACAACATAACCTCTCATTCATTATATATCGTCTTCTGTGTTTCTCCATCTATCTGTTTTATATAAATTAATTTTATATAAAGTCCACTGTGAGGGTGGCAATTGTAATATAAACCTCTCCTCTTTACTCATTAATAATATTATTACATATATCTAACAAGATATGTATGACAAATACCATAATTTGGTATTTCTGGGTACTTACCAAATTCATTATTCGCCGGGCTTATTTTCTTCTTTTATAAACTGTTTTATACCTAAGGGTTTCCAAGGTTCGGGTACAGGAAGATTTCGAAACACAGTTGACGACACAATTGATAACAAAATATTCTGGAGGTTAACCATCAATTTTAATTCACTCTAAGTTAATACATACATAACCATGTGTTCACAATAATGACGTCATGTGATCTGACCCAACACAAAATGGCGGTTACTTTCTATATCTCTTGGTATTCTTTTGATTTCTTTATTTACTGGATTGATATCAATTTAACTTTACTGCTGCAGCTTCAACATTATTAATTAATAGTTAATGATTTCTTACACAAACCAATGCCCTCGGCATATGTGTTTATGGCCATACATTCACTCTCTCATTCGCACATTCAATTTTAGACCCGTACATTCTTTTGATTAACAATTTGATATTAATGAGCTCATGAGATATAAAATAATAAAAGGAACTTCTCTGATTAGTCGGTGTTGATGTCCATCCGTTGGTTGTGGGTGCTGCCCATGGTGATGGCCGGTGTTCGCCTTTTAGTCTGCCGTTCAATTAGATTGATGTTTACACTGAATTTACATATTTTGTATCTTTATATTATCAAGTTATATGAGCCTTTCTTGCTCCACTACTGTGGCTAACATTTTGCCAATTATATTTAAACTATTGTGAAATTTTATGCACACAACGATACATCGCTGTGGCTGCTATGAAGAATGGCGTTGAAATGAGATCGAGGCAAATGTAAAATTGCGCTTGTGTGTGTAGTTCTTACGTCATCCAGCTTTGTCTTGCTGGACAACACCTCGTTGCATACATTGTACTCAGTGCGTCATTGTTCTTAGCGATGACGGAGCTGTGCTATAGCCCAATCATAATTCATATTGTAGTACTTCGTCATAAACACCGCCATAGCCTTTGTTGAATTCAGCACGTTCATCGGCGACCTTGGTGTCTTCCGCTGGCTGAAATTGCGTTGTTCCTTTTTCCAGAGGGACAATGGACCTAACCATTCTGTATGTTTTAATAATTACATAATACAAAACATTGCAAATCACCCTTAATTCCCATAATTCTGGTACTGGGTCATTATGTACTGTTACATTATTTCTCTTTAATTTCAATTTCCTTTCTCTAAATGTTGTACCCAAAGATACATGCCCATTTTCATGTTTAGCTTTCATTTTAATTTCGCACATTAAAGTGTTTGCGAATGTTCTTGTCGGGCACCAAATTTCGTATCTTTTGAAAACCCCCACACCTCTCTCTCTCTCATTATGAGATCTTTGTCAATTCTGTATTTCAGCCGCATTGCTCTAATGCTCTGTCCTTTTAAATTCCATAATAAAACCTTAAGTCGGTCAGGATATTCTCGTCTCACCAATGGTGAGACACATCGAGAATCCTGAAAAGGACTGTTTGAGAGGCTCGTTTTGTTATTCGTTTCGTTCATGGGACTTTCACAAGGAAAGCTAATGCTGGTGTTCAGTTCACTGTAAACAGCTATCCAGGGGCAGGACGAGGACCAACCAGCTCACCCCCTCTATTAAATTTTCACTAGTTTCATTGATTATTACATTTTAACTCTGATTTCCTTCTTTAACGTTTTCATACTCAATTAGTTTGGGTGACTCTCAATTATTCATCATAATTCAATTTACATATGGGTGTTTAAATATAACCTTATCTCCCTTCTGACTCTAACACTCACTAACAGATTTATCCAGCATGACACCACTCTCTCAAAACATTCACCAATAATTCTCTAACTCCATTCACATCATTCTACCCTTATAACAAAATACTCTCTACCCTCTTTGTACTTAGGACGTATGTTCCCATCCCAATGCTCATTCCCTTATTGGTCCCTGGACTCTTCCTAGGTAACCCCACCAAACCCCATTTAAAACTATTCACCTCCCGCCACAACGCTTTTCGTTGAGGACTCCTTATCACACCACCCCCTTACAAAATTCCACCATCATCGAATTACTCTCCCATTACATCACTTTCATATTCTACATATACTCTCTATCGGTACTGTGTCACTATTAATACTCAGTTTTCTACATTACTTTTACTCCCAAGAATCTTATTCTGTTTAACACCCCTTTAACGTTAACTCTGATTAATTCAAATGCCTTATACAAATCTTTATCACCCAAACTCTAACTTTACAACATTTCACATCTATATGTTTATTGAAAAATCCCACTATAAAATTCATAACTACCTTCAGTTAATTTAATTATTTTAATTTAACCTTTGAACACATTTAAAATTTATTATTCATATATTTAATTATATTGACAAAATCTGCAAATCAATTATAAAGGACATACTACATATACAACCCCAACAGTCACACTGTCATGTGAATGACCTTTACCTCAACATTTCAAAATTATACAAAGTACACCTGTTTATAATCCTTATCCCTAACATACTGCATACAATTAACACAAATATACAAAATTATATAGTTATCATCATAAAATATTAGTGGATTTAAAATCCTTACCATTAAACCTAGTACTTAAAATCGTTTTGCTCTCATGCGTGAAATACATCACTAATCATCGAGTCATAGTTATAGCAACAGTTACTGAACAGCCCTCTGGGTTGTCAACCCCCAACTCTCTCTATAGAGCCGGTTAAATTGACCGCCCGCTGTTTACAGAGGTCGTCATCCTCTCACTGAATTTTCAGCTACCCTCCTACTACATCGTTTTCTTAAAATCTCCCGTTATACCCAGTTACAATTAGGTAACCACCTGCCGGATAAACCGGATCGAGCGTTTGCCTTATGCACAGATGCGTTATCTGTGCCCCTGGTTTGTAACGGCCAGCTCCTTTTCCACACACACTATTGTTTCCTGGTGTTGGACTGTGGCCCCCATTTGCATCCCCAAGAACTGAAGTTTACATATATATAGTATAGACGCTGCCTATACCGTTCTTGGTTCAACGTTATATAAAATTCGGCATTACTGATGTCCGAGGACACCAGTAATCCTACTAAATATGATTCACACACCCTTAAAACGGCACTATCACCCCCTTCGATGATAGCCGCTGTTCCATAGTTATGTAGTTTCCCCTGAGTTACCCCCTGTTAGTTTCAGTGCTCACCAATTTAGAATATACTTACATAAATCCACGGTCAGGGTTCGGTGAAGCCGTGACCGCCCAAAATGTGGGGAAACTACCAAAAGACATATAAGGCTCACACTGACACCGTTACTACAATTCACGGAGGGTAAATTCTTATATGTTGGATATATTATACTTAATTTTTTATATTTATTCAACATCTCTGAGATTCATATATACTTTACATTTAAACGTCCACCATTTTGCTTTATATAAATTGCATTATAAAATTCATACTTACATTACGTCACTCATATACTGACATAGACACAAAATATAAACACCAAATAATGTACATAACTCCATGTATCTTCTGAAACATTTTAACAACCATGTTATTCCTCAACTAAATACATTTTACATTTATTCATTTATTACTTATTATCAAGTACCAATCTCCTAAAATCATTTAAATTCATCATCAAGATCTCTTTATACAACATTTTAAATTAATCAATTAATACATCTCAAATTATTTTAATTCCATCAATTATTAAAAACACAAGTTATTTTAATAAACTTCTTCCAAAACAATTACAATTCATTTATTATCACCTTCATAATTATTCTCATTATTTATTTAGTCTGCCGAAATATTATTATTATTATCATCAAATTGATTTCTACTACATGCACACATTGTTTACATAAAATATATTTTACAACATAGACACCATTAATTTCACTAAAATTTATTTACAATTCTTCGTCATTATTTTTCTGTTTACCACACCTCATTTCATAATCTAGCCAGGTCATTACCATAAACTAAAATATTTAAAATGTCCACTTACTTATTTTTTATTTTAACCACCATCATCATATATTAGTCTTATATATTTATAACACAAGTCATTCTTGTCAACATACCTTACATTGTAATGATCATTATAATGACTATTTTCGTTAATTACATTAACACAATAATTAACTACATCTTTGTCTACCATTAATTCATAAAACCCGTCTACATTTGTAATTTTAGTCCAGTTTCCATCAGTATTTTTGGTTAACATAAGGTAAGTTATTTTATCATTATACTCCTCCACTATATCAATTACATCATCAGGTAAGTGTTTATCATTTACAACAGCATCCTCAAAATAATCATCAATCTTTATTTCACAAGGTAAGTATTTTATATCATCTATTTCCTTCAATTCTAACCTCTCTTTCAACTCATTATACCTACTTCTCAACGTAAATAACTCTATTATTCTCTCTCTCTCGCAATACTTCTCACAACCCCCCTGAACTCTCTCATTCCATGCAAAGGGCACCACAAAACACTTATTACCTCTCCTGGCTTTACCAGGTAAATCGCAAAAAACTAATGGACCATACGAAGACACCTCGTCTTCCACATAACTTTTGGAGGAAACTCTGTCCTCATAAAACACCTGCGAAACTCTGTTTCACCATAAACTAGGGGAATACTTGCCCTTTGCCCATCTAACCTTTCATCACACTCTCTCACAACCTCATCAACACTTTCTATGCTCACAATTTTACTTTCTAACACCACATTCTTAATTATATCATCGTAATTCTCACCCCTACTTACCTCACTATATGTCATCTGCCCGTCTTTACTTTCATTGAATTTATCAGACTTTTCACCAGTCTGTACCCCCCTTTTAATCTTGTAATTTTCGTCTACTTTATTCTTTGTAAAGTTATTAATTGTGTCACCTATTCTGTTTATTTGTTTATCAAACACATGACCTATTGAGACGTTAATTAATGATTTAAATCTATTTTAATATAATATAATATATTAACTCCCACCTACCTGGAAGGTTCGTTTTGTTTCAGGCCAGGATTCTTTCGTACGAACGCTAGATACAAACATGTGTTTCATGGGTTCTCGAAATAATTAACTCTACACCTCGTTAAGAAGAGAATTGATAATTTTAATTTTGTCAAATCATTTAAGAAAACGGTTTATAAACTTTACTTTTGAAATAAATTAGTTAGAAAATATATATATTGGTTATTACATGATCATCCTTAAACTAACTTACACTAAGCTTACCTTATTTTTTCAAACACACACGCTCACAAAACTGCCCAGCCTGCATATTTTGTATACCCCAAACACACACACAAAATTTATTTCTCCCTTAACACATTTTTTTTTTTTATAATAATTCCCCTACATCGACCACGCGGTCATCGCGCCCACACCAAGTTCTCGTTCACGTGTTCAAAAACAAACGAAACTGTTAGTTCATCTTCTTCATTTCGGTTTACTCACAACGGTTGCTATTTCACTCGTGTACTTTTGACTAATATTCCATATTTTAACGGTGAGGTCGGCCGACCTTGGAAAGAAAACTGTTAACAAAAATTTAGATGGACCGCATGCGGTCTGTTGGTAAGAGGCACTGGGCAGAAGTTTTTTCTCGGTTCCCTCTCCACAGTTTTCAATACGGGAACTCACTGCCTTGGGCGTCGTCGCCGTTCATGCTCATTTGCTGAGGCATATTCAGTTTATGCAGGGACTATAGCTGGTATATGGGTGGTACCAGAGGACAATATTGGCTTCTGCTCTGCTGATGTCATTAACAGTAGGCGGGGCTTTAGCAGTATTTCCGGAAGGTCTTTGAGAAGACGATGAATACTCTTACGCTTTGGCCATCTTGAGTTCTTACCAGCGCGTGGGTCGGCGCCCATGCTTGGTGAAACGCATAGGTGCGCACTGCCACACTCTCGCCTAGTTCTCAGAAAACTAGGGTGGTACATTCTTCGCTTGCCGCGTTACACAATTGAAATTGCGTATCGCCTTTGTTCCAAACGCTGTTTCTCAACACTGGTCTGTTACACGGAAAATAACGTTGTCGCATAATACAATTATTTCACAATATTTTATAAGGCTCCCGACCGAAAACGAAATAAATAAAATTTAATACCCCATACTGTAGAAAATAAAAACTCCCCAAAATTGACACGCTACAATACCCCCTCGATGAGAATTCTGCTGTTCACAACAGAAGAAATCTCATCGATAACCCCGAAGAGGACCGGTGAGGAACTGGTGCCAACAACCCCCTTGTTCTTAATCTACCTGGGTACACGACCCCCCTGGCTTGGTGACTGTGGACTCATCTGAACGAGATCACTGGACTTCTCCGTAAGAGATCCCAACACTGAAAAATCGAACAGACTCGTACCACAGCGCACCTCGCCTTTTAACATGCTACCCCCAAAATCCCCCATCCCTGGCTCAAAGTATGCCAGATCCTCAGCCGATATGGATCCCCTTTTTATGCAAGCTGGGCTGCCTTTAGCAGGTACTGGGCTCACACACACTCACATTACATGTCGCCATAACTCATTGAAAAATTAAAAAAAATTCTTTTAAAATTTATTAAAAATTTAAAAAAATTCAAAATTCAAAAAAAATACTTGACCAAAAAAAATTCTCTTCCTTGTTTTTTCTGTTTTTTATTTCAAATGACTTAACTTAGACATTCCTACTAATCCAAACATGTACTTAATCTAACATGTAATCACTTATAATCTAACAGTATAATGCAATACAATCAATCAATAAAAATAAACATGTTAGGTACACATATAAGAAAATAATCCTTACTCAAAATACTCATTCGCTGGCAGGCGAAAAATCAAGATTTTTTTTTTTTCAAAAAATTAAAATTTCAAAAATTTTAAAATTCAAAAAAAAATTTGAATTTATTTACATGTTTCCTTCATATGTAAAATTATTTAATTATTGGTTCGAATCAACTAGATAAACAAATTAAAATTGACTTCCTACTATACAAGCTTA
This sequence comes from Magicicada septendecula, assembly GCA_034769895.1. Lineage (NCBI taxonomy): Eukaryota > Metazoa > Arthropoda > Insecta > Hemiptera > Cicadidae > Magicicada > Magicicada septendecula. Next base: position 195,499,201 of record CM068370.1, on the reverse strand, counting down.
GTAGGTGTATGACCTCATCAGCTGATCGAAACTAGGTCAAGTCCAAAACCCTTGACCTACATATGTTATGTATAATTTCTGAAAATACATTCAATAATTTGAAACACAAAACAATACAATAAAATGTTTAAAATTAACAAAATATTACTATGATAATCAAATTGACATTTAAATTATTTAAAATAAACAATTCTTGACTTTGCATTATTTTCCAAATTCTGTCACTGGTTTCGAAAATAACATTTTTATATTCTTTATCATAAATCTCTCTTTTTATTTAACAATCTGATTCTGCATTACTGTGGGTGATGTAAATTATTTATTCTCATTTACTGTATTACTAGATCTGTATACATATATAATCTTTCTCCCCCTGACTCTAATATTCATCAACTTCAATTACCATGACACCCATCTCTACCAAAACATCTATCCCAAAACACTCTAACCCCAACTTACCTTTAAACGCAATTCGCCGCCTTCTACATATAAAAAATACTCTCTAACCCTTTGTACATAGGATATGTGTTTCCCTCCCCAAAGCTCATTCCCTTATGTTGGTTCCTGGACCCTCCCTAGGTAACCCTTTCTGGTGCCAATCGGTCCTAATCCCGTCCCAACCCTTGTTGCGGACTCCCCAAATACACTACCCCCTAATACAAAATTGCCATCCCCAAAAATCTCAATCTCATTACCTTACTACAAATACAACAAAATAACCTCATTAATTATAAACATAAATATATCCTTCCAAACTCCACATAAATTCTCCACAACTACTGTGTCAACATCAATATTTCACAAAATTCTGTTACATTACATTAACTCAAAAACAACATTACATCATATCCATCTCTACTATTTCAAATTCAACTTTGATTTTAACTTGGACAGATCTACATGTCCCACAACATATTTATCACCCAAAAAAAAAAACTATCGCTTATTATCTTTCACAAATTGTTACTTTATTTCTCATTGTAGCGAATTATTTTTTATCGTTACTTTAAAATGTCTGTAATACATTAAAAACATTACATTGAACATCAATTACTTAAAACATTTCTAAATAATATACCAGTGACGTTATTGCTGATCAGCTGATCTTACTAACATTGAAAACACATCTCAAATTTGAACAAATTACATGGAATGTATATATTTATTTATCATTACTCCTCACCTTCTTGTTTCCCATCTCTCTGATTCTGATCATTTTGTGTTACCGCCTGCCAGACGTTTAACTATTGGCTTGGTTTAAAGTATACACATATCATGAAAACACATATTTTATCAACACATATATCTAACTTGCAACGATAAACTAATACACTTAAAATTATAGCATGAACACCTTGTATTGAAGATATGAGTATCTAGTTATTTGAGCAGAGCGCAAACATTTTTATTGGATCAAAACTTTGAATGAGCAAAAAAATTTCTCTATGTTATAAAATTTAAGTTCGTGACTCGTTTGAGTCACCTCCCAGCCACACACACTATTTCAAATTATGGAGGACTATGGCGTCCTTGCGCTTTGACAAAGACTGTATATTTTGGAGCAGGTTTTACCTCTCCGTGTCTTTGCTTCCGGTATTACATTTAAAAGTATTGAACATCAACATGTTCGGGTCTATAATTACACACCCTTACTGCGGGTCTACCACCGGTCTCTGCTACCCCCAAGCGGGCAGAGTGGCAGCCGCTGTTTCATAGTTCCGGAGATTTCCCCTAGTTGTCTCCCCCCATTGAATTTCAAATATGTACCAATTTCAAGTCAGCTATGGTCAAGGGACTTGATATGACCATAGCTGGCCGCTAGCCAAATCCACGATTAGTCCTGGTAAGGCAGTAATCGCCCGAAAAGTCGGGGAAATCTAAACTTTCATTTCACTGCCTGTTACACATCAATCTAGTTATGTGCGACACGGTCGTTTAGCAGTGTGTAAAATTTTAATTTACACTAAAAAATTTGTGCCGCACATTTTCGCCATTTTGGCCTCCGATGGAGGTAACACTCTCTGTTACCCCCAACCCATTCCGCTATTTACGAGAGCACAGGCCACCCCCGCAATAGCCACTTAATCGCTAATTAATTAATTAACAATTGAAAACTAAACTTTTCTACCATTACAGTTCCACACTCCATTGTTATTATCACTTCATTGAGCACCAATCTACCCCCCAAAATTATCCCCACTTCTTGTATTGACAAGTTTTTATTTTTTTTACATATCTTTTCAAAACGTTCCCATACTCACTGTTACTAAAACTCGACAATTATTTGGTCACTTAATTCTAAAATTTATTTAAATTTAAACGTATGCACATCCAAAATTGTCTTGGTTTTTTTTTTTTTCAAAATTCTATTTACACTGGAGGCTGACTAACATTCCAAAATCGAGATTAGTGCTGGTAGACAGTAACCGCCCGAAAAGTCGGGTTTCGCCGCAAGGTAAAATTGGAGGCAAAATAGAGCCACTACGTGAATTCACGTCCCCCCTCCAAACCAAACTTAACCCCCTTCTACTACCATTTATTCTACTCCGCTGTCTATTTTCCCTCCGTCGACCTTGCCACGAAATTCGTCCTTTCAGACTAAACAGAACTATAACCAATGGCTAATTTTAATTTTGCCATTGGTTCTGAAATATTTAAATTTGTATGCACTGCCTTTTATTTAAGTGCAGCCTCCATTATATACAAACACTCTAAGGCAGTGTAGGCACGTGGCAGGTACACCGACCCGCTGCACCATGAGTGTATATGATAAAATCATGTATGTCACGTACCTTTGGGGTCCCCCTCCCCGTTCAAATGTGTGTGGTTAAATTTCTAATTTGTACCAATTTTGGTGGAGCCGGACCATCGTTGCTTTCACCGCCCGAAGGAAGATCTGCCAACCATGGCCCGCCTCCGAGTTCCGAATTCCACGGCCAGGACTGGTAAGATCGTGACCGCCCGAAAATGGGGGAGGAGCCCTTCTAGAAACATAAAAGAAACAATTAAATAACATTAATACATTTACTATTTACTAAAATCCTTAAGCCGACCAAAATAATTTCAAATTTGTAGCGTTGTGCGTACCTACTATCTCCCTGGTTTCTCTATTCTGTAACACATACGAATTCTTCATTTATACCTCTACTATCTCGTACGGCCCCTCATAGAGCAAGAAAAATTTCTTGATCTCCTTATCTTGTGCGCTTGATAAATCGTGGCGTCGCACCAATACCATCTGTCCAACCTCGTACTGCGTCCACTTACCTTTCATATCATGTCTCTGTTTCCTCCTCTCTCCCTTCGTCAACAAACTTTCATTCGCTAGTCTCAGTTTAACATCGTGACAAATAGTGTTGGTTTCCGGTGGATACTCAATTAATTGTTCCAAAATCCTCTGTGGACGCTTCCCTCTTACTAACTCATAAGGCGTGAATCCTGTCAACTCGTGGGTGGTACAGTTGAGCCAATTTTCAATCTTCTGGACATAGAGTGGCCACTCGCTGTGTTTGGCGTGGCAGTATGTTCGGAAAATTCTGCCCAACTCCCTCATGACTCTCTCCGCCTGATTGGATTGCGGGTGATATACTGCGGTGTGCTTTGGGATGATACCTTCCCATCCGAGAGTCTGGCGCCATCTTCCGCTGATGAACTGCGGACCATGGTCGGATAATATCACCTTTGGCTTTCCCACGTTGATCATATAGTCGCGGGTAATCTTCTCGCTCAGCACCTTACTTGTTGCTCGCTTTACACTATACAATCTGACATATTTGGAAAAAGTATCAAGCACCACAAAAATATGCATCACTCCACCCCTACCTTTTGGCAATGGGCCATACAAATCTACAGCTACTAAATCGAATGGTTGTTCTACTTTAATATAATTTAGTTCTCCTTCTAACCTATAATGTACAACTTTAGATTTCTGACATAACTCGCAAACTCTAAGTATTTTTCGGACTCGTTTCTCCATATTCTTAAATAGACAGGATTCCTTTAACACATTCACACACTTCCGTGCCCCAAAATGTCCATATCTAAGGTGACAGTCCCACACTATTTTCTCTATCAACCCTTCAGGTATAACTAACCTCCAATCTCTCTCTCTCCCCTCTACTTTTTTAAATAAACTCCCTTTAAAAACTTGAAAATATTGTTTATACCCAAACTCATCTACATCTGATTCTAGGCTAGTAATTATTTTATGTAACTTACTATCAGCTCTTTGCATTGCATTTATATTCTTTAATTCTTCCCCAAAAAGCTTATCTTCCCTGGACAATCTATAAATCTCTATCTCTTTAATATCTCTACCTGTTCTATTTCTGTCTGTGTCTACTCGTGATAGTGTGTCTGGCACCCTGTTCTCTACACCCTTGATATATTCCCAAGAAAAATTATACTCTTGAAGAGCTAACACCCACCTGGTTATCCGGCTGTGTGTGAGTTTGCAAGTATTCAGGAACGACAGCGCTTTATGGTCCGTCCTGATGATGGTTCTATTACCCAGCAGATACGTGCGGAACTTCTTCACGGCGAACACTATACTGAGGAGCTCCTTCTCGGTGGTAGTGTAGTTACGTTCCGCGGCTAGCAACGTCCGGCTGACGAAGGCAATGGTTTTATGTTCCTTCGCCTCGTCCTCTTGGTATAGCTCTGCTCCAAGTGCTATATTGCTTGCGTCTGTCTGTAAATAAAATTTTTCATTAAAATTGGGATGATTCATTAAGATCATATCAGCAAACTTATTTTTTATTTCGTTGAAAGCTGCTCTTTCGTTTTCTCCCCACCTCCATTGTTTATTCTTTTGCAGCACTGCGCTGAGTCGGGCCGTCGTCTGTGCGTAGTTCCGCTGGAACTTCCTGTAAAAATTACAAAGACCAAGAAAACTGCAGTTGCTTTATATTTTTTGGCTCCGGGAACGCTAGGATGGATTCTACTTTATCCGGATTAGCACGTATTCCTGTAGGTGTTATTATGAAACCTAAAAAATGTATCTCAGTTTGCAAGAATTTTGATTTGTCCCAATTCACTGTCAAACCCCCCTGATATAACTTCTCCAATACATATTCTAAGTGTTCGACATGCTCCTTCAAGGTTCTGGAAGCTATCAGGATATCATCAACATATATGGTTAGAAAATCTAAGTTATGTGGTTGCAAAATTTCGTCAAGACACTTGATAAAACTAGCTACACTTGTGTTCAACCCAAACGGTAATCTCTTAAATTGATAATCTTTCCATTGAATAAAAAGGCTGTATATTTTCTACTATTTGCTGCCAATGGAACTTGCCAATACCCTGCGGTTAGGTCTAAAGAGGTCATATATTGTACGCCGCTAAACTTCTGAAAAATTTCTTCTATAGCTTCGGGTGACTCCCTGTCTGGAATAATTATTTGATTGATTTTGCGGGCATCTAAACATAACCTAACTCTACCATCTTTTTTAATCACTACTACTAAGGGGTTGGAATATGGTGATACAGATCGCTCAATTATATCTCCCTCTAACATTTTCTCTAACTCAAGTTGAACCGCTCTTCTCTTCGCATATGGCACCGGATAACTTCTTTGCACATAGGGTGCATGTTCCCTTACCTTTAACTCGCATTCATTGTTTCTTGCCCTCCCTGGTATATCGGCAAACACTTCTCTAAAATTCTCTACTACCCGCCACAACGATTCACGTTGAGAACTCCCCATCACGCCACCCTCACCACAAAATTTCAGTGCTCTCTCATTCCATAAGTGATCTACATTCTCCTCATACTCTGTCTTACTCTCACTACATACATTCATACTAACTTCCGTTTCTTGTTTATTATTCCGGTTATATATCACCCTTACCCCTGAAATTCTTATCACATCTAACACCCGCTAAAAATTAATACGGACTGGTTCCCCTTCACTATTTAATTCTAACACCCGTTTATGAAAATCAATCACCGCCTTATGTTTAATCAGGAAATCATTTCCCAGTATAACCTCAAGATTTAATCCCCGTACGACTAGAAATGTATTGTCGTACCCTACCCCGTTAATTAGCATGTTTAAATGTACTTGTTTCGTGACTCTCTTACTTCTAACTCCCGTAATACCTACAATCGTCACCCCCGCTACTGGTAAAGACGGAATATTTTTATTTATTTCTCTTAATTCATCTAATACATGTTCAGAAATAACAGAGATTTCGCTACCTGTATCGATTAAAGTTTTAATCTCCTTACCTTCTATGTTGATTTTCACCTCAGTCAATCCATTCTCCCGTCTCCCTGTTTCGAAGTCTTCCTCCTCCAATAATTCCTCCGACAAATCTGTAATAACAACGTTGTTTCGGTAGTTATCATCCATTTGGACCCCAGAAACTTCCGGCGACAACGGTCGGGTCCGGTGTTCCATTGTCCCTCTTAGTTTCCCGCAGAAGTGCTCGCCACTGCAGGGTTGTATACTCGTTCATGCTGGTTTCCTCGCTGTTCATGAGCGTGGCCTCTCGGTGCTCCTCCTTGGCCCTCTCCCCTTCGTTGGTATGCATGCTGGTTCTGTGCGGGTTGTGGACCCTGTCGCTGCCCCGGTTTCTCTCTCCTACATCTAAAACAAAAATTCTGTGAAGCATAATTCTCCTGTGAACACGCTGTACAAGTCCACATGGGTCCTCGATTATTTTGTTCTCGTCTAGGGTATGCCGGTCCATTTGTGGGTCCCCTCGGCGGTCCCTGATTACCTCCATTATTTCCATTCTGCTGGTTCTGACGGCGACTCAATTCTTGGTCCCGGATATTCTGAAACACATCTAAAATATTTTCTAGTTCGCTAATATTCGCTATCTCCCGCGTCATAAGTGTTATTTGTACTTCCCTCGGCAAATGCTTGCTTATATGCCTCACAAAGGATCTAAATGGCAATGGCGGTTCTAAGTATTTCGCCTCGTTAAATATTTTCATCACATACCCTGTTATATTATTATTGGGCCCCCCAAAATTCCCTGTTCCTATGATTCTACTTCGTAACACTTCTTGGTCTTCTTCAGACCAATATTTATTTCTGAACGCAGACTCAAAACTTTCAAAACACTCCCATTCCGTTTTATGTACCTCGGCCCATATCTCTGAATTACCTTTGAAGCATTTTAAAATTTTTAATAATTGGACTTCCCAGTTATTAGTACTGAACTTATTAAACTCTCTCACTCTACTTATGAACTGCATAGGGTGTACTCTTTTGTTATCACAACTGAATGTCTCTAACTCAACTTCACTGCTTACGTCACGAGTCATAATTACTCGCTCGGTAACCGTGTTAACTTGTTGGCTGATGACCTTGCTCAATTCATTTTTGACATTCATGATATTTTGCTCAACGTTCATTAATTTATGGTTATTATCAGATTCAATGCCACTTATTGTATTATGTATCGTCTTAAATTCAATTTTACAGTTATTATTTATTTCTCTTATTTTAAGGTTATTATTTTCAATCTCGTTCATAGCATAACTAACCTTACATTCCGTATTGGTGTTACACTCACTTATTTGTTTCTCAACAATTGTATTTATTACGCTATATTGTTCCGTGATCTGTTTCTCTACTTTATTAGTTATATTATTGGTAATATCAGAAACACGGCACTCTAATTGCTCATTTAGTGACTCTGACAGGTGTAATTTCATACTTTCACAACGCTCATCAATATGTTTGTCTAGTACCCTACTCAGGTTATCGAATTGTACATTAATACTCTGCTGAAACTGAGTATTCTGGTCTTTAATTTCTTTAAAATTAATTTCGTTTTGGATATTCTGCTGTTCGCATTTTATTTTCTGTTCATTAAAATCATTAGTTAATTGACTTAAAATTTTATCATTATCATCAAAACGTTTATTGAGGTCATTATTCTGTTTATCGAAATTAACTTTCATAAAATCTAATAGGTCATCTAATGACAATTGTTTCTCTTTTTTACTTATTATAGGAGTTGATTTCGCTCCCGGTGTATCAAGAACAGATGCTTCTACATTATACTCATTTATTGGCGTTAATTCTGTTTGCATACCAGAGTCAGCACTTACTTGACTCTCGGTCTGACTGTCAGATAATTCATTGTTATCTGCCATTTCTTATTTTATACTCTATACTTGTATATAAATATAATATGATCAATATAATGTATTACATAACTAATTTTGCGTTAATAACGCACTTTCGTTTTATTTCGCTAACCCCAAAAACATGTTTGTATCTTTACTGTAGGTACGGTTTTTACTATTTTAATTAATAAAAACTGTCCCTGTTAACGGAAGCCATTGAGACGTTAATTAATGATTTAAATCTATTTTAATATAATATAATATATTAACTCCCACCTACCTGGAAGGTTCGTTTTGTTTCGGGCCAGGATTCTTTCGTACGAACGCTAGATACAAACATGTGTTTCATGGGTTCTCGAAATAATTAACTCTACACCTCGTTAAGAAGAGAATTGATAATTTTAATTTTGTCAAATCATTTAAGAAAACGGTTTATAAACTTTACTTTTGAAATAAATTAGTTAGAAAATATATATATTGGTTATTACATGATCATCCTTAAACTAACTTACACTAAGCTTACCTTATTTTTTCAAACACACACGCTCACAAAACTGCCCAGCCTGCATATTTTGTATACCCCAAACACACACACAAAATTTATTTCTCCCTTAACACATTTTTTTTTTATAATAATTCCCCTACATCGACCACGCGGTCATCGCGCCCACACCAAGTTCTCGTTCACGTGTTCAAAAACAAACGAAACTGTTAGTTCATCTTCTTCATTTCGGTTTACTCACAACGGTTGCTATTTCACTCGTGTACTTTTGACTAATATTCCATATTTTAACGGTGAGGTCGGCCGACCTTGGAAAGAAAACTGTTAACAAAAATTTAGATGGACCGCATGCGGTCTGTTGGTAAGAGGCACTGGGCAGAAGTTTTTTCTCGGTTCCCTCTCCACAGTTTTCAATACGGGAACTCACTGCCTTGGGCGTCGTCGCCGTTCATGCTCATTTGCTGAGGCATATTCAGTTTATGCAGGGACTATAGCTGGTATATGGGTGGTACCAGAGGACAATATTGGCTTCTGCTCTGCTGATGTCATTAACAGTAGGCGGGGCTTTAGCAGTATTTCCGGAAGGTCTTTGAGAAGACGATGAATACTCTTACGCTTTGGCCATCTTGAGTTCTTACCAGCGCGTGGGTCGGCGCCCATCCTTGGTGAAACGCATAGGTGCGCACTGCCACACTCTTGCCTAGTTCTCAGAAAACTAGGGTGGTACATTCTTCGCTTGCCGCGTTACACAATTGAAATTGCGTATCGCCTTTGTTCCAAACGCTGTTTCTCAACACTGGTCTGTTACACGGAAAATAACGTTGTCGCATAATACAATTATTTCACAATATTTTATAAGGCTCCCGACCGAAAACGAAATAAATAAAATTTAATACCCCATACTGTAGAAAATAAAAACTCCCCAAAATTGACACGCTACACTATTGATTCTATTATCTCATCTTTCATATTATCAAAACATGTATTAATTTCATTCACTTGTTTACTAAAATTAATATTTTGTTGTTTGATTTCATCTCTGATCTCATTCAACTTTTCATTAAAATTATTTTTAATTTTATCATTTTGTTCATCAAATCTAGCGTCAAAACTACTCTTTTGTTCATCAAATTTGGCATTATAATTACTATTTTGAACGTCAAAACGACGATCGAATTTTTCATCATTACTATCAAAACGACTCTTTATTTCATTAAATTGATTTAGTAAAAGACTCATCATGTCATCATCAAATTTATTATTACATTTTGTTGAGGTTGGAGTTAACTGAACCCCCGAATCCTCAATCACATTGCTTTGATCTGTTACCTTTAATTCTACTATTTTGTTTTGACCCGCATTTGGAGTCGAATAGGCTTCAAGGCCGCTCATAACAACTGATTCATCAAAATTGGTAATTTCATTGATATCATTCTCGTTATTATTACCTGCCATTTTTGAATTATAAATTTGTACAAATTTACTTACATACAAAACATCTGACACTTACCCTAACAATGACATACTGTTTTACGTCTGTTACGTAATTTGTACGTATTTTTCTTAACCTTCAAATCACGTTATTCACCTGTAGGTGTGGTTTTTATATATAAATTTTAATTTATAAAAACTCGTCCCTGTTCGGGTGCCATTTATGCTATTATAAATAAATACACAATTATAAAATAATATTTAATGTCTCACCTACCTGAATTGAGTCCAGGATTCTCACACTAACTGTGAATGCCAACGTGATTTTAAGGTTGCCTCAATAACGTACACTACTCTCATTTATATAATGGAACTCGTATTTTATTTCATTTTGATATTACTTTAAACTTCTTTGCTATTTACTATTTCTCCCAACACTAGTACATTACTATTTCCTTCAATTGTGAGTTAAAACATTTCTTACAAGCGTTTGTTAATACAGAAAAACATTATTACCACACTTTTATTCTACGTATTCTACTTGTTTTAATTACTAAATCTAAGTAAGGCAAACCCAGCTTGCCACACACTCTCTCATACCTTTTAATTCCCCATAATTTAATTTAGAGATCTCTGTTATTGAAAGGTTATTGAAATTATTAAAATATTGAAATTGTGTTGACTACTTATCCTTCTTCATTTCTCATCACCACGTGTGACGCTGAATATATGTCCGACAGTTTTAATTTACCACATTTTAGATTTTGATTGATGCACTGCACTTACTTCATTCTGATATACCGTTTCACTGCTTTTGTCATTTTCTATTAATAATTAAAACATTTACTTGTGGTCCATGAGTCGTTGGTCTGCCCGGCCGGGCTGAAAATTGTTAGGTCACTGGGCAGAGCGTTAACAAAACGCCCCACTCAACTGTTGCTCAAGACGGAAACACACAGCCTGCTTGCTACAAATTGTTCGTCAACACTTATGCCGCGTGGATTTTTACGGTGCCACAGGTGTTAACGATATTCCATTGCCACGAGGCAGTAGACTCAGGTGGGCGGAGTCATCACGGACTTCCGTCATCATCCGAACACGTGATGTAAGAAATTTTATAATTTAGACATCTTGTTGGCGTCCCTTCTGTGTGCGTGCTCATGTTGCGCGTATGAGTGCGTAACACAAAGCTTGATTTCCCAGAACCGTATTGCGTTGTTACTGCACCCGCTCACAAGTTATGTCACTGTGTTCATTGTTTGAATAAAACCGTTTTACATGGGACTTGCTGCGTTGGTCACATACACATTTAAATACATTTATTAAAAAAAAATAAAATCCCCCTTTTCGCCCCATTACAATCTCATAGGCTGTATTATTATTGTGTGATCGTACAATCCCTTTACCACAATTTAATTAATAATAGAACTCATCACTTACCTTTTGTAGGTCCCCAAGGTCCTTCACACGAACTAGAGGCCTATAAGCGTGACTTAGGGTTTACGTTATTAATGTACTCAACTCTCATTATAATTGTTAATGTACTCAACTTTTATTCAACACGTACCACATTTATTTTATATTCTTTTGACTTTACTCGTTATTCATTTTTCTTCTCTAACAAAACTATAGTTTCTTTAAACATACAAAATATTTCAAAACAAAATAAAACATTTCTTGAAGAGACAACTTAAACTAATTTAAACCTATTGTAAGACAACCCAGTATTTGCATACGCGCTTCATTCATACTTTTACCCCCATTTATTCTATTTAGAGCTCTCCTTAAAATTTTTTATATTTATTAAAGTGTGTTTAATTACGGTTACTTCCTTTTGTCGCATGAATGCCAGATGTTGTAATTCGTCCGTTTCGTTTGTGCACTGTTTTAGTCCAAAAAGTTTCTGTTAGTTAAATTTGTTCACTGCATTAAAATGTTAAATTTTCACTGTTTTACTCGAGTTTCACATTATTTACAAGTTTTATTAAATTTTCGGCTCCGAGGCTTTATGTTGAACCGGCCGCGAGCTGCAGCGATAGACAACCGATGCCAAACATGACGCGTATAAGATGGCCAGCCGTTCTTCATGTGCATCAACTTGCTCTCTCATTGGCGCAAAAGGGAACCACGTGACACAGTAATGAGTTAACACCATGTATACTACATTCACTGTAAGAGACCAGCTAGCAGCGTACGTGCCGTTATCGTGAGAACGTTGGCCGACGTCCGCGCGCTTGTGTGTGAAAGCGCCCTCTTGGTGACAATTTTACATTCCTGTACCAAGCCACACCAGTCTCGAAGATATAGTCCATTCACAGAATATACTCGGTTGCAATAAAATTGAAAAGATTCAAATTACAAATCCTCATAGGTTCGTACCGTTACAATACCCCCCAATGAGAGGTTTTCTGCCGAAGCAGAAAAACTCTCATTGCTAACCCTAAGAGGATCAGCGAGGATATGGTGCCAATAACCCCCCTTTAATTTCTTAACACATCATGGGTAAACTACCCCCCTAGCTCGGCGACTATGGCTGCACCTGCATGACATTACTGGACTTCTCTGTTTGAGATCCCAACACCGTAAAGTCGGACAGGTACTCACCTCAGCACCACCTAACCTTGTAACATCCTAAATAAAATCAACTACTAGCCTTATACCATACCAGATCCTCAACCGATATGTCTCCCCTTACATACATACTGAAATGCCTTTAGCATGTACTGGGTGCATACATATATTCATTACTTACATTAAACACACTATCTCCACATTAATTATTAATATAAAATTCACATAAATATTTTCTATTTGCTTCTAAAAAAGTTCATTCCCATTTCTCAGCTTTTATTTGCTTGCTTGACGTTACTATTTCAAATCAAATTAAAGTATTTAAATTTTGTTCAAATAGTGAAACAAATCTACATCCCTTACCAAAGATTCACATTTCAGTCAATTTACATCATCTCTTCCATTAATTAATTTAATCGCAATTTTCAAAATTCCAAAATCTTTTAAATGAATTTACTTTATAACTCCTCTTAACTAGATGCTAACAATCATTATAAAATGAACAACTTATTTCTATCATCTATTCAAACACAGTTACACTTGGTTATAACAGATAACATAAACATCATTTATCAGCTGATACATTATCAACCTATGACGAACATCAAAAAATAAATAACCTCTTTACTGCAAAGAACAATTTTTTTTTCCAAAAAAAATTAAAATTCAAAAAAAAATTCAATTTCCAGAAATATCTCTTTTGACATTTACTATAAAAAAACAAAATTATTTAATTACATTAATTAACAAAAGACTCCATGAATCAATTTCAAGAAACATACTACATCTTTAACACCAGTCATCAGCTGATGTCTCATTCCCAGGTGAATGACCTTACTTCAATTATACGAAATACAACTAACACAAATACACAAAATTATACAATGTAAAATACACAATACATGTTTATAATTCCTACACTCTAACATACTACCACATAATAAAACATAAACATTCATAAATAATACAAATCTCATTCCATTAAAATAAACATTTAATGCAATTTCCAAATATTTCAAATTTAAGTTGAGTTTCAAATTCTGTTAACTCTTTACCTTGTTACATTTTATTATTACATTTCAATTATGAACCTCTATTAAACATTTTCATCATTAATTTGTTCGGGTGATTTTCAGTCATTCACAATGATTTGATTTATTGAATGGGTATTTAAATATGACCTTACCCCTTCTTCCTTCTAACGACCATTTACGGATTTATATAGGGTGACACCAATCCAATCTCTCTCAATATTTACCAATAATTCTCTAACTTCACTTAAACCATTCTCCTCTTATTACAAAATACCTGATACCCTCTTTGTACCTAGGATGTGTGTTCCCTTCCCGTATACTCATTCCCTTATTAGTTCCTGGCCCTTTCCCAGGTAACTCCGCCAAATCCTATTTAAAACTATTTACCTCCCGCCATAACGCCTGTCGTTGATGACTCCTTACACCTCCACCCTCACTACAAAATTTCACCACCATTTATTTACTCTCCCTTTATATCACTCTCACTTTTTCTACATACCTGCACTCCCGCTACTGTGTCCCTACTACTACCTCGTTTCTGTATTATTTTTATTCCCCAAAATTCTTATTTTGTCTAATACCCCTCTACAATTTAACTTTGAATGACTTAACTGCCTTATTGAAATAATTATCATCACCCAAACTCCATCTTTTACAACATTTTATATTAATATGATCATTGAAAAATACATTAGAAAATTCATAACTACCTCAAATTAATTTAATCATCTAATTTAAAACCTCTTAAACACATTTAAAATTTATTATTCAAACATTAAACATTTTACTTTATTTAAATTGCATTATAAACTTCATACTTACATTACATCACTCAATTGAATAAACACATGATTCCTGTCATAGACACAAAATTATAAACATTCATTACAACAAATATATAATACCTATATGTACTTTCTGATATATTATAGAACAACCATATGACACCACAACTAAACACATTTTACATTTATTCATTTACTATTTATTATCAAGTTCAAATCTCAGAAACATCATTTAAATTCATTATCAAAATTTCTTTATACCACATTAATTAATTAATTAATCTAAAATTCTTTAATTCAATCAATTATTTAAAACACAACATTACTTTAATTACCTTATTCCAAAACAATTACAATTCATTTATTACAACCTCTCATTATTTATTTAGCCTGATAAAATATTACTATTATTAAATCAATTTCTACTACATACACACATTGTTTACATAGACTGCATTTGACAACACAAACACAATTAATTTCACTATAAATTTATTTACAATTTTTCGTCATATCATTTCATCGTTTACCACACCTCATTACCTAATTTAGCCAAGTAGTTACCATGAACTAAAATAATAAAATGTTCATTCACTGTTTCTAACCCTGTAACGGGGCAAAGAAGGTGGGCTTTTTATTTTATTAAATTTGGGGTTTTATCTTATTAAAATTTCAACAATTCATTTCCATCTGTGTGTCCGTCCCATGGCAATGTAAAAGCTTTGTTCGAACAAAGGAACTGTGGTGAAACAATCGTAAAGGAATGTGCGGGTGACACAATTCTGAGAACTTTGCGGTGTAACTCTTATCTTTTCGGTAATATTTATATTTATTCAAATTCAATCTCCCACTTACCTTTCGTCTTTGATCTGGCCGGATCGCGTAGTGCAGGCAAACCCATTTCGTTCGACGAACTCTGACAATACATACAACGAAATAAGGCCTTGAAAGAATTTAACTCTCAATTGTATGGAAGAGAAATTAGATTTTTTATTAATAAGAAATGTTGAATTGATAAAACTTCGTGTTACTTGTTGTGCAACTCTTGCACCTTACTGACTATGGCTTACCTTATCCTTTATACAGATACAATTATATATTTCACACATAAACAGCCCAGCATTGCTCACTCCCACATCCATACCGTAAATTTATTTATAGATTAACATATATAATAAAGTCCCCCCCAGCCCTTACACCGAAACCGACGGCACGTGTTTTGCGCGCGCACTCATCGATAGTTAATTCATTATGTTTTATTTTTTAACCAAACTCTTCGATACTGTTCTGCTTGTTAAACTGACCGCGGTCACATACTATTTACGGTTGCTACAACTTTTTTCTTTGTTAAATTAAAACTTTGGTGACGAGCCAACTTTGGCCGCCCGGCTCCGGGGAATTCAGCTAGTCGACTGGGAATGAAAAGCGGAATCTGTATTACTCATGTGATCTCATAGTTGGTATGGAAGTCACTGCCTTGATCTTCGTCGCCGAAGTTTCGTTCCATGCCATGCATGTAGTTTTTTGGGTTAACATGGCCAATGATCTCAGTTAGGCATTGGCTGACATCATAAAAAAGGCCGGACTTAAGCAGCACTTCCTGACGATCTGTGAAGAGACGATGAATAATTTTGCGCTCTAGCCATTTTGGGTTTTTAGTTGAGAGCGTCCCTTGGAGCGCCTGCGTGAGTGGTTGCGCTCGTGCGTCGACACACATGTACAGATTTCTCAGAGTTTCGTGGAGGTGCGAATTCCTTAGCCGAATGACACAATACAGTAAATGCGTCTCACCTTTGTTACACCACTGTTTCTCAACACGTGTTCTGTTATAATGAAATGAATCGTTGTCGCATAATACAATTTCACAATATTTTATAAGACTCCCGCATAAAACGAAATAAATAAAAATACCAATGCCCCATACGGTAAACAAAATAAAAGGACCCAAAATTGACCCGCTACAATACCCCCTCGATGAGAATTCTGCTGTTCACAACAGAAGAAATCTCATCGATATACCCCGAAGAGGACCGGTGAGGAACTGGTGCCAACAACCCCCTCTTGTTCTTACGACTCATGGGTACACTACCCCCCTGGCTTGGCGACTATGGACTCATCTGAACGAGATCACTGGACTTCTCCGTAAGAGATCCCAACACCGAGAAATCGAACCGACAAGTACCACAGCCCACCTCACCTCCTAACATGCTACCCCCAAAAATCCTCAATCCCTGGCTTAACTTGTGCCAGATCCTTCACCGATATGTTTCCCCTTGTATGCAAGCTGGGCTGCCTTTAGCAGATACTGGGCTCACTCACACTCCCATTACATATTGACATAACGCATTGTAAAATTAAAAAAAAATTCTTTTAAAATTTATGAAAAATTTAAAAAATTTCAAAATTCAAAATAATATACTCAAAATATTCTCTTCCTGGTTTTCTGTTTTCTTTAAAATGATTTAAGTTAAACATTTCAAAACACATCCTTAACCTAACAGGTAATCACTTATAGTCTAACAGTACAATGCAATACAATCAAACAAAAAAATGAACATGTTACGTACACACATAATAAAATAATCATTACCTAAAATATTCATTCGCTGGCAGGCGAAAAATCAAGATTTTTTTTCCCCCAAAAATTTTAAAATTCAAAAAAAATTTAATTTTATTTAAATATTTCCTTCATATGTAGACATTATTTGAAAATTGTTTTAAATTGATTAAACAAACAAATTAAATTGACTTCCTACTATACAAGCTTAGTAGGTGTATGAACTCATCAGCTGATCGAAAGTAGGTCAAGTCCAAGGCCCTTGACCTACATGTGTTATATATAAGTTCTGAAAATACATTTAACATCTGTAATATCCTAACTTGAAATACAAAACATAATAAAACAAAATATTTAAAATAAACAAAATATTAATATAAATAATCATCAACTTGACATTTAAATTATTTAAAATAAACAATTCTTAACTTGACATTATTTTCAATCCTACCAAAAGTTTGTCACTGGTTTAAAAAATAAAAAATTATATCTTTATTATAAATCTCTCTTTTTGCTTAACAATCTTACTCTTCATTTAACAATCTCACTATACTTTACTGTGGGTGATTTAAATTATTTGTCTCATTTAATTTATTATTTGATCTGGATACATAGATTAACTTTCTCCCTCGAACTCTAACCATTAACAACTTCAACTCCCATGACACCCATCTCTATTAAAATCTCTACTAATCAAGACACTCTAACCCCAACCTATCATTAAACTCAAATCGCCACCTTCTCTCAATATATATAAAAAAATACTCTCTAACCCTTTGTACTTAGGATATGTGTTTTCCCCGCCCCCAAAAAACTCAATTTCCCTTATCTGGCGGCCTGGATTCTACCTAAGGCGGCCCCTCCTCACTAAAATCGATACCAATTCCCGTCCCAACATATTTTGTTGCGAACTCCTACATTACACTACCCCTTACTACAAAATTGCCATCCCCAAAAATCTCAATCTCATTACCTTACTACAAATACAACAAAATAACATCATTAATTATAAACGACAACATATCATTCAAAACTATACAATTATTCCCCGTAACTACTGTGTCAACATCAATACTACTTAAAATTCTACAACATACATTACTTCAAAACAACATTACATCATATTTATCTCTACTCTTTCAACTTCAACTTTGACGTCAACTTGGACAGACCTATGTGTCCCACACAATATTCATCACCCAAAAAAAACTATCTTTTATTAACTGGCATAAATTATTACTTTTTCTCATTGTAGCAAATTATTTTTCCCATTACTTTAAAACATCTGTAATACATCAAACATTGCATTGAACATCAATTACTTAGAACATTAATTGTAACCCAATATCAGTGACATGTTATTAATGATCAGCTGATCCTCCTAACACAATTAAAACACATTTCATACTTGAACAGACTACATGAAATATATATATTTATTTGTACTCACTCCTACCCTCATTGTTTCCCCTCTCTCTGATTCTGATAATTCATTTTGACCGCCTGCCAGACGTTTAATTATTGGCTTAGTTTAAAGTATACACATATTTTATCAACAACTATATCTACTTACTACAATAAAATAATACATTTAAAATTACAGCATGAACACCTTATATTGAGTGTCTGATCAGCTAGTTAATTAGCAGAGCACAAGCAGTTTTATTGGATCAAAATTCAAATTAGCAAAAACTTTTTATGTCATAAAATTTTAAATTCGTGGCTCCTCGGAGCCACCTCCCAGCCACACACACTATTTCAAATTATGGAGGACTGTGTCGCCCTGGCGCTTCGACAAAGACTGTATATTTTGGAGCAGGTTTTACCTCTCCGTGTCTTTGCTTCCGCTATTACATTTGAAAGTATTGAACATCAACATGTTCGGGTCTATAATTACACACCCTTAATGTGGATCTACCACCTGTCTTGCTACCCCCAAGCGGGCAGAGTGGCAGCCGCTGTTTCATAGTTTCCGGAGATTTCCCCTAATTTCTCACCCCATTGAATTTCTAATATATACCAATTTCAAATCAGCTATGGTCAAGGGACTTGATATGACCATAGCTAACCGCTACCCAAATCCACGATTAGTGCTGGTAAGACAGTAATCGCCCGAAAAGTCGGGGAAATCTAACTTCAATTTCACTGCCTGTTACAATCATTACTATTATGTGCGACACGGTCGTTTAGCAGGGTGTAAATTTTAATTTACACGAATAAGGTGTGCCGCACATTTTCGCCATTTTGGCCTCCGATGGAGGTAACACTCCCTGTTACCCCCAACCCATTTCGCTATCTACGGGAGCACAGGCCACCCCCGCAATAGCAACTTACTATCTAATTAATTAAAATTTTATATACATATAATATAGTATCTCCATCAATAATCATTTCACTCATTCATAACTTCCTACCATTTGACTTTCTTAAAATTTTCAAAATTTATTATCAAGATTTATTATAAATTCCATTATCTTTCAGTTATTATTATAAAAAAATTTTTTAATTTTCATTTTTATTGAACACAATTATTTCAAATAAACCTCTTATTACTGAATTAGAATCTCAATTACACCTGTAAACTTTTTTGTTATACATTTTTATAAAATTTTCATACTTGCAGTTCAGTTAACACGATATACACACAAAACATAATCACCATATCACAATACTTTTCACCTCATCTCTGTAACATTTAACACAAAAATATTAGTTTACATCAAATAATTTATCATTCATTACCAAATTTCCCACTCTCATAAAATAAATTAAATTTATAAAAAAAATTTAATTAATTAACATTTAAACAAGCAATCAAAATATTTAAGCATATCAAATTGGTTTAATTTAATTAATGACTGACAATATAAATTATGCAGTTATCGAAACAATTACCATTAGTCAATTACTGTTTTCAAAATTAATTCTGATATTTATTTAACTTGCAAATATTTCACTATTATTATCACAACAATCATCTTACATACACCCATTATTTATTTAACATTCCACCATGCACACCAAGAAATTCACTATATGTTATTTACAAACTCTTGTTATTAATTGTTCAGTTTTTTCCGCACTTCATTGTCCAACTCTGCCATGTCAAGAAACCATAAAACATAATGTTTACACTGTCTTTTATTGTTTTAATAGTTTATCCTCCATCGTTCCAGATTAACCTTGGTTTTACATAGCATCGTTCAATTGTATTACCACACAAATGACTGTTTTGTGTGTTGCAACCATACAAACTAAACTCATTCATCATACTCAAATACTCATGAAACCGGTCTACATTAGGTATTTTTGTTAAGTCTCCGTCATTAAATTCATTCACTATCGGGTTAATTATTTTTATCACATCATTGTAATCATTGTTGTTCAAATATACTTTGAAACTTTCCTTCCATTCATCATACTTCCTTTTTAAGTTATATAATTCTGTTTCTTTACTAACATACAATTCTCCACTTATATCTCTCTCATCACAATACCAAATCATACTTTCAACATCATTATTACAGACAGAGGGTACAAATTCAATTAAACCTTTCCTGACTTCTCCAGGAAAAACAAAAAACTTCAAAAAACAATTATTTGTAGCACACTTGTCTACACAATATATACGTGAAGGTCTTCCTTCACCCCCCATTCTACCTCGTAAACAATTTACCCTCTGTTTCATACCTATAATATAACTCTCTTTCCACTCTCTCTCTAATTCATTAACACAGATTAACATCTCATAATCACATTCTACAACTTCATTAGTACTCTCAGATACCAACTTTTCGACTACATTATTATTCTCATTATTATCAACATCATTATTATTTATTAATTCATTACCTAATACAACATTGTCATTACAACTTTCGTTTGTATTATTCTTACTCTGTTCTACTTTATTCAAACTATTTCTTGTCATTTCATCGGCATTTTCAAGACATACATTCTTGTCTTGTATATTATTTATCAACTCATCAAATTTTACATTTATATTCTGCTGCAATTGAACATTCTGGTCTTTAAATTCTTTAAAATTAATCTCGTTTTGAATATTTTGCTGTTCGCATTTTATTTTCTGTTCATTAAAATCATTAGTTAATTGATCTAATTTGTTGTTAAAGTCACTTTTCATCTTATTTAGAATTATTTCGTTATTATCAAAGCGTTTATCATTATCATCAAAACGACTATTCATTACATTGAAATTACTATTACTATTCATTCTCTCGAATTGACTGATCATAACACTCATTATATCTGTTTCCTCTGATTGTTTACTTTTATTAGTTGAAACGGGGGTCAACTGAATCCCCAAATCAACATCTGTTTCGCTTACTCGTGTTTGAGACGCAATCGGTGTTGAATGAACAATTATATTACCGCCGACAGCTGTTTCTGTAACAGCGCTCGGCCCCCCCCTCAGCATACCACTTTCATCCAGCGATTGCGACTCAAGGTCACTTTCACTCATAATTGAATTTATTATGCTACTTTTCTCCGTGTTCTCAGACATTTTTTTATTTGATCTATTTTTCTTAAGTAATACTGCCAATGATTGGTCTTTTTTCAAAACTGATGTTTTAACATATACAAAATTACTTTTGCTTTCGCAACCGTACTTCGCTATGTACCGTCAGATGTAAGCCGGCGTACTATAACAGTTTTCTGTTATATTACATCCCGCGTCACGGCACCAATTGTAACTCTTATCTTTTCGGTAATATTTATATTTATTCAAATTCAATCTCCCACTTACCTTTCGTCTTTGATCTGGCCGGATCGCGTAGTGCAGGCAAACCCATTTCGTTCGACGAACTCTGACAATACATACAACGAAATAAGGCCTTGAAAGAATTTAACTCTCAATTGTATGGAAGAGAAATTAGATTTTTTATTAATAAGAAATGTTGAATTGATAAAACTTCGTGTTACTTGTTGTGCAACTCTTGCACCTTACTGACTATGGCTTACCTTATCCTTTATACAGATACAATTATATATTTCACACATAAACAGCCCAGCATTGCTCACTCCCACATCCATACCGTAAATTTATTTATAGATTAACATATATAATAAAGTCCCCCCCAGCCCTTACACCGAAACCGACGGCACGTGTTTTGCGCGCGCACTCATCGATAGTTAATTCATTATGTTTTATTTTTTAACCAAACTCTTCGATACTGTTCTGCTTGTTAAACTGACCGCGGTCACATACTATTTACGGTTGCTACAACTTTTTTCTTTGTTAAATTAAAACTTTGGTGACGAGCCAACTTTGGCCGCCCGGCTCCGGGGAATTCAGCTAGTCGACTGGGAATGAAAAGCGGAATCTGTATTACTCATGTGATCTCATAGTTGGTATGGAAGTCACTGCCTTGATCTTCGTCACTGAAGTTTCGTTCCATGCCATGCATGTAGTTTTTTGGGTTAACATGGCCAATGATCTCAATTAGGCATTGGCTGACGTCATAAAAAAGGCCGGACTTAAGCAGCACTTCCTGACGATCTGTGAAGAGACGATGAATAATTTTGCGCTCTAGCCATTTTGGGTTTTTAGTTGAGAGCGTCCCTTGGAGCGCCTGCGTGAGTGGTTGCGCTCGTGCGTCGACACACATGTACAGATTTCTCAGAGTTTCGTGGAGGTGCGAATTCCTTAGCCGAATGACACAATACAGTAAATGCGTCTCACCTTTGTTACACCACTGTTTCTCAACACGTGTTCTGTTATAATGAAATGAATCGTTGTCGCATAATACAATTTCACAATATTTTATAAGACTCCCGCATAAAACGAAATAAATTAAAATACCAATGCCCCATACGGTAAAAAAAATAAAAGGACCCAAAATTGACCCGCTACAATACCCCCTCGATGAGAATTCTGCTGTTCACAACAGAAGAAATCTCATCGATATACCCCGAAGAGGACCGGTGAGGAACTGGTGCCAACAACCCCCTCTTGTTCTTACGACTCATGGGTACACTACCCCCCTGGCTTGGCGACTATGGACTCATCTGAACGAGATCACTGGACTTCTCCGTAAGAGATCCCAACACCGAGAAATCGAACCGACAAGTACCACAGCCCACCTCACCTCCTAACATGCTACCCCCAAAAATCCTCAATCCCTGGCTTAACTTGTGCCAGATCCTTCACCGATATGTTTCCCCTTGTATGCAAGCTGGGCTGCCTTTACCAGATACTGGGCTCACTCACACTCCCATTACATATTGACATAACGCATTGTAAAATTAAAAAAAAATTCTTTTAAAATTTATGAAAAATTTAAAAAATTTCAAAATTCAAAATAATATACTCAAAATATTCTCTTCCTGGTTTTCTGTTTTCTTTAAAATGATTTAAGTTAAACATTTCAAAACACATCCTTAACCTAACAGGTAATCACTTATAGTCTAACAGTACAATGCAATACAA
This sequence comes from Magicicada septendecula, assembly GCA_034769895.1. NCBI lineage: Eukaryota > Metazoa > Arthropoda > Insecta > Hemiptera > Cicadidae > Magicicada > Magicicada septendecula. The sequence continues at coordinate 195,475,782 of CM068370.1, read as the reverse complement.
TCAAACAAAAAAATGAACATGTTACGTACACACATAATAAAATAATCATTACCTAAAATATTCATTCGCTGGCAGGCGAAAAATCAAGTTTTTTTTTTCCCCCAAAAATTTTAAAATTCAAAAAAAATTTAATTTTATTTAAATATTTCCTTCATATGTAGACATTATTTGAAAATTGTTTTAAATTGATTAAACAAACAAATTAAATTGACTTCCTACTATACAAGCTTAGTAGGTGTATGAACTCATCAGCTGATCGAAAGTAGGTCAAGTCCAAGGCCCTTGACCTACATGTGTTATATATAAGTTCTGAAAATACATTTAACATCTGTAATATCCTAACTTGAAATACAAAACATAATAAAACAAAATATTTAAAATAAACAAAATATTAATATAAATAATCATCAACTTGACATTTAAATTATTTAAAATAAACAATTCTTAACTTGACATTATTTTCAATCCTACCAAAAGTTTGTCACTGGTTTAAAAAATAAAAAATTATATCTTTATTATAAATCTCTCTTTTTGCTTAACAATCTTACTCTTCATTTAACAATCTCACTATACTTTACTGTGGGTGATTTAAATTATTTGTCTCATTTAATTTACTATTTGATCTGGATACATAGATTAACTTTCTCCCTCGAACTCTAACCATTAACAACTTCAACTCCCATGACACCCATCTCTATTAAAATCTCTACTAATCAAGACACTCTAACCCCAACCTATCATTAAACTCAAATCGCCACCTTCTCTCAATATATATAAAAAAATACTCTCTAACCCTTTGTACTTAGGATATGTGTTTTCCCCGCCCCCAAAAAACTCAATTTCCCTTATCTGGCGGCCTGGATTCTACCTAAGGCGGCCCCTCCTCACTAAAATCGATACCAATTCCCGTCCCAACATATTTTGTTGCGAACTCCTACATTACACTACCCCTTACTACAAAATTGCCATCCCCAAAAATCTCAATCTCATTACCTTACTACAAATACAACAAAATAACATCATTAATTATAAACGACAACATATCATTCAAAACTATACAATTATTCTCCGTAACTACTGTGTCAACATCAATACTACTTAAAATTCTACAACATACATTACTTCAAAACAACATTACATCATATTTATCTCTACTCTTTCAACTTCAACTTTGACGTCAACTTGGACAGACCTATGTGTCCCACACAATATTCATCACCCAAAAAAAACTATTTTTTATTAACTGGCATAAATTATTACTTTTTCTCATTGTAGCAAATTATTTTTCCCATTACTTTAAAACATCTGTAATACATCAAACATTGCATTGAACATCAATTACTTAGAACATTAATTGTAACCCAATATCAGTGACATGTTATTAATGATCAGCTGATCCTCCTAACACAATTAAAACACATTTCATACTTGAACAGACTACATGAAATATATATATTTATTTATACTCACTCCTACCCTCATTGTTTCCCCTCTCTCTGATTCTGATAATTCATTTTGACCGCCTGCCAGACGTTTAATTATTGGCTTAGTTTAAAGTATACACATATTTTATCAACAACTATATCTACTTACTACAATAAAATAATACATTTAAAATTACAGCATGAACACCTTATATTGAGTGTCTGATCAGCTAGTTAATTAGCAGAGCACAAGCAGTTTTATTGGATCAAAATTCAAATTAGCAAAAACTTTTTATGTCATAAAATTTTAAATTCGTGGCTCCTCGGAGCCACCTCCCAGCCACACACACTATTTCAAATTATGGAGGACTGTGTCGCCCTGGCGCTTCGACAAAGACTGTATATTTTGGAGCAGGTTTTACCTCTCCGTGTCTTTGCTTCCGCTATTACATTTGAAAGTATTGAACATCAACATGTTCGGGTCTATAATTACACACCCTTAATGCGGATCTACCACCTGTCTTGCTACCCCCAAGCGGGCAGAGTGGCAGCCGCTGTTTCATAGTTTCCGGAGATTTCCCCTAATTTCTCACCCCATTGAATTTCTAATATATACCAATTTCAAATCAGCTATGGTCAAGGGACTTGATATGACCATAGCTAACCGCTAGCCAAATCCACGATTAGTGCTGGTAAGACAGTAATCGCCCGAAAAGTCGGGGAAATCTAACTTCAATTTCACTGCCTGTTACAATCATTACTATTATGTGCGACACGGTCGTTTAGCAGGGTGTAAATTTTAATTTACACGAATAAGGTGTGCCGCACATTTTCGCCATTTTGGCCTCCGATGGAGGTAACACTCCCTGTTACCCCCAACCCATTTCGCTATCTACGGGAGCACAGGCCACCCCCGCAATAGCAACTTACTAACTAATTAATTAAAATTTTATATACATATAATATAGTATCTCCATCAATAATCATTTCACTCATTCATAACTTCCTACCATTTGACTTTCTTAAAATTTTCAAAATTTATTATCAAGATTTATTATAAATTCCATTATCTTTCAGTTATTATTATAAAAAAATTTTTTAATTTTCATTTTTATTGAACACAATTATTTCAAATAAACCTCTTATTACTGAATTAGAATCTCAATTAAACCTGTAAACTTTTTTGTTATACATGATTATAAAATTTTCATACTTGCAGTTCAGTTAACACGATATACACACAAAACATAATCACCATATCACAATACTTTTCACCTCATCTCTGTAACATTTAACACAAAAATATTAGTTTACATCAAATAATTTATCATTCATTACCAAATTTCCCACTCTCATAAAATAAATTAAATTCATAAAAAAAATTTAATTAATTAACATGTAAACAAGCAATCAAAATATTTAAGCATATCAAATTGGTTTAATTTAATTAATGACTGACAATATAAATTATGCAGTTATCGAAACAATTACCATTAGTCAGTTACTGTTTTCAAAATTAATTCTGATATTTATTTAACTTGCAAATATTTCACTATTATTATCACAACAATCATCTTACATACACCCATTATTTATTTAACATTCCACCATGCACACCAAGAAATTCACTATATGTTATTTACAAACTCTTGTTATTAATTGTTCAGTTTTTTCCGCACTTCATTGTCCAACTCTGCCATGTCAAGAAACCATAAAACATAATGTTTACACTGTCTTTTATTGTTTTAATAGTTTATCCTCCATCGTTCCAGATTAACCTTGGTTTTACATAGCATCGTTCAATTGTATTACCACACAAATGACTGTTTTGTGTGTTGCAACCATACAAACTAAACTCATTCATCATACTCAAATACTCATGAAACCGGTCTACATTAGGTATTTTTGTTAAGTCTCCGTCATTAAATTCATTCACTATCGGGTTAATTATTTTTATCACATCATTGTAATCATTGTTGTTCAAATATACTTTGAAACTTTCCTTCCATTCATCATACTTCCTTTTTAAGTTATATAATTCTGTTTCTTTACTAACATACAATTCTCCACTTATATCTCTCTCATCACAATACCAAATCATACTTTCAACATCATTATTACAGACAGAGGGTACAAATTCAATTAAACCTTTCCTGACTTCTCCAGGAAAAACAAAAAACTTCAAAAAACAATTATTTGTAGCACACTTGTCTACACAATATATACGTGAAGGTCTTCCTTCACCCCCCATTCTACCTCGTAAACAATTTACCCTCTGTTTCATACCTATAATATAACTCTCTTTCCACTCTCTCTCTAATTCATTAACACAGATTAACATCTCATAATCACATTCTACAACTTCATTAGTACTCTCAGATACCAACTTTTCGACTACATTATTATTCTCATTATTATCAACATCATTATTATTTATTAATTCATTACCTAATACAACATTGTCATTACAACTTTCGTTTGTATTATTCTTACTCTGTTCTACTTTATTCAAACTATTTCTTGTCATTTCATCGGCATTTTCAAGACATACATTCTTGTCTTGTATATTATTTATCAACTCATCAAATTTTACATTTATATTCTGCTGCAATTGAACATTCTGGTCTTTAAATTCTTTAAAATTAATCTCGTTTTGAATATTTTGCTGTTCGCATTTTATTTTCTGTTCATTAAAATCATTAGTTAATTGATCTAATTTGTTGTTAAAGTCACTTTTCATCTTATTTAGAATTATTTCGTTATTATCAAAGCGTTTATCATTATCATCAAAACGACTATTCATTACATTGAAATTACTATTACTATTCATTCTCTCGAATTGACTGATCATAACACTCATTATATCTGTTTCCTCTGATTGTTTACTTTTATTAGTTGAAACGGGGGTCAACTGAATCCCCAAATCAACATCTGTTTCGCTTACTCGTGTTTGAGACGCAATCGGTGTTGAATGAACAATTATATTACCGCCGACAGCTGTTTCTGTAACAGCGCTCGGCCCCCCCCTCAGCATACCACTTTCATCCAGCGATTGCGACTCAAGGTCACTTTCACTCATAATTGAATTTATTATGCTACTTTTCTCCGTGTTCTCAGACATTTTTTTATTTGATCTATTTTTCTTAAGTAATACTGCCAATGATTGGTCTTTTTTCAAAACTGATGTTTTAACATATACAAAATTACTTTTGCTTTCGCAACCGTACTTCGCTATGTACCGTCAGATGTAAGCCGGCGTACTATGACAGTTTTCTGTTATATTACATCCCGCGTCACGGCACCAATTGTAACTCTTATCTTTTCGGTAATATTTATATTTATTCAAATTCAATCTCCCACTTACCTTTCGTCTTTGATCTGGCCGGATCGCGTAGTGTAGGCAAACCCATTTCGTTCGACGAACTCTGACAATACATACAACGAAATAAGGCCTTGAAAGAATTTAACTCTCAATTGTATGGAAGAGAAATTAGATTTTTTATTAATAAGAAATGTTGAATTGATAAAACTTCGTGTTACATGTTGTGCAACTCTTGCACCTTACTGACTATGGCTTACCTTATCCTTTATACAGATACAATTATATATTTCACACATAAACAGCCCAGCATTGCTCACTCCCACATCCATACCGTAAATTTATTTATTGATTAACATATAATAAAGTCCCCCCCAGCCCTTACACCGAAACCGACGGCACGTGTTTTGCGCGCGCACTCATCGATAGTTAATTCATTATGTTTTATTTTTTAACCAAACTCTTCGATACTGTTCTGCTTGTTAAACTGACCGCGGTCACATACTATTTACGGTTGCTACAACTTTTTTCTTTGTTAAATTAAAACTTTGGTAACGAGCCAACTTTGGCCGCCCGGCTCCGGGGAATTCAGCTAGTCGACTGGGAATGAAAAGCGGAATCTGTATTACTCATGTGATCTCATAGTTGGTATGGAAGTCACTGCCTTGATCTTCGTCACTGAAGTTTCGTTCCATGCCATGCATGTAGTTTTTTGGGTTAACATGGCCAATGATCTCAATTAGGCATTGGCTGACGTCATAAAAAAGGCCGGACTTAAGCAGCACTTCCTGACGATCTGTGAAGAGACGATGAATAATTTTGCGCTCTAGCCATTTTGGGTTTTTAGTTGAGAGCGTCCCTTGGAGCGCCTGCGTGAGTGGTTGCGCTCGTGCGTCGACACACATGTACAGATTTCTCAGAGTTTCGTGGAGGTGCGAATTCCTTAGCCGAATGACACAATACAGTAAATGCGTCTCGCCTTTGTTACACCACTGTTTCTCAACACGTGTTCTGTTATAATGAAATGAATCGTTGTCGCATAATACAATTTCACAATATTTTATAAGACTCCCGCATAAAACGAAATAAATAAAAATACCAATGCCCCATACTGTAAAAAAATAAAAGGACCCAAAATTGACCCGCTACAGCGGCTGTGTGACATCTACGCCCAAACGCACTGCCAGCGGCGGCGCGCATACCCACGCTATCCAAAAGGCGCTCAAGATGGCTTGGCGATGAATTTTGTCAGCACATGGTCTGAGACGACGGAAATAAGTTTAAGTCCAGCCCATATTTGTGACGTCGTCCAGTGAACACTGAATATCGTCGACGTCAAATACACGAAAAACCCATGTGTTGAATGAACAGTGACGGACGATGCGATCATAAGGCATTGAAATTTCCGCTCTGACCGAACGTTTGGAGGGAGGCGCGTTGATAACTCTCTTCCCAGTCGACTAACAATATAGGCCACGCGTGGCACTATCAGTCTTCTGCCCGGCCAAATCTTCATATTTTTTAAGTCGGCCGACAAAACATCCATGTGATTCTCCAAAAAATATGTATAACAGTGTAATCAGTGCTGAACAGTGAATATCGAAAGTTATTAAAGCAATATTATAAACTTATCAACGTCAAGAAAATGAAAGACTTTGAGAGACGCGCCAGGTGGTCGAGGAAGAGGACGCTTCATACGTAATGTTACCAAATTGAAAAAATTATCATCATTATCTTTTGTATACACTGGGGTTGGGATAAAATTAGTATGAATGTGTGTGCGAGCAGACTGGGCTGTTTTATGTAAGTATAAGATGAATATTTAAATGTGTTAATATAAGATGTTTCACTAATATTTAAAGAACTTTTAATTTGTCTTGATTTTGGGAAAGAGATTTTAATTTGATTGCATAACTATGCCTCATGGCGAATCACATGTAACTATGTGGGTGTAACAGGGAGTAACAAGAATTTAGAAAAAATTAAACAAAAGTTTTATTTTCAATATATATGTCATTAGAATGTTTATTTCGTACCCCCACACTGTTTCTGACCTCGCTTATGAACGAACTCTGGGACCCGAGTGAGAAATTAATAGTGGTAAGTACTAATATGAAACACTATTCTTAATAAATAATAAAGGTAATAAAAAATAAATAAGTATGTTTTTATACAAATGGCAGCCCGAACTAAGGACTTTATATAAAATAAGCCAGAAATCAGAAACAGAGTGGGTATCGAAAGGGTATATGGACGTAAAGATAAGGTTATGTTGTGACTATATGCAGTAGAGTAAATAGTTTAAATAGAATGTTTGGTATATATAATAAGGTTGTGTAATATTTATTACACAATAAAATTTTGAAAGAAATATTTAAACAAAATTTTTTTTTTAAATGGCAGATAACGAGAATGTCAGCTTAACTGACATTGAAAACGAAAGCCAAATGAATATTGAATTAAGTGGAACTGAGTCAAAAATTATGGATGAAGGAATTCATTCAACGCCAGTCCAAAGTAAAAAATCTGATACAGATGAGATGTTAACACGTTTATATAGCATGATGTGTAGCATGAATAATAAGTTCGATGAACAACAAAGTGATTCCAATGTTAAATATGATAATTTAAATGCCAAATTTGATGAAGTAAAAAATGAGATCAAAAAACGAAATGATAATTTTGATAAACAATTCGACGAAGGGAATAAAAGGTTAGACGAGAGATTAAGTCAGATAAGGAATAATAAGGTAAGTAGCGGTGACAATATGACGAAAAATAAGGGTAACACGGTGAGTAATAATGATGATTTAAATAATGGGTTTACAAGTGATAACAATGATAATAGAAGTAAAATTATGGTGTTAGAAAATGATTGTGTAGATGTTGATAGTGATAACGATATTGAAAGTGAGAGAAAGAGAGAAATAGAGATATTTAAAGTAAAGAGAAATTATGAAGAATTCGTAGAAAGGTTAGGAGGTGAGAGAAGTAATAATAATAATGAGTACTTACCGTATAGTGAAACTGAGATAGCAGTAGATGATGTTAAAGATGATAATATAACTTACCTGATTTTAACAGAATATAATAAAGGCGACAGGACTATACTCGAGCGTGACCAGGTACATGATAGAATAATATGGAATAATCATATTAATTCAAATGACATTGTGGAAGAATATGACAATATAGATAATCATTATATTGATAATCATGAGATAATGTATTCAATAATAAATGAATGGTATAATCATAAGATTAGACTGTTATTCGACGATGGAGGGTGATTGTTTATTGTTTATGAACATTTAATTATGTGAATAGTGTGGTTTCGAAATGGACTGTCTTATAAAACGATTTGTGGTTGATGATAACAAATAATAAGTTGGACTGTATATTCTTTTATGTGTTGATGTCATTATGTTAAATGTATTTGTGTACTACATTATGGTATACTATGTGTTATATAAACAATGTGTATATTATAAAGTAATGTTTATAGGGATGAGTTCGTAGATAGTGTGCTAATATCTTATAACTCTTCTTAGTGGATCTTCAATCACTTCTGCCCCGCGATGGAGCGCCAATCTATAAAGTAATCTTTATAGATGTGTATTTATATAGTGGTGTGATAGTGTGATTGCAGATACGCACCGGTATCTACGATAATGTGGTTTTTTTTTTAAAATGTTCTAATTATAATTATTATTGTTATTAGTTTGATTGTATTGTCGAATAGGTGCGTAGCAATGGTTCACTTCTTTAGTTTAAAATATTTCGCACTCCGTTATTAACCTCCCTCACTTACCACAATTGGATATTATAGTCCTGTTCAGCGACGGTTCAGCTGAAATACATACACTGCATATACAAACAAATATTCTGGTTGAATATTCAATATGGCTATTATACACAATATAAATGATATAATATCTAAATAATGTTCTTGAATCATTAGAACTATTTAAACTCTTCCGCCACCTTTTGGTAGAACTGACTAAGAATAAATGAGTTAATTTAAATTTGAAATAATACTCCTTTGTTTTCACTGGTAATACAAAGTGGAGGTTTATTAACGATTAAAGATATTATAAAATTTTTTAACAATTAACAATCAGTTGCTAATAACCTTTCGGATAATAATTACAATTAATAAAATTTAAAATAAGACTGTTTAGCCTCAAGGCTGGTAAACCTGTTAGTTATACAATAGTTTAATTTTAAGAGGTTATGTCCTCTTGTATCAGTGAATTACCATGTTCGTATGGTTCTTTTAGGTAGCATGATACCAGGTACAAGATGTAATATTAATAATGATATTAAATGAACAATAATTAAATACAAACAAACAAATATAAAAATCAAAAATTAATACCATATAACTGATAGTTATGGTATTATCGTACGCGGGAATGCGCACGCAGTCTACAGTGTTTATTCGACAATTAACAAGCACGTTGGCTTGCACAGCTAAAATGTATTACTTTCTTTTAATAATTCACTTTAAGAATTATTTACTTACAAGAGAAAAATTTATTAAAAAACTCTTGTTATTATTTCCATCTGGTTTGGATTTTACTTGAGAACAGACTTGTAACAGAGAAATTGGCAAGTTAACGTTACGACTTTAAGGTTATTCTATAACGTGTATGGTTATTATGGTTAATTATCATTTAATATTTATTTCTTCTTAATTTAAGTATAAACACATTATTCATAATAGTTTTGATGTGTCATTATCAGTATCATATATATTCTTTCGCATGAAAGTTCAAATATTTATTTTAAAATATCGAAAAAAATCAAGAAAACAATTTTAGTCAATTGAGCGACTATTGGTATTACTAGTATTTTGTAATAAATGCTTCAAATATAATTCTTTTAATCATGACAAATAATTAAAATATTTATTCAACATATTAATAATTGCGAATTAATACTCTCATTAATTCTGATAAATTCCATCATCGTTTTTGATACTTCGCTTTTTACTGACTTGCGTAGTAATCAACTTTACGTATTTACAGAAAAATTTATTTCTGTCTCAATGTTAATTAAATAAAAAGAATTGTACTCCCTGTTTTTATCTTCTACACAACACTCGTAAGTACGATTGATATTATACACTAATCGTACTTAAATAGTATGCACTCCGCACATTTCACTCGTTTATGCTGGTGTAGTTTACAGGTTATGTGTATGTTGATTTACTAATGTGTCTGTCGCGCACAATTCAAAAAATTAAACTTCTTCATATCGGAGAGTGACATGACCTTTCCGTAAGATGACTGATCGTGAACTGTAACGCTCCTTCGAAGCGTCTGTGGCTCGTCTGCCAATATTCATTCATTCGATTGGTTGAAAAAACTATACTCTCTAACCCAAAACACTTTATTTTCTTAAAATATTTAACTTTTTACCAATTTTGGCCTTTGCGTTTGAGGCTACGTGACGTCAGCACTGGTACAAAAAATAATTGAAAAGTTTAAAATTGCAACAACTTTCTTAATCTATGTCTTATCGTTAAATGGTTAGTGTCAGTAAATTGCGGACATCCTGCGCTTTAATTTAAGTCCAAACAAGATTATTTTCCGTCCATTACTTCTATCACTATAACATTTTTATTAATTATTTATGGTGCATCTTATATTTATAAGTCTATTACACCAAATTTTATTATTTATATTAAAACACTTCCAATTAAACACTCTGAGTCCATATCTCAACTGGTTTAATTCAAAACTTGGGAATAATTGTTCCCTAAACAATATCTCGTTATGGCGTCTTTGGGCGTCCATATTTGATTTTTCATAAATATACTTAAAACTAATTTTTCTTATCTACTAACAGTAATACTGCAATCTAATCATGATAGAAACGTCTATTTACATAATTTTACACTTAAATATATGTACATGGCTATATTTAATCTACTATTTACATTATTTTAGTCCCCTCCTATCTCTCTTTATACAATCGTTATTTTACTTCTGGTTTTCTCTATACTATTTAGATTATGTAATAATTGTAATTAGTGTACACTCATTGTACCTAATTCCCTACATATAATGGTTAGCTTTTAGCTATCTCAGAACCCTTCAATTTTTTAGTAATGGGTCTGTTTACATTGTGTCATAGCATGGTAGTCATTTATTTTTGTTAAAATAATAATTGAATTGTTATCACTACACTTAATTTGGGTTTCCAAAGTAGTATCAGACATTATTCTGATTCTTGATAACATTTTCATCTACTTATAAACAAGTTTATATGTTACATTTTGCATAAATAACTTGTTCCTCATGGTTTGTTTACATTTGGATTCCTCCATTATGGTCATTTGGTTTTTAATTATTTATATATAAAATGACTATTTTCATGGTCATAGTCTATTCTCAAAGTAGCATTAGGTTTCCCCCTTACTACTGGTAATATTCTTAACAATCTTTGTTCAAGCTTTAATACAGTATTTTGCTCAACTAGTTGGGTATACAAAGTTTCTGCTTACTTCTGGCTATGGGTACATAGTTAGTTAGTTTACAATATTTTGTTTACAAAACTGTTATCATTATGTTCAGAATCTGTTCTCACAGTAGTACCAGATGTTTATCTAACTACTGGTAATACTTTCCTTAACATTGGTACTTGTTTTGGTATTGTATTTTGTCTAACTAAATTGGCATACTAGGTTCTATTTCTCCTATCTCTGTGCCATCATATTTGATCTGTTTTATTTACATTGTGTTGCAATATTATATACTGTCTATTAGGATGTATTCTTATTTATAACCAATCCTTGATTGATATCATAGTTGATGGTTATTTATTTACATTAACATGTATGATTTTCTGTTTCATAGGTGTCTTTCCTATGGGGTTATGTAACAATGTACTACATGTTCTAATGCAGCATTTTGTTACTACTAACATGACTTCAGTATGGTATCTTACTACAATATTTTAATTGTTTCGATACACATGTTTACACAACTTCTTCCTAAACAATAATACAAATCTTTCTGTACTAATTACAATATCTTTCTTGTCATTGGTTGAATTTAATTCCTGTCACTTTTGTTTGACATATAACAGGGTTTTTTATTGTCAGTTCTCTATGAACAATATTATAATTGTTCGATTTTGTTCTATTCTGGTGGTCTTATGATTATCTATATTGATCACAATCTTTATTAAATTAGTCACACTAATTGTCTGTGTATATTTGACTATTTAATTCTTGCTGTTTTCACTATGAAATTAACACATTTTCTCACACTATAAACCTTATCACTGCAATTGTTTGTGTGGTTTATTCGGTTGAAATTAGTTAACTGTTCACAGGTTTTCACATCTATATTAAGTACTCACTGTAATTGTTTGTGGTTCCTTAAATGTTAAACACTGTTTTCTTTTCATATTTGATAATCACTTCCTTTGGTTACTATTATAGTTTCTAGTACACTTGGTTTATGCTGAGTCCTTGCATGGTCTATCCATTTTCTTCTCTCTTCATGGTACGTTTCCTTGTCCCTCTTCTTTCTTCTTCTTCAATATTTTCATTGTAGTCATTATCTTCAGTTGTTTCCCTCGCTGTTGGAGTTTATTGGTCCTGATTTTGCTGTTTCCCCTCACTGTTGGATCCTATTGGGTCTGATCGCTGATATTTTTGTTTTGGCTCATGGTCATTTTCTTTCTTCATTTCGTATTTGATGTTGCTATGTTAATATTATCTTCCTCTTCGTTGGATTTTTATACTAATATCTTTGTAGATACACACTTTTATATACATAGGTTTATTTATCTAGACATACTTTCATGCTTTTCTCTTACTTGACGTTATATTAACTTATTTTATGTAACTGCCATATTTGGTAACGTTACATATGCCTTCCTATAAGAATTGATTAATTCTGAATCATTATACTTTATTTTTCATTGAAGAATCCATCAATTGTTGTACGTTTCCATGTCGATTCACATGTTTTTTACATATATCCCTTCACTTTCTTCTATTTGAATCATAATTATTTCTTCTCTATGTAATCATCTCCCTTGTTTATTTAGTTCCCTAATTCCCTAACATAAGCTTAGCTGGGGCAGTTTAGAGCGGCTCACTTTGGCTATTCAACTCTACTGGCCATACTAACTTCAATAAATATGGAGGCAAATCATCTCCTTCAATAATAATAAATGATTGCTGGCATTATTCATCAGTCAATTCATCTCAAATCATCAAAAAATAATAATAGTGGTCGTTCTTCCGACAAATAATAAATATCCTTGGGATTAATTCACGCATCTGCGGTTTATACATTATTATACTCTCTTTTTCTTGATTCAACTCAACTAAATTCTTCACATATTATAGGGATAGTTTGTTTTACACTTCATCACTGGTATACTCTCATGATTATCTTCGTTAGTATATTACTCTTCATTCTTCTTCATCATTGATTAATCTCTTCATTTTGTATCACATTAAACGTCATCTCGTCATATTCTTCATTTCAGGTTTTATTCTTCTAGATATAATTCATAAGTACATTTATTTTTTCTCCTTTTTCATAGTTTTAGTTGGTATGTATAGATTCCATGTGGTATTGGCTTTTCTCTAGTAAAATACACTAGAAACAATGTGGTTGTGTGTGGTTGCTTTTCTACATTAATACATTTCTTTGGGTTTATTCTTCCAACTTCTCATTTGCTCCTTCTTCCTTTTTCAATAGTACGGGTATGATGTTAATATTTACTTGTTGACGTGGCTCTTGGAATTAGTTGTGCCATAGTTGTAGTGTGTCGGCCTCGTATGGTATTTCTCTTATTCATAGTACGGGTAAGATGTTCTTTTTTACTTGTTGACGTGGCTCTTGGAAATAATTGTGCCATGGATGTAAGTTGCCTTCTCGTATGTTATTTTTCTTTTATTTATAGTACGGGTATGATGTTAGATTTTACTTGTTGACGTGGCTCTTGGAATTTTGTTGCCGTAGATGTTGTTTGTCTGTCTCGTATTTCGCTCTTCTTTTATAGTACTCTATTATTCATAAATACAATGTTCTGAATCCTTTACATAAATTCTTTGGGAGCATGTTTTTTCACATTATAAAATTACAATATATTCAATGTTCATTACATAGTTATATAGTTATTTCACATTTAATATAAACACATAATAATCTTCATAGCAATAATACATCCTTTCTTCTTTAGTCAACATCTATTTTTATAATTATACTTTCGTTTTTCACTTTTTAATAAACAATAATCTTCATGGCCACATTTCATTTTTCATCTTGATATAGTCAACAGTTATATTCATAAGTATATTTTCATCTTTCATAACAAATATTTTCATCTTTTACATAATATTTACAACAAAATAATTCTTATCGCTATCTTTTCACTTTTAGTCCCATATTTTAATTGTCGATATATCTTTTCATTGAAGCTTGGTTGTAAGTACCCTTTATCTTTTTGGTTATAGGGTCTTGCAATTCATAAGTGTTATTGAAATTGTTCTTAGTTACAGTATATGGTCCGGTGAATAGCAGCAGCAGTTTTTTCGCAATACCCTCAACTGTACTTGGGAGTTCTCTATTTTTTATAAGCACCCTGTCTCCCACTTCATATTTGATAACTTTGGGTTGCGATTTTTTGTATTTGAGCCTAAGTTTGTCAGCTCGTTCAACTGCTTTATTATAGAATTTTGTTCTGTTAAATTTGACCTCTGTTTCTATTGGAAAATTAATGATCTCTGTAATTTCCCGGGGTGGTCTTTGCTCATACATAGCCATGTAGGGTGTTTCGTCAGTCGATTGATGATAGGCTAGGTTTAGGAAGTCTTCAGCCGGGGATAGATACTCCTCCCATTTCCTCTGCTGGCTGTGACAGTAGGTTCTTAAAATCCTTCCTACTTCTCTCAACACTCTCTCAGCAGGGTTGCTGTTGGGGTGATACACCGATGTTTTGTATGTCTTTATTCCCAGATGGATTAATGTTTCCCGCCACTTTCGTCCTCGGAACTGCGTCCCATGGTCTATAATTATCGATAATGGTTTACCCACTTCGGGTATATACTTGTTTATCACTATTTCCAATATTTTATTTGTCGTAGCTCGATTTAGTGGGTACAGCTTAGTGAATTTGGTGTAGTGGTCAAATATGATGATTATATACTTATATTGGTGCCTTCCACCACTTCGTGGAAATGGTCCACAAATGTCTAAGAAAATTTTCTCTAGCTTTGCTGTCGATGTAATTGGTATCATTACCCCTTCTCGTTTCTCATTGCTGCATTTTACCAATTGGCAAATATGACAATTCTGGACATACTTTCTAACTTTTCTATTCATGTCCTTGAAATGCACATGTTCCTGTAATGCTTTTACGACCTTTACTGCGCCCATGTGACCATAGCGTATGTGGTAATCGATGGTCAGTTCTTTTTCTAGGACTTTTGGTATTACTACCTTCCATTTTTCACCATCTTTGTTGTTTTTGGTGAATAATAATTGATTATGAGTACAGTAGAATTGTTTTATGTTCTCATCATTGTTTGCTAATTTTTGAATAATCAGTGATACTTTGGGGTCCTGGTTTTGATGATTGGTTATATCCGATAATATGTTAGTGAGTTCAGATATGCCTTTCAGTAGGTGGTAGACTTTCGCAATGGTTTCCCTTTCTCCTTCAAATGTCTGGGCGTTGATGTTTATTCGGGACAACACGTCTGCAGCTATGTTGCTCTTCTCTGGTATGTACTCCCACTGTATGTTGTATTCCTGGAGCGTAAGAGTCCATCTCGTTAATCTGCCGTGCTTTAACTTGCAATTCTTAAGAAATGAAATAGATTTGTGGTCTGTCCTCACTGTTACTGGATATCCCAATATGAAAGTTCTAAATTTTTCGCAAGCAAACACTATACTCAACAACTCCTTTTCCGTTGTATGGTAGTTCCGTTCACACTTATTTAAAGTTCGGCTTGCGAAACTGATCACTTGGTGATTACCTTCTTGGTCCTCTTGGTATAACACAGAACCAAGGCTTAGGTCGCTGGCGTCGCAGTTCATGAAAAACTCCTTCTCAAAATTAGGGCGATGCAGCATAACAGTTTCGAGAAACTTTTCCTTAATTAATTCAAAGGTAGAGTCTTGATCTGACCCCCACTTCCATTTTTCCTTTGAGGATAGTTGTGACGAAAATCGAGCTGTCAGTTCAGAATAATTGTTTTGGAATTTTCGATAACAATTACAGATTCCGAGGAACGATTGTAATTGCTTGCTTTTTATTTTTTGGTACGGGGAAACGCTGGATTGCTTCCATCTTTTCTTGGGATGGTGTAATTCCATACTCTGACAAGTTAAACCCCAAAAATTGCACTTCCTTTGCGATCAATTGTGATTTGTCTAATTTGAGTGTAATATGGTTGTCTTCCAACTTTTGTAATACTTGTGCCACCCGGTTACAGTGCTCTTCCCAATTATTAGAAGCGATTAAAAGGTCATCAACATATACTGTTGTAAATTGTAATGTGCTGTGGCCCAGTATTTCGTCCATACATTTGACAAAGATGGCCACTGAGTTCACTAAGCCGAATGGTAATCTCTTACAATGGTAATTACGGCCTTCAAAAATAAATGCTGTGAACTTTCTGCTATTCGGGTGCAGTTCGACCTGCCAATATCCGCAGACCGTATCCCATATACTGTAATATTTAGTGCCATAAAATCTTTTTAGTATTTCGTCGATTTCTCCAGGCGACGTCCTGTCATTGATTATGGACTTGTTGATTTCACGTGCATCCAAACAAATTCTCACTGCACCGTTTTTCTTGGGTACAGCTACAATTGGATTAGTGTATGGGGAATTGCTTACTTCAATTATATCGTTTTCTATTAATCTTTGGATTTCCTCTCTAACGGCTTCTTTGAGTGAAAAGGCGATTGGGTAGGATTTTCGCTTGAATTCTGTCTGATCCTTGAATTTCAATTCACACTGGAAATTCTTTATTTTTCCAGGCGTATCGGAAAATACGTGACGGTATTGATAGTATATGTTAATTAGCTGGTCACGCTGTTCCCAAGTCAACTCATGGCTATTCTGGTTGGTTTTGAATTCTCTGATTTCATTAATTTTTTCCAACCATAATGCTTCCTCTGGACTGCTGTGAAGTTCTTGGTTGATGGCGCCTTTATTATGTTCATGGCCTTCCCTGATGTAAGATATCACATGTTCTGCGGGTGCCTTCCTATATTCTGTTAAATTGGCGGTCCATTCAACTGCCTCTGCCTTCATTACTACAGTATTTGCATCCATATTAATTATGGCTGTGTATTTTCGTAATATATCGCAACCAATGAGTATGGTGAATGGTAGTCCGCTGGCTACCAGGAATACCATTGGGATTGTTTTTCCATTGCTTGATACGTCCAGTTGCACCTGTTGGCGAATAGTTTTATTCTGACGACCGGTGGCTCCGATAAGTATTATGTTGTTAATTGGTAAGGTCGGTATGGTAGTTTTATTTTCTGATTGTATCCTGTCCAATTCCATTTTGTCAATTAATGATACGTTGGCCCCGGTATCTACCATTGCTGTGGCATTTGTGCTGTTGACTTTCACAGATATATACGCGATTTCACTGTTGCTCGCATCTCCGATAACACTTTCTTTCTCTTCCATTAAATCCTTTCTTATGTTCTTGAGGTAATTGTTATGATATGTTTTATGATGATACTAATGTTTCGCCAAAATATCAGACCCAATAGTCCGGTTCAGTGAGGGTGTGGTTGGTCTTTTCACTGCCGGTTGGCATTTAAAGGCAGGTCACCGTTTTCGTGCCTGTCTTGTGACGTTGAAGCTATGGGTTCCTGGTTTCCAGGCCCGTGTCCGTTGTGATAAACTTCCGTAGTCTGTGTGACTGTTCTATGACCTCCACTGCTGTCGCTTCCATTGGATCGATAGCCGGACTCTCGTTCTTCTCTATCACTATGACTGGAGTTACTGTGTTGGTTTGGGAAACTCCTCCGTCCTTGGTAATAATTCCTGCGATTCCCACCTCGGCTAGCATGGGTGTAGTTTACCCTATGGAAATGATTGTTATTTTGATTACCGTTGCCTTGTCGTGGTTGATTATTGGGAGATTGGTTTTGATATGGTCTATAGTAATTATTACCCCTTTGGTAATGTGTGTCCCTCTGGTATCCACCTGGACGATGGTTGTTATAATTTCCTCTGTTCACGTTGTTGCCACCTCCGTCTTGGCGTGGTACTGGTTGGTTTTGGAATCTTGGTGGATTGTTGAAATTTCTTCCTGGGCTATTTCGGTCATTGTGAATGGTGGGGTTATTATTTCCAGGCCCTCCCCAATCATATGCTTGGCTAGGCACTTGGCGGTTTCGCTGATAATACCTTTCTCTTTCGTGACTTTCTAGCAGGTCGCACATCCCTTGAATCGTTTTTATTTGTGAGTTCAGTCTCCCTTGCGAAATACCTTGATTAAAATGGTACGCTAGTTTTGTAACCAAGCATTCTTCTGGAATTGCTGGCTCCAAATTTCTAGCCAGACAGATTTTGCCTAAGAAATAGGTAGTCATCGATTGCCTTCCATTCACATCAAATTTCCCATTTGTAATGTCGTCTCTGATGATGTTTTGGGTGGCTTCCGACCAGTACTTTTGTTTAAATGCCGTTTTAAAAGTGTCATAGCTCCCTACTTCGTGACGGGTTGCTGTCCACCAATTGTCGAATGTATTTTTAAAAGATTCATCTAACATCCCCTTAATGATGGACCACCTGCTTTCTCGGTTTCTGTGTATTACCTCTTCTATCCTTTCTAAGAATTCTAATGGGTTTTTAGAATATGTTCGGAATTCAATCTGGTCCCTGCCTTCCAGGTGACAGTCCGGATAGGATGTTTGGGATGGTTCGCAAACGAAGCATCTCGTCTCTGATGTCATCCAACTCTCTCCGTTGACGCTCTGTTAATTGAGTTTTGTCATTATGCACTTGCTGCTTAATAGCGTCCACTTTCACAGAGACTTCTTCGCACTTTTCATTTAACGTCGATTGCACTATCTTCATCTCCGTTTGTTCCTGTGCTATCACTCCGAGTTGTGCACTGTGTGTCTTCTCCACATCGCTAATACGCCGGTTGATGTCTATTTCTGTCTGTACTAATTTCAGGCTGGTGTTTTCTCCCTCCTTTCGTACTTCAGAAATCTCGACGTTAATTTCTGTTGTCAATATGGCCATTTGTTTTTCGGTTTCCTTAACATTTTCTCCCAATCTTCTTTCGGTCATTTCTACCGTATCCTTAGCAGTTTCTTCCACCTTGTCACTGTTGATATTTATTTGTTGCCATATTCTTTCGTGGTCAGTTTGTATGGTTTCGACATCTCGATTAAATTTAGCATTAATTTCATCGATCTTATGGTTGTTCTGATCAATTTTTACTCCCAACTCTGCAGATAAGTCTTCTTTCATTATGGCCATTTTCTTCTCTAATAGTTCTTCAGTTTTCTTTTGCCCGTCTTCCATCCTCCTGTTGGTTTCATTTATCTGGTTATTAAATTCTTCCTTTAATAATTCCATATTTTTCTGGCTCTCCCTCTGGCCTTCTTCTATTTTTTGGTTGGTGGATCGACTGGCTTCTTCTATTTTACTGTTCAATTCCTCTTTGGTGGATCGACTAGTCTCGTCCAGCTTCTTGATCAATTCTTCCCTTGTGGACTGGTTCTCCTCCTTTGATGATTTCTGGCCTTCCTTTAGTGATTCTATTTGCTCGCTTAAACCCTTGGTGGATTGATGGGCTTCTTCCATTTTATTGTTTAAGTCCGCCTTCAGTGACTCCTGACCTTCCTTCAGTGACCATAATATTTCTAAAATACTGGCATTCATTGTTGCCATTGGCTCCTTGGGTTGGCGTATTTCCGGTAGAATTTCTTGTTGTCTTATTTCCGGCTCTTCATCAAGTTGTTGAACCTCCTCCGCCGGTTCAAGTGGTTTGTCCTTTCCTTCCAATAAAATTTCTTCGACGTCCTCCGTTGACGTAGCCTCCTTTTCTTCCATTCTGGCCTCCTTCTCCGCTTCTGTTGCCCTCTTTCTCGACGTTGACCTCGACTTTGATCTCCTTGTGTACATCTTGATATGCTGGCAATGTACCTGCTGTCTCTTGACGGATTGGGGTGATTAGTTTATTAGTTATACTATGTTTTTCCCTAATCCGCGCTCAGACGTTGGGCGCCAATCTATAAAGTAATGTTTATAGGGATGAGTTCGTAGATAGTGTGCTAATATCTTATAACTCTTCTTAGTGGATCTTCAATCACTTCTGCCCCGCGATGGAGCGCCAATCTATAAAGTAATCTTTATAGATGTGTATTTATATAGTGGTGTGATAGTGTGATTGCAGATACGCACCGGTATCTACGATAATGTGGTTTTTTTTTTAAATGTTCTAATTATAATTATTATTGTTATTAGTTTGATTGTATTGTCGAATAGGTGCGTAGCAATGGTTCACTTCTTTAGTTTAAAATATTTCGCACTCCGTTATTAACCTCCCTCACTTACCACAATTGGATATTATAGTCCTGTTCAGCGACGGTTCAGCTGAAATACATACACTGCATATACAAACAAATATTCTGGTTGAATATTCAATATGGCTATTATACACAATATAAATGATATAATATCTAAATAATGTTCTGAATCATTAGAACTATTTAAACTCTTCCGCCACCTTTTGGTAGAACTGACTAAGAATAAATGAGTTAATTTAAATTTGAAATAATACTCCTTTGTTTTCACTGGTAATACAAAGTGGAGGTTTATTAACGATTAAAGATATTATAAAATTTTTTAACAATTAACAATCAGTTGCTAATAACCTTTCGGATAATAATTACAATTAATAAAATTTAAAATAAGACTCTGTTTAGCCTCAAGGCTGGTAAACCTGTTAGTTATACAATAGTTTAATTTTAAGAGGTTATGTCCTCTTGTATCAGTGAATTACCATGTTCGTATGGTTCTTTTAGGTAGCATGATACCAGGTACAAGATGTAATATTAATAATGATATTAAATGAACAATAATTAAATACAAACAAACAAATATAAAAATCAAAAATTAATACCATATAACTGATAGTTATGGTATTATCGTACGCGGGAATGCGCACGCAGTCTACAGTGTTTATTCGACAATTAACAAGCACGTTGGCTTGCACAGCTAAAATGTATTACTTTCTTTTAATAATTCACTTTAAGAATTATTTACTTACAAGAGAAAAATTTATTATAAAACTCTTGTTATTATTTCCATCTGGTTTGGATTTTACTTGAGAACAGACTTGTAACAGAGAAATTGGCAAGTTAACGTTACGACTTTAAGGTTATTCTATAACGTGTATGGTTATTATGGTTAATTATCATTTAATATTTATTTCTTCTTAATTTAAGTATAAACACATTATTCATAATAGTTTTGATGTGTCATTATCAGTATCATATATATTCTTTCGCATGAAAGTTCAAATATTTATTTTAAAATATCGAAAAAAATCAAGAAAACAATTTTAGTCAATTGAGCGACTATTGGTATTACTAGTATTTTGTAATAAATGCTTCAAATATAATTCTTTTAATCATGACAAATAATTAAAATATTTATTCAACATATTAATAATTGCGAATTAATACTCTCATTAATTCTGATAAATTCCATCATCGTTTTTGATACTTCGCTTTTTACTGACTTGCGTAGTAATCAACTTTACGTATTTACAGAAAAATTTATTTCTGTCTCAATGTTAATTAAATAAAAAGAATTGTACTCCCTGTTTTTATCTTCTACACAACACTCGTAAGTACGATTGATATTATACACTAATCGTACTTAAATAGTATGCACTCCGCACATTTCACTCGTTTATGCTGGTGTAGTTTACAGGTTATGTGTATGTTGATTTACTAATGTGTCTGTCGCGCACAATTCAAAAAATTAAACTTCTTCATATCGGAGAGTGACATGACCTTTCCGTAAGATGACTGATCGTGAACTGTAACGCTCCTTCGAAGCGTCTGTGGCTCGTCTGCCAATATTCATTCATTCGATTGGTTGAAAAAACTATACTCTCTAACCCAAAACACTTTATTTTCTTAAAATATTTAACTTTTTACCAATTTTGGCCTTTGCGTTTGAGGCTACGTGACGTCAGCACTGGTACAAAAAATAATTGAAAAGTTTAAAATTGCAATAACTTTCTTAATCTATGTCTTATCGTTAAATGGTTAGTGTCAGTAAATTGCGGACATCCTGCGCTTTAATTTAAGTCCAAACAAGATTATTTTCCGTCCATTACTTCTATCACTATAACATTTTTATTAATTATTTATGGTGCATCTTATATTTATAAGTCTATTACACCAAATTTTATTATTTATATTAAAACACTTCCAATTAAACACTCTGAGTCCATATCTCAACTGGTTTAATTCAAAACTTGGGAATAATTGTTCCCTAAACAATATCTCGTTATGGCGTCTTTGGGCGTCCATATTTGATTTTTCATAAATATACTTAAAACTAATTTTTCTTATCTACTAACAGTAATACTGCAATCTAATCATGATAGAAACGTCTATTTACATAATTTTACACTTAAATATATGTACATGGCTATATTTAATCTACTATTTACATTATTTTAGTCCCCTCCTATCTCTCTTTATACAATCGTTATTTTACTTCTGGTTTTCTCTATACTATTTAGATTATGTAATAATTGTAATTAGTGTACACTCATTGTACCTAATTCCCTACATATAATGGTTAGCTTTTAGCTATCTCAGAACCCTTCAATTTTTTAGTAATGGGTCTGTTTACATTGTGTCATAGCATGGTAGTCATTTATTTTTGTTAAAATAATAATTGAATTGTTATCACTACACTTAATTTGGGTTTCCAAAGTAGTATCAGACATTATTCTGATTCTTGATAACATTTTCATCTACTTATAAACAAGTTTATATGTTACATTTTGCATAAATAACTTGTTCCTCATGGTTTGTTTACATTTGGATTCCTCCATTATGGTCATTTGGTTTTTAATTATTTATATATAAAATGACTATTTTCATGGTCATAGTCTATTCTCAAAGTAGCATTAGGTTTCCCCCTTACTACTGGTAATATTCTTAACAATCTTTGTTCAAGCTTTAATACAGTATTTTGCTCAACTAGTTGGGTATACAAAGTTTCTGCTTACTTCTGGCTATGGGTACATAGTTAGTTAGTTTACAATATTTTGTTTACAAAACTGTTATCATTATGTTCAGAATCTGTTCTCACAGTAGTACCAGATGTTTATCTAACTACTGGTAATACTTTCCTTAACATTGGTACTTGTTTTGGTATTGTATTTTGTCTAACTAAATTGGCATACTAGGTTCTATTTCTCCTATCTCTGTGCCATCATATTTGATCTGTTTTATTTACATTGTGTTGCAATATTATATACTGTCTATTAGGATGTATTCTTATTTATAACCAATCCTTGATTGATATCATAGTTGATGGTTATTTATTTACATTAACATGTATGATTTTCTGTTTCATAGGTGTCTTTCCTATGGGGTTATGTAACAATGTACTACATGTTCTAATGCAGCATTTTGTTACTACTAACATGACTTCAGTATGGTATCTTACTACAATATTTTAATTGTTTCGATACACATGTTTACACAACTTCTTCCTAAACAATAATACAAATCTTTCTGTACTAATTACAATATCTTTCTTGTCATTGGTTGAATTTAATTCCTGTCACTTTTGTTTGACATATAACAGGGTTTTTTTTATTGTCAGTTCTCTATGAACAATATTATAATTGTTCGATTTTGTTCTATTCTGGTGGTCTTATGATTATCTATATTGATCACAATCTTTATTAAATTAGTCACACTAGTTGTCTGTGTATATTTGACTATTTAATTCTTGCTGTTTTCACTATGAAATTAACACATTTTCTCACACTATAAACCTTATCACTGCAATTGTTTGTGTGGTTTATTCGGTTGAAATTAGTTAACTGTTCACAGGTTTTCACATCTATATTAAGTACTCACTGTAATTGTTTGTGGTTCCTTAAATGTTAAACACTGTTTTTCTTTTCATATTTGATAATCACTTCCTTTGGTTACTATTATAGTTTCTAGTACACTTGGTTTATGCTGAGTCCTTGCATGGTCTATCCATTTTCTTCTCTCTTCATGGTACGTTTCCTTGTCCCTCTTCTTTCTTCTTCTTCAATATTTTCATTGTAGTCATTATCTTCAGTTGTTTCCCTCGCTGTTGGAGTTTATTGGTCCTGATTTTGCTGTTTCCCCTCACTGTTGGATCCTATTGGGTCTGATCGCTGATATTTTTGTTTTGGCTCATGGTCATTTTCTTTCTTCATTTCGTATTTGATGTTGCTATGTTAATATTATCTTCCTCTTCGTTGGATTTTTATACTAATATCTTTGTAGATACACACTTTTATATACATAGGTTTATTTATCTAGACATACTTTCATGCTTTTCTCTTACTTGACGTTATATTAACTTATTTTATGTAACTGCCATATTTGGTAACGTTACATATGCCTTCCTATAAGAATTGATTAATTCTGAATCATTATACTTTATTTTTCATTGAAGAATCCATCAATTGTTGTACGTTTCCATGTCGATTCACATGTTTTTTACATATATCCCTTCACTTTCTTCTATTTGAATCATAATTATTTCTTCTCTATGTAATCATCTCCCTTGTTTATTTAGTTCCCTAATTCCCTAACATAAGCTTAGCTGGGGCAGTTTAGAGCGGCTCACTTTGGCTATTCAACTCTACTGGCCATACTAACTTCAATAAATATGGAGGCAAATCATCTCCTTCAATAATAATAAATGATTGCTGGCATTATTCATCAGTCAATTCATCTCAAATCATCAAAAAATAATAATAGTGGTCGTTCTTCCGACAAATAATAAATATCCTTGGGATTAATTCACGCATCTGCGGTTTATACATTATTATACTCTCTTTTTCTTGATTCAACTCAACTAAATTCTTCACATATTATAGGGATAGTTTGTTTTACACTTCATCACTGGTATACTCTCATGATTATCTTCGTTAGTATATTACTCTTCATTCTTCTTCATCATTGATTAATCTCTTCATTTTGTATCACATTAAACGTCATCTCGTCATATTCTTCATTTCAGGTTTTATTCTTCTAGATATAATTCATAAGTACATTTATTTTTTCTCCTTTTTCATAGTTTTAGTTGGTATGTATAGATTCCATGTGGTATTGGCTTTTCTCTAGTAAAATACACTAGAAACAATGTGGTTGTGTGTGGTTGCTTTTCTACATTAATACATTTCTTTGGGTTTATTCTTCCAACTTCTCATTTGCTCCTTCTTCCTTTTTCAATAGTACGGGTATGATGTTAATATTTACTTGTTGACGTGGCTCTTGGAATTAGTTGTGCCATAGTTGTAGTGTGTCGGCCTCGTATGGTATTTCTCTTATTCATAGTACGGGTAAGATGTTCTTTTTTACTTGTTGACGTGGCTCTTGGAAATAATTGTGCCATGGATGTAAGTTGTCTTTCTCGTATGTTATTTTTCTTTTATTTATAGTACGGGTATGATGTTAGATTTTACTTGTTGACGTGGCTCTTGGAATTTTGTTGCCGTAGATGTTGTTTGTCTGTCTCGTATTTCGCTCTTCTTTTATAGTACTCTATTATTCATAAATACAATGTTCTGAATCCTTTACATAAATTCTTTGGGAGCATGTTTTTTCACATTATAAAATTACAATATATTCAATGTTCATTACATAGTTATATAGTTATTTCACATTTAATATAAACACATAATAATCTTCATAGCAATAATACATCCTTTCTTCTTTAGTCAACATCTATTTTTATAATTATACTTTCGTTTTTCACTTTTTAATAAACAATAATCTTCATGGCCACATTTCATTTTTCATCTTGATATAGTCAACAGTTATATTCATAAGTATATTTTCATCTTTCATAACAAATATTTTCATCTTTTACATAATATTCACAACAAAATAATTCTTATCGCTATCTTTTCACTTTTAGTCCCATATTTTAATTGTCGATATATCTTTTCATTGAAGCTTGGTTGTAAGTACCCTTTATCTTTTTGGTTATAGGGTCTTGCAATTCATAAGTGTTATTGAAATTGTTCTTAGTTACAGTATATGGTCCGGTGAATAGCAGCAGCAGTTTTTTCGCAATACCCTCAACTGTACTTGGGAGTTCTCTATTTTTTATAAGCACCCTGTCTCCCACTTCATATTTGATAACTTTGGGTTGCGATTTTTTGTATTTGAGCCTAAGTTTGTCAGCTCGTTCAACTGCTTTATTATAGAATTTTGTTCTGTTAAATTTGACCTCTGTTTCTATTGGAAAATTAATTATCTCTGTAATTTCCCGGGGTGGTCTTTGCTCATACATAGCCATGTAGGGTGTTTCGTCAGTCGATTGATGATAGGCTAGGTTTAGGAAGTCTTCAGCCGGGGATAGATACTCCTCCCATTTCCTCTGCTGGGTGTGACAGTAGGTTCTTTAAATCCTTCCTACTTCTCTCAACACTCTCTCAGCAGGGTTGCTGTTGGGGTGATACACCGATGTTTTGTATGTCTTTATTCCCAGATGGATTAATGTTTCCCGCCACTTTCGTCCTCGGAACTGCGTCCCATGGTCTATAATTATCGATAATGGTTTACCCACTTCGGGTATATACTTGTTTATCACTATTTCCAATATTTTATTTGTCGTAGCTCGATTTAGTGGGTACAGCTTAGTGAATTTGGTGTAGTGGTCAAATATGATGATTATATACTTATATTGGTGCCTTCCACCACTTCGTGGAAATGGTCCACAAATGTCTAAGAAAATTTTCTCTAGCTTTGCTGTCGATGTAATTGGTATCATTACCCCTTCTCGTTTCTCATTGCTGCATTTTACCAATTGGCAAATATGACAATTCTGGACATACTTTCTAACTTTTCTATTCATGTCCTTGAAATGCACATGTTCCTGTAATGCTTTTACGACCTTTACTGCGCCCATGTGACCATAGCGTATGTGGTAATCGATGGTCAGTTCTTTTTCTAGGACTTTTGGTATTACTACCTTCCATTTTTCACCATCTTTGTTGTTTTTGGTGAATAATAATTGATTATGAGTACAGTAGAATTGTTTTATGTTCTCATCATTGTTTGCTAATTTTTGAATAATCAGTGATACTTTGGGGTCCTGGTTTTGATGATTGGTTATATCCGATAATATGTTAGTGAGTTCAGATATGCCTTTCAGTAGGTGGTAGACTTTCGCAATGGTTTCCCTTTCTCCTTCAAATGTCTGGGCGTTGATGTTTATTCGGGACAACACGTCTGCAGCTATGTTGCTCTTCTCTGGTATGTACTCCCACTGTATGTTGTATTCCTGGAGCGTAAGAGTCCATCTCGTTAATCTGCCGTGCTTTAACTTGCAATTCTTAAGAAATGAAATAGATTTGTGGTCTGTCCTCACTGTTACTGGATATCCCAATATGAAAGTTCTAAATTTTTCGCAAGCAAACACTATACTCAACAACTCCTTTTCCGTTGTATGGTAGTTCCGTTCACACTTATTTAAAGTTCGGCTTGCGAAACTGATCACTTGGTGATTACCTTCTTGGTCCTCTTGGTATAACACAGAACCAAGGCTTAGGTCGCTGGCGTCGCAGTTCATGAAAAACTCCTTCTCAAAATTAGGGTGATGCAGCATAACAGTTTCGAGAAACTTTTCCTTAATTAATTCAAAGGTAGAGTCTTGATCTGACCCCCACTTCCATTTTTCCTTTGAGGATAGTTGTGACGAAAATCGAGCTGTCAGTTCAGAATAATTGTTTTGGAATTTTCGATAACAATTACAGATTCCGAGGAACGATTGTAATTGCTTGCTTTTTATTTTTTGGTACGGGGAAACGCTGGATTGCTTCCATCTTTTCTTGGGATGGTGTAATTCCATACTCTGACAAGTTAAACCCCAAAAATTGCACTTCCTTTGCGATCAATTGTGATTTGTCTAATTTGAGTGTAATATGGTTGTCTTCCAACTTTTGTAATACTTGTGCCACCCGGTTACAGTGCTCTTCCCAATTATTAGAAGCGATTAAAACGTCATCAACATATACTGTTGTAAATTGTAATGTGCTGTGGCCCAGTATTTCGTCCATACATTTGACAAAGATGGTCACTGAGTTCACTAAGCCGAATGGTAATCTCTTACAATGGTAATTACGGCCTTCAAAAATAAATGCTGTGAACTTTCTGCTATTCGGGTGCAGTTCGACCTGCCAATATCCGCAGACCGTATCCCATATACTGTAATATTTAGTGCCATAAAATCTTTTTAGTATTTCGTCGATTTCTCCAGGCGACGTCCTGTCATTGATTATGGACTTGTTGATTTCACGTGCATCCAAACAAATTCTCACTGCACCGTTTTTCTTGGGTACAGCTACAATTGGATTAGTGTATGGGGAATTGCTTACTTCAATTATATCGTTTTCTATTAATCTTTGGATTTCCTCTCTAACGGCTTCTTTGAGTGAAAAGGCGATTGGGTAGGATTTTCGCTTGAATTCTGTCTGATCCTTGAATTTCAATTCACACTGGAAATTCTTTATTTTTCCAGGCGTATCGGAAAATACGTGACGGTATTGATAGTATATGTTAATTAGCTGGTCACGCTGTTCCCAAGTCAACTCATGGCTATTCTGGTTGGTTTTGAATTCTCTGATTTCATTAATTTTTTCCAACCATAATGCTTCCTCTGGACTGCTGTGAAGTTCTTGGTTGATGGCGCCTTTATTATGTTCATGGCCTTCCCTGATGTAAGATATCACATGTTCTGCGGGTGCCTTCCTATATTCTGTTAAATTGGCGGTCCATTCAACTGCCTCTGCC
Source organism: Magicicada septendecula (assembly GCA_034769895.1). Lineage (NCBI taxonomy): Eukaryota > Metazoa > Arthropoda > Insecta > Hemiptera > Cicadidae > Magicicada > Magicicada septendecula. Next base: position 195,446,977 of record CM068370.1, on the reverse strand, counting down.
TTCATTACTACAGTATTTGCATCCATATTAATTATGGCTGTGTATTTTCGTAATATATCGCAACCAATGAGTATGGTGAATGGTAGTCCGCTGGCTACCAGGAATACCATTGGGATTGTTTTTCCATTGCTTGATACGTCCAGTTGCACCTGTTGGCGAATAGTTTTATTCTGACGACCGGTGGCTCCGATAAGTATTATGTTGTTAATTGGTAAGGTCGGTATGGTAGTTTTATTTTCTGATTGTATCCTGTCCAATTCCATTTTGTCAATTAATGATACGTTGGCCCCGGTATCTACCATTGCTGTGGCATTTGTGCTGTTGACTTTCACAGATATATACGCGATTTCACTGTTGCTCGCATCTCCGATAACACTTTCTTTCTCTTCCATTAAATCCTTTCTTATGTTCTTGAGGTAATTGTTATGATATGTTTTATGATGATACAAATGTTTCGCCAAAATATCAGACCCAATAGTCCGGTTCAGTGAGGGTGTGGTTGGTCTTTTCACTGCCGGTTGGCATTTAAAGGCAGGTCACCGTTTTCGTGCCTGTCTTGTGACGTTGAAGCTATGGGTTCCTGGTTTCCAGGCCCGTGTCCGTTGTGATAAACTTCCGTAGTCTGTGTGACTGTTCTATGACCTCCACTGCTGTCGCTTCCATTGGATCGATAGCCGGACTCTCGTTCTTCTCTATCACTATGACTGGAGTTACTGTGTTGGTTTGGGAAACTCCTCCGTCCTTGGTAATAATTCCTGCGATTCCCACCTCGGCTAGCATGGGTGTAGTTTACCCTATGGAAATGATTGTTATTTTGATTACCGTTGCCTTGTCGTGGTTGATTATTGGGAGATTGGTTTTGATATGGTCTATAGTAATTATTACCCCTTTGGTAATGTGTGTCCCTCTGGTATCCACCTGGACGATGGTTGTTATAATTTCCTCTGTTCACGTTGTTGCCACCTCCGTCTTGGCGTGGTACTGGTTGGTTTTGGAATCTTGGTGGATTGTTGAAATTTCTTCCTGGGCTATTTCGGTCATTGTGAATGGTGGGGTTATTATTTCCAGGCCCTCCCCAATCATATGCTTGGCTAGGCACTTGGCGGTTTCGCTGATAATACCTTTCTCTTTCGTGACTTTCTAGCAGGTCGCACATCCCTTGAATCGTTTTTATTTGTGAGTTCAGTCTCCCTTGCGAAATACCTTGATTAAAATGGTACGCTAGTTTTGTAACCAAGCATTCTTCTGGAATTGCTGGCTCCAAATTTCTAGCCAGACAAATTTTGCCTAAGAAATAGGTAGTCATCGATTGCCTTCCATTCACATCAAATTTCCCATTTGTAATGTCGTCTCTGATGATGTTTTGGGTGGCTTCCGACCAGTACTTTTGTTTAAATGCCGTTTTAAAAGTGTCATAGCTCCCTACTTCGTGACGGGTTGCTGTCCACCAATTGTCGAATGTATTTTTAAAAGATTCATCTAACATCCCCTTAATGATGGACCACCTGCTTTCTCGGTTTCTGTGTATTACCTCTTCTATCCTTTCTAAGAATTCTAATGGGTTTTTAGAATATGTTCGGAATTCAATCTGGTCCCTGCCTTCCAGGTGACAGTCCGGATAGGATGTTTGGGATGGTTCGCAAACGAAGCATCTCGTCTCTGATGTCATCCAACTCTCTCCGTTGACGTTCTGTTAATTGAGTTTTGTCATTATGCACTTGCTGCTTAATAGCGTCCACTTTCACAGAGACTTCTTCGCACTTTTCATTTAACGTCGATTGCACTATCTTCATCTCCGTTTGTTCCTGTGCTATCACTCCGAGTTGTGCACTGTGTGTCTTCTCCACATCGCTAATACGCCGGTTGATGTCTATTTCTGTCTGTACTAATTTCAGGCTGGTGTTTTCTCCCTCCTTTCGTACTTCAGAAATCTCGACGTTAATTTCTGTTGTCAATATGGCCATTTGTTTTTCGGTTTCCTTAACATTTTCTCCCAATCTTCTTTCGGTCATTTCTACCGTACCCTTAGCAGTTTCTTCCACCTTGTCACTGTTGATATTTATTTGTTGCCATATTCTTTCGTGGTCAGTTTGTATGGTTTCGACATCTCGATTAAATTTAGCATTAATTTCATCGATCTTATGGTTGTTCTGATCAATTTTTACTCCCAACTCTGCAGATAAGTCTTCTTTCATTATGGCCATTTTCTTCTCTAATAGTTCTTCAGTTTTCTTTTGCCCGTCTTCCATCCTCCTGTTGGTTTCATTTATCTGGTTATTAAATTCTTCCTTTAATAATTCCATATTTTTCTGGCTCTCCCTCTGGCCTTCTTCTATTTTTTGGTTGGTGGATCGACTGGCTTCTTCTATTTTACTGTTCAATTCCTCTTTGGTGGATCGACTGGCTTCTTCTATTTTACTGTTCAATTCCTCTTTGGTGGATCGACTAGTCTCGTCCAGCTTCTTGATCAATTCTTCCCTTGTGGACTGGTTCTCCTCCTTTGATGATTTCTGGCCTTCCTTTAGTGATTCTATTTGCTCGCTTAAACCCTTGGTGGATTGATGGGCTTCTTCCATTTTATTGTTTAAGTCCGCCTTCAGTGACTCCTGACCTTCCTTCAGTGACCGTAATATTTCTAAAATACTGGCATTCATTGTTGCCATTGGCTCCTTGGGTTGGCGTATTTCCGGTAGAATTTCTTGTTGTCTTATTTCCGGCTCTTCATCAAGTTGTTGAACCTCCTCCGCCGGTTCAAGTGGTTTGTCCTTTCCTTCCAATAAAATTTCTTCGACGTCCTCCGTTGACGTAGCCTCCTTTTCTTCCATTCTGGCCTCCTTCTCCGCTTCTGTTGCCCTCTTTCTCGACGTTGACCTCGACTTTGATCTCCTTGTGTACATCTTGATATGCTGGCAATGTACCTGCTGTCTCTTGACGGATTGGGGTGATTAGTTTATTAGTTATAGTATGTTTTTCCCTAATCCGCGCTCAGACGTTGGGCGCCAATCTATAAAGTAATGTTTATAGGGATGAGTTCGTAGATAGTGTGCTAATATCTTATAACTCTTCTTAGTGGATCTTCAATCACTTCTGCCCCGCGATGGAGCGCCAATCTATAAAGTAATCTTTATAGATGTGTATTTATATAGTGGTGTGATAGTGTGATTGCAGATACGCACCGGTATCTACGATAATGTGGTTTTTTTTTTAAATGTTCTAATTATAATTATTATTGTTATTAGTTTGATTGTATTGTCGAATAGGTGCGTAGCAATGGTTCACTTCTTTAGTTTAAAATATTTCGCACTCCGTTATTAACCTCCCTCACTTACCACAATTGGATATTATAGTCCTGTTCAGCGACGGTTCAGCTGAAATACATACACTGCATATACAAACAAATATTCTGGTTGAATATTCAATATGGCTATTATACACAATATAAATGATATAATATCTAAATAATGTTCTGAATCATTAGAACTATTTAAACTCTTCCGCCACCTTTTGGTAGAACTGACTAAGAATAAATGAGTTAATTTAAATTTGAAATAATACTCCTTTGTTTTCACTGGTAATACAAAGTGGAGGTTTATTAACGATTAAAGATATTATAAAATTTTTTAACAATTAACAATCAGTTGCTAATAACCTTTCGGATAATAATTACAATTAATAAAATTTAAAATAAGACTCTGTTTAGCCTCAAGGCTGGTAAACCTGTTAGTTATACAATAGTTTAATTTTAAGAGGTTATGTCCTCTTGTATCAGTGAATTACCATGTTCGTATGGTTCTTTTAGGTAGCATGATACCAGGTACAAGATGTAATATTAATAATGATATTAAATGAACAATAATTAAATACAAACAAACAAATATAAAAATCAAAAATTAATACCATATAACTGATAGTTATGGTATTATCGTACGCGGGAATGCGCACGCAGTCTACAGTGTTTATTCGACAATTAACAAGCACGTTGGCTTGCACAGCTAAAATGTATTACTTTCTTTTAATAATTCACTTTAAGAATTATTTACTTACAAGAGAAAAAATTATTAAAAAACTCTTGTTATTATTTCCATCTGGTTTGGATTTTACTTGAGAACAGACTTGTAACAGAGAAATTGGCAAGTTAACGTTACGACTTTAAGGTTATTCTATAACGTGTATGGTTATTATGGTTAATTATCATTTAATATTTATTTCTTCTTAATTTAAGTATAAACACATTATTCATAATAGTTTTGATGTGTCATTATCAGTATCATATATATTCTTTCACATTAAAGTTCAAATATTTATTTTAAAATATCGAAAAAAATCAAGAAAACAATTTTAGTCAATTGAGCGACTATTGGTATTACTAGTATTTTGTAATAAATGCTTCAAATATAATTCTTTTAATCATGACAAATAATTAAAATATTTATTCAACATATTAATAATTGCGAATTAATACTCTCATTAATTCTGATAAATTCCATCATCGTTTTTGATACTTCGCTTTTTACTGACTTGCGTAGTAATCAACTTTACGTATTTACAGAAAAATTTATTTCTGTCTCAATGTTAATTAAATAAAAAGAATTGTACTCCCTGTTTTTATCTTCTACACAACACTCGTAAGTACGATTGATATTATACACTAATCGTACTTAAATAGTATGCACTCCGCACATTTCACTCGTTTATGCTGGTGTAGTTTACAGGTTATGTGTATGTTGATTTACTAAAGTGTCTGTCGCGCACAATTCAAAAAATTAAACTTCTTCATATCGGAGAGTGACATGACCTTTCCGTAAGATGACTGATCGTGAACTGTAACGCTCCTTCGAAGCGTCTGTGGCTCGTCTGCCAATATTCATTCATTCGATTGGTTGAAAAAACTATACTCTCTAACCCAAAACACTTTATTTTTCTTAAAATATTTAACTTTTTACCAATTTTGGCCTTTGCGTTTGAGGCTACGTGACGTCAGCACTGGTACAAAAAATAATTGAAAAGTTTAAAATTGCAATAACTTTCTTAATCTATGTCTTATCGTTAAATGGTTAGTGTCAGTAAATTGCGGACATCCTGCGCTTTAATTTAAGTCCAAACAAGATTATTTTCCGTCCATTACTTCTATCACTATAACATTTTTATTAATTATTTATGGTGCATCTTATATTTATAAGTCTATTACACCAAATTTTATTATTTATATTAAAACACTTCCAATTAAACACTCTGAGTCCATATCTCAACTGGTTTAATTCAAAACTTGGGAATAATTGTTCCCTAAACAATATCTCGTTATGGCGTCTTTGGGCGTCCATATTTGATTTTTCATAAATATACTTAAAACTAATTTTTCTTATCTACTAACAGTAATACTGCAATCTAATCATGATAGAAACGTCTATTTACATAATTTTACACTTAAATATATGTACATGGCTATATTTAATCTACTATTTACATTATTTTAGTCCCCTCCTATCTCTCTTTATACAATCGTTATTTTACTTCTGGTTTTCTCTATACTATTTAGATTATGTAATAATTGTAATTAGTGTACACTCATTGTACCTAATTCCCTACATATAATGGTTAGCTTTTAGCTATCTCAGAACCCTTCAATTTTTTAGTAATGGGTCTGTTTACATTGTGTCATAGCATGGTAGTCATTTATTTTTGTTAAAATAATAATTGAATTGTTATCACTACACTTAATTTGGGTTTCCAAAGTAGTATCAGACATTATTCTGATTCTTGATAACATTTTCATCTACTTATAAACAAGTTTATATGTTACATTTTGCATAAATAACTTGTTCCTCATGGTTTGTTTACATTTGGATTCCTCCATTATGGTCATTTGGTTTTTAATTATTTATATATAAAATGACTATTTTCATGGTCATAGTCTATTCTCAAAGTAGCATTAGGTTTCCCCCTTACTACTGGTAATATTCTTAACAATCTTTGTTCAAGCTTTAATACAGTATTTTGCTTAACTAGTTGGGTATACAAAGTTTCTGCTTACTTCTGGCTATGGGTACATAGTTAGTTAGTTTACAATATTTTGTTTACAAAACTGTTATCATTATGTTCAGAATCTGTTCTCACAGAAGTACCAGATGTTTATCTAACTACTGGTAATACTTTCCTTAACATTGGTACTTGTTTTGGTATTGTATTTTGTCTAACTAAATTGGCATACTAGGTTCTATTTCTCCTATCTCTGTGCCATCATATTTGATCTGTTTTATTTACATTGTGTTGCAATATTATATTATAAAATAGGTTATTAATTTTTTTTGTAATGCTACGTGAATATTATTCATGGCCAAATATCACATGAATATTTTTTAAATGCTGTGTGTGTGTGTGTGTGTGTGTGTGTGTGTGTGTGTGTGTGTGTGTGTGTGTGTGTGTGTGTGTGTGTGTGTGTGTGTGTGTGTGTGTGTGTGTGTGTGTGTGTGTGTGTGATTTCTATACACATATATCAAACAGAAAGCAGTTGTAAATGTATAAAAAATAAAAACTATTAATAAATTAGAAAATAAAATAAAATTCCCAGTAACACTGCACCTAAAAATCCTCCTATTTAATGATAATAATAAAATATACAACCTTTACTTTTTATGGAAATATAACTCGAAAACTAAGTAAAATATTTAAAGATACAAATTTAAAAATATCTTATAACACAGATAATCTGGGTTTTAATCAAATAAAACCTAAAATTAAATCCAATATTGTGAAATGAAATATACAAAATGGTGTGTCCAGATTGCAATAAATTTTACGTGGGTCAAAGAAAAAACTACTTGGTAGATTCCTTCAACACCACAGTGTATTTTTGAAACCAAATATTTATAAATCTAATTTAGCTATGCATTGTCTAAATAATAGCCACCAATTTCCAGACATTCAAAATATGAAGTTTATTAAAAACATACAAAAAGATCAAAAAATGAAAATTTGGGAAATCTTAATATTTAGAAACACAACAACTTACTAATTAAAGAACAAATTCAAGTAAAAACATAACAAGATGATCTATTTAAAATTATAAATTTATTAAAATAACTAAAATGTAAACATTAAAACAGACGATAATATTAATTAAATCGATTATTTGTTGTTTTATATTAAACCAAATTCACTTATTCATGGGTTTCTATATTGAAATCGAATTATTTAGATTATTTGTTAATTCATTTACAAACCTCTGAAGATATATTTAGTGAAACATACGTCTAGTGAATTGAAACAATAAAATACGAGGGGTAACCCCAAAAATAAGGTTTCCAAAGCACTAGAGCCGCAGGATAATTTTTTGGTCATCAGTTGGCACCACTGCTATATTCGGCCATCCCTCCTCTTTCAAACAAGTGGTCGGTCGCCAAGCTCGCTAGCTCAATTAGTCTTGGCTGGGGAGCCATTACCAATGGAGCTCCCCGATTGCCGTTCCCGCCAAGTGTTGTCAGGAATTGCAGGTGTTGTCAGCTAAACTAAGTCAGGCAAATACTAACATGGCTAGTTCTCCAGAGTCAAGTTCTGATAGTTCGACTACAAGTTCTCATCAAAATCCGTATGATACACCTAACGTAGAAGCAGAAAATAGCTTGCCAGGTGTTGTAAGTATCTGAGAATTTTAATTTATTTGCAAAGAACATGAGTATTGTTAAAATTTAATGCATGCACACACACAAAAGTATACTTATATGTTTATATTTTATTGTTCAAAATAATTTTAACAAACAATTAGTTCTAAAAAAAAAAAAACACTTGACTATTATTTATTAATGTATTGTCAAATTCAGTGAACGATGCTATATTGTCAGTATCTGGTAAGACATGCATGTTGTGACCGCCATATCTTGGCTCTGCGCTAGCAAGAATTTTGTCTTATGGCAACAGAGAAGAGCTTCCCTTTTTCAGAAGGCACCTGTTTCCCATGAAGATACAAATATTCAGCTCTCCAAACATCACTAAATACTCATGTGACTATTCCATACACAAAACGTCTCTGGGTGAATGTATCCTCTACTTGAGTTATCATGAGATATTTTCTGTAACCTTTCAAATTGTACAAAGAACATTTGACTGTTGCTTGAGGAAGTAAAGTAAGGTGTGAACAGTGTATTAGGAACAAAAATTTAGGCCTATGTGAGAGGATTAGAAGGTTTACGCTGTAACAAGAATGGCATTATTGAGAGGGAATTAAACATAGACTGAATTAAGAAGACAATATATGATAATAGAGACATTTTAAAAGCACATCGTCAGAGAACACTGTTTATCTATCTGTTTACTTAAGTTAAATTATACAGTATGCTCCATCGAAGCAAAACATGCTCCTCGTTCTAATCCTGGAGAATTAGAGAATGCTGAAGAAGACTGAACGATTACATTTAAATAAAAATTTCCAATTCAACTTGTCCAAAAATGAAACATGGTTATACTGTACTTGTTAAGAGGAAACTTAAAGAAATAATTAAATTCAGATGTTTTTTAAAGCAAAGTCCATTTTGAAATGAAAAAACAGAGCAGTAAGATGAAAATAAGATTAGTGTTCTTTGTAATTTCCATTCATTTAAAAAAAACCCTGTTGGCTGATGTCAACATATTTTTGTTTTAAGTTTACTTATGAGGCCTGCACACAAGTATATGACCTTGGGCCAGAAAAAAGGTCCTATATCTGACTGACTACAATACCTAATCTCCTTCAAAAGTAGGCCCCTTGTGAAGGGAGTGTTTGCCGATATTTTGGAGGGCAAATGGTGTATGTATATGGCCAGGGTGGGAACACACGTACTAGTAAAAAGACGAGCGGTGCCAGAGGTAAGTGGAATTAGTGAAGGTGTTTATAATTGAGAGATTGGTGTCATAATTTGTAAATCTGGTTGTTAGTAGGAAGAAGGGGAGTAAGATTATAAATTTCTATTCAATTGAAAGCATAGAGAATACAGGTGTCACCCAGACTAATCAATGATCAAAATGTGAATGGTAAAGTAGAAAATTCATAGTAGAAAGGTAATAAGAGATGAAATATAATGTAACATGAATGTGAATAATAAATTTGAATTTTTTTGTGAAGAATCAAATGATAAATAATTGATGGTTAATTAATAAAAGTTCGATTAATTAAAATGCAATGTTTATAATTTTATACGCAAATTTAAAGATGTAGGGTGTGTAGATTTTGACCAAAGTTAAATGTGAGTTGGTTATTTTAATGTAATAATTGCAATGTTGATTATAAATGTATAAATGCCAAGTGGCAAATCAAGTCATTATGAATAATTAGATCACGCAAACTAATGGAGAATGAGAATATTAAAGAAAGAGAGTCATAGTAAAAATATAAAATTAATGGAAATAAGTGAAAACTTTTAATAGAATTTGAGAATAAAGTAAAGTTGTAAAATGTGTAATTTTGAGTAATTTAAATGTAAATTTTATTGTTAATTATAATAATAACTATGTTAATTTTAAATGCCATATTTATTATGTTTTTGTGTTTAAAGATAGAATTTTAAAGGTGTTTAATGTGTTCTATGACGTAGCCTATGTATAACCTGTGTAGGTCAAGGTTGTGGACTTGACCCAGTTTGATCAGCTGATGGGTGATGTTATATACTAGACCCGTTCTGGCAAGGAAGTAATGCCAATATTGCTGTTTAAATTAATTTAAATAATTTTAAAATTTTGAATATTGAGAGAAGTATATTTTAATAAATTTAAAATTTTTTGAAAAAAAAAAAATTGTGCCTGCCATCTAATTGAAGTTTTAATTTTCAAGTGTATTGTTGTTAAGGTGTATTACTATGGTTTTATTGAATTATATTGTTTAGAATGCATGTATAATCACATGTTAGGATAAGTGAGTTCATGTTCTAATTAAATGTTCAATTTGTTTGTTTTTCGGAGTATTAATAGGAATGAAGAAAATTGATAAAGGTAGATAAAAGATTTCTTTTGGTTTTGATGAAAATAATAATAATATAACAATCTGATTTTGAACTTAAAAGACTTGTGAACTTAAAGATAAATATTTTGTGACTTTTAAATGATGAGTTTGTTTATAAGATATTATAAGAGTATGTACGAGCCCAGTAACTGCTAAAGGCAGCCCAGTGTGCATGGTAAGGGGAACATATCGGTCGAGGATCTGGCATGGTATAAAGCCAGGGGTTTGGATTTTGGGGTGGCATGATAGAAGGTTAGGTGCGCTGTGGTGCGTGTCTGTTCGATTTTATGGTGTTGGGATCTCGTAATAGAGAAGTCCAGTGATCTCGTTCAGATGCGGCCATAGTCGCCGAGCCAGGGGGGGTAGTTTACCAATGATGTATAAGAACAAATGGGGAGTTGTTGGCACCATATCCTCACCGGTCCTCTTAGGGGTTTAGCAATGAGATTTCTTCTGTTTCGACAGAAGACCTCTCATTGGGGGGGGGGTATTGTAACGGGGCAAAGAAGGTGGGCTTTTTATTTTATTAAATTTGGGGTTTTATCTTATTAAAATTTCAACAATTCATTTCCATCTGTGTGTCCGTCCCATGGCAATGTAAAAGCTTTGTTCGAACAAAGGAACTGTGGTGAAACAATCGTAAAGGAATGCGCGGGTGACACAATTCTGAGAACTTTGCGGCTGTGTGACATCTACGCCCAAACGCACTGTAAGCGGCGGCGCGCATACCCACGCTAACCAAAAGGTGCTCAAGATGGCTTGGCGATGAATTTTGTCAGCACATGGTCTGAGACGGCGGAAATAAGTTTAAGTCCAGCCCATATTTGTGACGTCGTCCAGTGAACAATGAATATCGTCGACGTCAAATACACGAAAAACAGATGTGTTGAATGAACAGTGACGGACGATGCGATCATAAGGCATTGAAATTTCCGCTCTGACCGAACGTTTGGAGGGAGGCGCGTTGATAACTCTCTTCCCAGTCGACTAACAATATAGGCCACGCATGGCACCTATCAGTCTTCTGCCCGGGCAAATCTTCATATTTTTTAAGTCAGCCGACAAAACATCCATGTGATTCTCCAAAAAATATGTATAACAGTGTAATCAGTGCTGAACAGTGAATATCGAAAGTTATTAAAGCAATATTATAAACTTATCAACGTCAAGAAAATGAAGACTTTGAGAGACGCGCCAGGTGGTCAAGGAAGAGGACGCTTCATACGTAATGTTACCAAATTGAAAAAATTATCATCATTATCTTTTGTATACACTGGGGTTGGGATAAAATTAGTATGAATGTGTGTGCGAGCAGACTGGGCTGTTTTATGTAAGTATAAGATGAATATTTAAATGTGTTAATATAAGATGTTTCACTAATATTTAAAGAACTTTTAATTTGTCGTGATTTTGGGAAAGAGATTTTAATTTGATTGCATAACTATGCCTCATGGCGAATCACATGTAACTATGTGGGTGTAACAGGGAGTAACAAGAATTTAGAATAAATTAAACAAAAGTTTTATTTTCAATATATATGTCGTTAGAATGTTTATTTCGTACCCCCACACTGTTTCTGACCTCGCTTATGAACGAACTCTGGGACCCGAGTGAGAAATTAATAGTGGTAAGTACTAATATGAAACACTATTCTTAATAAATAATAAAGGTAATAAAAAATAAATAAGTATGTTTTTATACAACCCCCATCATCGTATATTAGTCTTATGTTTTTATAACACAACTCGTCTTCATCTACATACATTACATTATAATTATTATTGTAATGACCATTATTGTTAATTATTGAATCATAGTATTTGACCCCATTATTGCCTATTAATTCATAAAACCCGTCTACTTTGGTATTTTTGGTCTTGTCTCCTTCAGTATTATTGGTTAACATAAGGTAAGTGATATCATCATATTTCTCCACTATATCCATCACATCATAAGGTAAGTGTTTATCATCTACAACGGTATCCTCAAAATAATCATCAATATCTACTACAACCGGTAAGTATTTCTCATCGTCTATTTTCTCCAGTTCTAACCTCTCTATCAACTCTTTATATTTTCTATTTAATTTAAATACCTCTATCATTCTCTCTCTCTCTCTCTCAAAATATCTCTCATCATCATAACACCTGTCACAACCCCCTTGAACTACTTCACTACATGCAAAGGGCACAACAAACTTACTATACTTCTTGGCTCTTCCAAGAACTCCACAAAAAATTAAGGGACTATTTGAAGACACCTTGTCTTCCACATAACTACTGGAGGAAACTCTGTCCTCATACAACACTTGTGAACATTCCATTTCACAATATACTTGGGGAAAATCTGCCCTTTGCCCACCTAACCTTTCATCACACTCTCTCACTATTTCATCAACACTTCGTTATTAAATTCTACTCCAACAAAATCTTCATTATCACTCTCAATATTAACCACCTTACTCTCTAACACCACATTTTCAATTATATCATGGTTATTCTCACTTTTTACTTCAATATTTTTACTCACTACCGTAATTACCACTTACCTTGTTAATTATTTCTTCACTATTTTTTGTCATCATATTACTACCACTGTCACTTACCTTCTTATTCATTATCTGATTTATTTTACTGTCTAATCTTTTATTCATTTCGTTAATCTTCTCCTTGCAATTGTTGCTTATTGATTCTAATATTTGTTCGTTCATACTGTCACAACGTATATTAATTTCCTTAATATGCTTATTGAAATCAAAATTCTGTTGTTTAATTTCATCTCTCATCAACTTTATCTCATTATTTTGCATCTCAAATTTAGCATTTATTTTATCATATTTAACATCAGAATCACTTTTTTGTTCATCAAACTTTATGTTGAAATTACTCTTACTCCATTAATATCGCTACTTATTTCATTTAACTGTACGCTCTGTTCACTGAAATTAGTACACAACATTGTATTTTTCTCTAAAAGCAATTGCATCATTTTCATCATATCATGATCCTCAGATTTTGTAATCAGGACTGGCGTTGAGTGAATTACTTCATCCATTATTTTTGATTCAGTCTCGCTTAATTCGCTAGTTATTTGACTCTCAGTTTGACTATCAGTGAAGCTGATGTCCTTGTTACTATTTTCATTTCTATTCATTTTTTATATTATTTATTAGATTTTCCTCTACACAAAAAAATCAATCTTAAATGTATTCAGTATTATTCAATATTATAAGTATTACGTAACTATAGTATGCACATCACATAACCTTTACGTAATTTATACGTATTCCTAAATCACGCTTATATCCACTTGTAGGTGTGGTTTATATAAATTATTTTATAAACAGTCCGAGTTCGAGGCGCCAACTGTGATCCCTTTACCACAATTTAATTAATAATAGAACTCATCACTTACCTTTTCTAGGTCCCCTAGGTCCTTCACACGAACTAGAGGCCTATAAGCGTGACATAGGGTTTACGTTATTGATGTACTCAACTCATTATAATTGTTAATGTACTCAACTTTTATTCAACACGTACCACATTTATTTTATATCCTTTTGACTTTGTTCGTTATTCGTTTTTCTTCTCTAACAAAACTATTAGTTTCTTTAAACATACAAAATATTTCAAAACAAAATAAAACATTTCTTGAAGAGACAACTTAAACTATTTTAAACCTATTGTAAGACAACCCAGTATTTGCGTACACGCTTCATTCATACTTTTACCCCCATTTATTCTATTTAGAGCTCTCCTTAAAATGTTTTATATTTATTAAAGTGTGTTTAATTACGGTTACTTCCTTTTGTCGCCTGAATGCCAGATGTTGTAATCCGTCCGTTTCGTTTGTGCACTGTTTTAGTCCAAAAAGTTTCTGTTGGTTAAATTTGTTCACTGCATTAAAATGTTAAATTTTCACTGGTTTACTTGAGTTGTTCACATTATTTACAAGTTTTATTAAATTTTCGGCTCGCAAGCCTTTATGTTGAACCGGCCGCGAGCCGCAGCGGTAGACGACCGACGCCAAACACGACGCATACAAGATGGCCAGCCGTTCTTCATGTGCATCAACTTGCTCTCTCATTGGCACAAAAGGGAACCACGTGACACAGTAATGAGTTAACACCATGTATAGTACAAGCTAGCAGCGTACGTGCCATTATCGTGAGAACGTTGGCCGACGTCCGCGCGCTTGTGTGTGATAGCGCACCCTTGGTGACAATTTTACATTCCTGTACCAAGCCACACCAGTCTTGAAGATATAGTCCATTCACAGAATATACTCGGTTGCAATAAAATTGAAAAGATTCAAATTACAAATCCTCATAGGTTTGTACCGTTACAATTGTTATGTATTACATTTTATTATTATTATCATCATCATCATCATGAGCTAAATATCAATACTGAAATGTATAATTTAAAATAAAATACATTATACTATTAATGATATATAAGTCTGCTCATACATTGATTTAAACAATCATGTGAAACAAGTGCTTGTAAATAACAGTTTTCATGCTATGTGAAATGGATACTGAATGTTTTTGTTTTTGGAATAACAACTATCTATGTGCAGAATGTACGCGTATGTAAGTGCTCCTCATGCACAAGAACAATTTTGTGGCCATATAGTACACATCTATTTTACATTAGATATAGTGGAGTATTAGACTTCATACTATGTGCAGTGTGTATATGATATTTATTGTATTTGTAGGCCAAGGCGCAGGGGAAATGTCAGCCATTGGAAGAGTTAATGCTCAAAGGTGATCTTGTGTCCACAGTTAATGAAGATTTACAAACACAGCTAGGTAGGAATGTTTTTTTTAATGGTAAATGATTTTGAACTGTTTAATAATATGGGTAAGAAATTAAACAATCATGTGTGTGTGCGTGTGCGTGCGTGCACGTGCGTGTGTCCGTGCGCACGCACATGTCCGCATGCGTGCGGTCATTTTTAATTTCTGATTGTTATTTTATATTTTATGTACAGCCAGCGTCGTGTTTTATAACTTTCAAAAAGTTTGGTTGCCTCCAGTTCATGTATAAATTGTTAGATTCACCTTGAAAAACTTAGTGAAATTTACTTCTATACATAAACATAACAAAAAACCATAATAATTTTACATATTGACACATATACAGTAATAATAAAACATGTCAATAATAACTGTGGGGTAGATGTCCAGCATAAGCCAGTAACTGGAGGTGTTGACTGGCAACAATGTTTGATGAAGTTTATAGCAATTGTAAACACAAACATGCTCATACTTAAAGACAGTTACAAAGAGAATAAAACGTAATTAATATATATGTGTTTGTATGATGATACTAACGTATATAATTACAAAGCCAAATAAAAAAATCGGTATGGAGAACCATACATGACTTCCATGTCCTAAAATTTATATTTAAAATCATTTAAATATTAATTAAATAAGTGGATGCTTGAGTTCTGAAGAAATTACGTATCAGCTGAAATGGTACCACCATGTCAGGTGGATTAAGACTATCCTCAACCTTCGTGAGGAAGGGCTGTACTTTTGGATAAAATGTCTGTAGGTCGAACGAAGAGCTAGCTAAAGGTAGGTGCGATCTGATTCCTGTAATGAAATTGGACTCTCGCTGCGAGGGGCCGAGGGATGTCTATAGTGTTATCAGTCTTTCGTGTCAGTACTATACTAGTCATTTTTCTTTTTTAAAATCGAGTCTTGATTTCTTTCTTTTTGTCTTCTGATTTCCTGAACGACAATTCTGTTCACCCGTATAATTATACATTTCTCAGCAAAACATTTCTTCCTTAATACGTTTGTGTCTCCTGTTTAACACCCACCATTCTGATCCATGCCGTAATGCTATATTCCACACAGGCTAGTAAATAACTAGCCATCAGGGAGGTCAAAATATTTTCAAGGAGGGGCAAACAATTTTCCAAAGGAGAAAAATATTTATATATTTTTCATACATACACACATGCACATATTAGTTTATAATTCTCATATCATAATAGAAATAAGTACACAGATTGTATTAATTGCTTTAATACAACAACACTGCCCAGCGATCCACAGATGTCCACCTTTTCGGCTTGCATACGTTGTGTTGGTGTGGGTTTCGGCACTTTTCATTTAAAAAGCGTGCAAACATAAGGAAATAAACATTATTGAGCCCAGAAATAACGCGAATTGTGTGTGTGTCCTGCCAGGAATGATATATTTTTACTCATACATGATTTAAATTAAAATGAAAAATATAGAATGTAACAGTACGAAAACCTGATGTCAGATTTATGGTACGAGTGGTATCAAATTATTGTATTTCACTGTATTTTGCATTCATGTGTATGGATGGTACAATTTTCCCTTGTGTTGCCGACAACGACGCAGATTCAACAATGCAAAATGATTCCAAGGTCAAAGGCGGACGTGCGGATCAGAACACTTTAAATGGTTGCATAAGTTAATACAGGCTCTAGATACGTTTGTTTCATTGGTCAACAATGCCAGACGTCATTAACAATAAGAATGACGTAAATAAAATACACATAAACCAGGGCGTTTCCTTGCCTAGAGACAAAGAATAATGACGTACGCACACACACACACATACGTAAAAAGTGTGTAGTGCCTCAGCTCAGTCTTCACAACGCCGCATCAGCGGTAACACGTTACAGAAATTCGCCGATAAGTAATACCGGCCTAGTGAGTCTAAAACAACCAAGATGTAATATATTAAATACAAATCAGTTAAAATGGATTAATATCAGTGCATAACAGTTTTCAAAATTCATAAATTAGAGTCAGTGTAACAACAGCCAGCAAAAAATGTAACCAAGGAATCTCTGCTGAAACACCATGTGAACCCATCTACCAGAACTTCCAGTCTACAATCAGGAAAGTTAACATCATATAATCTTATTGAGCTCAAAGAATTAACCATCCAGTATATACGTATATAAAAATGTATTAAATATATTCAGAATGAGTGAGTGAGCGTGCGAAAGGAAAGTGTGTCTGATATACTGTCGACAGCCAAGCTGAAGCATTGGTTTGCGTCTAGCCTCAATATAAATATAAATAGAGGCATTTTAAGTAAAGAGGCAGCTGCTAAATAACAGAGAGAGGGGTAATTTGATCAAAAAATATAATATAATTTGTATATCATAAGTAATAAAGAAATGTAAGTAACGGCCGCCATTTTGTTTTGGTCGTTAAGAGACGCCATTGTCTAATAATTAAAAGTCAGGTGTAAAATGGGAAAACAATAAATCGAAATTGATTTCAATGCTTATAGATGTTAGTACTTTTATTTCAAGGCCCAACTCAGTCGCTGTTCACGCCTAATTCGAAACCCTGGACCCACAATAAACAAACACGATCAGATCAACAGGTACAGCATAGTTATGGTAAGTACGATAATTATGGTGTGGTTAGCATACATGAATAAAATTAATAAAAATGAACTTGCTAAATGTGTATAATAATAAATGACGCCCAGAAAAGTTAGATTTGTAGTTAATGTGTATAAGCACAAGAATTTTGTTAAAGTGAAATGAAATGTTTCCATAGAAACTACTTCTTGATGTCAATAACGTATTACACATATAAAACTTATAAAATTTACTTACTCCAACATCAACTACCATTTTAATTTATAAAGAAATTACCCCCTCCCCCTTCAACTACCCTTTTCATTTATAGATATTTCATCTACCTTTCTACAGTGGATTATTATGACCTTCTTTTCAGTTACTTTATTTATCAAAATTAAGCACTTTACTCTTGTTAAAACGTAAAACTGTTACGTTCTACTTACTTACTTTTACAGATTTCATAACAACTAAACTTTGTTTACTTTTACACTTATGGCTAGTGCAGCCGCCATGTTGTTTATTGCCAACATACAGTTTTACTCACCAGAGTCCAGGTGTTCGAATTAGACGAACTGAAAAATTAACAAGATAGTTGCTTGAAATGATTACCTCACATTTACTTGTATTTTTGCAAACTTGTATTTATTCATTATTTTGGTTATTATATACCGTATTGATGACAATGGCAAAAATTACTCCCTCCATCTTTTACACTTTTACGATTCAAAGATAAATACAATACATTGTTTTCTTTAACTCCAACCTTTCTTCAAGATATTATTTTAAATTAATTTATTAAACATTGAAATAGATGCTGAAAATTACTAAACTACCTTCTATTAACGTAAACAAGTGCTTTTATTCTTTTAGATTAATTAGGTACCTCCACACACACACACTCACGCAATTGCACACGGTACATTCTTTTTTATTGAGCTCAATTTAAAAGGGCTAGTATTTTAAGTAATTGGGAAATGTCTACTTCCCTGCTGATGCGTAGAAATTCGACGCCCCAGGCATCAACTCGTGGCTTACACGGTTTGCTGTTTTCGTAGTTCTCACTTTCACATTTTCGCCCGAACTGTCAATTTCCTGCAAATTTTCTCACTGTCTCTACTGGTTGAGTTTAATACTGTTTTAGATCCAAAATATATCAAAGTAATCACATTTTTAGTTGCTTTGCGGGCCCGCAATTTACGTTCCGGAACTTTTACGTGCTATTGGCGTTATTTTCTGAGGTGGTAGGGGTGTCACGTCACCAATCTCATTGTCTTCAGACTATGACGACTCAAATTTTAAGATGAGGCAAATTACGAACTGCATTCTCAAATGACGTATTTGCAGGCTTGGCTCGGTGACTTAATAGGTCAGAGTTCGTTTGGCTAAAAATAGCTGTTGTTTTTGTGCATACAATGTTGACCTTGATACAGTTTCCACTCGCTTGATATTACGTCGTTATAAAACTTTACCATTTATTTATGCTTTTGCATTAAAAATAAAATTTATATTTGTTTCTTCCCCAAACCCAATATATGGATAGAAATGTACCGTTACAAAACATTGCAGGTAAACTACCCCTTTCCCTTAACCGATCTTCACCAAAATCAATAAGCCTTGAGTCCTCTACAATTCAGGGCTGTATGCAAAAAATTATTTGATTCTGTTTGAATTTATGGCTGTTATCGTTTGCCATAGAAAAAAATTCTATAGACAGACAGACACACACACAGACACTTTTCAAAAAATTGACTTTTTTTATATTTTGATGGTAGTACAATCAGAATCTGCTGTTATCTCAAACACGATTTTTTTCGCCATGACCATACTTCCATTTCCTTATGGAACATGGAAGTAAAATTATGTGTATTTGTATACATAATATTATGTATTTGTAGGTTTCAGTTATCAGGACACTGCAGGAACAGCTTCTGCTGTAGGTGCTGTTTGGAGAGATTCTAGACAAGACACATCTGATGAAAGAGATAATGAACAAACACCAGAATACTCAATGTAAGAAGTATTAAATTTTCTTCAATGAAATAGTAATACCGTATTTTCTCGCATAATTAACGCACTTTTTTGACGAAAAATACCGGCGAAAATTTCGGGTGCGTAAATTATTCAACGATTTCAGATATACCCAAATTTCATTTGAAATTTATTGACATTTAAAAGATACATTAAATATATTATACACAAAATCAGTTCAACTCATTGAAGTTATCGTCATTTGGCGTAAAATTACGGTTGAGTTTTCTTCTGAACAATCAAATAGAGTACATTAGGCAAGTTGGACAACGCTTCAGGACAACGTACGGTGCAAGCTTTCTGCCATCAGCTGTTACAGCAAGCATTACCGTACACCGTTGTTTTTCACTTCCAGTAGTGCGCACAATAACACTCGATGTTCCTTTCGTATCGATTGTTCGACTTTGTGGCATATCGAAACTGATGGGCGTCTGATCTGCGTTTCCTATCTGGGAAAGCAAATATTTCTTCGCTTTCCGTTTCCTAATCACGAAGCGATGAAAATCAATGACTTTTTGGTCGAAATCATTCGGCATTCTTTGACATAAGGATGTTCTTCTTCAAAGAGAGAGTCCATTTCTCTTCATAAATTTAATCAGCCAGCCTCGGCTAACCTTAAAATTCGAGACACTGATCCCATGTGCTGCAGCTATTTCTCGTCCTTTAAAATACAGCATTTCGTAAGAAACGGCTGTAATAAAACTCATATTTTTTTTTATTTATTACATATACTCTACTAAAATATGTATAACCAATACCATAATTTGGTACGTCTGAGTACTTACCAAATTCATTAGTTGCCGGGCTCATTTTCTTCTTTTATAACTTGTTTTCTACCTAAGGGGTACCAGGGTTCATGTACAGGAAGATTTTGAAACACAGTTGACGACACAAATGATAACAAGATATTCTTGAAATTAACCATCAAATTTAATTCAATCTAAGGTAGTACATATACAACCATGCGGTCAAAATAGTGACGTCATATGATATGATCCAAAACAAAATGGCGGTTACTTTTTCTATCTCTTTTTACTCTCTCTATTTCTTTATCTGTTGAATTAATATCATTGTAAACTTTATTGCTGCAGCTTAAAATCATTTATTAATAATTAATTAGTTACTACACAAACCAATGCCCTCAGCATATGTGGTTATGGCCATACATTCACTCGTTCATTCTCACACATTCAACTTCAGCCCCGTACATTCTTTTTTTTATTATCGATTTGGTATTAAAGAGCTCATTAACTATAAAAATGACAAAAGGAACTTCTCTGCTTATTAGGTGGTGGTGTCCATCCGTTGTTGGTGTGTGACGCCCATGGTGATGGCCAGTGTTCGCCTTTAATTCCGCTGAGTTTAATTAGATAGATGTGTGCACTGAATTTACATTTTTTATATATTTATACTGTTAAATAAGATGAGCCTTCATTGCTCCACTACTGTTGATAACATTTTTGTTAGTTAATTTAAACTATTGTTAAAAAGTTATACACACAACGATAATACATCGCTGTGCTCCTCTGAAGAATGGCGTTGAAATGAGACCGAGGCAAATGTAAATTTGCGCTTGTGTGTGTGGTTCTTACGTCATCCAGCCTTGTCTTGCTGGACAACGCCTCGTTGCACATATTGTATTCAGTGCGTCATTGTTCTTAGCGATGACGGAACCGTGCTATAGCCCAATCATAATTCATATTGTAGTCCTTCGTCACAAACACCGCCATGGCCTTTTTTGATTTCAGCACGTCCATCGGCGACCTTGGTGTCTTACTCTGGCTGAATTTGCGTTGTTCCTTTTCCCAGAGGGACAATGGACCTAACCATTCCGTGTTTAAATAATTACATAATACAAAACATTGAAAATACCTATATAACCCATAATTATGGTACTGGGTCATTATGTACTGTTACACGACATATCCATCATTGCGTAACGAAATCATATTTCAGAAGATACTCCTCTACTTGCGGAAACTTGCCACTTTTTGGACCGCGAAATGCTTTACGAGACTTGTTGGTCTCTTGAAGGGCAATTTTCTGTTTTCACCAGTATCGCACGTTACACTCGAACACAGAATATTTGCGGCCTGCTGCCCTATTCCCGTGTTTCGGCATAAGCGATCACCGCAAGTTTATATGACGCAGTATTACTCGAATACTTGCTCATTGTGGATTAATGAACGACTTTGGGATCACAAAACATCCGTGTACCCGAAACACTCGTAAAATGAGTTTCTACCAAACTGGAATAGATCGTCACTAATCACGTCTTCGCTGATTCACTCACCGGACTGAAATACCGCAGTGAGTAATAACAGGAAGTTGCACGAGGGTTTGAAATGCGAGGTTGCGCAATAGGAAAGCTACTACTCGGCATCTTTATTTCGAAACGCACCCAGAACTGCGTGATGAAATCATCGAGAAAGTTACGCAAATATTTCTTTTTTCCCACTTTGAACCCCCCAGAAATAGGATGCGTAAATTATGCGGGGGCGTTAATTATGCGAGAAAATACGGTAACTAACGTGTAATATTTTTAGAAAATTGACTAATTGTACTCTATGAACTGTTCCACGTACCAGTAAGGTAAATATTATAGTCACAAATATTTTTGATTTTCAGTTCTCAATAGAAATAATTATTTGAGATCCCCAAATTCTGAATGGCCACTTGTAACAATTATGTGTATCTCTCTACTCGTCATCACTTGTCAGTAAAATAAGTTCAGGCTATTTTGAAATGTGAAATTCAAAGTGTGCTGTTCATAATGGTCATCAAGTATAGCAAAATTGAAAGTTAAGGGCATGGAAATGCGCAAAACGCTTATGGTCAGAGGGGAAAGGCGATGTGTAGGGATTCGCTGTGAGATGTGAGAAGAGAATTGTTATCAGCGACAGAGCAGCCAACCTACGAATGGCCTATTAGAGCAGCCAATTCTAATAGTAACAAAAACTCACGACTATATGCGCTTTAACCGTATTTCACGTCTCGCATACTATCTTTTTATTACAGCTGGTTTTTTCCACCTGTTGAAAAATGATAATGTGCGTAGTATCAAATTTTATTTATAAAATAAACAGTAGTCCACTTTGAAAGCATAAAGATTTCAGAAAATAATATTTGCTTTTAAATTTAAAAAAAATGCATTAAAAAATAAATATAAGCAGAACACTTATGTATCTATGTTTATAAACAAAAGTGAAATAGATCAATCAATAAATACAATTGGAGCAGTACTTGTATCGGAATTTGTTGCTGTTACATATTAGAATGTTTTATAAATATATCTGAGTGTTGTTTGGTTCTGTCATTGTATACTGCTGAGATATAAAAAACTACAGCCTTCCTGACCATTCTTATCACAATGGAACTTGCAAACTGTACACTTCCACTCTTTAATTATACTCGACTATCTCTCCAGTTTATCATTACAAAAAGGAATGCGTTCTTCTAATTCTTCTCCCTCCTTTGCAATACGCGATAACATGCGACTAGATATTCCGGTTGCCGCAGTAACCCGTTTGAAAACCGTTTTAATTGGAATTTTTATTCCTTCAGACACTTCTCTTCTCATAAATTATAAAACATTCAAAATTACTTCCCGTGCTTGACTATGAATAACTTTCCTGACTTTACTAGTTGAAGGAGAAATATTCATTTTAACAAATCGCGTTACTGGGTGATAACACAAATAATTACAATAATACGTAATTACAGAATAAAAACTACCAATAGAAATTAACTAAAAAATTAAATAACTAATAAAACAATGACTAATTGTGATGTTATTCACCTTTATCACATTTAAATTATTAATAATACAGAATAAACTTACCTTACAGGCCAAGGTCCGTCACACGAACTGTGAATTACAAACGTGACTTGGGGTTACGTATTGTAATAACTACGCTCATTGACAGTTAACTAACTCACTTGATTTATTTATTTCTTATATTATAATCTTTTTATGGCTCAATAAACATACTTCCTCCTTCTCTACAATTTTTGATGAACAAATTAATACTGGGATGTCAGTCCCCTCTGACAAAATTATGGCCACATTGATACATAAAAACCATTACACTTCTACCTCCATATTAATCTTAAATCATTTATTAGCTAATTAAGAAAAACAACCCAGTATTTGCGCACACGCATTCATTCAGAATTTAAATTATTCCCCTTTTAAAAAATAGAGCTCTTTATATTAAGATGGTTTATAATTATTTGGTCGTGTCTACTTAACTCTCGGCGTCTTCCCTAGCCATGTGCCGCACTGCGTATATGTCTGAATATCCTTGCACTGTTCAAATTTTAAAAGTTTCTATTGATTAATATTAGGTTCACTGATTCAAAAGTTCCATTCTGCACTGTTTTACTGTTCTACTTTCACATTCCTACAGTTAAAAGATTTTTTTTTTCTTTCGGCTCACGAGCCTATTGTACAGCCGGCCGGCGGTAGGTTTGGTAGACGACAACTGACGCTAACAAAAGCGTCTCTACTGGCCACTTCCTCTACAGGTTCAGCATCTTGCTCTGTGATTCGTCAATAAAATCACGTGACAGGTTAATTAGTTACATTTCAGTTTACTTCCGTTATTAACTTTGGGTCCAAGAGTACAAACAGCGGCACACATGTACGCTCGCACCCACATTCCAACGTTTTATCTTTCTCGTACCTGGCTCTGCCTGACACAGCGTTAAACACAGGGTGTTAAACAAATCACGTTTTTGTGGCAATAAATGGTGCCCAAACAAATTGGCCCCAAATTATTATAAAATTAAAAAATACACCCTCCGCTTAATTTGTCCCGTTACAATACCCCCCTCCCCCCAATGAGAGGTATTCTGTCAAGACAGAAAAACTCTCACTGCTAAACCCTAAGAGGATCAGTGAGGATATGGACCCCCCTGTAATACTTTACACATCATGGGTAAACTACCCCCCTAGCTCGGCGACCGTGGCAGCACCTGAACGACATTATTGGACTTCTCTGTTCGAGATCCCAACACCATAAAATCGGACAGGCACCCACCATAGTACCCCTAACCTTGTAACATTCTGAATAAATCAACTAGTCTTACACCATACCAGATCCTCAATCGATATGTCTCCCCTTACATACATACTGGGTTGCCTTTAGCAAGTACTGGGTGCATACACATACTCATTATTATATTAAACACAACATCTACATCCTACTCCTCGATCTAAAATCCATAGAAATATTTTATATTTTAAATCCAATTCCATTTTTAACTTATAATTGTTTGACTTATGTTATTGTTTCAAATCAAATTAAAGTGTTTAAATTTCGTTCAAATAATGCAATAAACCCAAGTCCCTTATCAAAGATTCCCTTTTAAGATAATTCATGTTATCTACTTCAATTAATTAATTTAATCATAATTCTTAAAACTCCAAAATCCTTTAAATGAATTTATTTTATATCTCCTCTTACCTAGACATTAACAATCATAACAAACAAAACAAACAACTTCTTTCTATTATAAATGTCCTTATCACTACATCTGTTTACAAACATATAATATGAATACTACGAATCACTTAAAACATTATTACTACACACAATCAGCATTACCTCATGCACATAAAAACACGACAAATTGCAGCCTACCTCAAAACAAATCATAAAATTTTTTTTTTGTATTTTTTGCAATAAAATGAAATAATATTTTATTAAACGTATATTCTGATAATTAATAGAAGGAAAATTATAAAATAAAATTACATTGATTATTAACGAACCTATGACCTGATTACATTGGCCAGTATACAGTTCACACCAGTCATCAGCTGATGTCTCACTAACAGCTGAATGACCTTTCTATAGGCACACTAAATACACATAGTACAAGGCAAAATACGTAACACATGATTATAACTACTACACTCTAACCTAGTGCAACATAATAAAACATCATAAACACCTTCTCTCTTAGAATTAATCTTTTCCAAAATCAGTAAAGTCATCTATTACATTATCATAGAGAGCATAACATATTTAAATCAATTACTCTCGTACAAATTATCTACTGTAATCATCTGCCTTGGGCATAATATCTTTTGACTCAAAATAAAATCATTTAATTAGCTCATCAGCATCATTCAGTTTAAAATTTTAATTCGTTACTCCCCTGAGTAACCTCCTTACCACACACACTATGACCCCCCCTGGACTGTGGCGCCCAGTTGCTTCCACAAGAACAGAAGTTTTTTTGGGGGTAGACGCTGCCTACCCCATTCTTGCTTCGGCCTTACAAAACATTCGGTCTTACTGATGTCCGAAGATACCAGTAATCCTACTAAACTTAGGTATATGCCCTTAAATGGTCTACCATCCCATTCGATGGGTAGCCGCTGTTCCATAGTTCTGGTGATTCCCCTGATTTACCCCCGGTTAATTTCTAAATTCACCTCTTACAATGATAACTATGGCCAGTTTAGGCAGAACGTGACACAATGAGCCCCGACCATAGCTGTCAAAGCTGAGCCAATTCCACGGTCAGGGTTCGGTGAGGCTGTGACCACCCGAAAATTGGGGAATCACAAGTAAAAGATATATTGTTTATGATATAGTTACATTTAAAATTTACATTGCAGGAAATTTCTAGTCTTGGTTGTGTGTTTTAACACCATACATTTCTTTCTTAACTTTCCCTACTTTGACTTTCCTTAACCTAAAATAGTGAGTACAACAAAATATTTACTTATTCACCTAAACTAATCTATTCCTATTTACCTAGGCTATCACCAACTAACGATTGAATCTTTAATTACAATTTAATTGACCATTTAATAAAAAGAATTTACTCTCCTTCACTCCATTAAAATAAACATTTACTTTGCATCTGAATAAAATTACCAACATTTCAAATTTAGGTTTAGTTTCAAATTCTAGTAACTTTTATTTTGTTACATTTTATTATTACACTTCAATTATGAACTTCTATTAAGTAATTTCATCATCAATTGGTTTGGGTGATTCTCAACTGTTCATAATAATTCGATTTATTAAAAAGGCATTAAAATATAACCTTACCCCCCTGACAGATTTACATAGGGTGACACCAATCTCTCAAAAATATTTACCTCCATTAACTTACTACTCTAACTCACCTTGAATCATTCTACTCTTATAACAAAATACCCGCTACCCTCTTTGTACTTAGGATGTGTGTTCCCTTCCCTTACTCATTCCCTTATTAGTTCCTGGCCCTTTCCCAGGTAACTCCGCCAAACCCCATTTAAAACTATTCACCTCCCGCCATAACGCTTGTCGTTAAGGACTCCCTACCACACCACCATCTATTTATTCCCCAATTACATCACTCTCATTACTCTACATATATGCACTATCGCTACTGTGTCCCTACTACTGACCCGTTTCTGTATTATTTTTATTTCCAAATTTCTTATTTTGTCTAACACCCATTTGCATTAACTTTAACTGTCTTAAATGCCTTACTGAAATAATTATTATCACCCAAACTCCATCTTTTACAACATTTTACATTAATTTAATCATTGAAAATTACACCCGAAAATTCACATCTATCTCAAATTAAACATCAATCATTAAACATTAATCATTTAATTTAAACATTTAAAACTCATTTAAAATTCATTATTCAAACATTAAACATTTTACTTTATTTAAGTTGCATTATAAACTTCATATTTACATTAAATCATTCAAACACACACATGATTCCTGTCATAGACACAAAATTATAAACCTTCATTACACAAATATCACGTACAACCATATGTACTTTCGGAAACATAACAATCATATGACTCTACAACTAAACACATTTTACATTTATTCATTTATTCATTTACTATTTATTACCAAGTTCAAATTTCAGAAAAATCATTATCAAAATTTATTTCTACCACATTCATTAACTAATTAATCTCAAATTCTTTAATTCAGTTAATTATTTAAAACACAAGTTATTTTAATTACCTTACTCCAAAACAAATACAATTCATTTATTACAAACTCTCATTATTTATTTAGTCTGCTAAAATATTCTTATTATTAAAATCAATTTCTACTACATATACACGTTGTTTACATAAAGTACATTTCACAACACACACAGTTAATTTCACTATAAATTTATTTACAATTTTTTGTCATTATTCTTCTATTTACCACACCTCATTTCATAAGTTAGCCATGTCATCACCATAAACTAAAATATTTAACATGTCCATTCACTTATTATTTAATTAACCCCCATCATCATATATGAGTCTTACTTTTACACAACAATTCTCATCTTTACTCACACTCATTTCATTATTATTATTTGTATAATAATTCTCTAATATTACAAATTGTTCCATAAAACCCACATAATAATCTACTGGATTATCCCACATTATTATTAAATCATATAGCCTGTCTACATCATTAGTTTTGATCTGGTCACCGTCTGTATTATTATCTATCACCCTTTAAGTATTTTAACCTCTCAGTTTCAAAATCATTTACTACCACGTCTAGGCACAGGTAAGCTTCCCATATAATTATCAACGTTATCATCATTTATTTCTGTACTATCTTCACAACAAGGTAAGTCTTTCATATCATCTATTTTTTCAAATTTTAACTTCTCTTTTAACTCCTTATAGCTTCTACTTAGCGTAAACACCTTTATTATTCTATCTACAAACAACTCTCTCTCTAAATATCTCTCATTATCATAACACCTGTCACAACACCACTGAACTACTTCACTATATGCAAAGGGCACCACAAACTTACTATACTTCTTGGCACTTTCAAGAACACCACAAAAAATTAAGGGACTATTTGAAGACACCTCGTCTTCCACATAACTTCTGGAGGAAACTCTGTCCTCATAAAACACCTGTGAAAACTCTGTTTCACCATATACTTGGGGAAAATCTGCCCTTTGCCCACCTAACCTCTCTTCACACTCTCTCACAACCTCATCAACACTCACTAACACTTTGTTATTAAATTCTACTCCACTTTATAACACCACGTTTTTAATTATATCACTGCTATCACTCTTTATTTTGCTATCACTTGTTAACTCATTATTAGAGTCATCATTATTACTCACCTTGTCTACCGTCATCTGTTTTGCATTTAAACTAACACCGTTACTATTAACATATATATCTCCGTTATTTTTGCTTGTATTAACCACATTTCTTACCTTATCGTTTATTTCTTCGTTATTTTCGTTTGTATTGTACTTACCTGTACTTATTTCCCACACTCCCATTTTCTCAATACTCTGTTCTAATTCGTTAAATTTATTTTCAAATTTCTTATTGGTTTTCTCAACATTTTTATTAACTTGTTTTATTTCATTTCTAATTTCGTAAAAATTACTTTCGTTTATATCAAAATGATTGTCAAAGTCACTGCTTAATTTATCAAATTTACTATTTAAACTGCACAGCGTGCTACACAAATATTTCATCATATTATTTTCAGGTTGATTACTTTCCTTAATTAATTTTGGGGTTATTTGAATCCCCGAATCATCTGTGACATTTATTTTACTTGTAACATTAAATTCGCTTGTCTTATTGTCTTGACCCACATTTGGAGTCGAATAGGCTTCAAGGCCGCTCATGACAGCTGATTCACTCATTTCAATTTCAATCTCGTTAGTAGCCATTATTTATATTCTTTATGAGATTTTAATCTTAAAAACAATTTTAATCTTACATGTACTTAGTATTCTTTAATATTATAAGTAATGCGTAACTGTAGTATGTACATCACATAACCTGTACGTAATTTATACGCACTCCCAAATTACGCTTATCTCCACGTGTAGGTGTGGTTTTTATACAAAATTTAATTTATAAAAACTGTCCAACTGTCCATGTTATTCACCTTTATCACATTTAAATTATTAATAATACAGAATAAACTTACCTTACAGGCCAAGGTCCGTCACATGAACTGTGAATTACAAACGTGACTTGGGGTTACGTATTGTAATAACTACGCTCATTGACAGTTAACTAACTCACTTGATTTATTTATTTCTTATATTATAATCTTTTTATGGCTCAATAAACATACTTCCTCCTTCTCTACAATTTTTGATGAACAAATTAATACTGGGATGTCAGTCCCCTCTGACAAAATTATGGCCACATTGATACATAAAAACCATTACACTTCTACCTCCATATTAATCTTAAATCATTTATTAGCTAATTAAGAAAAACAACCCAGTATTTGCGCACACGCATTCATTCAGAATTTAAATTATTCCCCTTTTAAAAAATAGAGCTCTTTATATTAAGATGGTTTATAATTATTTGGTCGTGTCTACTTAACTCTCGGCGTTTTCCCTAGCCACGTGCCGCACTGCGTATATGTCTGAATATCCTTGCACTGTTCAAATTTTAAAAGTTTCTATTGATTAATTAGGTTCACTGATTCAAAAGTTCCATTCTGCACTGTTTTACTGTTCTGCTTTCACATTCCTACAGTTAAAAGATTTGTTTTTTCTTTCGGCTCGCGAGCCTATTGTACAGCCGGCCGGCGGTAGGTTTGGTAGACAACAACTGACGCTAACAAAAGCGTCTCTACTGGCCACTTCCTCTACAGGTTCAGCATCTTGCTCTATGATTCGTCAATAAAATCACGTGACAGGTTAATTAGTTACATTTCAGTTTACTTCCGTTATTAACTTTGGGTCCAAGAGTACAAACAGCGGCACACACGCGCGCTCGCACCCACATTCCAACGTCTTATCTTTCTCGTATCTGGCTCTGCCTGACACAGCGTTAAACACAGGGTGTTAAACAAATCACGTTTTTGTGGCAATAAATGGTGCCCAAACAAATTGGCCCCAAATTATTATAAAATTAAAAAATAGACCCTCCGCTTAATTTGCCCCATTACGTAATAACTAATGAGTGACTGTAAAACAATAATACTATTAATAATAAATTGAGATAATTATAACAAATGCAAGATTGAGATGGCGCGTAACACAGTAACTAACAATGTACTGGTAACTAAAACATCACACGCAAGTTGGCAACACCTTCACTTGCATACCATCTGATTCTCCATTACCCTCCCGCCATTCACAATTTCAAAGTGGACTCATTCATCCATAAATTGTGATACTGTACGTTTTTATCACCACTATTAAATCTTTATTAAATTTATCACAACTGAGTTTTTATCTTACCTTCGGGTTCCAATCCAGAGTTCTACAGACGAACAAGTTGCAGAAGGATTATTTGAGTGGAGTGGTGAAAATATAATAACACAGTTTATGCTGACTAAAGCAGCTTATTTGGATTTTATTTAATGAAATTAGATAATGTTTTACAGCTATGTAATAACGTATCACATTCTACTCTGGTCAATTAATGTGCTGATTAAAAGTTTCTTATTTTTGTTTTGTTGAACGTAAACAACATATAAAGTTATTAGTATCAATATATCAAACAATAATGAAACAATTCTTATAATTATTATGCTTAAATGGCTGTAACAATTTTCTTAATCTTAATATTGGCCCAGTACTTGGTCGCACTCAGTCTTTCATTCTTTTTTTACATTTTTATTTTTTAACCCACATTATTAGAGCTCTGTATCTGTAAGTGCTTTGTATATTTATAAAATTGATTTATTTGTTTCTGAATGGTACTTAACCAATCCACGGCCAATCAAATATATTGGAACTTACCGTCTGCGGCTTTTCAGAAACAGCGTCTTTATAAAATTTACATGTTTCGGGACCCTTGTCCCATCATCAGACAAGGGTCCCGAAACATGTAAATTTTATAAAGACGCTGTTTCTGAAAAGCCGCAGACGGTAAGTTCCAATATATTTGATTGAACAACACGTGGCTTGGTACTAAACATTTGGGATTTATTCCTTTTAAACACAATCCATGGCGTTCCAGACAGCCTCGCCACCGTCACTTGTTACTCACTGTATCACTCATCACTCTGAACTGTTATTTTGATAGGTTATAAGTTTTCCCTATAACTGTACAAACAGTATTTAATAAGTGAATACTTACTGATTACCTTTACTTGTATAACATAATGTCGGCCGACATAACTCGCTCGCGAGCACTGACTGGGTTTTTGAGTTAGTTGGTCGCACGGTCAGAGATACGAGTTGACTTCTTATTGTTCTGACACTGATTATTAGAACCGCGCGCTCCCGAACTGCCACGCGCGGCCCTGTTGTCTACTTGGCTGGTTTACTGATGACTGCTTACTGTGACTCTCTGATGAAAACTGGGGTGTGTCAATTACTCATTCTTTCTGTACTTCACAGAGAGACTGGCTAGTCAGCGGGTATGAAATACATCTAGCCGGGCAGGCCAGACATCAACACAGATGTATGTTTTGCAATAATGTTGCATGTATAGTTAGTTAACACGAGGTACCCTAAAGGTGAATACTGACTATTTTAAAATTATTTTTAATTATTACAATTTTTTCCCCGTCACAAATATGTCCCGTTACAATTGGTTTCTGCCCATATGCCCTTAACTTTCAGTTTTGCTGTATGTAGCTTAACTTTACTGAAATTCCAGTTTAATGTAAAAAAAATTAATTTATAGTAATAAATGATAATTTTATGCTCCGTGCTGTGTGATAATAATATGTGTATGCATATTTTTAATCTGTCTTGTGTAAACATACTTATCACTTTTTTATTGTTTTGTACGTAGCATACGTTTTAAGAAGATTCATATGTGGTTAATGTGATGAATGTGATGTTCAATTCTTCTGGCTCACTCGTAAACCATATAAAAAAAAAACAACAAATTAATTTGACTGTTTTTTCTATTGTGCATGATACGATTCTTGATTTGCAGTTGAATGTTACAAACGCTATTGTTATTCATTCAAGTTATACTGCTTGCCCTTATTCAATCATTGTTATTGTGCTGTGTAGGCACCTTAGTTTGTGTTACATTACAGTTAAATTGTGACACATTAAGCATTAATATGTTGTAAATTGTTAAAAATTTTAGCAATCTTCAAACTCAGTTATGTGGTGGGTAAGGGACTGTTTTCAGAACACACAGGAAGTGAGGAAACCATTAGTTTGAAGTACTTTACAGTGTCTTATCAGTTATAGAGTTGCTTTACCCCTGGTGACAAATTTGTTTATTGGCCTCCCTGTTCTTTGTTAAATATTGTAATGCCAACGTGGCATAAATAACATGTGTTGTTTTTTTGACATGTGTCACAAATTGCCAGCAGGCAGATGGCAATGTTGCAGAACTGTACCAAGACTGCCTGTCACTGACAAATACTCAGCACTGCCTGATTATTCTCCAGTCAAGTGTTATTTTCTTGTCAACTTCAAACATCACAGGTGATCTTTGCCGACAGTAAAAGCCACAGAAGTGGAGTTCCAAAGCTTAGTTCTGAGTTCCATTATTTCCAATGATCAGAGAGTTGTGGTAGTGCAATTTTTGAGTGTTTAATTGTTTATTTGTGTTCCAGTCTAGTAGAATTATTAATTTGTTGACATTTAATCATTTGTTTGCGTATAGTGAATGTTTGACATCTGTATAACTAGGAGGCCTTTTGTAATATGATGTGGTTGTTCAGAGAAGTATTAATAAAACTTATTTTGTTGAGTTCTTCTTTGTTTATTCCACTGTTTTACGATAATTATCCCTACAATTTTTTCAACAAAATGATACATAACAATATGGTTTCCTCTGCGTTTACTACTTATAGCTCATGTTCTATATCAGTTCATGTTGTGTATCAGTATGGGCATTAAAACTAGAAAGTCATTGCATTATTTTTACTCAGTTTCACTATTGACATGGTTCCTTCTTCTGATACAATCAATAAGTTCTCATTTGTTTTCCAGAGATGAAAGGGATGAAGATGCAGCAGCTAGTGGACATTTCCCAGGAAGCCTGACAAACAATAATAGCAGTGCTAATAAGGAATCTGGATTGCCTGTTAATAGGTATATGTCCTTTAATTTGTATCTTAATGAAACCTGGATGTTGAATGGATGTCAAAGACGTAAGTATGGGGAAGTAAGATGAACAAAAAGAAGAACTTTCACATTACCACAGCAGTATACGCAAAGAGTATGCTCCGACAAGTGGTACTGACTAGCGGCAACTTTCGGAAATATCCAATATTCCGCTTCTTTTTACCATTGTTGTGATTCTCACTACTGCAGCTGAAATTAGTTCTAATCTCTCGGCGAATTTTTCCCATAGCGGAAATGAAAAAGCTTGAAAAACGTGTTTGCATAAAATTTTGCTTCAAACTTGGTAAAACATTTACAGAAATGTTTGAAATGCTTCAGCAGGCATATGGGGATGATTGTATGGGCCAAACTCAGTACTACAACTGGTTTACTCGTTTCAAAGCGGGAAAAACATCGACCAATGAAAATCCAAGACCTGGTTGCCCTTCAACATCAATAAGTGACGATAAAATCGAAGTTTGCACTATGATACGTGAAGATTCTCATTTAACTGTACATGAGATTGCCAGGAAATTGGTATCATTGTGGGTTTCATGGTATGAAATTCAACAGGAAAACTGATGAACATGCATCACATCTCACCAAAATTCGTGCCGCATTTCTATTGTCTCTTGATCCGAAAGAGTTAACATCAGTCAGGAACTGCTTGACCACACCAGTGTCGATGAAAACTTCATCAAAAACATTATAACAGGGGATGTGACGTGGGTACGATGTTGAAACAAAGGCACAGTCTTCGCAATGGGTGGGAAAAGGATCGCCTCGACCAAAAAAAACCCCAGATGAGTCGGACAAACACGAAGGTGATGTTGTAACATTTTTTACATAATTGTTAATTTTTGAAAACATAAAAACACCCAATTTCCAATATTTACTCTGTAGCTCTTACTTCACGTTGGTCCAGGATTCTATATACGAACCTGTAAAAGTGGTTACTGGGTTTTACTGCATAATAATTACTAACACCTTTTTCTGTTAAACCAAGCTCATTTTTTATTTAATTCAAATTAATATTTCTGTATATTGTTTTAACTTTTCGTTTTGATTACTTTACAGATATTTGGGCAACGTGATGTTGCGTCACTCTACACCTGTAAACTTACAATTTCTTCCCCTAGCAATAAGTATAAATACAATCTTACATAACTAGTTTTTTAGATATTTTATTTTTATAGACAAACCAGTGCTTTCATGACACTCACACTCTCATACTTCTACTGATTACATTCTAATAACCCCCTTTTTATAGAGCTCTCTGAACAAAATTATCTTAAAGATCACCCGTTTAAAATTGTAAATGCTGTGTAAGTAAGTTAGTTTATTATTTTAAGTACTCATCCCGGTTGTAGTCAACTCCACGTGGTTTCACCACTACTGTTGATTCACCACTACTGTTGATTCACTTTTTTGTTTAACACTCTGAAAATAAGTTTTGAACGGATACGTTTGTAGGATTATTGTTACTGTTTCACTTTTACATTCTTTCTGATTGTTTTTATATTGAATTCACTTTTTATTTGTCAGCCGACTTTAACATTTTGCTCGAGAGTCCTATTTACACAACCGCGAGGTTGCGAGATCTTTTGTCGACTGCCGGCATCCAAAGTGGCGAGAATACTCTCGGTGAACTTTTCACGACCACCAACTTGCTACCTGATTGGCGGGTGAGCGTCTCGCGTCTTTCTCGACATCTCGTGAAAGGCAGTAAGGAAATCCTGTGGGTGACTTTTACGTCGCTAAGGGCGGCACATGCGTGCTCTTTCACATTCCAATGGCTTTTGTACCTTGCGCTGACTCACACCGAACTGACCACCGGGTGTTTACAAAAGTCAAGCTTTTGTGATCAAAAATGTTGCTCAGCGTGGGTTACTACAGATTGTTACAATTATTATGAAATTAAAATAAACCCCTTAGTTTGCCCCGTTACAATGTTGGTGATGTTTTTCGACCAGAAAGAATTGGTTCATCATGAATTCGTTCCACGTGGTCAGATAGTAAATAAGGAGTATTATAGGGAAGCTTTAAGGGATTTGAGGGAAGCAGTACGCAAGAAGAGGCCAGACCCGTGGAAAAAACAAACTTGCATGTTACAACATGATAATGCACCAGCTCACCCATCACTCCTTGTTATTGATTATCTGGTAAAAAACAATATGACTGTTCTGCCCCACCCACCCTACTCTTCAGACTTAGACCCAGCAGACTTTTTTCTTGTTCCCAAAACTGAAGGCGACCTTGTAAGGACATTGTTTTGAAACAATAGAGGAGATCAAGAAAAATATGAGCTGCGTGCCATTCCAAAAAGTGCATTCCAGGAATCGTTCCAGAATTTTAAGAAATGTTAGGAATGGTGCAGTGCCAGAAGGAGAGAATACTTTGAAGGGGATAGGCATGGATAGAGTTGTAAGTACATTAATAAAGTTTTTGTTGTAAAAGTTCGATCTTTTTGAACACACCTCTTAAATAAGATGTGTTAAGTTATTATATTTCTTTGTAAATTTACACGTAACAGTTAAGGATTGCCATGAATAACTAGGACTGACATGAATATTGTGTGGTCAACTAAGAATCAGGTTGTAGTTGAGTAGACAGTCTGTTGGCTCTGAGCAAGTTTTAACAAAGAAGAACACATATTTCAGCAGTTGTTTTATAAACATCAGTGAACAAATAGTTCTGTAATTTAGTTAAACTCACAATTGAAATAATTGATTAAAAAAATATGTACGAGGGTAGTTCAAAAAGTTATCCTGACACAGATAGTGCCAAGAGTATCAAATGGCTATGATTTTTGAAAGTTCTATCTGTCAAATGATATACCATAATGTGTAAAACAGCTTTATTTACTTATTTGATTATTACGATCAAATAAAGTACACAAGCTTGGTGTTTTTTTTTAAATGGTTAAAAACAGAATGCTGAATATTGATAAAATACTTTGTTATACAAGGCTTAAGCATAAGGGGCCAACAGAAATAAAAAACGAGTTGGATTCAACTTTGAGAGATACTGCACTTGATTCCAACGGTGAAGAAAGGGACTGCTGAATTGAAACCTGTTTGTTCAGCTATTTGTGATGATGAACATTCAGGTTACCCGTAAACTGCTAGAATTGATGGAAACATAAAAAATATTTTTACTGTCATGTTAAATGATCAACTCTGAAAATGTGTGAGCTTGCTGCATTACGAGCATTTTAATACATTGTGTCCACAACATACTACATTAAGATTTACATATTAAAAAAAAACTTTTCAGTTCAGTGGGTTGCTAACACACACATTCAAGTAAACCCTTCTCGAGAAAGTTTGGACACGTTTAAATTCAATCAAACCAAATTTCTGCATCAATTTGTAACTGCTGACAAAACCTGAATTTACTGCTTCATGCCAGAGACAAAACAGAAATCTAGACAGTCCATGAGAGTGGGCATTACTACTCCTTAGAAGGTGAAAACTGTTCCATTAGCCAGAAAAGTGATGACATGTATTCTTGGGATTCGTAGGGCATGGTGACTATTCAGAAAAACCCAAAACCATCAGTGGAGAGTACTAACCAGCCTTACTGGAGCAACTAAATGAGGCTGTTGTGGTATAACATCCACATTTAGGGTTTCATCAAGACACTGTGCCCGCTCAAACTTTGCAGTTGCAATCACAAAGCTTCATGAATTACACTATAGTTACTGCCACATGCACCGCATTAGCCAGATTTAGCCCCAGTGATATTTCTTGTACAAAAATCTTAAGAAATGGCTTGCTGGAAAAAGATTCACTTCATATATGAAGGTCATTGGTGAGACAAATGCATACATACTTTATTCGGATCACAAAAATTGAACTTGTGACCAATCATAGGATTTGAAATGTATGGTGCTATCTCTTTGTCAGGCTGAGAAGTTTTCAAACTACCCACATACTTGAAATATACTATTCTTTTAACATACATTCGCGTTGTCGTGTATGGAGCTCAGCTCTCTCATCCAGCTCACAAGCTTCCAGCTGAAAGGATCCATAGTTGTTACCCATGGTTTCTTGTATCCCATTCAGCCAAAAACATTTTTAATAAACGTTAAGGCTGATAATGTCCTTTTTTTGGAATAGAGTTTTAATTAGAGTGATTGCATTATATATGCACATTTTGTACATTGGTCTGGTACATTTTATTTTGTATTATTTTTTTTTAGGGAAGTTGCAAATCTTACAGTAGATTCAATGAGTATTTCTGGAATAAACAACACAAGCAGTAGTCGTACAAGTTTATCTCAAGCACCACATAATGTGTGGAGGAAACAATCTTCAGGTAACTTAATTGAATTAATTGTACATGTCGTTTTTTAATTACTGTTAAAAAGCAGCTAA
Source organism: Magicicada septendecula (assembly GCA_034769895.1). Classification (NCBI taxonomy): domain Eukaryota; kingdom Metazoa; phylum Arthropoda; class Insecta; order Hemiptera; family Cicadidae; genus Magicicada; species Magicicada septendecula. Next base: position 195,409,204 of record CM068370.1, on the reverse strand, counting down.
TAGAACCGTTCATACTATCTATGAGCTTTTTTTAGAGGCATAATATTTGAGAATATTATTTATTAAAAATAGATAAATTGTTTAGGAAGTACAGGGTCATTGCCCAGAGGCATGTGGACTCCAGCAACAGCCCAGAACGAACAGCAGCAGCAGCAACAGCATACAAGACAAGAAAACATTTGTAGAGTTGATGAATTGGCTACAACACAACCTGACAGTAATTGGATTGTTCAGCAGATAACACAGGTACTGAAAACAGTAACTGCTTTAGTTTATTTGTACCATATTTTTTATTCCTGTAAATAAATGAATTGCTGACTTGTAAATTATAATTTCATATGATATTCTTTTTCTTATGCTCTTCTTTCATCTTTTTTTTATATTTAATTTACTGTTCTGTTTAGAAAATCCATCACTTAAGTTTAAAATGTTTCATCTCACAGAACTTCCATTAATACGTTCATTATTTTTAATATACTGTATAATAATTATCACTTATTCGCTCATTATCACTAGAAAAAATCCTGTTTCACAGTAAGCTGTCACAACTTGGACTTTAATTTTTGTTTTACCGTAAAAGACATCGGACCCTTCGAAGAATAAGCAGTTCTTAACCCTTTAGGTGCCAACAGTTTTTGAGTGGGGTTGTCCTAAAGTGCCAAGATGATTTCTCACTAAACAACATGTGTTCACTCAAAATTCAATAAAAAATTTAATATTAAAGGTAAAGAGGTGAAATTTTTAACATACCTAAAACAGATATGTATATTCCATATTCCGATGTTACTTCTTCATTTGTAATTTATAAATTTAAAAAATTGTTTATGCCCATTTTATTACACACAAAATAAAAAGTTTTGCCTCTCACATTGAAAATCTGTACTAAACTACTGCTTCTGGTGCTGATAAACACTAAATTTACAAAGTCTATTCTAGTATTAACACATCTATATATAATTTTGTGATATTAGTCAAAAAATAATTAGTAAAAAACAGATAGGAAAAGTTGATCGGGTTTTGAACATTTGAGACAATCATTACTATTTAATAATTAGCCTATTTAAAACAATTAAAACCACCCAAAAATTCAAATTCCCCTTTTTTATATTTTCGTTCCTACCTTTGCTTGGATCCAGGGTTCTATGTACGAACTCGTGACCTCTAAAAGTGGTTGCTGGATTTTACGGCATAATAATTACTCTCATGTACTACGTTTAACCCACTTTGTTTATTACAATTATCTTCAACATATTTTCGTTCTTTTTACGTTCTTTACTACAAATTTGTTTCTTCTTATTTCTTATACATATTATTTTCATCTTATTTCTATTATATAAAATTTTCTTATACTAATTTCTTTTCGCTAACCAGTACTTGGATATTTTTCCCACTCGCACACACTCTTACTCTGTACAATTCCTTACTACCCCCCTGTTTCATTAAAGAGCTCTTTATTATTTGAAATATACAAAACTGTTAATCAGACTGATTGTTTTTAGAACACCTGCACATGCGATTCGAATATTCCCACCATCTTTCTCACTTCACTTTTGTCCCCGCTCAACACTGTTCTAATTCTTTCCACTCGCCGAATTCATTTTTTTTTTCACACTCACTAATTCGTTATTATTGTGATACGTTTCGGCAAGTCTAGGCTACTAATATTGCTTCTACCTACCGAAATTTCCGAGGCCGCTGTATTTACGACTGTACTGTGTGATTAGTTGTAGCGAACTGCTCGGCGACGACTGTCGACTGTCTGTGTGCGCTTGGTTGCCTACCCGCCATGCGTTAGGCGTCGCCGTCAACTCGTACTCTGTGATTCTTTGTTTCCATCGCATGTTCGGCTATGGAATTTTCGGTACATGACTTTCACGTTGTGAAAAGGCGGCACACTCGCGCACTCGTACACATTCCCAGACGCTAACAGCTTTTGTGCCTCGTACTGCTTGGCACGAAGTGGACTACAGGGTGTTCAAAAATGTCAAGCATTTGCAATCAAAACGCCGCTCAGTCCGGGCTGCCACCGCTTTTTACAGCCACCATAAAAAATAACATAAACCCCTGGGTTCTGCCCCGTTACACATTGGAGGGTACATGTTTTGGTCCTGCGAATTCGTGGAATTTAAAAATATGACTAATCACATCATTTTCGGGGCTTAATTTCCTTCCACTCAAAATTTTTGGTAGAATGTGTCATTACATTCTTTTCTTGTTAGGTTATAAATGTCACTATTTTTATTCTGTAGTTCGGTATTATCATCTTCAAAATCATTGTCACTATAATTTATTAATTGTTTGATTTCTTCAATTCGAAGGTATACATTACTCATTTTTGAAGACATTATAAAAAAAACACAGAAAACACAAAACGCACATAACAAAGACACACGCACATGGGACAAATGAACGTGCAAAAGTGTAAACAACAAGAGCGTGTTAAATTTCGTGTTCAGTCACAGCCTCTTGGACAAAAAAACATAAAAGTTTTGTACTGTATAAAGGAATAATGTGTCTTTGAAATGGTATAGAAAGCAACGATCTCTGTTAACAAATGACTGAGTTAAAAGACATAGATTATTCATGGGCAGTTGGCCTTGGCACTTTTGACAGAGACGACTGCGCCGTTGTGATCAGCCCTTGCCACTAAAAGGGTTAATTAACTAAGAAGATGGGAATTTGCCTATCAATGAGTAAATCTAGAGACCCATTCAACCTCGTAAGATAATATCCTCCCATTGTTAAACAAATAATTCAGCTCAGATAATTATATCTCTCACTAGGTTTCCCGCATATCCCTTCTTTGGCTGTTAGTTGTTTATTTTTTTAAGTTAGTGTGATATCTTTGTCTTTCTGTTTCTCTTTATGTGTTGTGTTTCACTATACAGATGAAGTTGTCTTGGATAGTGAAATGTTTTAGACTACTATTTTTCTGTTATATGTATTTTGAAACAATTGTATTTGCCTTTAACATTTTTAAGTTTAAGTTCAGTTTAATGAATTACAAATTATTTCCTGCTCAATGAATTTTAGTAATAATTTCAATAATTACATGAGATTTAGTTAAACTTAATGTACATTGCTTGATTATAGTTGCAGACACAGTTGCAACAAATGTGTGGATTATACAAAACATTTTTTGAGAAACAACACAATTGTGTGCCTTCACCATGGCTGCCTCCACCAAACATTGCTGCTTCTCTTGGTGAGTATAAAATATCCAGGTTGTCCCCACCACAAAAACGTTGAACAGGATCCTTTTTGCCAACTCTAACCACAGACCTGAAGATACCAGAAATTTATAGAAAAGATATGAATTTGCCCCATTTATATTTCAAAACAACTTCCAATTTTGGATGAAATACGTAAACATTAGCTGTGTTCACATAAACAGTCAAAGTAGTTTGAAACAAATGACATGAAAATAAAAACAAACAAAAATCAATATTTCTGCTCCTTACTGAAAACTAAATTGTTCGTAAATAAACATATGCATATATGTTGTTATAGCAGTGTAAATACATACTACTTCTAAGCATTTCCAAGCATTATTTGAAAATATGAAACAATATTTTAAATAATATAAAAGTGAAAAAAGCATGTTATTAAACCTCAGATCTTTAGTGGGTCCTCTTAACGAGCTGCTTGCATTGTGGGCTGTGCAGGATCATTCGTTACAATAATGTGATAAGAAATTAAGTATTTCTGTATACGTAGTCTTTAAGTATTATAAAATTGGTTTTCAAATGATAAAAAATTGAAGTTGTTCAATTAAATGAGAGATAAAAATAATTTGAATTTTAACTTCTGTTGTATTACGTGCTTTTAAACAATTTTATGTGTGTACCTATCCATCTCCATCAGGATAGGTAGAGAGGAGGTTAAGTATCTGTCATGAAGAATGATATTCATGCCAATGAAATTCTAATGAACAGACAGGATTTCCGTTATCAACCACTATTGCATTAATCAGTGTTGATCACTGTATTATCTCTGAAATCGTATGTATAGATGAACATATAGACATCACAGTTCCAGCTTTTAATAATATCATTGTGAGCATTTTTGTTTTGTTTATTGACATTATTAATATATATATACCACTATACAAATCGTAAGTAGAATCAAATAACAGTTAACGATTTTATAGGCCCGTATTGCCAATACATTGCTACAGCTAGCCAGTGGCAGCAGCAGCAGTTGCTGGTCCATTCTCTCAATCAGTGTTGTCAACTAATATGGCACCAGCAGCGAGAACTGTCAGCACTCAAGGAGGCAGTGAATGCGGTGAGTAGGAGTCCAGTTCTTAAATCCATTAATTACAAATCTGTTAATCTTTTGTTTTAATGTTTTATATAACATGAAAATTTTTTATAACATAGAACCTACCATACGGCAAGTTCGCTGTACGTGAAGCAGTTGTAGTCACACCATGACCATGATACCATAAGTATAACAAAGTAGAAACAGAAGTACTACAAACCATAGAACCCAAAGGCTTGTTAACTTATCACCACGCTTCCAGTCATTTTCAATAATAATACTACTCGAATATGTACATTTAACATATGTACGAGGCTTATCCAGAAAGTAAGTACCGTTTGAGCATTAAGAAAATGATACAAATTATTTTCAAATTAATTTATTTTTCAAAAATTCTACATACCTTAATGTTCGTTTCTACATAGTCACCGTGCAAGTTGAGACATTTGTCGTATCTTTGCACTAATTTTAATATGCCCGCTTCAAAGAATTCGGCCGCCTGCGACTTCAACCACTGCTGGACGTTTCCCTTTATCTCATCATCACTTTCAAACTTCTGGCCGGCAAGAAATTTCTTCAGATCCAAAAACAAATGGAAATCGCTGGGAGCGAAATCTGGACTGTAAGGAGGATGACTGAATTGTTCCCAGCGAAATGAATCAACAAGCGCCGTCGTTACACGTGCGGTATGCGGTCGCGCGTTGTCATGCACAAACACCACTCCGGAAGTCAGTAGTCCACGCCTTTTGTTTTGTATTGCTCGCCGTAACTTTTTGAGTGTTTCACAGTAAACTTCTGCGTTGATTATTGTACCTCGTTCCATAAATTCCACTAACAAAATTCCCTGACAGTCCCAAAAAACAGTGCACATGGTTTTTTTTTTTGCAGAAAGAGGTGGCTTTGCTTTCTTGGCTTTCGGGGAACCAGTATGCCACCATTGCAGTGACTGTCGTTTAGTTTCTGGTGTCTCGTAAGAAACTCATGTTTCATCACCAGTGACAGTTCTTTTCAAAAAACAATTTCCATCTCTTTCATAACGCTGCAAAAATTCCAAGGCTGCTCCCATGCGTTTCGTTTTGTGACCGTCCGTTAGCATTTTCGGCACCCATCTCGAACACAGTTTTTTGTAGTGTAAATGTTCAGTCACAATTTTGTGTAATAAAGATCTAGAAATGTTTGAAAAATCCATTGACAAATCAGAAATTGTGAATCGCCTATTGGAACGGACCTTCTTGTCAACACTGCGCAGCAATTCTTCGTTGACCTAAGGACGGGCAACCACTATGCTCCTCGTCGTGAACATTTTCTCTTCCATCGTTAAACATCCTAACCCACTTTGTCATCATACCTTCACTAATCGCATTCTGTCCATAAACTTCACAAATCTGATGATGAATTTCATAAGGACGAAGATTTCTCGCATTCAAAAACTTAATAACTGTTCTTATTTCACAACTGGCGGGCCGATCGATTTTTTTATACATAATTACCAATGTGTAGTAAACGTAAATCGGAATGTAAACAAACAATATAGCTTGGCTACTTCGTCGTCGAATAGAAGGAAGTAACTACACATGCGCGACCATCGTACTACAATATGCGCGGGATATATGCGCAGACAGTACTTACTTTCTGGATAAGCCTCGTACATTTATTTTAAGGATTTAGAATAAATCTTTTAAATCCTTAAAAAAGATAAGAAGGGCCACAAAATTCACAGAGACTAGTGTCACTTAGGTATATGTGCCCAGTGTCATTGTAGTAGTCATCCTTTGTGTAATGTGTTTCTATAGCTTTTTGTGTAGTTTGTCTGTTAATTTTTACTTCTGTTTATATCAACTTTTATTGGCACCTGCTGAGGACAAAACAGCTGTGCATAAAGTTATATTTGTTAATAAAAAACACACAAGATTTGTTTAATTCATGCTATGTTAAGTGTTATGAACAATTATAGAAGTGGTGTATAACACAAGCCACATCATCTTCGTTGATTTTAGGAACTGTGTATTTTTATACACTATGTAAAAATAATAGTTATTTGAAATTCAAGCTTGCTCAATAAGTCTAGTATACAGCTGATTTAACTACTTGTAAAAGTGTAGAGCACAGTGTAATAATGGGACTAAAGATATTATTATTATTAAAAATTTGAGTATGGGTACTTCACTTAACCTCGTAATGGTTTGTGATGAGATAATACATTAGTCGCTTTGTTCAAAAAAAAGGTCCCACTAACGAGGTAATATATCGTTATGAATTCACCAAAATTATTATGTTTTCTGATGAAATATGCCAACAATGTTGTATATAATAGTAGCTCCATTCTTTTCTGCTATGGTGAGTTGTATTTCATGGTATGCATTCCTACGTGAAACATTGTTTGTTTCAAACCATGTTTGTTTTACAGGTAGTCTACCTACCCACTTCAACAAAAGAAGCAAAAAGTGTGATATAAAAAAGAATTCTGCCATCTCGTAAATATGTGCATTGTGATATTTCGTTTTATTGATATTAATAACTAAATATAATGTGATTTCGAATTTGTCAAAATTGTACTATCTACTTTGTCGGGCGCCATCTTGCCAACTGCAAGAAAATAATTTACCAAGGTTCGTATCAGCGAACTAGGAGAACAGAATGTGGTTGCTGAAATAATAACAATCATTTATGTTCGTCAATAATTAAATGTTATTAATACTTTATTCTTTTTACGTATTTCATATTAATAAAATCGTACAGACAAAATTTGTGAATAATAGTTGTTAATGACCTTGAATCTCTTTTAATTTACTTACTCGCAATACAATAACAGGTTCTTGAACTACATTTATTTATTAAGAATAATAATGGGAACGCAAACCAGCCTTCTTATTACGATAAACTATAATAATACTATATTCTCACATACACACACAAAGCTACTTTAGAGATCTCATTTTTTAAATATTTCAAAATTTATTTCCCCATTTTATTTAAAAAAAACCAGCATTTTTAATTATTATTTTTTAATGGCTACTTTCCTGTTTACGAGTAGAAGTCGGCACCTGGGGTGTCTCCTCATGGCGTGTACTGTTTTATAGTTCGCACTATCACATTTTTTCTGCCGAACTGTTAATTTTGGATGAATATTGGCCAAAGACTGTTTGTATTTTAGATGTACATATAAAAATTCACATTTTTTATTGTATGCGGGCCCGCACTTACGTTTCGAAACTTTGTATCGGTGTTGCTCGCGCGAGCGTTGAATTTAGACTGGGGCGAACTACTTGCGCTAATTTGTGAAACGGCTGTTGTTCGCTAACTCTTATTGGTTTTCAGTTTGTATCCTTGCGCCAGTGGACTGTTTTTGGCTTGTTGACAAAACTGGTGACACACATCGTTATATAATTTGCTGACGCAACACATCGCCTGACACGATTATGTCATTTGTTGTTACATAACGTGTTTACGTTTTTCGTGTTCGTCATTGTCCTTGAACTGACTTTGGTACAGTTTGCCGGTTATTAAAACTGTTTATATGAATATTGTCTAATAACTTTGTTTTCAACGCCTCAAGCAGTGTTGCCGTTGTTGGGATCGCTTCCCCATAACAAATTTACCTCTCGGTCATAACATTTTTCTATCACTCAACAAGTTAATTATTATTTATGAAAAAATACAAATTCTGTTATTACCCCAGGTATGCCCAAAAATGCCCCGCTACAATACCCCCTCAATGAGATATTTTATGCCGAAGCATAAAAAATCTCATTGACACATTCATACTTGCTAAAGGGATCAGCCAGGATATGTCGCCACAACCCCCTGTATGGTTTACAAAAAAGAATAATCAACTCACCCTTGGTCCGGTGACTGTGACCGCATCTGCATGACAATACTGGACTTCTCTCTCGAGATCCCAACACCGTAGAGTCAGACAGATACTCAACGCCCCTGCCCTGACGCGCAGGCCAGCTCAGGTCCGCCGCCACAGCATCACCAAACACTGAAACAACAAATCAAAATATCAAATAGTGGCCTTATACAACACCATATCCCCAACTGATCTGTTTCCCCCTAGCGGTGCTGGTTTGCGCTAAGAAGCACTGGTTTTGTTTTTCATTTATCGCTAACATGTATATATCATAACATATTTACCAACAATATATATATACCCCTCTTAAAATTCCATCTACTTACCCTTATCAACTTTACCCCAAAATTCAAAATCATTGCCCTGATTCCCATCAGAATTTAAGCAAACAGACGACTGACTTATTAACATTTCCCATTACCATATTACATTTCTCTCATCCCCAATTTAAAAATGCATTTAAAATAGTTAACTTCATAAAATTCTCTTAAACTAACAAACACAATATAACATAAGAAAATATAATACACTTCTAATCCACATTAAAATAAACAATTGGTATTTAAAATGTTACACACATTAAGTTGGCATATAAAATCAGAAAATTACTTTTAAACTTGATTTACTCTTATTAATGCGTTTCTCAAAATTATAAAAATTTTTTTTTTTTTTTTTTTTTTTTTTTTTTTTTTTTTTTTTTTCAATTCTGGCCATCATTATTCTATTTCATTACTTTGGGTGATTCTACGTTATTCCTTATAATTCACTTTATCAACTTGGCATTTACTCATAATCTTACCCCTTTTATTACTCTAACGTTCCCTTACAAAATCTTTAACTAGTATGACACCCCACTATCAAAATTTTACTAACCCTTCTCTACCTCTAACTACTTACTATTTTAACTCCAATCGCCACCTTCTACTCTTATAAAAAAAAAAAAAAAATACTCTCTAACCCTTTGTACATAGGATACGTGTTTCCCCCCCCCCCAAAAAAAGCTCAATTCCCGTTCTCTGGCCCCTGGATTTTTACCTAAGGCGGCCCCTTCCCACTAAAACTATACCAAATCCCGTCCCAACCCTTATGTTGCGGACTCCCACATTACACTACCACTACTACAAAATTGCCATCCCCAAAAAATCTCAATCTCATAACCTCACTACAATTACAACAAATTAACATCAACAAATAAACAACAATATATCACTCAAAACTCTACATAAAATCTCCATAACTACTGTGTCTCCACTTATACTTCTCAAAATTCTATAACATATATTAACTCAAAACAACATTGCATTATTTTCATCTCTCATTCTCTTTAACTTTTACTTCGATTTGAGCAGATCTATATGTCCCACAAAATTCAACTTGAATTGCCTCAAACATTTTATTCAACTAATTACTATCACCCATTTCTATCTTTTACAACCCATTGAAAATTTTACCTATCACAACTATTTTTCATTTTATTTTTAAATCTATAAACACATTGAAAACATATTATTACATTTTTATAATACTTATTCCTAACATACTAATGCAATCAACACAATAAGACATAATAACACAATATAAGAAGTATTTAGTGCATCTATTTTTTAAATTCAAACAAAATTATTGAGTAGCAAATCATCATTATTAATTAAAATATATCAAATTTTTAATACGTTATCCCCTTGGATAACCTCCCAGCCACACACACTATTTCAATTATGTAAGACTGTGGCGCCTTTTCGCTTCCACAGAGACTGTATATTTTGGAGCAGGGTTTTACCTCTCCGTGTCTCTGCTTCCGCTGTTAAGTTTTAACATTGGTGAACATCATCATGTTCTCGTTAATAATCATGCACCCTTAAACGGATCTACCACCTGGCTCTGCTGTTCCTTCTCGAACAGAGTGGCAGCCGCTGTTCCATAGTTTGGTGATTCCCCTTTTATTACCCCCCATCAATTTCAAAATACACCTTTACAACGATAACAGCTATGGCCAGTTATGGTCAGCGCGTAATCGTAATGTGCCCCAACCATAGCTGTTAAAGCTAAACCAATTCCACGGTCAGGGTTCGGTGAGGCCGTGACCGCCCGAAAATTTGGGGAATCACAAGTAAAATATCTTTCGTAATATTAAATTTAAGAATTTATATTTAAATGACAATATTAATTTAGATGGGGTTTTAACCCACTTTATATGGAAGCTTAACCATTATTAACATAAAATAATTAATACAAAATCTACAACCTTCCCCCATAGCAGTTCCACACTACACTGTTATGTCACTTCATTGAGCACCAAACTACCCCCCAAAATTATCCCCACATCTTGTATTGATAACAAGTTCTTATATTACTACACATTTCTTCAAAACGTTCCTATACCCACTAATACTAAAATCTAACAATTATATTTGGTCACCTAATGCTAAAAAATTTAGAAGAGAACAAAAAAAATTATATCTTAAATTTAAAATTATACACATCCAAAATTTTTTTTTTTTTTTTTTTTTTTTTTTTCTACTATTTACATAGGAGTCTGACTCTATTGTCATAAACTTACTCTACGTCTAGGAAGATTGCAGCCGCCTGAAATGCCGGGTCTTGCTGCAAAACGGATCGGCACTAGGTAGATATACTACGTGAATTCACGTCCCCCCTCTAAACCACACTACTCCCCCCTCTCCTACCATTTCTTCTACCCCGCTTTCTACCGTGCGCCAAACCGTCTTGCCCCAAAACTCGTTGTTTCGGGCCAATCAGAAAATATTGTCAAAGACTCAATTTTGCCCTTGACACTAAAAAATTTAATTTGAATGCACTGCCTTTTACTTAAATGCAGCCTCCATTATTTACAAACACTCTAAGGCAGTGCAGGCACGTGACAGGCACACCAAAACCGCTGCACCGGGAGTGTATAAGAAAATAATTTGTGTCACGTACCTGTGGGGTCCCCCTCCCCGTTCAAATGTGCAGTTAGGTTTTCTACTTTATACCAATTTTGGCGGAGCCGGACCATCGTTGTTTTCACCGCCCGAAGGAAGATCCGCCAACCATGGCCCGCCTCCGAGTTCCGAATTCCACGGCCAGGACTGGTAAGATCGTGACCGCCCGAAAATGGGGGAGGATCCCTTCTGAAAACATACAATAATATTTGAAAAACTTATTTATAAACATAACAATTAAAGTGACCTATATAATTTTAAATTCGTCGCATTTTGAGTACCTACTATTTCCTGCGTCGCTGGGTTCCTCAGCACATACGCATTCTGCATTTTTACTTCTATAACTTCATAAGGTCCTTCATATAACAAGAAAAACTTTTTTATTTCCCTATCTTGAGCACTGGACAAATCATGTCTTTTTACTAACACTAACTGACCTACCTCATACTTGGTCCATTTACCCTTAGCATCATGTTTCTGTTTTCGTCGCTCTCCTCTAGTAAGTAAATTTTCGTTCGCCAATCTAATCTTCATATTCCTGTCCAAAATTTGACCTTCAGGTGGGTATGTGAAAAGTTGTTCTAATATCCTGGGCGGCCTTGTTCCCCTGATCAACTCATGCGGCGTAAATCCCGTGGACTCATGGGTGGTACAATTCAGCCACTCCTCTACTTTTTTCACGTAGGATGGCCATTCTGTGTGTTTGGCGTGACAGTACGCCCGGAATATCCTACCAATCTCTCTCATCACCCGTTCTGCTTGGTTCGACTGAGGATGGTACACTGCCGTATGCTTGGGTATGATGCCTTCCCATCCAAGCGTCTGCCGCCACTTGCCGCTTATAAACTGTGGACCATGGTCAGATAATATAATTTTCGGCTTTCCCACATTAAGCATATAATCTTTTACTATTCTCTCACTAAGTACTTTACTAGTTGCCCTCTTAATACTATATAACTTTACAAATTTTGAAAAAGTGTCTAAAACTACAAATACATATAACACACCCCCTCTACCTCTGGGTAATGGTCCATATAAATCAACCGCAACTAGATCAAAAGGCTTATCTACTTTTATATAATTCATCTCTCCTTCCACTCTATAATTCACTACTTTCGATTTTTGACATAAATCACACACTCTCAACACTTTCCTCACTCTCCTCTCCATATTCTTAAATATACATGATTCTTTCAAAACATTTGCACACTTTCTCGCACCAAAATGACCATACCTTATATGACAATCCCAAACAATTTTATCTATTAACACATCAGGTATAATTAACCTCCAATCACGCTCCCCACCATCTATTTTTTTAAACAAAATGCCTTGATATATTTGAAATCGCTCATTATATTCAGATCCCTCTACGTCTGTTTCTAAACTAACAATTATTTTACCCAGTTTGCTATCAGATCTTTGCAAGTTTTTAATGTCACTTAATTCCTCACCAAAAATCCTATCTTCTCTAGTTAACCTAAAAATTTCTATTTCTTTAAGGTCCCTACCAGTCTTATTATCTATAACATCTATTCTAGAAAGTGTATCTGGTACCTTATTATCTGACCCCTTTATGTACTCCCATGAAAAGTTATATTCCTGTAAGGCTAATACCCACCTGGTTAATCGGCTGTGTGTTAGCTTACATGAATTCAGAAATGACAGTGCCTTGTGGTCCGTCCGGATTATCGTAGTATTCCCTAAGATGTAGGTGCGGAATTTACCCACGGCGAACACAATGCTCAGAAGTTCCTTTTCTGTTGTCGTGTAATTCTTTTCCGCCGATAACAGCGATCTACTGGCGAAGGCGATCGTTAGGTGTTCCTTGTCGCAGCTCTCTTGGTATAACTCAGCACCTAGCGCTACATTGCTGGCGTCGGTCTGCAAATAAAAGATCTTATTAAAATCGGGATGATTCATCCTGATCATTTGACTGAACTTTCTCTTAATTTCATTAAACGCAGCTCTTTCCGCATCGCCCCATCTCCACTGTTTATTCTTCTGCAGGACGGCACTCAGTTTGGACGTTGTGTGTGCGTAGTTCTCCTGAAATTTCCTGTAAAAATTGCATAAGCCTAAAAAACTCTGTAGTTGCTTAATGTTTTTAGGTTCAGGGAATCGCATTATTGCTTCGACTTTGTCAGGGTTGGCTAATATCCCCTCTTGTGTAATAATAAATCCTAAAAAGTGTATTTCCGTCTGCAGAAACTTAGACTTGTCCCAATTCACTGTTAAACCCCCTACTTGTAGCTTATCTAATACATATTCTATGTGTTCTAAATGTTCAGTGAATGTTCTAGAGGCTATCAAAATATCATCGACATACACAGTTAAAAAGTCTAAGTCCTTAGGTTGTAAAATATTATCTAAACATTTGATAAAACTGGCAACACTGGTGTTTAATCCAAAAGGTAAGCGTTTAAACTGGTAATTCTTACCGTTAAAAAGAAAAGCTGTGTATTTCCTGCTCTCTGTTGCTAATGGCACCTGCCAGTATCCAGCGGTCAGATCTAAGGACGTCATGTACTTGACTCCGCTAAACTTTTGTAAAATCTCATTTATGGGTTCCGGAGATTCTCTGTCCGGTATAATAATCTGATTGATTTTTCTAGCATCTAAACATAACCTTACCTTGCCATCCTTCTTTATCACTACCACCAAAGGGTTTGAATAAGGTGATACTGAGCGTTCAATTATGCCTCCTTGCATCATACGGTCTAATTCCTCCTGTACAGCCCTCCTCTTCGAAAACGGCACCGGGTAGCTTCTCTGCATGTATGGTGCGTGGTCCCGAACTTTCAACTCACAGATGTAGTCCTTCGCTTTCCCTGGTGATTCATCAAACACCCCTCTGTACTGCTCCACAACTGCCCACAGCTCCTCTCGCTGAGTACTTCCTACAACTGCATTTTCATTGAAAAATTTATCGGCTCTATATGCCCACACACTCTCATTACGCTCATGCATCTCTCTCTCCTCATTTTCTAGACCATCACTCTCTAGACATATATTTATTTTAGTTTCTATCTCTCTATCACTTATCTGTTTATGTAACATTTTTATTCCCGTGACTTTATTTTCATTTACTACTTTCTTAAACTCTATTCGGACTGGTTTATTCCCCTTCTCAAATTTTACTATTTGTTTATTGAAATCTATTACTGCTCCGTTTCTTTCCAAAAAATCATTTCCCAATATTACATCTAGACTCAACCCTTTAACTACTAGGAAAGTGTTTTCAAATTCAACTTCATTTATTAAAATATTTAATTGTACTTGTCTGGTTATTCTTTTACTTCTCACCCCAGTTACCCCCACTACTGTAACCCCTGCAACTGGTAATGACGGTATATTCTTGTTTAACTCTTTTAATTCACCCATGACATTTTCAGAAATTACTGAGATCTCGCTACCGGTATCAATTAAAGTTTTATAATTCTTACCTTCAATGTTAATCGTCACCTCAGTCAATCCTGTTCTGCGTTCCACCACCTTGTTCTCCTCTTCTTCTAACAACTCTTTTGCCATATCCATCTTGATGACGTTGTTTGTGTATTCGTTAATTACTTGGACCCGGTCCTCCGTTGACAATGGCTGGGTCCGCTTCCCCATTGTCTTCCTCAGTTTTCCGTGGATGGACCTGCCACAGCTTGATGATTTCCTCCTCTACCTCTATTATGATTTCCTCCTCCTCGAGGCGCTCCTCTATAAAATTCTCCTCCTCTCGACTGTTGATTTGGTGGTGGGTTTGTCCTCTCATTTCTGGCGCACTCCCTGGTTCGATGACATCTAAAACAATTCGTTCTATTAGCATAGTTATCAATTTCACAGGCTCTACACCTCCAACTCTCGCCCCTATTATCAAAACTTCCTCCCCGCGCTCCTCTATGAAAATTCTGTGTACCCCTGTTATGATGGAAATTATTATTATTATTATGGTGTGGTACTACTGGTGTGTTTGGACGTCGTCCCATGTCGCGTTCCCCTATATTCTGTAATACATCTAACATGTTTTCTAACTCGCTTATATTTGTAATCTCTCTAGTCATTAAAGTTATTTGCACCTCTCTGGGCAGGTGTTTGCTAATATGTCGTACAAATGATCGGAATGGCAACGGCGGTTCTAAATACTTTGCTTCGTTATAAATGGTCATCACATATATGGTTAGGTGGTTATTAATCCTACCAAAATTCCCATTACCCATTATTTTACTTCTTAGTATTTCTTGGTCTTCTTCTGACCAATATTTGTTGCGAAAAGCTATCTCAAAATCTTCATAACTTTCCCATTCGGTATGGTGTACTTCCGACCATATCTCGGCACTACCTTTGAAACATTTGATAATCTTCAGCAACTTAACCTCCCAGCTACTATTATTAAACCGATTAAATTCCCTAACCCTATTTAAAAATTGCATTGGGTGTACTCTACGATTGTCACAATTGAAAGTTTCTAATTCTACTTCATTATTTGTATCTCGTGTCATAAATATGCGCTCAGTAACATTGTTTACATTCTGATTTTTCACTAAACTTAATTCATCTCGCATACTACTAATATTTTGTTCAAGTGAATACAATTTTTTGTCATTACTATATTCAGACTGTACATTATTTTTTGCTATGACTTCAATAGATTCATTTACTGCTTGTATTTCTGTCTTATAATTACTTTCAATTTCATTTATTTTAGAGTCTATCTTATTTTGGTGTTCCTCAATATTCTGACTAAATTTTTCAACTGTCATTACTACACTACTCAACTTACATTCAGTTTCAATATTACCTTTAATAATTTTAGATTCTATGTCATTGTTATACTCATTCATTGAATTTATTAATATTTTGTTATTCTCATTGATTTGCTTCTCAACTCTGTCTATTTGGCTATCTATTGCATTAAATTTAATATCTATCTTTTGTATTGAATCATCTAACTTAGTTTCTACTTGGCTGATTTTATTAGTAAATTCTACTTTGGTATTTTCACAATGTTTATTAATTTCTTGTATCTCACTTTTCAACTCGTCAAATTTCTCATTCTGTATATCTAATTTCTTATTTATACTACTTTTAAATTCTTGCATCTCATTTTTCTGTTCATCTAATTTATTGTTCTGAACGTCAAACTTCCCGTTAAAACTACTCAAGCTTTCAGACATTGTCTTCATTACATTGAATATATCTGCCATCGACAACTCTGCAACTCGTGTTGTCGACGGGGTAGATTGAGCCGATACATTGTCAATTACCATCGACTCCGTAAGAGTGTTTTCTAAATTTAAATCTGGATTCTCCATTTTATAATACTACAATTCCGACTGTAAATAAAATACTAATATATCATATCTACTTTCACACCACAATGTATCTACTTGTATAACGCTTTGCGCTACTTTACGTAACTTTCTATGCACTTTATTTATACTTCAATCATTCCCAAATTTACTTATATAATACTCTTTATATTACATATTAATTATTATGCATATTGCTTCACAATACCTGCTACAAAATATCAACATCAACATTTCACACTTAGCATAACATAACCCCTATCTACGTCTATTTTACGTATGCATAAAAAATTTTATTTTCTACCTCAAACAATCATTCTGTTCTCCCCGTAGGCCGTATTTTATATAAATTTATTGATATAAAATTGTCCCTGTTCGGGCGCCAAATGTGATATTTCGTTTTATTGATATTAATAACTAAATATAATGTGATTTCGAATTTGTCAAAATTGTACTATCTACTTTGTCGGGCGCCATCTTGCCAACTGCAAGAAAATAATTTACCAAGGTTCGTATCAGCGAACTAGGAGAACAGAATGTGGTTGCTGAAATAATAACAATCATTTATGTTCGTCAATAATTAAATGTTATTAATACTTTATTCTTTTTACGTATTTCATATTAATAAAATCGTACAGACAAAATTTGTGAATAATAGTTGTTAATGACCTTGAATCTCTTTTAATTTACTTACTCGCAATACAATAACAGGTTCTTGAACTACATTTATTTATTAAGAATAATAATGGGAACGCAAACCAGCCTTCTTATTACGATAAACTATAATAATACTATATTCTCACATACACACACAAAGCTACTTTAGAGATCTCATTTTTTAAATATTTCAAAATTTATTTCCCCATTTTATTTAAAAAAAACCAGCATTTTTAATTATTATTTTTTAATGGCTACTTTCCTGTTTACGAGTAGAAGTCGGCACCTGGGGTGTCTCCTCATGGCGTGTACTGTTTTATAGTTCGCACTATCACATTTTTTCTGCCGAACTGTTAATTTTGGATGAATATTGGCCAAAGACTGTTTGTATTTTAGATGTACATATAAAAATTCACATTTTTTATTGTATGCGGGCCCGCACTTACGTTTCAAAACTTTGTATCGGTGTTGCTCGCGCGAGCGTTGAATTTAGACTGGGGCGAACTACTTGCGCTAATTTGTGAAGCGGCTGTTGTTCGCTAACTCTTATTGGTTTTCAGTTTGTATCCTTGCGCCAGTGGACTGTTTTTGGCTTGTTGACAAAACTGGTGACACACATCGCTATATAATTTGCTGACACAACACATCGCCTGACACGATTATGTCATTTGTTGTTACATAACGTGTTTACGTTTTTCGTGTTCGTCATTGTCCTTGAACTGACTTTGGTACAGTTTGCCGGTTATTAAAACTGTTTATATGAATATTGTCTAATAACTTTGTTTTCAACGCCTCAAGCAGTGTTGCCGTTGTTGGGATCGCTTCCCCATAACAAATTTACCTCTCGGTCATAACATTTTTCTATCACTCAACAAGTTAATTATTATTTATGAAAAAATACAAATTCTGTTATTACCCCAGGTATGCCCAAAAATGCCCCGCTACAGCATATATAATGCTCACACTAATCATGTAAAATGTGATTTAAAAATGACATTGGTTGAATTCAGAGAGGCTTTGGTTCTGAAACTGATCCACTATGACTTCATCAGCGGCACTTTCCAGAACATGTCCCCACAACAGAAGTCCTAGAAAGGATGTCCTAGTAGAAGTTGTGTTTTGTGGTTAAAACATAAAATAAGAAAAGAATCAAGATACCAGTGTACAGAATGTGATGTGGGACTTTGTGCAGTGCCTTGTTGCAAAATATTTAACACACGAAAAGATGATTAAACAAGTTATATTTACAAGATATTCTTATTGTTAGTTTAAAACAAAGCTATGGCAATATTAATATTTCTTTGTTTTCATTCCCTGAATAGTTCTTCATCTTTTTTAATAATATACCATGCATTCCATGTATTCCATTCAATCCATGATTACATTCAATGTAAACAAGGTACGTCGAGATACAAAATTGAAGTTTTACAAAGTTATGGCACTCCCTGTACTGTCGTGTGGGTGTGAATTGTGGACAACAACCAAGAAACAAGAAAGTAAAACAAGGACCTCAGAAATGGCATTCTTAAGAGGAGTTAAAAGGTGTTCTAAACTTAACTATATAAAGAATGAGGCTATAAGAAAATAATTACAAGTTTTTAACTGGAATGAAAGACTAAAATATTATAAACAATGGTAGAAAGAACACTTATAAAGAATATCAGAGTCAAGTCTGGAAACATAAACTTAAGGGACACAGGTGTGTGGGTAGACCCAGGAAGAGATGGCTGAAGGATCTTTGTAGGCAGAACAGGGAGCACCTTGCTTATGCCGTGATGTGAAGATGATGATGAGTTTAAAATGAATAATTGTACAAAATAGTGATAATAAAACTTTTATTACAAAATAAAGAGAAACTCAGCTTTCAATTTTTTTTATTTTCACACTGACTGGAAACCACAATCTCATGAATTGAACATCTGAAAATTCATGAAAAATAAGAGTTTTTCTTTGTTTTATACCATAATTATTTTTTGTAGTATTACTTTTACAATAACTAGACGGCATACATACATTTTAAAGAAAATAATTGAAGGTTTTTATGGCAAAGTGTGGTCAGTTAAATGAACCATTAAGGGGTTAATTTTATAGAACTTCTTGAAAAGTACAGAAATTTTCAGAATGCATTTTAGTTCTGGTATATTAACTGATATATTTAAAATTATAAGTGAAATCTGTTCTAAAAATTCGAGTTTATTCATAAAAATCGAAGTATAAGTTAAATATGTGTTATGAAGTTCGCACAACAATTCAGATTGAGTAGATATAGATTACACATTCTTAAAGGTAATTATGATTGAATGGTAATAAAGTAAATTGATTAGATTCTACCAAATTGAATAACTGTATATGTTACAGATTCAGCAACCTAGACCACCATTGCAAGTAGAAGAAACTCGCTTTTCGCCATCTAATCAAAGTCGTGGTTCAGTGGATCAGCCGAGTCAAATCACTGACCACTCAAACTTGAGTCGACTACCACACCCTCGTCAACATCAAGCTCTAAAATCATCACACAGTGCTGGTCTATATCAACCTAACCTTGTACCTCCTACAACTGTGTCAAGTGCACATTCTCTACCAAATCTGTCGTCTCCACAAACATCAGGGCAACACACAATTACTGAACGGAATACTAATGTTGATTCACCTACACCTGCCAACTGTTTAAATATCGCACAAGAGAACAGAAACATTTTGACTTCATCCCCTACTGCAACTGTCTTGTCTTTGCCACCAAATTTAAACATTAATTCAAATTTGAACACTGCACAAAATCACAATATATATTTCAATCCTAACTCACATTTTAATGATCCTAATTTTGTTAATTATTATCCGCCGTATGGTAACAATTTAAATTTTGATGCTTTTCCTTCACCTGTTAATTTCTTACCTCCTCCACAGAATCATCATGACTCATTTCTCAATTGGCCTTCCACAAACAATCCGCAACCAGCTCCAACACTAAATAATCAAGTACCACCTGGAAACAGGGCTAACAACTATTGGGACAACTTTAGGAGGTAAACACATTGAATTAAATAATACTTCAGTTAATTTTAAAATAGTATTTCTGTAGTGAATTTAATTAATTTTATTATTTTGTTAATACATGCACATGTAACATTGAACTTATTTCATCTAAAAATACAAAATTTTAATAAGTAGACATTTTATTTTGTTTAACTAACTGTAAAAGTTTAATGTTTATTTTGTTGAAAATTAAATAAAATATTTTAATGAAAAGACAGGAAGAAATCTAAGTTGTGTTAATAAATTTTTGAGTTTGAAATTGGTTACTTCAGATTATAACTGTTTGATACTGGATTACAGTAGACACTTTTGTTAAGTATTGGACAGTTATTAAAATGTAATAATTGGTAACTGATATGGAGATAAAAGTGTTGGAGTGATAATCATGATTTGTTTAGTTCAAACAATATGTAATAATGTAACCTGCATATGTTAAGAAAATAATAATAAAAGTTTGATGTTACATACAAATTATCGTCTCCAATGTAGCATATAAGTAACTATAAATGTAAACATAGCAGAGAACACGTCACATATTACAATTAAAATAAAGCTAAAATGTAAGCATATAGGACACTAAATATTATTCTTTAAACACCATACTACATATTCAATCGAACGATTAACATTTTACGAACGATTTATACCATATTGTTGATGCAAAGTAGTATAAAATGAAATTGATGTCTTTTATTCCTATTTAATTACCTGCATTATAAAACTGTAGAACCTTTCAAAATCCTGGTTTAACATTCCTTTTGATTCCCTCAGTCTTGTTTTCCACAAAATTCACATGCACAAACCAACAAGAAGTGACAGAGATTTCATGAAGTGCAGTTGTTAATAGAAAATGAAGGAAAGGTGCGTTTAATTATAATTTTTGTTTTTATTAACATGCAGTTTTTGTAATTTTTGTGTGTGGTTTGTGCATGGGTTTGACCCTTTTTATTGCTTTGTGCTTTCTTAACACACCCTTATAAACAGTATTACTCAATAACAGCTACCTTCAGAAATTATCACCTAATTTTGAGGAGTAAAACTCTCGTACACATTAAATGTGTATTGTTCCCAAGAGTTATAGGCAACAAAGAACTATGGGAGGTCACCAACCAGAGTCACTTTGAACAGCTGATACATAGAAGGAAATAATGTTGGTCACTCGTATTCTCAGACAGTCTCACAGTAGTATAATGAAAAAATAGCCACAGATGTAACCATCAGGGGAGCAAAAGAATAGGGAGATTAATTATTAAATTAATAATAAAGGCAAAAAAAGGCATTAGAGGCTGTGAATAGCATGTAAGTGCAAACAAATGTTCAGAGTCAAGATAAACAAGGATGGAGATCATTCAAGGAGGCTTTATGCTCTATTTAGGAGGTGAAGTATTAAAAGAGGAGGAGATAGTATCAGATGTTCCATCCATTCTGTGATGTAGTAATCCTTGGTGATAAAACTGAGATTAAGAGCAGACAGGACACTTTATTAACTTATTTACACTCATTAAATGGATAGAGTAATTTTTACAGCATGCACATAAGTAAGTAAATTAATAACTGTAATAGTTATGCAATAAATCAAATCAAATTTTTACCCTCTACGTAGTCTTACAAATGTAGAGTCCTCACTCCAGCCTTTGAGCCATAGTGTGGTTTTTGCAATAAACCAACATTAATCTGATAAAATATCAAAGTAGTGTATAGTAAACTAAGATATCAAAAAACGAAAATGAAATATAAACACAAATAATGAAGAATCGAAATTAAAATTCTAATAGTAATGAGAATGGAATGACTGCTAAAAAAAAGTAATCTAGTCGACATGTTATTATATCCACTACCTTTTCACTACAGTCTTCTATACTGTACATGATTTGTGGCAATATTCTGTAGTAAATATGATGTACTGGAAAAACAGATGTCTGTTAACAGCTAACTTATGGAAGAGGGTAGACAACAGATTGTGCAGGTAGTGACACATGAGTGAATTCATTAGCTTTCCAAAATGTTATTGTTACTATTATTCAAATGATTATTGTTGTTATTAGTTTTTGTGTTAATATAGGGTCTAACAGAATGATCGGACAGTTTTGGAAGGTGAGAAAATAAATCATAAAGTCATTATAATAAAAACTTTATTGTGTCAAATTGTAGAGTAATTTTTACAGTTTTACTTATAATTAATTTTTTGTCTTGAAAGTTAAGATCCAGATGTTCCCTCTTTTCTCATGCACTCATTCAACCTCACTCTGAAATTCCTCATCACACGTTGGATTATCTGTTGTGTTATTTCTCCAGTTTCTCGCTGGACGGCATCATTGAGTTCAGCAACTGAATATGATTAACAAATGAAAAATTTATTTTAGAGATACTCCCAAGGGAAATAAGCATAAACGGCAAAGCTAGATGATGGTATAGGCCATGGAATGTCACCTTGTTATGTAATCGGATGACCTGGAAATAATTCTCTCATAACATCCAAAGAAGCTTTTGTTACTGTATTAGCAGTGGTGCCATTTAGCTGGAACCAAATTTACTGATCTCCGGACGTGTTGAATTTTGGTTGTGAAATCATGCAGCATCATACTCTTTACATTGTTCTCTTCAAAAAGTCCAAGTCTGTGATTCTTATCCTTGAAACTACACACCACACAGCAAACAAGTCTACTGTGATGTGGTCATATGACGAGTAACAAAATTATATTTATTTATATATCCTGAGATGTGAAAATATGCTTCATTGTTCGAGAAAATAATGGCATCTGTTCAGTATTTTCAAGAACATAATATTTTGTGAGATGCCCGGTCATTCACACGTAATTTCTGCACTAACATTATTTTATACAAGTGGAATTAAGACCTGCATGCAGAATTCTTCTTACACTTAAGTCTCAACCGCCTAATCCAAGAGGAGGCTTTACTGCATAACAATATGGAGATTGCATCACAGCTAACCTGACAGCTTCATTGTATTGAGGTGTCCTCACCTGTGGTGTTTTCATCCAGTTGATGTCTTTTTAACACAGAACCAGTGTTTCTAAAATTATTAACCTACAACAATATTGTATTTATTCTGGATACAGCTGCATTTTGATTTAAATTAAAACATGTACAAAATAAACTCTGTATGTACAACAGAACTATTATTTTTGAAATGCATTTCATTTTTAAAAGCAGAATGTTTGCCCTACCACACTATGGTATGAGTAGCACTATTGTGCAGCAGTACTCCCACTTATTCACTGACAATAGTACCAACGTTATAACTGCTACAGAATCGTCAGATTAATTTGTCAGACTTATTTAGGAATCATTATTTAGTTTTTACTGTTTTTGCAGTGTTTCTTGTGCATATGTTGTAAAATTGGACCCATTAACTGAGCATATGGGGCACATACATTTAAAATGAAAAAGTAAATAAATTCTGGTCTATCGCAAAATAATTATGTTACATAATGTATGTGATAACTATACTTATTTTAATGAAATTGAGTCCCTTTTTTTAACAATATAAAAATTAAAATGGAACTCCATACAAGGAGTAAAAGAGAAAGTATAAATGTGTACACAAAAATGATAATTGTAAAAAATCAACATAATAAACAAAACGTTAGCTAAAATTAAACGAATTAATTGAACAAAGAACAGTACAGATAAGTCTTACTAAGACATACAAAAAATATTCAAAAATAAATGTAGCGTATGAAATACACAATTTAATAAATGATATATAAATATAAAATGAATGTAGTACTTATATAATATAAACTATATTTGATTAAAATACTGACATCGAGGAAAGTTATCAAAAATAAGTGGAGTATGTACAGGAAATGTAACGAAGTTTTTTGGGGAAAAATGAGTTGATAGTTGTTGAAAGAGGAGTGAAGGCGAATTATTTCTTATTATCCAGATACCAAGAACTTTCTTTATAATCATATATATATATATATATATATATATATATAACACTACTTTTTAAAAGTTAGCAAAATAGTTATAAATTATGTGTAATAGTATAAAAAGGTGTCAAGAAGTAGATACTTAAAAACTTGGAAAATATTAGAAAAATTGATAACAAAGAAATACTTCACTACTTATCGCAACATGATGGGAAAGTATATAACACAGAATAATAAAAGAAAAATATTCCGTTACAGAAGTACAATTTAGTTTTAAAATGTGAAAATAATTGGTAGCAAATGTGAGTAGCTGGATAATACCTTAGGGCTGACACGTTTAGGATAACAATTAAAAGCTTATACATGGGCAATGTACTCATTATACATGTCTGATATACTATTAGAACTCTTGATCCCAATATTGAATTTCATTCTTTATGAACCAAAGTGGATGACTACAAACTTTAACAAACATGTTCCTCAAGATACAAATGTTTGTAAGAAATGGTTTATATTTCTATGCAAGTGTATGACAAGAAGATAGCATGATAACCAAAAGTGCCTATCACGTTTGATCATGATAGGTAAATAGCACTTTTTGTGACACAAGGTGAAGACAGTAATGAATGTTTTCATATCGTAATTCATTTGATAATATTTATTCCTGGAGAAAAGTATACAAGTGCACCATTATTTCAACTGCTCTGCACTGCCGTAGAGACAGTTTTGCGAACTGTATTGTACTAAAGCCTTAACAAAAGCTATGAGAATTTTAATTATTTGATGTTTGTGCTTTGTGGACACTTGTGATTGTATCCAGTTAGATTAGAACAAAAACTTGAGTTACTTCTATACTGTATATTTGTGCTGTTACAGTATGACTATAAAATTCAGGTTCTATATGTTTTATGCTGGAGGTCATTGCATTGAATGAATCAAAGATTGTTTGCATTACCAGATAATTCTGTTTACAGAAAAATATATGTTATGTTTTAGAATAGTGCTGAGAATACAGATTGTAGTGATTTTTATAAGAATGCTGTTATGAACAGTACAAAGGAATGTACTGCAATATAGTATTTTTTTCTATTTGTACCGGCCATCTGAGGACCACATGCCAATAATCTCACTGTTTCTATTATATTTTATATATATAGTACATTTAATATTTATACATAAATTTACCTCAGGATGTTATTTTTCTATTTGGAACATGTTTCGGGTACTGTCTTGTACCCATCCTCAGCCTTCCGGTTTTTTTGTTTGGTGAAGTACATATTGTAACATAACATAGTTGAGGTTCCCCAACGTTACATAAAAATTGAATGAAATATGGTCAAGGACCATACCCTGACTTAAGGTTGTTCAATAGTTCATGTGCTTGAGAAGTACCTCAAGTCAAAAGGAGGCAATGACTAATGTTAAATGTAAAAGAGCCAGACCAATGAATGAGTGAATGTAATGAAATGTTTGTTTTGTACTGTGACACGTTAAGGTCTACAGAGTATTTATGTTGTATGTTGAATATGCTAAAAATGAAATGATGTTGTTTGATAATAATACTTCATCAATAATTATGTTTATATTTATATTAGATTTGTCTTTATACAACCCAGTATAGTTACCAATGTTAGGCACTGTACTAAGTTCTCAGTATTGTATAAAGTGGAAAAAATACTGTTGTTTTAATTAATGTTTATAAACTGGATCAGGAGTGTGACCAAGTCTAACAAGTAGTTCTGACAATTATATCATAAATTAATAAAGGGTTCCAGAACCAGTTAATTAATATAAAAAAATAACCACCAGTAAATTAAAATTCATGTAATTAACCATGTAACCAATAATTAATTGTACAGTAGGTCAGGTAAAAAGAAAATTAAGTTAAAAAACCAAATAATGTTATAATGGTTGTAAGTGAATCTATAGGCCTAAATTCCATATTAGTGAAAGGAAATTAATACCTTTTTAGGAAACCCAGTCCAACGAAACTCTGGTAAAACATTTACTGTTTAGGAAGGAAGGTTAGGGAAGAATTTTAGGTGATTTAATATTAATACAAGCATGGAGTATTTTATTGGAAAGAAGTAGTAATATTCTATAATGCCGGCTCAAGGATATATAGAAAACGTGGTTGTTAAGGCAACTGAATTGCAGAAGTTGTTGATTTTGAATTAATTCGTTCTGATTGTTACAAGCGATTAGGTTGAGATGGACCGATATATTTAAAAAATATGAATAAATCTGAAAGAAATATGTATCAAAATTGAAGAAACCCTTTCTGAAAAACAATTATACTTTAATGTTAATGAGTAATAAAAATTATATAACCTTCCAAATTGTAAATGAATATAGTTAAAAAGAATTGAAAGCCTCTCACCTCATTCACTAAATAATTCCGCTGGATTCGGTATTAAACCCGTTTATACTATAAACCGAAGATCAGTAAAAGAATTAAAGTTTGAACTAACGGAATTATTGGAAATACCAGAAGACTTGGTTTGGCGTAATAACCTTCATTAGCAGCAGAGAAGCTGGGATCCTAATTCCATTTCACTGGGACCAAGAATTGTGAAGATCGTAAAAGAAGAATAGAAGCCAGAAGATTTCCTGAGGGTTTACCAGTACACACCACCATCAATTTTATTGAAAACCAGAGCTATTTCACTGGATGAAGACGAGATAAGCTGAGTTTTGGGCTACTGTTGACAAACATCCACCACCAGACGAAATTTTCGTCGGTTTGGTAAAAAAACAACTTATTTTCATTTCACTGTATTTAAAGTAAATAATTTTATTTTTGTAAATTGAACAACCTTAATTATGCATTTTACCTGGCCTTACTAATGGTTCCAAGAACTATACGAACCCTGGGATAAGAATTATTTGTTATTATTTTCAAGTGTATATGTTTTTAGAATTTGAGTAATTAATAATCGATATATGTCTGGATGATCGATTGGATCGTATTATTGTTTTTTGAGACAACGTAACCTGTTAATTAATAGAGAAAATAAATAAAGTACATTTATTGTATGAGATAACGTTTAAGTTATTGCAGAATAAATACTATATGTGGTGGGTGGAATAATTTACAAAAAGATTGATACAAACATAACGAATAACTAACCTATAAGTACGCTTATTACTAGTAACAGCGCTCAAAGCTTGCAGCTGGTGGGACGGAAGATTGCTGAACTAGCTTGTGTTTAATACTAAATTTGAATGAAATTTTCTACCATCGAGTGACTAGGGTTGACACAAATTCCCCTTACATTCAGTTAATGCTCCATACATATTGCTAATATTACACAACCACTGAAAACTAAGTAAGTCTATAGAGTAGTACGATTATAAATTCAAGAACATAATTATAAATTTGTTTGTTTAATAATCTATTTTTCGAAGGTTCCATCGGTCACCACTGAAAGATATATTCATTAATAAAACATTAATTTAGACAGGCAACAACATTTGTAATTGTTACGAATTGCCACCTGCAACGTATTACTTGGCGTTTGATACA
Source organism: Magicicada septendecula (assembly GCA_034769895.1). Lineage (NCBI taxonomy): Eukaryota > Metazoa > Arthropoda > Insecta > Hemiptera > Cicadidae > Magicicada > Magicicada septendecula. Next base: position 195,381,728 of record CM068370.1, on the reverse strand, counting down.
CAGGAGTCTATTATAACTAATTACACCCATAGACAAGATTTCTTTATAATTTGACGTTTCCAGCGTGCAGCATATAGTATAATATACGTCCTCACATAATTAACAAGTAGTTCTTTACAAAATTGGTTTACAACAGTGGGCCTGAATTAAGAAGGACTCCCTTATAACACGTTTTATTTCAATATGTGTTGTTGGTTGACTACTGTGGCTTCCTGTTGGCTTCTGGTATTTCAAGTTGGTTTTATTGTGTGTGATTGTGGTGTATGTGTTAGGTTTTTGTGTATTTTCAATGTTGAGTGCTTTGAATATTGTGTCATGTTTTGTATTGGTTTGTATTTGTTCAGGTATTAGTTTGTTTTCTGTTTTATGTCTGTATATTTGTAAACAAACATACAAACATAAAACAGAAAACAAACTAATACCTGAACAAATACAAATCAATACAAAACATGACACAATATTCAAAGCACTCAACATTGAAAATACACAAAAAACTAACACATACACCACAATCACACACAATAAAACCAACTTGAAATACCAGAAGCCAAAGCCACAATAGTCAACCAACAACACATATGTACTTCACCAGACAAAAAAACCGGAAGGCTGAGGATGGGTACAAGACATTACCCGAAACATGTTCCAAATAGAAAAATAACATCTTGAGGTAAATTTATATATAAATATTAAATGTATTATATACATCAAGAAACGGACTGTAGCAGAAAGTGATTGAAATATATATATATATATATATATATATATATATATTTGTTATATACTGATTTTATTTATATTTTTTCTACATTTACCTTCTAGATATATAAACAGTAAAAAGATTTTAGGTTTGAGTCCCTTATCTACATGTATTTTGTGTATGAGCAAATGAATATACATTGTTGTCCAGAGAAAATAAGAACATTAATTTTAAAAAGACAGGAAGGCATATGTTTAAAATATTATACAATAATTCATATCCAAGTTTATTATTTTGTTTTTTTTCTGTGTAGTTCCAAGCAAGTTCAAACATGTGTTACTGTTTGACATGCATTAAAAAAATTAGTTATTCTCTCATTAAACCTAGATTTGACCCTTTTTTTAAAAAACTAGTTAATCTGTTAAACCATCTCTGTTGAAAGTCTATTAAATCTTTCATAGACGGCTATTGTGACTGCTCCATCTCCAAGCAGTGCCACCTAAAAATACCTTCATTTTTTGGAAACAATGCAAAGTCTCAACTGTGTTATGGTTGATCTAAAACATCCCATCTGGAATTATCAAGAAGTCCATATGTAGTTATTACAGCATGCAGATGTGTATTATCACAAATTATTCACACTCTACTCATCTAAAGGTTACTCCACCAGTTTTTGATAAGTGTACCATAGTTTCTTCCCTTTGAGGGTTGTGGAGTGAGAATCAGTATCAATTGTTTTACCATGGGGCGTAACTTCACACAGTAAGACTCTATGGTGATTCTGAATACTGTAAGCACAGTGTGCATGTTTGAAGTGTGTGTGCATTTTTTAATCTTGGAAGGTGACCAAGGATGGTGCGACTGAAGAAGCTGTCATTTAGCCTTTGGAAAACAGTGCAAAAATTGTGATTTATCACTAGTTACTGTGTGATCCAACACTTTATCACCATCTTTGGCACACCATAACATGAACATCAGTGCAGCATCCATTTTTATTCTATTAGTCATAGTGGGGTGGACAGTCACAATTTCATGCAACAGGGATCATGACACTACAGGCAATTTATCACTAATTATTCCAATGTGAAACTCTGGTTCCATCGTGAAAGATCATACAACTCCTCACTAGTAGGAGAGGTATATCCTTTTTATCATAAACTTTTTCTTTTCCTGTATTTAACAAACAACACCATTTCCATGTTTTCTTCATTCATTTCAGGTTCTCCACATACCATTATTTTTATAATAAATATCAGATGGATATTTAGTGTGTTTAAAAAAATGTGTATCACTGCTCTAACTTTATGACTGGTAGGCTTTTAAATTGTCTAGTTCATTATTAATCACTGTAAAAACACTCTTAGTTAGAATATAACTATAAAAGTTGACAGAATCAGCTTGATCTTGCATGAAGGCAAGCTGTTATCCTACACAAGCATTATACCCAAATAGAACTCATTTCCTGGACGATCCTCATACTGTCACTTGCATAATTTTATTTCGCCATGTTCACAAATTGTCTTTCTCAGTATTGCAAGCTGTCTTGTTGAATGTGTGTGTGTAACCAAGATAGATTTATTGGGCTTTAGATGGCCCATTCATTTGTTGTTGTGAATACAATGACAATATTGTATTTATTTTTTTATCATTATATAAATATTTTTATTGAATCAGCGTTATTTTAGAGCCTTTGTATGGCCCTCTTAACTACATTATGAACCTGTTAAGTGTCTTTAATTACACTAGTCACCATTCCTTATATAGTAAACACTTGTCAGAACAAAGTGCTCTGTCAGAAGTTACTAAGTTGTTGTAACTATGTGGTATAATAGTTGGAAACATTATTTGCCAGGCTGTTAGGCCATAGTCTACTGTTTGTGTGGAGAAACGTTTCCGCCCCACCATCGGAGGCCATCTTCAGTGTCGGAAAACATTGGCACTTTATGCGCCAATTCACCCTAGTAATGAGACTGATAAAGATCTAATAGTCTCTATTAGGCTGAAACATTTGTCCACGGCCTAACAGTCAGAAAATAGTGTTTCCAACTATGTTGAGCTGGCTGTAAAAGCCTTAGGGACTCTATATGTAGTATAATGTTACAAAACTTTTGTAATACTTAAGAAATAAAAGTCATGAGAGATCAGGTTGTGTATAAAATACATATTGACTGTCATGAAATAATTAATTTGGATTTACAATTTTTTTCTCTAATTCAGCTATTCACGTCAAAATCTGTTATCTGGAAGCAGTAAAAGTAATGAAGGCCTCCCACAAAGCCCAAACTTGGAACGATCACAAAATCTGAGTGAAAGAACATCACTTTCCCATCCACCTGAACTCCCAGCATTTAATTTGTAAGTAACATTTATAGAGATTGAAGAAGTTTCTTTTTTTTTGTAATGTTAACTTTGAACACATATATTCTTACTGCTGCTATAGATATGAGGGTGGATCAAGTACAAAACATAATTTTTCTTTTAAATTTTACTGACTCAGTAAAAAAAAAAAAAAATCATTTTTCTAAAATATCTCCTAATTTGGAAACACATTTTTCTGTCGAATTGGCACAGTTTTTTTATTCCTTCCTCAAAGAAAGAAGAGGTGTATGTTTGTAGCCAGTCACACATGAACTCATTTATTGTCCTCTCAATGCTTCTTTAAGTGGTCCAAACAAATGGTAGTCACAGAGCGATAAGTCTGGACTGTAACAAGGATGTTCTAGGGTTGTCCACACATTTTTCAGATTGTCATGTCAATGCAGCTGTATGGAGCCTTGCATTGTCGTGAAGGAGAATGACATGACGCATTTGTCGATGTCATTTGTTGTGATAGGCAGCTTTTACATCTCCCATAAGCTTACAATAATAGGCAGCATTCACTGTCCTTCGTTCGTGAAGAAAATCTATTTACACAGTTCCTGCAGAGTCCCAAAAATAGCAACAAGCACCTTATCATCTGAGAAGCATGTTTTGTCCTTCCTCTTTCTTCCGCCACTCCATGCTCTGTTGTTTCAATTTGGAGGTGTAGTGTTAGACCCATGTTTCATCCAGTTTGTCATCACATGTGAGACTAAAATGCAAAAAAAGCATCTCCTTCCTTCTCATAGTAAGTCAGGAGGCTTTCACAATCATCCAGATGAACACTTTTTTTTTGTCGTTGGGTAAGGAAACGTGGAACCCACCTGGCAGACACTTTCTGATAATTTAAGTTATTGTTGATGATTGACTGAAGATTTCAATAGCTTATTCCTACTGTTGGAGCATTTTCTGAATCGTTCAAATCTGACTGATCGTTATGTGCTGATCTGAATCAGTAAGATTATAAACAGCACAAATGTTTTCTTCCGTGACAGTTGTTTTTGGTCATTGTTGGTGTGTTGGGTTTACCACAGTTTTCTGTCTGGTACAAAATTTTTTTTTGGTGTGTCAATGAAACACTTCAACCTATGAAAGAGTGTTGTTCACTGTATTGTGCTCAGAGTCTCCTCAAAATTTTAGCAGGTTTAACGCCTTCTTTGGCTAGAAATTTGATTATGATGTTTTGTGCAACAAACATACCCCTTGCACACTCATTATGCTACTGACGAGATATGAGACTCACACCATAAGTCCAGGAGGGGGACCGACTTCAGATGACCTTACCAATATCCTCTCAAGGCTCTCATGTGCTCTATTCACTTACTCAGCCACTGATTCTGTTCATATCTGATCCACCCTTATACCGTTTTAATTAGCATGTATTTCTAAACTGAATATGTGTGCGCGTGCACGTGTGTGTGTGTGTGTGTTTAATATCAGCCATCAGTGTTAAACGTTACATTAATTAATCAGTGTAACCACTGGTGTGAGGGTAAACAAGGTAAATCTATTCCTCCTATAGTAAGCTGCCTTTTCCAACTTGTGTAAAAAATTTACTGGCTCAAACAGTACACAGTGGAACTCTTATTGCATATAGGTTGCTGTTGTGGTGTATCTCAGTTCCAAGCTTTTTACTAATTTAAATAGTTTTCTGCCTCATCAAATTCTATTAATTGATTTGCTTTGTCTTACACATACCCTTATTCTGTGTGTTGCCTTCAATCATTTAGAAATATGCCAGCCTTTCGTGGTTGCTGAGATGCGCAGACCCAGCAAATGAATTACCCCCACCTTAGTTGTCTAGAGAGGAGTGAGGGGAGACAACACGATAACAGTTCACTGTTTCCCTTTACTCACCAATTCTCTCTTTGTCACTCACATACTTCCATTTTTCTTGCCAGCCTTATTGTAGCCGATATTCACACTATGAAACACTGCACAAGACTGTTGTGCGAATGCACAAATGACTGAAAATTTTGGTAGCCTCGAAACGAGGTGTTTGTCTGCTGCACACCTCGAGGTCAGAGTTCAGTTTCTATCATCAGGTTTGTACCATCAGTAATTCTTGATTTCTTTGTGGAATTGTTTTATCGTGTAAAAAGCATTTTCTTTGTGGTGTATCAGTTGCTTTAATGATTTATCTGATTATAGCTTTCTTCTTCCCCTGCATTTTTTCAGTTGGTCTTTCAAACAGTGTAATATTTTGTTCTTTAATACAAAGTAAAATTTTGTGTCTAGAGTACCTGAAAAAATTCAGCAGATTTAAACTCCTTAAATGCTTTGAGCTCTTGGCTTTACTGACATATGTTATTTCAATGTGTATTGTTCTATTTATTGTCATTATAGTTAATCAGTACAATTTTTTTCAATACTATTAAAATTATTATGTCTACGCTGTTAGGCTGTGTTCCATAAGCTTCACAACAGAAACCAACAGACATTTTGGACATTCTCACAAGGACCAACATCATGGAGTGGGAACTGAGATATTTAAATACCCATGTAGAACTAGGTTTAGATCAGCCCAACTAGAAGCACAGTACAACAGTGAAACTTCGCTAATTCGGACTAATGGGGACCAAGCTCAGTCCGAATTGCTGAAAGTCCGAATTATATAACATTACGAACTGATCGCGAGTTTTTGCGTGTCTGTCGGTTACCAATGGCAGACAATATAAAAGAAATCATTCTGAAACCCAATTTGAATCTACAAGAGGTCTACTGCATGTTCTTGTTAAAAATACTGTATTTAATACTCTATTAATTAGTAGTAGAAGAGGTATAAAATAATAAATAATATACAGTACCTGTTTATGTTATGTTTACTAAAAAAATTTGATTCAGTTTTATACTGTAGTATGTAACTTACATACAAAACAAAACTTAAATACAAAACACTCTATTTTCACTGCACAATTCTAGCAAGCCTACAGCTTCTTAAAAAAAAATCACTAACTTTTTTCTGCGTGTATTTTGTTTCTATCTGTTTCCTCACAAAATCCTGTTTCATTTCACTTAAAACAAAAAAATATTTGCTTGAGTCAGAGTTTGCAGGCATTTCTACGAACTTCAACAAGGATTGTACGTTTTTTATTGCATCACTTATTTTAACATTCTCACTTTCTTCATGATCGTTTTCTTCCTCATCGTCATCATCGTCGCCATTTTGATTGTCTGTCATCAGTCCCTTGGTTGGGCGTCCTTCTATAGTAGCAGCTATTTCTTCTTCCGACTGCACAACGTACCCTACCTCACCAGCATCTTCATCCAGCCACTCTCGAATATTTTCCGTGTTTGTCTCATGTTCTCCTGCATTTTCTAAAATATTTCTGTAATCATCTTCAATTCCATTAAAATCTTCTTCTTCGTTATCTTCAGGGTTAAGAAGTTTTTTCCAAGAATTAGCAATCATCGTAGCTTTCACCTCCTTCCAACTGAAGCTAGTTAAATAAAGCATTTTTTATGTTGTAATTTTTCATATTGATTAAAATCTGTTCAACTAAACTGGTACTGCAACCCTCTTCATCTTCAAAAAATACAAGACAGTCTTGTAGCTGTTTCTTTCTGTACAGCCGTTTGCAACTATTGATTACTCCTTGGTCCATTGGTTGTATTAGTGCCGATGTATTAGGAGGCATGAATAGACATTTTATTTTTCCATTATCACTTCGTAAAATGTCCTCTGCAGGATGCACTGGAGCATTGTCCAATAACAACACTGCTTTAACTTCTTCCCTAGCAACATTTTTTTCTTCCATCTGAAATGTTGTGACTGATGGAAAGATCAGTCTCGTTTATGTTCTTCATTGCTCTTGGGTTTTTAGATTTTCCTACGATAGATTTTAATTTATGCGTACCATCGGAATTGGCACACAGTAATGCAGACAGCCTCATTTTATTTATTTTATGTTCAGGTGTACTGGTTTCTTTTTTACTCGATTGTGTATTTTTTGGCATTGCCTTCCAAAACAATCCCGTCTCATCAGCATTGTAGATTTGCCACTGTTCAAGTTCATTATCGTTAATAATCTTTTGTAATTTATCCTTATATGGTTGAACAGCTTCATGATCTGCACTTAAAAGTTCTCCACAAATCGATCGGATCGGTTTGCTATGCCATGTCGATTGACCAACCATGTCAATCTAAACAACCACCCTGTACTTGCCTTAAAATCTTGGTTTTGAAATCGAGTAGCAAAACTTTCAGCAGCAGTCTGCAATTCTGTCCCACAGATCGGTACACCAGCAGCTCGTTGTTGTTTATACCACGTCCAAACAGTTTCATCAATGTCATACGTTTTGGCAGGAGTCATCTGTTTTCGCTTAATTTCACTGGCACTATCAAAGTCTCTATTCAATGAAAAATTTGTAATTGCTGAACTGCTTTTTTTAATATCGTAAAATGTCGATTTACTGATACCGAAATCGCATAAAACACTCTGAACCAAATCACCTTTGTCAATACATTTAAAACTTCTATCTTTTGTTCTATCGTTGAAACTACTCAATTTACTTCAAATTTATCAGAAACTCTTCGAGTCCCTAGTTCGGGGCCACTGAAACTGTATTAATTCTATCAATATTAAACTCTTACCTTAGGGTGCTTTTCCAAGGTTCTACAGACGAATACAGCTGCAGAAAGGATTATTTGAGGTGACCGGTACCAATATAAATACACAATTTATGTTAAAACAAATGGTTCTGGTTTATTAAACACATTGAAACACGAGCATATTATGTTGTATTAGTAATACAACTAATCAATAGCAAACAACCTAAAATTTAGCAGATTAACAAAATAAATCTTCCTTGCTACTAACCTGTTACAAATTACTTATTTTATATGAACCAATACGTTTATATCTTTTCCCTTAGAGATCTCATTTTACCATTTTTTATTAAAAATAATAGGAATTGACATCAAATTATAATTTGTTTTGGGTCATTTAATTATATGTTTTCGCTGGTACTTAACTGCCCATAGTCCGCTTCGTAGCACTGCCAGTTGATACACTTTCTTATTTTCGTCGCACTCCAACACTGGTTTACATTGTTTAGTTAGTTATTACTTTGAACTTTCTGCACCAGAATGTATTATTTTAAATTTTTATTCACTGGAAGATATATATGTATATTTATATAGCCGGCCGGCTTTTAGAATTTGCCCGAGCACTTAGATGGTTAATGGCCACGCTATATTGTTTATACACCGTTAATTACTTTTGCTGGATAGGCCGACTATTATTTACGGCCTATCCTTCACGTCCGAGGCCACTGTTTTTAAAGTAGACTGTATGCTGATTTTCTGTCTGATGCACACACTATGAGGGCAATCTGCTTACTGTGATTCACAAAGACTGCTGCTGGCAAGCTATTACATAATACGTCTGAGCTGTCTCCAGACATCAACAATTTACACTAACAATATATGTGTTGCTGGTTACAAAGGGGCACCTCACAGGTGGATACTGACAATTAAGAATTAAAACTGTTGTAGCCCACAATTCTGTACCGTTAAAATACACCCCCCAATGAGAGGTTGGACGCCTAAGCATACAAACTCTCATTGCCTAAAACCTAAGAGGATCAGTGAGGATATGGCGCCGCAACCCCCCTGAACTCTCTACTAAAATCATGGGTACTTACCCCCCTAGTCTGGAGACTGTGGCAACACCCATCCACATACTCTCTACTCGAGATCCCAACACCATAAGCTCAGACAGATACCCGCCACAGTGTCTCCTGACTCTGAAACATTTAATTAAAAAATTAACAAATGGCCTTCCATTATACCATATCCATAACTGATTCGTTTCCTCTTAGCCGTACTGGTTCATTATATGCAAAGTATTGGTTCGTTTGTTACAAAATATAACCTAACTGTCTACTTACAGCTAATTCCATACAAATTAAATAATATTCACTGTATACTAATTACCCCTCCAAAATAACACATAAATTAACCCAAACATTTTGATTATTATTGTTACCCAAAAATTTCCTTCATTTTCCATTTAAGTAAAGTACATATTTTACTCATTATTTTTTCATCAGTTACGGTCAAAATTATTACAATTACGGTCAAATCCAGATCAAAATAAATTTAAATTCATTATTAAACTTCGCCTTTTCAATTAATTTGATTACCAATTTAATTTAATTTTATTTAATTAACAATTTCAAAATTAATTACATTTTTTCAAAATGATTATCCATTAACAAAATCCTATCACATAAATATCAACTGTCTTACAATCAAAACACTAAGTTATTTCCGTTCATAAAAACTACCTCCCTTTCATCACATCTTACATATTTCTTATATTTCATAATAAAAATTGCTCATAGCACTGATTCATCAAACTACAACATTCTTGTTGTTGTCAATTGCAGCATGACTGTAAACATTGGTCACACAACACACAACATACCTGTTTACATTAACAGTTGTCTGCCAGACTGTTATAAACACTATACTATTATTAAAATTTGTTTGGTATTGACGTTTGTACTGAAAGGGAAACAACGTTGCCAAACTCTGACCACGTGACTTCTACAAGTTGATAAACACGAAACAATGATTCACATACAAACAACTTACAACACATTCACTCTCAAGGTCATTTAATACGCTTTTCAAGACAAAACAGTTTACTTTTAAAACATGATATGATATCTCTTAATGTACTTTTAATTACAGTAAGGCATCCAGAGATGCTTTTGTAGTGAAGTCGCGTAGGGCGTAGCTTATATCGTAGTGAATACGATTATTTAATGTATGGTTGCAATAACATGTACGTATTATACTGTACATTACCTTAATCATAGTGCACACTAACCTGTTCACAATCGCGTAAAAAATCTTTTATTTTGTGAAATGACATGAACCGTGTTACGCAAATTCTAGTTAAGTCGAACTATGGTAATATGAGATCTTACTTAATATTTTGGTATGGATTTAATAACATAATAATTTACTCGAAAAACGTGATAAAACTGCCTATAAATAGTGAAATATTAATTTATAATTGATAGAAATTGTAATATTGGACTATAACATTTCGTATGTTAATTTTTGTTTAGTTAAAGATTAAATTAAATACTTTTATATTGCAATTTTATATATAACATTACTTCTAACATTAAACAAAATAAAAACTTACGTTTATAATGGGTGAACTCCGCTTAATGTAAGTTACAATCATTATCTTCAGATTCAACTGATTCACTGTCACTCGAACAATTCACAGAAATGATCAAATTTTCTACCTGCTGTTCCACTATACCTTCATTTTTCCAAGCGTCTTCAATAACTGACTTGGTATGTTCGACTACCTTCTTCCAGTCTTCTCCAGTAATCATTTGCATGGCTTCATTTGTTAATTTTTCTACTTCAGTCATCGTGAATTTTGTATTATTTATGGCAATGTATTTTTTAACCCTGGCCCATATTAGTTCTATGGCGTTAAAGTGACAATGATATGGAGGCAACCGGATGACTTTATGACCGTAACTTTCAGCCAACTCGTCAACAATATACACAGGAAACTTTAGTTTATCAAATAGTACAAATTCCATCAACTCAGCCTTTTTCATATCCTCTGTCAATGGAATGTTTCGACGTTTTAACCATTCAACCATCTCTTCTTTTTTTGAAGCCATTGTTGGAGCCTTGTCTTTAATCACTGAATGGAGCGTTGTCCATCACGATCAGTGAATTGGGAGGAATATTCTTTAACAGGAATTCTTCAAACCATGTTTTAAATTTGTTGTGATTAATTTCTTCGTGATAGTCAGAAGTCTTTTTCGATTTAAATACATAGAGGCAATTGGGAATAAACGCCTGAGAATTTCCGGCGTGGATAATTATAAGTCTTCCACCTTTTCCAATTCGCACTGGCATAGTTCCCACCGTAGAATCATCCGACCAACACTTTTTTAAAGAATGTCCTGCGTTCACCCATGTTTCGTCAACCCAGACGACGTTATTAAAATTTTCATTTATTACACCCCTAAGAAGTCTACAGCGAGAAGCAACTACGTCTTGTTGCTCCATTAATACTTTTCTACCCGAAACGGTAGTAAATTTAAATCCAAAATTTTTAATTACGGACCGTAAAGACGAGTGGCTACAAGTGAAAAGCTCTGCATCATGAAGAGTAACGAGTAGCTTTTTTATTGTAGGATACTCTTTACGACTGTGATACTCATATACGTGGCGACGGATCCCATCTTCTGCAAAAGCATCCAGATTAGTAACACGTTTTTCTATCCGTCTTTTTTTACCTGGTGTTTCCAGTTTAGAAGGGCCAGCTTCCTCGCTTTGTTTAAACTTCTCCTTACCTATCGTTACGACCGTATTTTTACTTATAGAGAGTGCAGCTGCTGTTCTATCAACAACTTGACTAACTGAAATCAGAGGCCCACCATGTTCCTTCTCTTTCTTGAAATAATCTCGTAGAGAACAAACGAATTCTCTGGACTGCCCTGTAATTGGTACTCCACGACCGGAAATACGTGTTTTCTCTTTTACCGGGTGTATTCGCGGTCGACCACGCTTTTTCCCAGTTTCCTCACTTTCAGACATACCTTCTGTTTGAAAGCAAACGCGTATAGGTTAAAGCTGTTACGTATTTTAAAGAATTCAAAATTTAAGAATGTAGATATTTATACAGATTGTTTTAAAATAAAAATCGCATGCACAAAGTTCCGTAAAATGAACAAAATAAAGTAAATTTATACTTAGGTAAACATGTTATTTAAACATGCTTATGCTTATTTAGTTAATAATAAATTCACACGTTTTCACTACACTTAGTTAATTAGTCAGAAATTAGTTAAGTAATTAGAAATTAGTTAGCAATAAACTTGTACCTGCAACACAACTATTTAAGTATTAAACTAACGTACACCCACGAATAATCAAACAAGTGTAACCGAGAACACAGCACTCTTAACAAACAGACTTTGTTACATAGAACCTACACTACAGTTGACTCTGTGGCGCAACATTCCACACTGGTTTTAATAACAGCACGTGTGGGACATTATTGGCAACAGTGTGCGTTGCTACGGTTACTGTTTACAGTTTTGAGTACGGCGATTGGTTGAGAGGCACGTAGCAGTCAGTTGTTTAATCAACAGTTCCATCTGTCAATACCAAACAAATTTTAATAATAGTATAAATCAGTCTCAACATTCTGATTACAACACTAGTGACACATGTACTTACTTCAATTTTTCAATTTCTATACCTTTTAGTGTTGCCATATTAATAAAACTCGCATTTTTGAATTGCCTTCATTTCAACTCAATACATTTTACATAAATACATTATTTAAAACCCTTTTAATTTAAACACACAATACAAAACAAAATTCCTTCGTACCTCCTGTTAATTATTATTGTTAATTCACCAAATAAAATATTATTATTATTAAAATCAATTTCTACTACATACACACATTGTTTACATGAAACATTTTACAATACAAACACAATTTCACTATAAATTTATTTACAATCTTTTATCATTATTTTTCAGTTTACCACACCTCAATACCTAAATCAGCCAGGTCATTTTACCATTACCCACATAGTTAAATGTTCATTCCGTATTTCTCAACCCCCATCATCAAAAATTAGCCTTTTCTTCACATAACATTGTTCAATTTTATTTGTACACAACATATGGCTATCTTTTGTGTAATAACCATACAAATTTATATGTCCCATTGTACCATAATAATAATACATGGGGTTACCCCTCATTATTACTACATCATAAATCAAGTCTACATTATTGTTTTTTGTCAAGTCTCCATCAGTATTTGTTATTACAATCACATCATTTAATTTTTCATCGCTATAGGTGTCAGCTGTTACTACAGCTGACCCTCACTACAGGTAAACATATATTACTATCATCAATATAATTATTGTTTATCAAACAAGGAAAGTCTCTACTATTTTTAATATAATCATTTCTTTCACTATTTATTCCCCTTACAAACCCTTCATAATCTCTACTTAATCGAAACAACTCTATCACTGTATCTCTTTCATAATCACTTACAATACCACACCATTTCATCTTCTCACTCCACACAGAGGGCACAACAAACTTACTATTTGTCTTGGCACTTCCAAGACCATCACAAAAAATAAAAGGCCCTTTGAAGACACCTCGTCTTCCACACAACTACCGGAGGAAACTGTGTCCTCATACAACATTGGTGAAGCTTTTTCTTCACCTATACTACAAGAAAAATTTGCCCTCTTTTTATACTCTGCATTTAAACTATCTCTCCCTTCTTTCTCAAACTCATCAATACTTATTACTACTTCATTACTAACGCCAACTAACTTTCTACTCTCATTATCACTACAACTATTATTCAACATTTCATTCTTGTTTATGTCATCATGACTAACATTATTATTCATCAAATTTACAATTCATTTTATCGAATGATTTAGTAAAACACTCATCATGTCATTATCAAGTTTGTTATTACATTTTGTTGAGGTTGGAGTTAACTGGACTCCAGAGTCCTCTGTGACCATTGTTTCATCTATAATATTTATCTTTCTATCTTTTTCATCTTGGCCTACATTCGGAGTTGAATGTGTTTCAAGGCTATTACTAATATCTGATTCGTTAAAATCAATTACAGTACTTTCATTATTATTATCTGTCATTTTTATCTTATTTATGGAATGTTACATAGAAATTTTAATCTTGTACGTTTTCAGTATTAATTTACTGCTCTACACAATTATAACCCTCTTACTATTTACTTTTCGTAATATTTCATTATGTTTATGTAGTTTACAAAAACGTCCTCCCTCTCCAATAACCCGTTCTGCAGCTTAATTAGGCCTGATCTGTGTGATTATAATAAATCACACAAATCGTCCAACTGTTACGGGCGCCACTGAAACTATATTACTTACTTCAATTTAATAATGTAATCGAATCCCTGTTTTCGCATCAATGAAACTCTATAAGTTAATTCAATATTAAACTCTTACCTTAGGGTGCTTTTCCAAGGTTCTACAGACGAATACAGCTGCAGAAAGGATTATTTGAGGTGACCGGTACCAATATAAATATGCAATTTATGTTAAAACAAATGCTTCTGGTTAATTAAACACATTGAAACACGAGCATATTATGTTGTATTAGTAATACAACTAATCAATAGCAAACAACCTAAAATTTAGCAGATTAACAAAATAAATCTTCCTTGCTACTAACCTGTTACAAATTACTTATTTTATATGAACCAATACATTTATATCTTTCCCTTAGAGATCTCATTTTACCATTTTTTATTAAAAATAATAGGAATTGACATCAAATTATAATTTGTTTTGGGTCATTTAATTATATGTTTTCGCTGGTACTTAACTGCCCATAGTCCGCTTCGTAGCACTGCCAGTTGATACACTTTCTTATTTTCGTCGCACTCCGACACTGGTTTACATTGTTTAGTTAGTTATTACTTTGAACTTTCTGCACCAGAATGTATTATTTTAAATTTTTATTCACTGGAAGATATATATGTATATTTATATAGCCGGCCGGCTTTTGGAATTTGCCCGAGCACTTAGCTGGTTAATGGCTGCGCTATATTGTTTATACACCGTTAATTACTTTTGCTGGATAGGCCGACTATTATTTACGGCCTATCCTTCACGTCCGAGGCCACTGTTTTTAAAGTAGACTGTATGCTGATTTTCTGTCTGATGCACACACTATGAGGGCAATCTGCTTACTGTGATTCACAAAGACTGCTGCTGGCAAGCTATTACGTAATATGTCTGAGCTGTCTCCAGACATCAACAATTTACACTAACAATATATGTGTTGCTGGTTACAAAGGGGCACCTCACAGGTGGATACTGACAATTAAGAATTAAAACTGATTGAAATTAAAACTGTTGTAGCCCACAATTCTGTACCGTTACATCGTGAGCAATTTATACGAACCACATTTACTCATTTTTGAACACAGTAAAAGGTACGAACACTACGGAGTCAAAACGTAAAGTGACAGGCTATGGGACGAACGTTCACAATGATGACAAATGTGAAAGTCTGTATGAGTCATATCCGTTGTTATGAATTGTGCAGTAGTGTTCAGAATTTCCAGGAAATGTATACGACACTGCTTTTCGTTATCGCTGACCTACCAATTAATAATCTCAGTTCATGGAAATACACTATGTACAGTATTTCCGGCCTTTCTCTTCTCAAGTAGGC
This sequence comes from Magicicada septendecula, assembly GCA_034769895.1. Lineage (NCBI taxonomy): Eukaryota > Metazoa > Arthropoda > Insecta > Hemiptera > Cicadidae > Magicicada > Magicicada septendecula. Next base: position 195,366,402 of record CM068370.1, on the reverse strand, counting down.
TAAATCTACACTTGATTTTGAATTTTTACATATGTATGTCTAAATTACAGTACTGAGAACCCCAGTCCGAATTATAGAAATTTCGAATTAGTGAAGTCCGAATTAGCGAAGTTTCACTGTATTTATAACTTCTCACTGCTGTTCCAGTTGTTACCATGACGTACTTGACATATTGTTCTCTGTTCTTTGAACAATTTACTTCATTTATATTATTTTAGTAATGTAAATATACTTGAATTTGGTGGCGGATGCGTGTGTGCGCATGTGTGTGTGAAATGTAATCATACATGTATATTTTTTAGTAAGTTTTCTCTTCTCCTCCAGGTCTAGAAAGGAAAAACTCAACATACAGTCTCAGCATGTTATTGAAAATATTTCTTCTCACCCAGCAGAAATGACTTCTGTCTCTACTAGAGCACAAGTTCACCATGAACCAGCTAACCAAAATACTGTAGCAGATTTGGCAGACGAGCCAGAAATGAATGATGAAGCAAGCGGATATCAAGCTCAGAATTTAGTCCGACATCAGACATTCATGCCTAGAGGAAACCAGCCAGTATACCAGCACAATCTGATTGGTGGACAGTGTCAGGCAAATCGTAGACAAGATAAGTGTTTGCAGAGTGGAGGTGTGAAATCAAGAAATTATAGCACCAGCCAGTGTGAGAACACAGAAACATTACCAAAATCAAACAGAAAAACTCAACAAAGAAGTAGCAGTAATAGTTATGCAAACATGTATGATACTTTGTCATCAGAAAATAGAAGAATAAAAAAACACAATCCAGTAGAGATGACAAAGGAAGCAAAGATGTGCCAAGTAAACAATTATCAACCTGCAAGTGAAGTGTATACTGAAAATGATATGACATTTACGCAGATTACACGGCCAGCAAACACAGAATGTGTACCATCTGGTGTAAGAGTGAAGAAGTATAGCTACAATGAAGATGTTCAGCGAAACTGTGCTGAGGGTAAATGTCCTCTGGCATCTGACAAAAGTGTTAGAAAGAAAGAGTACAAAGGAAACACCATAAAAGAGTCATGTGTTCGAACAGAGTCAAAGTAAGTATATAATTCTTTTTTCCAGTCTTCATTTTTGTTTCCATATTCTTATGTGTTTTGTGTCATTTTATTATAAGTATAATTTTATGATAATATTGTGTCTAGTTCAGATAAGTGTAAAGATTTAAAAATTGAAATCTGATATTATCCTTAACTTTTTTTATAGTCAGTTACAACCAATTGACTGCCAACAATTACAGGAAGATTGCACATGCACAAAGTTAAAAAACAAAACGTGAACAGAATTTTATTTGTAGTGGTCTCTTGTATAAAGCCCATGTCCCTGTAGAGAATTTAACTTTGAATTTTGAATTACACAACAATCTTGTACATATTGTTCATAAAGGTTTATTGAAAATTGCTTTATGTTGCTACTCATTTATATCAATTTTCACTCTAATATAATGACACTCATACACTTTGTCAAGCATAATCAAATTATTCAAGTAATCTCAGTGCTTCATTTTTTTTAATTATAACAGAAATTTGTATTTTTAGAATCATTACTGTGTGTGTGTGTGTGTGTGTGTGTGTGTGTGTGTGTGTGTGTGTGTGTGTGTGTGTGTGTGTGTGTGTGTGTGTGTGTGTGTGTGTGTGTGTGTGTGTGTGTGTGTGTTATAAAAAGAGAATATAAAGTGCAGACATACAATTTAAGTTGGACAGAAGTATGCAGAGAAATTATCAAGGTATGTATGAGACATATTTTTGGCTTTGATGTATTATAAACTGGTATAACAATTGATATTTATCAAACAAAATATGCTGATGAGACAGTTTAACATTTCAGACTGTTGTATTGGGTTGCATTTTAGTTGAAGTCAGCTTGTGAGATCCTGATATTTGAGTATCAGTAAAATATTTTTTCCACTTAATGTGCATGTTTACATGCTCTGTTACAAAGTCCATAATTAAAGCTCTCAAAGGCCATTAAAATTAAAGTTACAAAGGCCATAATTAAGTTTTTAAAGGCCATTCATTGATGTTGCTCCCAAAAGCATCCTCAAAACCTAGATATTTGTGTAGTTCTCATGCTTTATTGACATTGTTCAGGTCACAGAGACGTAAGTACCGAACAGCTGATCAGTTTATCATTGTTTTGGAGACAACAAGTTGAGTCCACCTGTTTAAAAGTTTACTTTTCAAGCTACTTAAAAGACTATAATAAGCTCTGTGTGCTACTACACAAGTCTTGTTGGTTTGTTCTGATAGATCATTTTCTCAGGTTACTAATGATCCCAAATAATTGAGATTTTCTACCCTGTCTAAGTAATAGTTGCTCATGTTAATAGCAGATGACAAATTTGGCATGTGAGATTCTTCTGCCACCACTTTTTTGGTATTGGACTTGTTTATGTGCAACGCAATTTCTTAGTGGCTTCATATGATGCTAGGAAAGATTTTTCTGTAATGTCCATAACACAAAACTATCTAATAACGGCTTATTTATAGAAAATTGTATCTTGTGTTTGCATCCCAATTCTCTGACAATTTTTTCTAGTGAAATATGAATTATGATGCGTATCAGTGCAAAGCCCTTTTTCAATGTTAGTATGTCTATAGGTACTCTGAATTGTCACTCTCCCTACCACTTGTAAATCTATTACCTTGTGTGATTTCCCCGAGTGGACACAATTTATAAAACTAACACTTCCAAGTATTGACATGTAACAATGTCATATCAAAGTACTGAAATGCTCCATGCAAGTTCAACTGTATGGAAATGTTGAACAATCCAGAATGTTCATTTCATATATTTTTTTAAATGGAGGGGGCCATGTCCACTTCCGTAAGGCTGGCATTACCTTAGATAAAATCAAGTTCTGTGACTTCAATTTGAATCCTCAGTGTTTTGACACACGACACGATTTCACGTAACAGGAGGGGAATAGGTCCATATACCATCGATTGTGAGACTATTGTCAGATGTGTGATCAGATTCCCAGAACTGTGAGGTCTGAGGGCCAAAGAGTGAGGATTTTTAACATATTTACTGCCAACAAAAAATGACTTACACAGTAAAAATGCTTGTTCTTGTGATATATCATTACCATGGTCTGTTGTACATAAATTTTATCTAGATTAACCTTTTTGTTTGTTAAAAAATTAATAGTAACATATTGTGCAATGACAATAGACAGTTACTGATTGCTCATCGTGGTAGTGTTTATTACGATGGTAGTATAGTGTACAACAGTACATAGTGAGCCCACTGACTTACTCTCAACCATCATAAAGTCACACATTCTGCCGCTACAAAATAATTCCATTTATACGTGGTATTATTTTCATATTTTCCAGTAAATTACAAGATTCTATAGAAGAGTGTGTGTATTCCGAAGTGGCTGCACTGATATCTGTCAATGAAAAACGGCCACAGTTTCTCTTGCAGTTGTTCAAAGATCTTCGCCAGCTAAATTCTGATTCTGAAAGACAAGCTGCTTTATCTTCAATACACTCATTAGCAAACAGGATTGCACAAGTAAGTTTTGCTTATTTCACATGTACCAAAATATGTTATTTATAAACTTCGTCTTTTTAATCTAAGAATATCATTTTTGTCATTTATAAACATATTTTATTAGATGGTAATGCACCACTGATAATTATAACGTTATAATGTTGTTAACGTTTACAAACAACTTTATATTTTTTTATTAAATTGAATGCAGTGATTTGATGACAAGTCCTAATTTACGTATAGTGTTCTATAGCATTTGATGTGTAGAGTAATCTATTTACTGGTCCTTTCAATTGTAGAACAAGATATGTGGTGTTAGAGTTTAGGTGATGGTGACCTGTGGCTTCTAGACTATGATGATTTGAGATGTATTATGAAATAATGAGATAGATTAAGTGCATATTAATGATATTTGCCGTGTGGGGGGGGGGGTTATCACTATATCAAGCATGTCACAGTACACAGATTACACTTTCCCTGTAACGACAGTGTGAGATCCATAATTGGCTCTATTATTAACAAACAACGTGTATACTAATATCAGTTAATTTATGTATGTACATTATGTATATATGGAGTTCTTACAGTATACGTTAATTATTTTGTATTGTGCAAAATATAAATACGTAAGAATGAAAATAGTTCATCACTTTTCAGCGTATATCCTTCACGTTCAATGCATGTGTGACATCACTTCATCAGTGCTGTCATCACGGTTGACAATCATATGTGCGCTGTCGTTTTCACCTCATGTTTATAAGAAACTTCTTCCCACCAACAGCCTTTGTATACCACCAGTAGCAGCCCAAAGATATGATAATCACTTGTAAGGTCAGATAAATAACGGGGTGTGGAAGACACTGGAAATTGAGAGTTAAGATCTCTTCAACCGTTGCACGAGATGCATGGCATCAGATTGTCACGCTGTAACAACATGTCAGAACTGAGCAAACCTTGATATTTTGACCTTATTGCAGGTTGCAGGTGGTTCTGGAGGAGGTCAACATATGACAACTGTTTATTGTTGATCCTGTGGACACATAATTTTCCAGAATTATACCCTTATGATCCCAGAAAAGCTTGAGCATTATCTTACCACCCTCTGACAGTTTGCTTTTTTTTTTAATGTTAAATGTCACCATTCCTTGCTTATACATTTAAATTCTGGTTGAAAATAAAGAAGCCATAATTTTCCACCCACAATTATGTGCTGTAGAAAGTCTTTTGCTTTATACCATTACAAGCCATCACTCTAGAAGTGTCCACACGAAGATCTTTCATTTTGATGATTAGCTGCCTCTGTACCCATCTAGCAGAGACTTTGTAAAACTGAAACTGTAGCTCCTCACTTATTATGTAGTAACCTAAACCATGGATAATTGTCACTATTGCAGCCACCTTGTCGACTGACACCTGCCTTCCTTCTCTGATTACTTGTTCCACAATGCCAGATGTAGTCGCCGTTTGAGGCCAAGAGTAGTGAATTGCATTGGTCATACCAGAAGCAGATCCAGCAAGCAATTTGAGGGGGGGGGTTGACTTTGGGTAGGGATTCTGAAAAGTTGGACCATTCTTTAAATGTCTAAGGTATAAATAATAGGAATGAGTGGAAATAAAACTACAGCGTGTTATTTATCAGAACAATAATTTATTAACATAGAAGTACCAAATCATATTGGCCAGCCCGTTTGTCAGTTCATCGTTCTTTTAAAAATATTCACTTACAATGTAAAATACATAATACTCATTATAGTATGTATTCAACAAAAATTAATATACTGGTAAGGTACAGTTACAATTTAAAGTAATTTTAGAATAAAAGCATGAACCTACATTCGGTGATATGAATTTTGTATTATATTCACAGTCACTAAACACAACAAAATTTCATTGAAAGTGACCATTTGGGGGAAGGATCCCCCCTTCCTGTGGATCCTCACTTGGGTCACTGCTTTTGCATTCTATAGTGGATATTGACTAGTTTCACCTTTACTATTCTACTATTCTAAAAACATCACTGCAGATTACTCATCTTTGGAGCATGTCTGTAAATGCGCAACCATCTTTGCTGTGATCTGCTGATGTGACAACTGGCATAGCTGCGTGCCCTGATGCTTGAAGACACCTACACCTTAGCTGAAGCCATAACTGATCATAACATGATTTAAATATTTCCATGATCATTGTAAAGTTACTTTTTGACTCACGCTCAGTTTATTAATAGGTGAAAAAATAATTGTGCATGGTCTTCTTCCCAGTTGATCTTATGTGTTTTGTCCTACCATATATCTTTTTTTTTACCAACATTACTTTTTTTGCTTGTTCCTTTCTTGCCTCTGCATTATCAATAGGATACCATGAAACGCAGGCTTCACACCATAATCCATTTTAGCAAATCACCTGTTAGACATCTCATAATTAACTGTTTTGTAGTAGCTCTGTTCTCCAGTATCCACCACCACCAGAATCCTGCTTGTGACACTAGTTGTTACACAGACAGCATTCTTTGAAATAAAAACTCAATTCAGTGCCAGAAAAATTGTTTATTTATATTACACCTAATTCAGCTATTATTTGCAAATACAATAATTCATTATACAGTATTTACAGTAAACAGTAGCAATCACATCCCAAAAATACAGTAAACAATAGCAATCATATCCCCAAAACACAGCTTACTTTTAAATTCAAAGTAATTAAACATTTTTCTTTCTCGAGGTGATTTGATGTTAAGTCTTATTTCATTATACATCTCTGCTTGTAATGGGTCTAAATTTACCTAAATATTATTGTGTAATTTCATAAATTCTATAACATGTAAAGATGAGGCCCCTTTGAGGTGACACGAGAGCCAGTAAATAATTTCTATAGCCTTATATGGTTATAACGAAAATCTATTTATAGTCAGTGACCAACACATCAAGTATTTGTTGACAAAAACAATTCGCAACGAGTTTAAAGAGGTGAAACTCAACCCAACGGAACGTTATAATATGAGGACGAAACGTACAGCGGGGAGCGGGGTGAAGCAGTTTTGAGACGCACCAAACGGAAAATTGTAACACTGAACGCCAGTCGACTTTCATCTTTCGCTATCTGCAGCAGCAATCGCGGGTGCCCGCATACAACAGAAAATGTGAATTTATATATATTTCAAAATACAAACAGTTCTTGGCTACATATTCATCCATAATAGTGACTAATTGCAGTAAATTGACAGTTCAACCGTAAAATGTGAAAGTGAGAACTATAAAACAGCAAACAGTGCAAGCCACGAGTTGACGCCCCAGGTGACGAATTTCTACGCATCAACAGGGAAGTAGACATTTCAAAATTATTGAAATATAATTTTTATATAATTATACTGGCATTTTTAAATTGAGCTCAATAAAAAAGAAATGTAGAAGTGTGAAAGTGTGCGTGATTGAGTGAATGAAAAAATATAGGCCTAACAAGAAGTGTTGAGTTGCGTAATTTTGATATACGTAGTAGTATTTTGATGTCGTAGTTTGTTGATAATCAGTTTCATGCCTTAAGGCGGAATAAGTGTGTTCATGATCTTTTCTATGTTTTCGAGAGAACATAAATAATGTTATATTTTACTCGAAACACGCATTGTGTTAATCGTATTTGCATATTTTTCTCTACCAATTTGACGCCCTCACAGGGACAAATTTAATTACTCAATTACTGAGTAAGACTTCATGTGGCGCCCGAGTAACAGTGACATTGTAAATTAACGGTGAAATTTACATTATTTACGTTAAAGTTGATTTACAATTTAGTCGAAAAATGGCAGAGAAAGACGCAAATACAAATTTAGATGAAAGTGCAGAGGTAGGATCATTGTTGATGTTACCCAAGATCATATGGTAACAACTAATGAAATTGTTAGTGAAAATGTTGTCGAAATGGTGAATGTAAATGTCATGTAAATGTCGAAGCTGAATGTAGTAGAAATAGCGAGATAAATATATTTAACCAATTAGCGTTGATGATGGAAATGATGTCAGGAATGAAAACTGAAATCAAATCAGAGATAAATGTAGTAAATAATAAACTTGACAAACGAGGCGAGAAATTAGGAGACATGAATAACGAATTCGTAAGCATAAGAAGTGAAATAGAAATGAGTAAATTGAGTATGAATAAACAATTTAAAAGTGTAAGTGAGAATTTTAATGGAATGAGTGATAAGTTCGTGGAAATAAATAATAAACTAGAAAATATAGGAGTTGAATTAAACCAGATGAGTGGGTGTAGTGGTGTCAAAACTAATGACACGGGTGAGGGTGACGAAAATGAAAATGACGAAATAACAGACGACCATGGTGGCAATAATAAAATAACGAAAAATTACGAAGAAATAATTAACGAGGTAGGTATTAGTTATAAAAATAAATTAACCAGTAGTAGTAAGATAGTTGAAAATGAGATATATAAAAGTAATACAATGAAAATAAATAGTGATCATGATAATATAGAAACAGGAAGAGAGAGTGAGAGAGTAGAAATCAGTGTTTATAAGTTAGAGAGAGAGTATAAAGAGAATTATTTTGTGAATATAGGGTGGAGGGTAGATTTTCCCCATGTTTATTGCAAACCAAGATGTTTACTAATGTTTTTGAAGAGGAGTCCCTTAGAGGAAAACAATGTGTTTTCAAGTAATCCCTTAATTTTTAGTAGGCGTTTTTATGATTTAATACCCTCTGTACGGAATGATAGAAAAAGTATGAAATGGTGTTATGATAAAAGGTATTTTGATAGGAAGATAGAGGCGTTTAGGGTTAGTAGAAGGTATAAAGAATTAATAGAGAGGTTAGATATTGAGAGAGTTAGTGATAATAAGTACTTACCTTGTGAAATAGTTAGTGCAGCAAATGATGATAAGGTTGATGATATTGATTACTTACCTTGTGACGAAACTGGTACAGCAGGAGATAATAATAATGATGAAATTGTAATTGACCTAAATATGACAGATCATACTAAAGGTGACTTGACTATACTCGATGGTGACAAATTATGGAATAATCCTGTTAATTGTTATGGTATTGTGGAAGGGTATAAGAATTTGAATAATCTTTATATTGATAGAAATGATATAATGAATTTAATAAAAAATGAATTGTGTAGATGTAAGACCAGGTTAGTATACGATGATGGGGGGTAAACAATTAAAGTTTATGAACGTCTAACTATGTGATTAATGGTTTTGAAATGGATTGTTTTATAAAATGATTTGTGGTAAACAATAACAAATAATAATGTGTATTGTATACTTTTGTGTTGATATTAAATGAAATATTGTACAAGATGAATGTTAATAACAAGTTTAAAAAAATTTTTGGAGAATTTAATGGTGTAGTGAATGCTAAATAATTGATAATTGATTAGTAAAAAGTTCAGTTGAAATTAAAGTGTAATGTTTATAATTTTATATGCAAATTTAAAGATGAATTGTTTATTTTGAGGTGATAATGTTTAATGTATAAAATGTTATGTAAAATGAATGTTGGTAATAAATTTGAATTTTTGGAGAATCTAATGGTATAAGAAGTGGTAAATAATTAAAGGTTAAGTAGTAACAGGTTCAATTGAAATTGAAGTTTTGGAATGTTTGGAAATTTTATTCAGATGCAACTGAGATGTTTATTTTAATGTAATGAGGTTTATGTTCATTGGGAGTGTTTACTATGTTTTATTATATTGTATTATGTTAGTGTGTAGGGATCTTAAACCATAAAAAAAAGATATGGTAAATACGATTCCCCATTTTCGGGCGGTCATGGCTTCACCGAACCCTGACCGTGGATTTGGCTTAATATTCTAAATTGGTGAACTCAGAAATACGACTGGGAGGTTTAGATCCGGGGAATCTAAGATTATAGAACTTTGGAACACGGCTATATACCTAAGTATGGGTGATCGACCGTTTTAAGAGATTTTACTATATAATCAGTAAGATATTGTAAACCCTAAGGGGTAACCTTATCTGAACTTTGAATGTAACGCCGAAGCAAGGACAAGAGATGCACGAACCCCTCCTTTCAACGCTTCATTCCTTGTGGAAGCAACTGGGCGCAACAGCTTAGGGGGATGGACGGGCAATAGTGTGTGTGGAAGGAGGAATATAAAATAAATTCATAATTTAACAAGTTATAATAAAATATGTGATGATGGAGAAGGTGGTTACTAGGTTGTTAGTAACGAAATATTAAAGATTAAAATGAGTTACATCAATATGTAACGGGGCAGGAAAGGGGTATTTTATTTTATTAAAATTATGTCATTGTCAATTGTAATTCCCATGCATAAAAAGGTAGCAAGTCCCACGCAGAAAACTGTTTCAGCCAGACAAAGAACGCAGTCACATAGTGTTGCAAGGTGTGACTGGAGAACGCAGTATAATTCCCAGAATTCCAGTGCTGTGTGGCGCACACCAACACGTGAACACCTGCTGTGCGCACAGATGACGCTTAGACGCTTCAGCCAACATGGCCAATTTGTGAAATTTGTTTGCCATGTGCGAGTTTGCTGACGGAAGTCTGACGAAACCACACCCACTTGAGTGACGTGACGAATGGCAGTGCAATTTCGTCAACGCCTAACACACATGAAGAACCCATACTTTGAGTACATTGACGAACATTTTCACCCAAGAAGGCATTGATTTCCTATCCAGCAACTCGACGTGGTGGGAGATTGGTGGATGACGCTCGAGGGCAGTTGAATAAAACCCGCATCCCGGGCCGGGAGCTAAGAAAAACGTGTGCACACCAAATTTAAATTTCTTATGTAAAAAGTGTTAACCAGCATTTAAAAGTGAACAGAAATAGCAGAATAAAGTCAGTGAAGTAAACGGGAAAATGAAAATGTGAATTAAAGAAAACTTTCGGACATATAAACACACGCGGCACATGGCAACAAGAGGAATGACGCCGGTTGGGTAATCTACTATCAATCCTAATAATTTCATTTTTTTAAAGGGTTCGAACCAATTAATCAAGGCAACATGGGGTTTTAAAATGGTATGAATGTTGCGTGTGAGCAGGCTGGGCTGCTTTCTTTAATATAAGGTGTTTATTTTAACTTTTATTTATATAAGATTGTTTTATTAATATTTAAAGAAATTTTTTGTTTTTGTAGTAATTATCTGGAAATAATTGATAACCTGATGTGAGAGGGAAAGAAATGAATAGTTCATAATCTGAAAGCAGTTTTAAAGAATAAAATAAAATTTTAGTTGTCTTACACGTGTGCGAGTCGAGTATGTTATTTTCACAACCTCAAAATCACGTTTGCATTCACAGTTCGTGCTGGAATCCTGGACCCGAAATTAAGGTAGGTGAGAAGGTAATCATAATTTTATAATTCCGTAATTATTTGACTGATCACAGATGCCGCCCAGAACTAGGGACTTAATTAATTGTTTAAATAAATCGTATGATCACAGATGGCGCCACGAACTTGGAACGAGTTTTAATTTTTGAGATTAAAATTCCGCACCTACAGTGAATAACGTGATTTGGAGGTTGGGTGACATACTTACTAACGACGTATAAAAAATTAATAAGTTAGAGCCATACTATGTTACTTGTGTTATGTTATATGAATAATACTGTGTATATGTAAGATTGAATTTTATATCGAGGAAAATATAATAAGTTATATACAAAATGAATACTAACGAAAATAATAAGGAAGACGTCAACTTAAATGACGTTGAAACAGAAAACTCAGTAAATGTTGACGCTAATGATTCAGGAATGGAGACAACTCCAAGCCTGATAGACGAATCTGTAATTAGTGAGCCGGGAGCGAATTCCACTCCCGTAGCAACTAAAATAAAAGAAAAAGAGTATTCAATGAATGATATATTCAATTTTATGAGAGCAATGTCCGAGGATATTAAGCAGAGTGTGAATAGACGTTTCGATAGTAATGATGAAAAATTCGATCGTCGTTTTGACGTTCAAAATAGCAATTTTTATGTAAAATTTGACGAACAAAATAGTAAATTTGATAAATTGAGCAGTGACGTTAGCAAAGTCAAGAGTAGTTTCGAAGTACAAAATAATAAATTTTATGAGTTGAAAAACCATATGAATGAAATTAGTAAGCATTTAGAGAAAACCAATGAAATATTAGAAACTAACTTTAACAGATTAGAACAGAGTGTTGAGAAAGTGGTAGAGTCGGTAGAGGAACAAATTAAAAGTAAAGCAACTCAAATAATTAATAACAAGGTAGGTGATGACTGTAAAACAAGTGAGAATTATAATGATATGTGTAAAAACGGGGTATTAGAGAATAAGGTGATTAATGTTGAGAGTGATAAGGAAGATTTTGTTGAAGTAGAATGTAGGAACGAAGTGTTGTTAGCGAATGTTGAGGTTATGAGTGTGTGTGAAGAAAAGTTAGATGGGCAAAGGGCAAGTTTTCCCCTAGTTTATGGTGAAACAGAAGTTTCACAAACGTGGTATGAGGACAGTTTCCTCCAGTAGTTGTGTGGGAGACATGGTGTCTCAAAATGGTCCCTTTATTTTTTGTAATGGTCTTGGAAGTGCCAAGACATATAGTAAGTTTGTTGTGCCCTTTGCATGGAATGAGATAGTTCAGGGGGGTTATGAGAGGTATGATGATGAGAGAAAGAGGAAGAGAGAAATAGAGATTTTTAAGGTTAATAGAAGTTATGGAATGTTAGTGCAGAGTTTAGATATTGAGAGAGATGAAAAATGTGACTTACAGTATGAAATAGAGAGAGACGAATATTTTGATACCTTTGTAAATGATGAAAACTTACCTGATGTTGTGATGAATGTAGTAGAAGAATATGATAGAATGTTAAACAAAAACACTGACGGTGACAAGACCAGAATTCCAAATGTAGACAGGTTGTATGAGATAATAATAATGTGGGGTAAGCCTATAAAACATTGTTACTGGATAATGGAAACATTTGAGAACACAGATAGTTATTATAATAATAAAAATAACAAATTGAAGGTCGATAAAAATGATTTATGTTTTAAATATGTTAGATATTTATACAATGATGGAGGGTAATTATAAACTCAATAAATGGACATTTTAAATATTTTAATTTGTGGTTCTGACCTTGCTAACTTAGGAAATGAGGTGCGGTAAACTGAAAAAAAATGACAAAGGATTGTAAATAAATTTATAGTGAAATTAATTGTATCTATGTTATAAAATGTTTTAAGTAAACAATGTGTATGTAGTAGAGTTTGTTTAATAATAATAATGTTTTGGCAGACTAAATAAATAACAAGAATAATTATGAAGGATATTAAATGAATGGTAATTGTTTTGGAGTAAAGTAATTAAAAAATGTTGTTTTTTCAATGCTTGATGGAATTAAAATAATTTGAGATGTTTAAATATTGTTGATTGATTTAAAATGTTGTATAAAGAAATTTTGATGGTGAATTTAAATTATTTTATGAGATTTAAATTTGGTAATAATTAATAAATAAATGTTAAATTGTGTTTAGTTTGTGGAATAACATGGTTGGTAAAATGTTTCAGAAGGTACATGGAGTTATTGGTGTTTGGTGTTTATATTTGTGTTTATGACAGTATGTGAGTGATCTACTGTAAGTATGAATTTTATAATGCAATTTAAATATGATAAGGATTCTAAATCCAACAATATTTTATGATGACTGTATAATTTTATGTATTTGTATTAATTGTATGCAGTATGTTAGGGATAAGGATTATAAAAATATGTACTTTATATAATTGTTGAAATGTATCTATAGTAAGGTCATTCACCTGACCAAGAACATCAGCTGATTGCTGGGGTTATATAGGTGGTACGTCACTTATGAATAGTTTGCAGATTTTTTATCAATGTAGTTAAATATTTGAATATAATATTTTCAATGTGTTTAAGTGATTTTGAATTAAATGGTGAAATAAATTTGAGATAGTTTTGAATTTTCAAGAGTTAAAATGTAAAATGTGGTAAATGTTAGAATTTGGGTGATTATTATTTCAATAGGACATTTAATCAGTCCAGGGTGAAGTTAAAGGGGTGTTAGAGAGAACAATATTATTGTGAATAAAAGTAAGATAGAATGTGAATATTGATAGTGACACAGTAGCTATGGGGAAAATATGTAGAGTAATGAATGATATATTGAGATAATAAATGAATAGAGATATTTTGTAGAATATGAAAGGGAGGTAATGGGAGAGTAATTAGTTGATGGTAATTTTGTAAGGGGGGTGGTGTGATAAGGAGTCCTCAACGAAAAGCGTTGTGGCGGGAGGGGAACCGATATGTGCCGGAAAGGGTTACCTAGGGAGGGTCCAGGAACCAAATAAGGGAATGAGCATTGGGAAGGGAACACACATCCTGAGTACAAAGGGGTAGAGAGTATTTTGTTATAAGGGTAGAATGATGCAAAATGAGTTAGAGTAGTAAGTTAGAGGTAGAGAACGGTTGGTAGATGTTTTGATAGATGGGTGTCGTACTAGTTAAAGCTGTTAAGTGAGTATTAGAGTCAGAAGGGGGGTAAGATTATATGTAAATGCCAAGTTAGTAAATCAAATCACTCTGAATAATGGAGAGTCACCCAAACTAATTGAGAATGAAAATATTAAAGAAAGAAAGTCATAGTCAAAATGAAAAAATAATTGAAACAAGTGACAGATTTTAACAGAATTGAGAATGATATAAAGCTATAAAATGTGTAAATTTTGGTCCATTTAAATGTAAATTTTATTGTTTATTGTAAGATAATAATAACCATGTTAATTTTGTATGTCGTATTTTATTATGTTGTACTATGTTTGAAGGTAAAGAATTTTAAAGATGTTTCATGTATTTTACAGTGTACCTTTGTGTAATGTATATATGTCAAGGTCGTTCACTTGACCCAGAAAGATCAGTTGATGACTGATGTTAGAGACAGAACCATGTTCTGATAATTAATTCACACAATGGTGTTACTTAATTGAATTAAATGATTTTAAATTTTTTTGAGCTTGATCAAAGAGATATTTAGGGAAATTAAATTTTTTTTTGAAAAAAAAAAGGTTTTTATTTTTTATGCCTGCCGTATAGGTGATGTTTTGAGTTTCAAATATATTATTGTTTACATGTATTCCTAGTGTGTTTATTGCATTATATTGTTTAGTATACAGGTATTATAAACAAATGTTAGAATGAGTGAATTCATGATTTAATAAGATGTTCAGTTTACGTGTTTTTATGATTATTAGTAGTAGTGAAGAAAATTGATAGATTTGATAGATTCATGTAAAAGATTTTTATTTTGAGGAAAGTAATGGTAATATAACAGATTGATTTTGGACTTAAATGGAGTTTTGAACGAAACTTAAATGATTTGAATTTAATTAGCTGATGTGTTGATTTGAAAAAACTTAACGTTAATTTGCAAAGGGAAATTGAAATTTAAAGATAAATATTGTATGAATTTTAAATAAGGAATTTGTTTAGAAGATATTAATGAATAAGTGTACGCGCCCAGTACTTGCTAAAGGCAGCCCAGTGTGCATGTAAGGGGGACATATCGGTTGAGGATTTGGTACGGTATAAGGCCAGGGTTTGGATTTTTGGGCAGAATGATAGAAGGTTGGGTGTGCTATGGTAAGTATCTGTCCGAGTTTACGGTGTTGGGATCTCGGATAGAGAAGTCCAGTAATCTCGTTCAGGTGCAGTCATAGTCGCCGAGCTAGGGGGGTAGTTTACCCATGATGCGTTAAGAATTAATGGGGGGTTGTTGGCACCATACCCTCACCGATCCTCTTAGGGTTTAGCAATGAGAGTTCTTCTGTCTCGACAAAAGACCTCTCATTGGGGGGGTATTGTAACGGGGCAGGAAAGGGGTATTTTATTTTATTAAAATTATGTCATTGTCAATTGTAATCCCCATGCATAAAAAGGTAGCAAGTCCCACGCAGAAAACTGTTTCAGCCAGACAAAGAACGCAATCACATAGTGTTGCAAGGTGTGACTGGAGAACGCAGTATAATTCCCAGAATTCCAGTGCTGTGTGGCGCACACCAACGCGTGAACACCAGCGGTGCGCACAGACGACGCTTAGACGCCTCAGCCAACATGGCCAATTTGTGAAATTTGTTTGCCATGTGCGAGTTTGCTGACGGAAGTCTGACGAAACCACACCCACTTGAGTGACGTGACGAATGGCAGTGCAATTTCGTCAACGCCTAACACACATGAAGAACCCATACTTTGAGTACATTGACGAACATTTTCACCCAAGAAGGCATTGATTTCCTATCCAGCAACTCGACGTGGTGGGAGATTGGTGGATGACGCTCGAGGGCAGTTGAATAAAACCCGCATCCCGGCCGGGAGCTAAGAAAAACGTGTGCACACCAAATTTAAATTTCTTATGTAAAAAGTGTTAACCAGCATTTAAAAGTGAACAGAAATAGCAGAATAAAGTCAGTGAAGTAAACGGGAAAATGAAAATGTGAATTAAAGAAAACATTCGGACATATAAACACACGCGGCACATGGCAACGAGAGGAATGACGCCGGTTGGGTAATCTACTATCAATCCTAATTTGGGTAATCTACTATCAATCCTAATAATTTCATTTTTTTAAAGGGTTCGAACCAATTAATCAAGACAACATGGGGTTTTAAAATGGTATGAATGTTGCGTGTGAGCAGGCTGGGCTGCTTTCTTTAATATAAGGTGTTTATTTTAACTTTTATTTATATAAGATTGTTTTATTAATATTTAAAGAAATTTTTTGTTTTTGTATTAATTATCTGGAAATAATTGATAACCTGATGTGAGAGGGAAAGAAATGAATAGTTCATAATCTGAAAGCAGTTTTAAAGAATAAAATAAAATTTTAGTTGTCTTACACGTATGCGAGTCGAGTATGTTATTTTCGCAACCTCAAAATCACGTTTGCATTCACAGTTCGTGCTGGAATCCTGGACCCGAAATTTAAGGTAGGTGAGAAGTTAATCATAATTTTATAATTCCGTAATTATTTGACTGATCACAGATGCCGCCCAGAACTAGGGACTTAATTAATTGTTTAAATAAATCGTATGATCACAAATAATGTAGAGCATGTAATTAATTTTCAGATGTAAACAAATGAATGATGTTGTGTTGATGAGGAGTATTTTATTTTAATGTAATAAAGAGTAATATGAAGATACTTAATGATTGTTAATTAAGTAATTTGTTCTAATGTAGTTGATTTAATGTGTTTTACTCTATATAAGGAGTTTGTTAATTTTGAAATGTGAATGGAATATTTATAATGGAAGGGATTTATACGTTGTAATGAAAATGTTTATTTAAAATTTTGATGGGAATCAGAGCGATCATGTTGAATTTTGGGGTAAGAGTTAACTAGAGAAGGTTATACAGAATGTTGATAGGTAATTCTTATAATGGATTAGACTTAGACCAAGTATTCATCCATATGTAGGAAAAAAAACTCAGTACTTCTTAACGCAAAACAACACAGCTAAGGGGAACCAGATCAGTTAGGGATATGTTATTATACCAGGCCACTATTTGATATTTTTTGATTTCATGTTTCAGTGTCTAGTGATGCTGTGGCAGCGGTCCTGTGCTGGCCTGCGTGTCAGAGCAGGAGCGTCAAGTGCCGGTCTGGCCTTGCGGTGTTGGGATCTTGAAAGAAAAGTCCAGTAAGGTCATTCAGGTACGCTCACAGTCACTGGACCAGGGGTAAGTTAACCACAATTTTGAATAAAACATAAGGGGGTTGTGGCGACATATCTTGGCTGATCCCTTTAGAAAGTATGAGTGTCAATGAGAGCTTTTATGCTTCTGCATAAATCCTCTCATTGGGGGGGGGGGAATTGTAATGGGTCTAAATTTACCTAAATATTATTGTGTAATTTCATAAATTCTATAACATGTAAAGATGAGGCCCCTTTGAGGTGACACGAGAGCCAGTAAATAATTTCCATAGCCTTATATGGTTATGTGGTTATAACGAAAATCTATTTATAGCCAGTGACCAACACATCAAGTATTTGTTGACGAAAAACAATTCGCAACGAGTTTAAAGAGGTGAAACTCAACCCAACGGAACGTTATAATAATGAGGACGAGACGTACAGCGGGGAGCGGGGTGAAGCAGTTTTGAGACGCACCAAACAGAAAATTGTAATACTGAACGCCAGTTGACTTTCATCTTTCGCTGTCTGCAGCAGCAATCGCGGGTGCCCGCATACAACAGAAAATGTGAATTTATATATATTTCAAAATACAAACAGTTCTTGGCTACATGTTCATCCATAATAGTGACTAATTGCAGTAAATTGACAGTTCGGCCATAAAATGTGAAAGTGAGAACTATAAAACAGCAAACAGTGCAAGCCACGTGTTGCGTGCTTAACGCTCTCGAAATTATCTTGTGTTAGTTTTGCAAGCTTAAGGAAGCTGGTAGGAAGTCAGAAAGTGTTTTGCATTAATTAGTGGACTGTAAATTATGATTAAGTAACGTTTATTGAAATCATTCAGAAGCGCAGGCCCACGCAGTTACGTCTTAGTTCATAGCCAAAATATAAGATGTGGCGTAAGTTAGCAGGCTACGTAATGTGTAGCATTGAAATTAGATCAAATAAGAAGAACATAGAAAATTTAGGTTGCCGCGGCTTGGCGAGAAAACAAGGGTGCAAACGCACTGTTCAAAGATTGAGTGATGACTGATTAGTCGTAGCGGGGTGGCCACGTGGAACACCGCTATGGTGACGTAAGTGCGCTAGGCAGATTGCGCGTGAGCAAGTACAATGTACAATGCATTAACATACTGCCCGCCTCAAAATCGGCGATTTTGATATAGTTTGCAGTAAGAAAAAAGAACAAGTTATTTAGCGCATACAAGTATACATGAATATTGGCAAAAATACAAATATAATATAAACGAGTACATCATTAATATAATTAAATACATCATTAATCAATGCTCCATAAGTAATATGTAACAATAATCCAAAGGCTTGAATATGCGATAAACCATAAACAATAATAACAATAATACATGGCAATAAGGACATCGTGGGTGGCTTTGCACAAACATTAAAGAAATACAACCAATTTAATAATAACAGCGTGACACTTAGCGTGTAATAAGCAGTATTGCGCAACAATACAAGGTAATGTACCTGGAAAATTCACTATGACAATGTACAGTAGAAGTATGCCACAAATATTGATAATAATGTACAATAAAAATACCCAAAAAATTTAGTATAATAATACAATAAAAATACCCAAAAATTTAGTATAATAATACAATAAAAATACCCAAAAAATTTAGTATAATAATAATACACTGCACCACACCGTTCACCATAATTGACATCACACTAAGAAAAGGAAAAACGTTTAAATGTTCACCAATGCACCGCTACATGGCGTCCATTAATGATGCAATAAATACAAGTGCATAAATGGTACACCTTACATAAGTTACATAATATAAGTTACATAGACAACATAGTAGTCAGTAAATGTGCATGGTAGAGCATGTGCTCGACCGGCAATGTCCCGGGCATGAAACACCGAGGCGCAATCAGTCTGATGCCACCGGAAGTGGGCACAGCTTATGAATGGGTCTACGCAGAATGCCGTTAGCAGTATGGACGTCCGCGACACGTACCAACGAATCCTGCCCAAGATATGTCTGAGTGACAATACCGCGCTTCCAAAGCAATGGTGGAGTATTGTCATCCAGAATAAGGACCAATTATCCTACCGATAAATTTTTAGACTGCTTTTTCCACTTGTTTCGCTGCTGCAGCTGGTGCAGATAGTCTCTGGACCAACTCTTCCAAATGGAACGAATAAACCCTTGCAAAAGCTGCCATCTCCCCAAGCGACCCATATTTGTATCAGAATAATCAGGTTCCGGAAGCGCGGTAAGGGGGGAGCCAACCAAAAAGTGAGCTGGAGTCAACGGCTCAGGATCCCCGGCATCATTTGAAATAGAAAACAAGGGACGCGAGTTCAAACCTGCTTCAACTTGGGTTAAGACAGTGGAGAACTCTTTGAAGTTCAGGATCGTATTGCCTATGACGCGCCGCAAATGGAACTTAACACTCTTGATGCCACTCTCCCACAGACCACCAAAATGGGGGGCTGAGGGAGGTATGAACGACCACTTAATTCCGCGTGGACTGGCGAAGTCCTGAGCGGCCCTTTGAAATTCGTCCCGCTGGAAGAGCTTATATAGCTGTGTAATATAGTGCCAGCCCGTCGGAAATTAGTACCGTTATCGGAGAATATTTGTTCGGGGATGCCCCTCCGGGATATGAAATGTTTCAAGGCGGCCAAAAAGGCGTCTGCCGACAAATCTGAAACCAATTCAAGGTGAATAGCCTTGGTGGACAAGCAGATGAACAGAGAAATATAGGCCTTAGTAATGGATTTGGACCTCTGCCCGCCCTGGCGTAACAACATTGGACCGGTGTAGTCTATGGCACATTGTGAAAATGGCTTGGAGGGGGTGACCCTAGGTGCGGGTAATTGACCTAACAGTTGGCTAGAACCAGACGCGCGAAAGCGAAAACAAGTGATACATTTGTGAATGACCGAGCGTATGTACGACTTGTCGTTTATAATCCAATACTTTTGGCGCAGCAAACATTGAGTAAGTTGTACTCCACCGTGGAGTAATCGAATGTGTTCATATTCAATAATTAATCGAGTAATATGAGCCTGCGGATGTAGTATGATTTGATGCTTGTTATTGTAACTTAGCTGAGACTGCTGAAGGCGACCGCCAACACGTAATATACCAGCGTTATCAAGAAAAGGATTAAGTGAGAATGTTTTACTATCAGTAGGTACAGGGCGATGTGCTGTAATTCTTTAATTTCAACATTGAAATGCGAAAACTGGGCTTGGCGAATAAAAACCAAGAGCGCGCTGTTTAACTCATGCGCAGATAAAAAGGAGGTGCTTCTACTGGAAGCGGGAGACTTAGCGTTATGAATAAAACGCAGGCAGTAAGCAGAAACGCGTAGAAGCCTAGTGAGAGAAGAGTAATTTTCAACATAGTTTGGAAAGTGTGAAGCGGTAGCCAACGCGAGCAGGGCCTGTTTACGTACTTCCTTGTCCAACTCCGGATGAGCGTAAGCGGAATTGGGATCGAAGGGACGGGTAGGCCAGTCCGAAGGCTTCTTTAGTAGCGAATAAGGACCATGCCACCATTGCTGGTGGTTGTGTAACAAATGGGGTAAACAACCGCGGGATAGAATGTCCGCGGGATTATCATGAGATGAGACATGGTACCAATTGCCCAGACTAGTGAGCTGCTGAATTTCAGAAACACGGTTCGCTACGAATACCTTCCACCTGGACAGCGTTTGATGAATCCAGTGAAGGGCAATCGTCGAGTCAGAGTAAAAATATAACTCGCTAAACTTGTAGGCCACGGCATGGATGACCTTAGAAACCAACTGCGATAATAACAAACAGGCACACAGCTCGAGACGAGGTAAGGAAATTTGCCTTAAAGGGGCAACTCTTGATTTAGAGCACAATAAATGAGACGAAATACTGTTATCGGAATATACCGTGCGCGCATAGATACAGCATGCGTAACCTTTTACAGACGCGTCGGCGAACCCGTGTAGTTGGAATGAGATGATTGACGAACCACCTGAATCCTTTACAGCCCTCGGGATCCTAAAATGAGTGTCTGAAATTAATTGAGCATAGAGCTCAACCCATTTAATAGATAAGGAATCAGAAAGCGGGTCGTCCCAGTTTGTACCCGAAGACCAAAGTGTTTGCATAAAGTACTTGCACCAAAACGTGATAGGCCCAATTAAACCCAATGGGTCATAAATACCAGCGATGACAGATAACACCTTTCTTTTATTGAAATGATCAATTTTAAAATTTCTTTGTATATTGTATACGAAGCTGTCCGCTAGAACGTCCCACTGAATGCCCTAAGTGCGGACTGTTTTGTCCTTGTTAAAGTCCAGGGACGAGTTAGTGTACGAAGATGTTATATTCCGGTCGTTAGACGACCATTTGTGAAGAGTGAAGCCGTAGCGGCTTAGCAACTCAGAAATGTCGGTATTCAATTGGATTAGAACGGGTTAGCTATCGGAACCGGTAAGGAGGTCATCGACGTAAAAGTCGTTAGCAATGACTGAACAGGCCAGGGGGTACTGAGTACTATTCTCCTGGGCGATTTGTTTTAAACATCTCATTGCAAGAAATGATGCACTGGCAGTCCCGTACGTGACTGTTCTTAAAGCATAATGTTCGAGTTCCTTGTAGGGAGAGTCACGCCAAACAATTCTTTGTAAATTAGAATCACGCGGGGAGACCAAAATTTGGCGATACATTTTTTCTGTGTCCGCAATGAAAGCGTAACGATGGGTTCTAAATCTGGTCATAATGGCGAAAAGATCCTGCTGGATCGTGGGGCCGACCATAAGGGTGTCGTTTAACGACAAATCGTTGGACGCCTTGGTCGAACCATCAAAAACAACGCGAAGTTTAGTGGTGGTGCTCGTAGTCTTAAAGACGGCATGGTGAGGTAGATAAAAAATGTTTGATTTGTCAACTGACAAATCATATGAATCAAGCGGAGACATATGGCCGAGATTTAAATATTCTTGCATAAAGTCAATATAAGCCTTGTGTAAAGACTGGTTTTGCCTAAACTTGAGTTCAAGGGTTTGAAACCTACGAACCGCTCCGGTGAGGGAATCTCCGAGGCATTCTGTAGTGCGGGGTAGCGACACAACGAACCTACCACTATCATTACGATAGGTGTTTGCGATGAAGTGATTTTCACACTCCGAATCCGCATCTGAAGGAGTACGGCGCGAAACATCCTCCAACTGCCAGAAGGCCTTGAGTTGCGATGAGATAGCATTATTATCGTCGAGGGCAATGAATGAAGAGACGGGTTTGGTCATGTCCATGTTGAAGGGTAGATTTCCCGGCGAGTATAAACCCTAGTTTAGTTTCTTGGATTGTCGGAAAATGTGGACTTCGAACGAATTTAGTCGGCTCAATTAACTGCAAAAAGTATTGTGCTCCAAGTAATATGTCAATTTGTGACGAATTATTAAATTGCGGGTCAGCTAAAAATATCCCTCTAGGAATTTTCAAGGAAGCGATGTCAAAGGATTCGGTTGGAAGATTGTTTGTGATTCGGGGCAGAACAGCGCAGTGGACATTTAAGGTGAAGTCCTTATAACGTGAGTTTAAGCGCACGCGTGTGCTAAAATTGGCCTCACATGATGAGTTATTTATACCCGCAATAGGCAGCTCGGATTTGTTTAGTTTTAGGCCCATGCGGCGGGCGAACCCCATAGTACAAAAATTAGCTTGCGACCCTGAATCCAGCAGGATTCTCACAGGGCGCCCTTTACCATGATGATCGATAGTAGTGCATACGGCGGTGGACAATAAAATTGATTTATTCGTCTGTAGCTTCAGGGAACATTGCTTATTGTTCCTATTGCTAGACTGATTTATCGAAGCATGGAGCATAGTGTGGTGCCTTTTCGCGCATGCCTTGCATGAAAATTTGGAAGGACAACACGAGCTGTTATGACCCGAGCGAGTGCAATTCAGGCATAGTTTATTATGTATTAACACTTCTTTACGTTGTATAGGCTGTAGGGCGACAAATTGCGGGCATTCAAGTAGTTTGTGACTACCACAACACAGCTGACAAGATTTATTGTTTGGTGGAGTGTGCACTAGTGACCCAGTGAACTCCGCGGGCTTAGTTGATTTGTGATAAGAAGCATTATCGCTAACCTGTCTAAAGCCAGACGAACCGGTCGGTGCATTTATGTTTTGTAACAGCTGACGTCTTGAATTTAAAAACTTAATGAAATTATCATAAATAGGAAGTTGTTTTTCGCCTAAGGTTTCCTTCCACAACCTGCACGTATGCTCGTCAAGTTTTTGGGATAGAAAATGTACAAAAATAAGCTCGAACGTATTTACAGAGAGTTTTAATGAGTTCAGCGCATTTATGTTGGCGGTGAGCTCATCTATAAATTTAGAATTGCTGAGCACGGTCTCATGTTGAATGTGTCTCATGCCCAGGACGTTTGCTGCATGATAAGTGGTTACAATCAATTTATTGTCATAGCGCGCCCTTAACAACTCAATGGCCACCGTGTAATTTTCGTGCGTGATAGGTAGCGATTTTATGACATTCAGCGCCTTGTCTTTTAATGATAAGTGCAAATAGTGAAGCTTCTGGATGCCAGTCAGGTCCGTTCGGACATGCACTAGCTCCAAAAACATGTGGTAAAAGTGTTGCCACTCGATTATATCACCTGAGAAGCAGGGTAGCTTAATAGGTTGCAATTGAATGGGAGGCGTGCTGAATGTAACTACCTCAGATGGACTTGCTGCCTACCTGGTCATTTCCTCGGCATGGTCTATTAAATTTTGCAGCTTGCATTCTATGCTGCATAAGTCGTCTTCTGTTTGAACCCTATCGCTAGCAGAAGCAAAATCGGATTCCTCAGACTCGATTTGTGTTTGGATCTCATCATATTTAGCTGATAGGTCCATAAGGTGGCGAAGCTTTATTTTTAATGCATGATTGTCATGCGTATCATGATCGAAATTGTCGGCATAAGTATTTATGCGCGATATAGAGGCCTTGATCGTGCCACGTTTCTTGATCAGCGCCTTCATATCCGCCATGATTGGGTATGAACAAATAAAAATAACAAGAATTTAAATGATGCTACAAAGGCCAAGTTAATGCAACGAGATGAGCCAGACCAGGCAGGAAGTCCAAATCATAAAGTCACGCAACGACACGGTAATACTTACTAACATATTTTAACTAAATTTATGTGACAATAAAATCCTGAATTAGGCATTACAAACAATATAGCAGTAATCATTAATGACATGAGTGCTGTTTGAAAGATATGACTTACAAATAAAGAGAATATTAATTGAGTTCGCAAAAAATTATAAGTTCATATTCAAATTATTGAAAAATATTTTAAATTATTAGATCATATTATTATTTCTATACTGCTTTGCTTAATTTAATGGTATTGAGAAAAAATATGCGAATTATGCAAGTTGAAACTAATGTAAAACATGAGTTCAGTCAGTTGAAATGGTACTTATCGGCATGTTCTAGAATGCATCGAAAGCCTGTCGGAACCCTCGTAGTCGTGTCAGGTACTCAAGCATGGATAATGTAGACATGGTCGTTGCCTGTCCGGTGATGTCCAATGCGGTGGAATCCTGTTTAGATAGGCTGCTCTGGATTTTCCCAATGCTGCATGCCACGTGCTAGATATGCTGCAATGATGATTCCAATGTTCCGCTTGGCGAAATATGACATCCCCAATGTCGTGTGATACGATTCCCAGAAGTAGGTGCTAATTGACGAGTTGTTGAATTTAAATTGAAGAAAAAGAAATGCTGATAGGCCTGCTTAATGCACTAAACCATGAGACGAATTGTCCATGGATTTAGTCACGTCCGTGAAGTACAAATCCGGGGTCGGAGGACCATATGTTGCGTGCTTAATGCTCTCGAAATTATCTTGAGTTAGTTTTGCAAGCTTAAGGAAGCTGGTAGGAAGTCAGAAAGTGTTTTGCATTAATTAGTGGACTGTAAATTATGATTAAGTAACGTTTATTGAAATCATTCAGAAGCGCAGGCCCACGCAGTTACGTCTTAGTTCATAGCCAAAATATAAGATGTGGCGTAAGTTAGCAGGCTACGTAATGTGTAGCATTGAAATTAGATCAAATAAGAAGAACATAGAAAATTTAGGTTGCCGCGGCTTGGCGAGAAAACAAGGGTGCAAACGCACTGTTCAAAGATTGAGTGATGACTGATTAGTCGTAGCGGGGTGGCCACGTGGAACACCGCTACGGTGACGTAAGTGCGCTAGGCAGATTTCGCGTGAGCAAGTACAATGTACAATGCATTAACACCACGAGTTGACGCCCCAGGTGTCGAGTTTCTACGCATCAACAGGGAAGTAGACATTTCAAAATTATTGAAATATAATTTTTATATAATTATACTGGCATTTTTAAATTGACCTCAATAAAAAGAAATGTAGAAGTGTGAAAGTGTGCGTGATTGGGTAAATGAAAAAATATAGGCCTAACAAGAAGTGTTGAGTTGCGTAATTTTGATATACATAGTAGTATTTTGATGTCGTAGTTTGTTGATAATCAGTTTCATGCCTTAAGGCGGAATAAGTGTGTTCATGATCTTTTTTATGTTCTCAAAGAAAAATAAATAATGTTATATTTTACTTGATTTGCGCATTGTTATTTGTATTTGCCCACCGTTCTCTGCTTAAGTACACTAAACGAATTTCTGGATTATACCTTACAGATAAAAAATAATATTAAATTAACAAACAAATAATGAGTAAGACTTCATGCTCAACCGTCCCTAAAGGACCAAGGCATACCGCGCGGCTTTTGTGTTTAGTGTGACGGTTGCATAGCCAGTACAACGCGCCACCAGTTGCCCTTATTTCATTATAATAATCATAATTATTTGTCAAGAATATTTTTGGCCAGCATGTTAGTTGTTAGTGTGAAAAATTATTTACTATCGATACAATTAATGATAAAGATGATTTTGTTTTTTAAAGCATGAAGACCAAATAGAAACAGTGAGTGAGGAATCAGCAAGCAACATGGCATCTGGAGAGACAGCAACTGATAATTCCCCTCCTCAGCCTCGCAACGTCTCGGCCTGGATGCAGAAAGACATGGCTATGTGTCAGTTGCCAATTGTAAGTACTTGCTAAAAATTTTACACATTTTCCTTTTAAATTGTGAATTGCAATTTATGTTGCTGTTTATGTTTGTGTCTATGATCCAAACATAATAGACCATCATTGTAACAGGGCACAGATTAATGAATCTGAGATTTTATCAAACATATCTGATTTTTAATTCCTAGTGAATTGAGGTATAGCAAAGCTCTATAATTTTGATTAAAATACAGCAAGTATCACATAGCCACTCAAATTCTTTCCATTTAGAAGAGTGGTGGGCCTCCTTGACACGTTGGAAATATTATCTGTTTGTATATTGTGCCAAACAATTCATTGCAGGGCGCATTCTTTGAAGCTTGGCCTTTAATTTCGTATTTAAACCTATTTGTCACACATAAAAGCCACCATTTGTGATTTATAGTCTGTTAAAAATAATTTTTAAAATGTGGAGTGTGAATTAATGAAATCTATCTTTTTTACAGATTACAAAATCAAAATTATTTTTCTCGTGAAACATTTTACAATATATAAGATCTTTTTAAAAAGTATACAACCATTTTTTTTTTCTGAAAAAAAGTTTTAAGTTTTTAGATGTGAGCAGTAAAACTTGGCAGGCACTGCAGTAGTATTTTACCTGCATTATGTTTTGTAATCTCATTGGAGCATATCAGTTGTAGTCCAGAAGCCATTGTATATGTTATTGTAACAGGTGCTTGCCACATTTATCATTATGTTTTGCCACCTTTCAAACAGTTCCCTTTCATTGTAATTTTCAGTCTAGGAAGCAACCAGAAATCACAAGAAGCCATGTTGGTTGAGTAAGAATCCTGGCAAACCTGACGAATTTTGTGCTTGACCAGTAAATCATAGATTAGATAAAACAAATGGGTGAGAACATTATCATGATGCTCTGATGATGCACTGCCGCTTGTGTGATTCCCACAGTGTAACGGTACAAGCCATAGCATAAAGTATTAAATGGGGTAAGGGTTTAAATAAGGTTAATTTTAAAGATGATTTACATAAAACGGCGACAAAATACGGGTTCGAAATTTGGTTTTACAGTGTAACTCAGTGAGTCAGCATCTATTATTAGAAACGCCAAACCCTCAAGCATTGTGTATCAAACGACGTCACGACCACGCCACGGGCCTTCCCCTGGGTTACGTCACTATGGAATTCAAAATGGCCATTGCCAAGCCTTGAAACTCCCCAGTTGGGGGATTTTTCTGAAGAGGAGAATCACGTGACCGAGATTTAATAAAACATTACGCGGGCAGGTTACTGCTGCAGATCTGTATTCCATCTTATGCCGTACGGCCGTATAAATAGTCCGCGGACTAAATTTAAACAGTCTGCGGCCCACCGCCAAAAACGTAAGAAATGTAGAAATTTTAATCAATAGTGATGTGGAATTAAACATTATTATTAACAGTTAAAAGAAAATCGAAAATTAAGTGATGTGCGCGGAGTAATTGGAACAGTAAA
This sequence comes from Magicicada septendecula, assembly GCA_034769895.1. NCBI lineage: Eukaryota > Metazoa > Arthropoda > Insecta > Hemiptera > Cicadidae > Magicicada > Magicicada septendecula. The sequence continues at coordinate 195,338,597 of CM068370.1, read as the reverse complement.
AGTACGAGATGGCTTGGTGTCCGCTCTACAAAAGACAGATAAGTACTCATGGGGGATAAATCAGATGTTCAAAATTATAAATAAAGAAAATTAAAAAAGAAAGAAGAAATAAATTTAAATCATGAATGTGCACGTAAATAATGAGATCTCATTCAAGGGGTGGGGCTTACTAAAGGATGTGAGAGTGTGTGCTCATATAGAACTTTAATAGAAAGTTACAGTAAGAAGTACTGGTTCGCGTTAAGAAAGTTTTTTTAATTAAATTTCATTTTTGTATTAATTCTTAAATAATGATACAATATAACCCTAAAGGGCTGAAATTTGATGTAGTTTACTTTTATGTGGTCATTCATTTCGGCCATTTGTAAAAAATGAAGTAGGAGAGATAAAAAATAAGATATTCTAAATATTTGAATGTGTTATTTATTGAGAATAACACCTTTTCTGTTCTCCGGTTCATCCAACGAACCTCGGACCACTTTCGGGTAAATAACGATATTGTAGTTGTGAAATGATAAGTTGACAACAGTTTCAAAATGGCGTCCGGCAAAGTAGACGCGAGCACAGCTGTTTTAGTATAACATGTAAAACAAAATAACTTTACAGTTGGCGCCCGAACAGGGACGTTTACATAAAATTTATGTAAACGGGATCTACCGTGGAGAGCAGAATGTGTTATTTGAGGTAAACAATAGATATAATGTGTTATTTGAATAAGATATAAATAGATATAGGAGTAGAAGGTTATGGTGTTGTAATGTAAAGTACTTGGGAGGTTATTATTTGTTCATGTTTATATTATAAGTAGTAATTAAGTATTAATTGATTAATAAAAAATAATTAAAATGGAGAATAACGAAGAAAATCAAGATAACAGTCTAACAGAATCTGTAATAATGGACGGCGTTGCGAATCAGTCGATGCCGGTCCAAGTTAAGAAAGATGATAATTATGAAATGTTTAAGATGATACAAGCAATGTTAGAGAGTAAGTTCAATGAACAAAAGAATGATTTCAATGAAAAGTTCAAAGAACAAAATATTAAAACCAATAGTAATTTCAACAACATAAATAGTCGTTTTGAGGAAATAAAAGGTAATTTCAATGAAATTAACAAACACTTTGATAATACTAATGAAAAGTTGGAAAGTAATTTTAAGAAGCTAGGGGATAAAATAAGTGAAATGAATGAAAATTTTAATAGAAATGCAGATGACTTGATTAACCCTCCGGTGGGCGCGCCCGCGGCAGAAAGCCGCAAATTTTAGTTTCTGAACTGTCCCCTAGGTACCGGTAGTGTTTATTGTCTGTTCTGCCTAGTATGCAATTTTCATGATAGATGGCAGTATTTCCGACATGCGGATAAATCATGTGCATAACGCTTCAGTAGCTGTTGTGCTTTGAAAAGAGATTAACGTGTCTGCGGCTATTTTTCCGCCTGCGCGCCCAGTCATGTAAGTGTTAATTTTTTTTAGTTTTGTGATGTTGTTTTTTATTTTTCATGCATATTTTGACCATTACCATAGAATCAAACGTCTTCTTAGAGCTTGGTTAGGTTTTGTTTTGAATCTTTTGGTTTTCGCCTATTCTATATACCGGTGCCTGTTTTTCCTATGTTATCTGAGTTTGTGTTTACGTTCAGGTCTCGTCAATTTGTGCGCCCTGAAGACTTTGAGATGGAATTATCAGAATTGTCGGAAGGAGAAAATGAAGAGGATGAGTCAGATGACCCAGATATGGAGGATGAAATGATACAAGCTGACAACCACAGCAGTGACTCAGAGGAATCAGCGGATGAAGCAGATGCCGATCAACTAACTGTGCCAGAAGTCGCTGAAGATGATTACCATTTTTATATCGGGAAAGATGGAGATACGCTTTGGATGAGTAACCCTCTATCTTCAACTAAACAGAAGGCCAAAAATATTATGAAAATAATGCCAGGTCCAAAAATGAATGCTACAACTGCGCAGAAAGAAGTTGACACGTTTCACCTGTTCATTACTGATGCCATGATAGATGATATTGTAACTCACACTAACAGATACATTCAGAAAAAAAGAAATGATGTCAATTATGGTAGAGATAGAGACTGTAGAGAAACTACAAAAGTGGAGGTCAAGGCTCTCTTTGGTGCGTTATACTTGATAGGCATAAAAAAGGGATCACATACAAATTGTGCTGAACTGTGGAATTCCGATGGCACAGGAATGATAATTTTACGCGGGCTCTTCAGTTACAAGCGTTTCCGATTTCTGCTTCGAGCCCTTAGGTCCGACAATTTAGATACACGGAATGAGCGAAGAGCTATGGAAAAATTTGCACCTATTCGTGATTTTCACCAAAATTTTGTGAATAACTGTTTGACTCACTACAATGCCAGCGAGTTTGTGACTATTGTCGAGATGCTACATGCTTTTAGGGGGCGATGTGGCTTCATACAATATATACCAAACAAGCCAGCCAAGTATGGGCTGAAAATATACGCACTCTGTGACGCAAAAACTTTTTATACTCTCAACTTAGAAATATATTGTGGCAAGCAGATGCCTGGTCCCTATCTCAAATCGAACAAACCAGATGACATTGTGAAAAGACTGGTGGAACCAATAAAGGGTTCCAAACGAAATATCACAACTGACAACTACTATACAAGCTACACTCTGGCTAAAGATCTTCTTGAGAAGGGGCTGACCTTACTCGGAACTATGAAAAAAAATAAAAGAGAAATACCACCAGAATTCCAAGCCAACAAAACAAGAGAAATCAAGTCGACGCTCTCTGGTTTTCAGTATGATTTCTGTTTGTCTTCTTCGGCGCCTAAAAAAAATAAGGCGGTGATATTTCTCTCATAGATGCATGACACAAATGAGATAGACGAAGCAACCAGCAAATCCACAATAAACCTGGATTACAATGCCACAAAGGGAGGAGTTGATACGGTTGACCAGATGTGCGCATCCTACACAACTTCTAGAATAAGTAGAAGATGGCCTCTCGCACTGTTTTATCGGCATCTTGATATTGCGGGAATCAACGCCAACATAATTTTCAAATACAACAATCCTGATAACCGAGAAAGAAGAAGACTGTTTTTGAAGAATCTGGCACTTAGCCTTATGGAAACTCATCTGGAAGAAAGATCTAGACTACGTAACCTGCCAAAAGATATCACAGCATTTTTAGCTAAATATAAAAAAGAGGAGGAGGTTCAAGAAGCACCAAAACCAGGAATCTGTCATATTTGCGGACGGCATAAGAATAACAGATCAAAAATTGTGTGCCAGAGATGCAGAAATAATGTCTGTAAGAGGCATTCGTGTCAAGAGACAACATGTGTCAGGTGCAACGGCGACCAGGGCCAAGATATGGACGTCGATGCCTAAGCATTATGTTTTTGTGTTTAATAATAATAAATAAAATTTAAAACACCTTAACCAGTCTATTTACTTCTCATACTACCTTGTCTTAGAGTAAAAAAGTGCAGTTTACAATTGCGGTAAAAAAGCCGCAGTGCGCCCACTATTGAGTGCGAATTTTGCACGCCCACCGGAGGGTTAATAATATGAAAAAACGAAATGAGAATATGGAAAGGAAAATAGATACAGGTAACTGTAATGAAAATGAAAATAACGAAGTAACAGACGACAATATAAATAATGATGGTGTTAATACAAGTGGTACGAATAATAATCAGGTGAAAGTTGACAAAGTAAGTAATAGAGAAAATAACAGTGCTAACTATACTGATGATAGCGAAATAATGGTGAATAATAATAATAACGAAGTAGTTGAAATCGGGGTATCTGAAAGTGATACGGTAAGTAATAATAGTGGTGATGATGAGAGTAGAAAGTTAATTGAGGTTAGAGGAGCGTTAGTGAGTGTTCATGAATTAGAAAGAAAGTGGAGGGCAAATTTTCCCCGGGTTAAATGTGAAGTAAAGGCTTCACAAGTGTTGTTAGAGAATGAAAGTTTCTCTAAGGTTTATTTAGGAGATGATAGGTCTCAAAATGGTCCCTTAAGTTTTTGTGTATCGGGTAAGGCCAGATGGTGTATTAATGTTGTATTGCCCTCTGCGTGGAATGTGAGAGAGAAAGTGAAATGGGGTCGGGAAAGTGAAGTTAGAGAGAGAGAGGTAGAGATTTTCAAGTTAAATAGAGGTTATGAAGAGTTGTTAGAGAAGTTAAATATGAAAAAAGTAGATAAAATTAAAAACTTACCTTGTGATGAAACTAATGCAGCAGATGGTGCTGATAATGTTGAAGATAGTGATGACTTACCTGGTAACGAGACTGGGGTAACTGGTGTAGTAGTAGGTGATGATGATTGCGGGGATATTGTAGCTTACCTGGTTGTAACAAATAATACCAAGGGAGACTGGACAAAAAATACTAATGTTGACAAGTTTTATGAGATAATAATAGGAAGAATCCTATAGATTATTATGGTATAATGAATAACACAGATTTAATGGGGCATTATATTAAAAATAAGAATATAATGTATGTAAATAAGAATGAAAATTGTTATGTTAAGATCAGATTAAATTTCGATGATGGCGGTTAGATATATAGTGAATGAACATTTAATTATTTTAGTTTATGGTAATTACTTGGCTAACTAACTTATGTAATGAGGTGTGGTAAACAATAACATGATATGACGTAGAGTGTAAATAAATTGGTATTGATGTTAAATGTATTGTGTTAAGGTTATGTTGTTGGTATTGTACGTTGTGTGATCGATTCATAGTTTTGATGGAATTAAATGAATTTAAATCGTTTTGAATAAAGTAATTGAGGTAATTTACAGTGTTTTGAAAAAGATGGAATTAAATTAATTTGTGATGATTTAGTTAATTTAAAGTGTTGTAAAAGATGGCTTTTGGGTAATGATTTCCTAATAAAGTATATAAGTATAAAGCAGGAATTGATTTCAATGAACGGGTATTAGAGACAATAAGAGTTTCTGGGGTAAACGTGATACAAAAACGGGTAAATAGCAGGGACACAGAAGCGAGAGTGAATGTATGTAGAGAAAGTGAGAATGGGGAAAGTAAAGAGCGAATATGGGATATACGAGGGTTATTCAGAAAGTAAGGTCCGAATCGCCGTAGCTAATCGAATGACGCGCGAACATTGAAACGTGAATGCGCACCGACTCCCGGCATGCCTTGCACGTCAAACGACGCCATTTGCATTGGTATTGTTGCAGTGTGCTGTTTACAGTGTCAGTTCAAAATGTTTAAAACAATTGATCAGCCCGCCGACTGTGAAATACGTTCAGTGATTCGGTTTTTGACAGCAAGGAACGTTTCACCAGCGGAAATTCATCGACAGATAAGTGAAGTGTACGGCCCCAATGCGATGAGTGACAGCAAAGTGCATAAGTGGGTGAGAGCTTTCAAGGACGGACGGGAAAATATCCATGATGAACCGCGATCGGCCGACCATCAGTGATCACAGAAGATTTGGTCAATGCCGTGGACGAAAAAATTCGTGAAGACCGGCGATTCACAATTTCAACTTTAGCATTGGAATTTCCTAATGTGGGTAGAACAACTTTGCACAAAATTGTCTCTGAAAATTTGCAATTTCACAAATTGTGCTCACGTTGGGTTCCCAGGCTGCTTACTGAGGAACACCAAATGAAAAGAATGGCTTGTGCTCTTGATTTTTTGGACCGATATCATAAGGAAGGTGATCAACTTTTAGAGAACATTGTCACAGGGGACGGCACATTGTCAATGGAATGGCGTCACACGACATCACCAGTCAAAGTCAAGGCCAAGCAGACAATCTCAACACGCAAGGTTATGGCAACCGTGTTTTGGGATAGACATGGAGTCTTGTTAGTCGAGTTTATGCATCAAGGGACAACAATAAATGCAGCCGCCTACTGTGCTACCCTGACTAAACTTCGACGTTCAATACAGAATAAGCGACGTGGCCTTCTGATGTCTGGAGTTTTGTTGCTACATGACAATGCCAGATCCCATTCTGCCATTCAAACCCAAAATCTGATCAGATCTTTTGGATGGGAACAGATTGACCACCCACCGTACAGTCCAGATTTGGCGCCGAGCGATTTTCACTTGTTCCGCTACGTAAAGGAGTTTCTCGGCGGCAAGCGCTTTGCCACAGATGACAAGGTGAAAGAAGCAGTTGAAGACTGGTTATCCTCACAGGCGGCAGACTTCTATGACTTCGGCATACAAAAGCTTGTAGAACGTTATGACAAATGTTTAAACAAAAATGGAAACTATGTAGAAAAATAGAAAAAGATGTAAGGAATTAAATAAAAAAAGTTTTTTGAAAAAATCTGTGATGGTTTATTTTTTATAAGAAATCGGACCTTACTTTCCGAATAACCCTCGTAATATAACAAATATGAGCACATAAATTTTGTAGTGAGGATAGATGTGTAGGGAGTCCCCAACGTAAGGCGTTGCGGCGGGTCGGGAAGAGTTTTAAAGGGGGTTGGCGGAGTTACCTGGAATGGGCCAGGAACTAAAAAGGCGTGAGTATAGGGTAAGGGAACACATCCTACGTACAAAGAGGTTATTCAGTGCCCTATTCTGAAAGAAGAGGTTCAAGTAGAGTTAGAGAAACTGGTGGAGGGAGATATTATTGAGAGGTCGATGTCACCCTATTTTAAATCCGCTAGTTGTTGATAAAGGATGATGGGAGAACGGGGTTAGGTCTAAATGCCCGTAGATAAAACAGATTATTATTCTTGAAAGGGAGTCACTCATTTATTAGTAATTGAAATTAAAGTTGTAATGTTTGTAATTTTTATGCAAATTCAGAGTTGAGGTGTTTATGTTAATGTAATAATGGTCATGTTCATTTTGAGTGTGTATTATGTTTATCATGTGTGAAACATAAAATGTTTATTTGAATATATAGATGTTTAGATATAAGACAAATATCTTAAATGTTTTAAATGCGATTCCCCATTTTCGGGTGATCACGGCTTCACTGAACCCTGACCGTGGATTTGGCTTGTTATTCTAAATTGGTGGACTTAGAAATTTAACTGGGGGTAAAATCCGGGGAATCTAATATAATATAACTATGGAATATGGCTATACACCTATAGGAAGGGTGATAGACCGATTAAGGGTTCATGAATATTATTTTAGTAGGATTACTGGTATCCTGGATAACAGTAATGCCGAATTTTGTGTAACGCAGAAGCAAGGATGGGGGTGAAATAAAAGAAAAAATGTTCACCCCTTCCACCTCAGTCCTTGTGGAAGCAACTGGGCGCTACAGTCCATGGGGGGGGTAATAGTGTGTGTGGAAGGAGGAGTTTAAAATGTAAACTGAAAAATAAAAATAGAGAGAGTGATGATTAAATCACAATAATGAATAATAATATAGTGTTAAAATACACATTTGATTGACTGTATTAGTTGTATGGTATAGATTTTGATTTTTGTATAACCAGGTTTTGTATTGTAAAGAGTTAGCAATAGTAAATGAACGATAAATTATTGAAATTAAGACATGAAATAAGCTGTTTAAATAAAATGTAATAGGCAGTGGTTATTTAATTTCTGATTGGAATCAGGAAATATTTTGAATTTGGGATAAGAGATAATAAGGAGATGGTCATATAAAATGTTGAATGAAAATATATCATGTTAAGTTAAGGAGTTCTGTTGACATAAAATGTATGTATTGGAAGTTAAGAAAAAAACCAGTGCTTCTTCAATGCAAACCAGTACAGTTAATGGGAGACCAAATCAGTTCCGGATATAGTATAATGTAAGGCCATTTATTAATGTTTTTAATTGATTGATAATGTTTCAGTGTCTGGTGATACTGTGGCGGCGGTCCTGTTCTGGCCTGCGCGTCAGCAGGGGCGTCTAGTGCCTGTCTGGCCTTGCGGTGTTGGGATCCTACACCAGGAAGTCCAGTAAGGTCATTCAGGTGCGGCCGCAGTCACTGGACCAGGGGGTAAGTAACCCATGGATTTAAATAAAATTTAAGGGGGGTCATGACGCCATATCCGGACTGATCCTCTTTGTGTGTGTGTGTGTGTGTGTGTGTGTGTGTGTGTGTGTGTGTGTGTGTGTGTGTGTGTGTGTGTGTGTGTGTGTGTGTGTGAGAGAGAGAGAGAGAGTTTTTATGTTTCGGCATAAAACCCCTCATTGACAGGGGGTATTGTAACGGTACAAGCCATAGCATAAAGTATTAAATGGGGTAAGGGTTTTAATAAGGTTAATTTTGAATATGATTTACATAAAACTGTAACGGGACAGATCTAAGGGGTTTTCTTTATTGTAATTGTAAATGTAATACCCAAGGTTTACCCAAACAGGGCCTCAGTTTAGAACAATAAGCATTCCTTGTCGGGGCACCAAGGCGCACATTTTGTCAGCGCCCTGCAATAAGCTCAGTTTTCCAGCGGCTCAGGAATGTGAATGAGTGCGCACCTGCTTGCACAACCATAGTTTTTGTCACGTACATTTTGCGAGCCCCAAGACGCAGAACAAATATACCCAGACTCGCTTCACAAGTGATACCACGTGACAACTCATTACCGTATCATGTGATCCTTATCAGCAAATCACGAACCAAGTTGCCGTGGATCAAGAAGGTGTGTCTTTATGTAGAGACGCTTAGAGAACTGCGTTGTCGTTTGCCATCCCGATAGCCGGCCGGCTGAACAATGGGCGCACGAGCCGAAAGAAAAATTTTGTAAGTGTAGAAATGTAAATTTAAAAACGTAGAACAGTGCAGAATTTAAACAGTGAACCTAGGTAATCAAGATAAACGTTTAAAAATTTAACAGTGAAAACTATTCGGACAAACGAGTGACTAAAGTGGACTGATTTCAACACGTGCTCTGCCTTATTAACAGGGAAGTAAACCTACCATTTCAACTAAAATAAAAAATAAAATTCTTAAAGAGATCTCTAAAGTAAAATATGGGGTATTAAATTGAGTGTGAATGAGTGTATGCGTAAGTACTGGGTTGTCATTACATAGTATAAGTAATTCATAATTTGTAGTTTAATTAATCAGTTGTATTCAGTGGTAATTAATAAACTTAAAGAAAAATGAATGCCGAATTTTGTCGGTAGTAGTTATGTTTTAAGGGTCAAATCTGTTTAAATTTGGAAGACTATATAAAAAAAGCAGTCATACTAGTATTTTATGAAAAGAGTTACACACAGAGAATAATTAATTTTTAAAATGAATATCAATAAAATGGATTAATAGCGTAGACATGTGTTAAGTCAATTATTACGCCAAATTAACATCACCTATCCCGTATAGAAAATTTCGCCTAACGAACCTGGTAAATAAGTGAAAGTGTTTTAAGGTCTCCATATCTGCCCTTTAAAGATATTGGTGGCGACCTATGAGTAATTTGGAGTCTTCTGTTTGGTAAGTCAGGGTGGCGTGTAAGTATGGTGAATGCATAAAAAGATCGCTCGAGGTAGGTAAAAGCACGTGGTGGAAATTGGTAATGTAATAGAACGTAACAAAACGGCGACAAAATACGGGTACGAAGTTTGGTTTTACAGTGTAACTCAGTGAGTCAGAATCTATTATTAGAAATGCCAAGCCCTCAAGCATTGTGTATCAAACGACGTGACGACCACGTCACGGGCCGTGCCCTGGGTTACTTCACTATGGAATTCAAAATGACCATTGCCAAGCCTTGAAACTCACCAGTTGGGGGATTTTTCTGAGGAGGAGAATCACGTGACCGAGATTTAATAAAACTATTATGCGGGCAGCTTACTGCGGCAGATCTGTATTCCAACTCGTGCAGTACGGCCGCGTAAATAGTCCTCGGACTAAATTTAAACAGTCCGTGGCCCACCGCCAAAAATGTAAGAAATGTAGAAATTTTAATCAATAGTGACGTGGAATTAAATATTATTAACAGTTAAAAGAAAATCGAAATTTAAGTGATGTGCGCGGAGTAATTGGAACAGTAAAAGTACCAGATGGCTTGGCGTCCGCTCTACAAAAGATAGATAAGTACTCATGGGGGATAAATCAGATGTTCAAAATTATAAATAAAGAAAATTAAAAAAGAAAGAAGAAATAAAGTTTAAATCATGAATGTGTACATAAATAATATGAGATCTCATTCAAGGGGTGGGGCTTACTAAAGGATGTGAGAGTGTGTGCTCATATAGAACTTTAATAGAAAGTTACAGTAAGAAGTACTGGTTCGCGTTAAGAAAGTTTATTTATTAAATTTCATTTTTGTATTAATTCTTAAATAATGATACAATATAACCCTAAAGGGCTGAAATTTGATGTAGTTTACTTTTATGTGGTCATTCATTTCGGCCATTTGTAAAAAATGAAGTAGAAGAGATAAAAAATAAGATATTCTAAATATTTGAATGTGTTATTTATTGAGAATAACACCTTTTCTGTTCTCCGGTTCATCCAACGAACCTCGGACCACTTTCGGGTAAATAACGATATTGTAGTTGTGAAATGATAAGTTGACAACAGTTTCAAAATGGCGTCCGGCAAAGTAGACGCGAGCACAGCTGTTTTAGTATAACATGTAAAACAAAATAACTTTACAATTGGCGCCCGACCGTGGAGAGCAGAATGTGTTATTTGAGGTAAACAATAGATATAATGTGTTATTTGAATAAGATATAAATAGATATAGGAGTAGAAGGTTATGGTGTTGTAATGTAAAGTACTGGGGAGGTTATTATTTGTTCATGTTTATATTATAAGTAGTAATTAAGTATTAATTGATTAATAAAAAATAATTAAAATGGAGAATAACGAAGAAAATCAAGATAACAGTCTAACAGAATCTGTAATAATGGACGGCGTTGCGAATCAGTCGATGCCGGTCCAAGTTAAGAAAGATGATAATTATGAAATGTTTAAGATGATACAACCAATGTTAGAGAGTAAGTTCAATGAACAAAAGAATGATTTCAATGAAAAGTTCAAAGAACAAAATATTAAAACCAATAGTAATTTCAATGAAATTAACAAACACTTTGATAATACTAATGAAAAGTTGGAAAGTAATTTTAAGAAGCTAGGGGATAAAATAAGTGAAATTAATGAAAATTTTAATAGAAATGCAGATGACTTGATTAATAATATGAAAAAACTAAATGAGAAAATGGAAAGGAAAATAGATACAGGTAACTGTAATGAAAATGAAAATAACGAAGTAACAGACGACAATATAAATAATGATGGTGTTAATACAAGTGGTACGAATAGGGTCAGGTGAAAGTTGACAAAGTAAGTAATAGAGAAAATAACAGTGCTAACTATACTGATGATAGCGAAATAATGGTGAATAATAATAATAACGAAGTAGTTGAAATCGGGGTATCTGAAAGTGATACGGTAAGTAATAATAGTGGTGATGATGAGAGTAGAAAGTTAATTGAGGTTAGAGGAGCGTTAGTGAGTGTTCATGAATTAGAAAGAAAGTGGAGGGCAAATTTTCCCCGGGTTAAATGTGAAGTAAAGGCTTCACAAGTGTTGTTAGAGAATGAAAGTTTCTCTAAGGTTTATTTAGGAGATGATAGGTCTCAAAATGGTCCCTTAAGTTTTTGTGTATCGGGTAAGGCCAGATGGTGTATTAATGTTGTATTGCCCTCTGCGTGGAATGTGAGAGAGAAAGTGAAATGGGGTCGGGAAAGTGAAGTTAGAGAGAGAGAGGTAGAGATTTTCAAGTTAAATAGAGGTTATGAAGAGTTGTTAGAGAAGTTAAATATGAAAAAAGTAGATAAAATTAAAAACTTACCTTGTGATGAAACTAATGCAGCAGATGGTGCTGATAATGTTGAAGATAGTGATGACTTACCTGGTAACGAGACTGGGGTAACTGGTGTAGTAGTAGGTGATGATGATTGCGGGGATATTGTAGCTTACCTGGTTGTAACAAATAATACCAAGGGAGACTGGACAAAAAATACTAATGTTGACAAGTTTTATGAGATAATAATAGGAAGAATCCTATAGATTATTATGGTATAATGAATAACACAGATTTAATGGGGCATTATATTAAAAATAAGAATATAATGTATGTAAATAAGAATGAAAATTGTTATGTTAAGATCAGATTAAATTTCGATGATGGCGGTTAGATATATAGTGAATGAACATTTAATTATTTTAGTTTATGGTAATTACTTGGCTAACTAACTTATGTAATGAGGTGTGGTAAACAATAACATGATATGACGTAGAGTGTAAATAAATTGGTATTGATGTTAAATGTATTGTGTTAAGGTTATGTTGTTGGTATTGTACGTTGTGTGATCGATTCATAGTTTTGATGGAATTAAATGAATTTAAATCGTTTTGAATAAAGTAATTGAGGTAATTTACAGTGTTTTGAAAAAGATGGAATTAAATTAATTTGTGATGATTTAGTTAATTTAAAGTGTTGTAAAAGATGGCTTTTGGGTAATGATTTCCTAATAAAGTATATAAGTATAAAGCAGGAATTGATTTCAATGAACGGGTATTAGAGACAATAAGAGTTTCTGGGGTAAACGTGATACAAAAACGGGTAAATAGCAGGGACACAGAAGCGAGAGTGAATGTATGTAGAGAAAGTGAGAATGGGGAAAGTAAAGAGCGAATATGGGATATACGAGGGTTATTCAGAAAGTAAGGTCCGAATCGCCGTAGCTAATCGAATGACGCGCGAACATTGAAACGTGAATGCACACCGACTCCCGGCATGCCTTGCACGTCAAACGACGCCATTTGCATTGGTATTGTTGCAGTGTGCTGTTTACAGTGTCAGTTCAAAATGTTTAAAACAATTGATCAGCCCGCCGACTGTGAAATACGTTCAGTGATTCGGTTTTTGACAGCAAGGAACGTTTCACCAGCGGAAATTCATCGACAGATAAGTGAAGTGTACGGCCCCAATGCGATGAGTGACAGCAAAGTGCATAAGTGGGTGAGAGCTTTCAAGGACGGACGGGAAAATATCCATGATGAACCGCGATCGGCCGACCATCAGTGATCACAGAAGATTTGGTCAATGCCGTGGACGAAAAAATTCGTGAAGACCGGCGATTCACAATTTCAACTTTAGCATTGGAATTTCCTAATGTGGGTAGAACAACTTTGCACAAAATTGTCTCTGAAAATTTGCAATTTCACAAATTGTGCTCACGTTGGGTTCCCAGGCTGCTTACTGAGGAACACCAAATGAAAAGAATGGCTTGTGCTCTTGATTTTTTGGACCGATATCATAAGGAAGGTGATCAACTTTTAGAGAACATTGTCACAGGGGACGGCACATTGTCAATGGAATGGCGTCACACGACATCACCAGTCAAAGTCAAGGCCAAGCAGACAATCTCAACACGCAAGGTTATGGCAACCGTGTTTTGGGATAGACATGGAGTCTTGTTAGTCGAGTTTATGCATCAAGGGACAACAATAAATGCAGCCGCCTACTGTGCTACCCTGACTAAACTTCGACGTTCAATACAGAATAAGCGACGTGGCCTTCTGATGTCTGGAGTTTTGTTGCTACATGACAATGCCAGATCCCATTCTGCCATTCAAACCCAAAATCTGATCAGATCTTTTGGATGGGAACAGATTGACCACCCACCGTACAGTCCAGATTTGGCGCCGAGCGATTTTCACTTGTTCCGCTACGTAAAGGAGTTTCTCGGCGGCAAGCGCTTTGCCACAGATGACAAGGTGAAAGAAGCAGTTGAAGACTGGTTATCCTCACAGGCGGCAGACTTCTATGACTTCGGCATACAAAAGCTTGTAGAACGTTATGACAAATGTTTAAACAAAAATGGAAACTATGTAGAAAAATAGAAAAAGATGTAAGGAATTAAATAAAAAAAGTTTTTTGAAAAAATCTGTGATGGTTTATTTTTTATAAGAAATCGGACCTTACTTTCCGAATAACCCTCGTAATATAACAAATATGAGCACATAAATTTTGTAGTGAGGATAGATGTGTAGGGAGTCCCCAACGTAAGGCGTTGCGGCGGGTCGGGAAGAGTTTTAAAGGGGGTTGGCGGAGTTACCTGGAATGGGCCAGGAACTAAAAAGGCGTGAGTATAGGGTAAGGGAACACATCCTACGTACAAAGAGGTTATTCAGTGCCCTATTCTGAAAGAAGAGGTTCAAGTAGAGTTAGAGAAACTGGTGGAGGGAGATATTATTGAGAGGTCGATGTCACCCTATTTTAAATCCGCTAGTTGTTGATAAAGGATGATGGGAGAACGGGGTTAGGTCTAAATGCCCGTAGATAAAACAGATTATTATTCTTGAAAGGGAGTCACTCATTTATTAGTAATTGAAATTAAAGTTGTAATGTTTGTAATTTTTATGCAAATTCAGAGTTGAGGTGTTTATGTTAATGTAATAATGGTCATGTTCATTTTGAGTGTGTATTATGTTTATCATGTGTGAAACATAAAATGTTTATTTGAATATATAGATGTTTAGATATAAGACAAATATCTTAAATGTTTTAAATGCGATTCCCCATTTTCGGGTGATCACGGCTTCACTGAACCCTGACCGTGGATTTGGCTTGTTATTCTAAATTGGTGGACTTAGAAATTTAACTGGGGGTAAAATCCGGGGAATCTAATATAATATAACTATGGAATATGGCTATACACCTATAGGAAGGGTGATAGACCGATTAAGGGTTCATGAATATTATTTTAGTAGGATTACTGGTATCCTGGATAACAGTAATGCCGAATTTTGTGTAACGCAGAAGCAAGGATGGGGGTGAAATAAAAGAAAAAATGTTCACCCCTTCCACCTCAGTCCTTGTGGAAGCAACTGGGCGCTACAGTCCATGGGGGGGGGTAATAGTGTGTGTGGAAGGAGGAGTTTAAAATGTAAACTGAAAAATAAAAATAGAGAGAGTGATGATTAAATCACAATAATGAATAATAATATAGTGTTAAAATACACATTTGATTGACTGTATTAGTTGTATGGTATAGATTTTGATTTTTGTATAACCAGGTTTTGTATTGTAAAGAGTTAGCAATAGTAAATGAACGATAAATTATTGAAATTAAGACATGAAATAAGCTGTTTAAATAAAATGTAATAGGCAGTGGTTATTTAATTTCTGATTGGAATCAGGAAATATTTTGAATTTGGGATAAGAGATAATAAGGAGATGGTCATATAAAATGTTGAATGAAAATATATCATGTTAAGTTAAGGAGTTCTGTTGACATAAAATGTATGTATTGGAAGTTAAGAAAAAAACCAGTGCTTCTTCAATGCAAACCAGTACAGTTAATGGGAGACCAAATCAGTTCCGGATATAGTATAATGTAAGGCCATTTATTAATGTTTTTAATTGATTGATAATGTTTCAGTGTCTGGTGATACTGTGGCGGCGGTCCTGTTCTGGCCTGCGCGTCAGCAGGGGCGTCTAGTGCCTGTCTGGCCTTGCGGTGTTGGGATCCTACACCAGGAAGTCCAGTAAGGTCATTCAGGTGCGGCCGCAGTCACTGGACCAGGGGGTAAGTAACCCATGGATTTAAATAAAATTTAAGGGGGGTCATGACGCCATATCCGGACTGATCCTCTTTGTGTGTGTGTGTGTGTGTGTGTGTGTGTGTGAGAGAGAGAGAGAGAGAGTTTTTATGTTTCGGCATAAAACCCATCATTGACAGGGGGTATTGTAACGGTACAAGCCATAGCATAAAGTATTAAATGGGGTAAGGGTTTTAATAAGGTTAATTTTGAATATGATTTACATAAAACTGTAACGGGACAGATCTGAGGGGTTTTCTTTATTGTAATTGTAAATGTAATACCCAAGGTTTACCCAAACAGGGCCTCAGTTTAGAACAATAAGCATTCCTTGTCGGGGCACCAAGGCGCACATTTTGTCAGCGCCCTGCAATAAGCTCAGTTTTCCAGCGGCTCAGGAATGTGAATGAGTGCGCACCTGCTTGCACAACCATAGTTTTTGTCACGTACATTTTGCGAGCCCCAAGACGCAGAACAAATATACCCAGACTCGCTTCACAAGTGATACCACGTGACAACTCATTACCGTATCATGTGATCCTTATCAGCAAATCACGAACCAAGTTGCCGTGGATCAAGAAGGTGTGTCTTTATGTAGAGACGCTTAGAGAACTGCGTTGTCGTTTGCCATCCCGATAGCCGGCCGGCTGAACAATGGGCGCACGAGCCGAAAGAAAAATTTTGTAAGTGTAGAAATGTAAATTTAAAAACGTAGAACAGTGCAGAATTTAAACAGTGAACCTAGGTAATCAAGATAAACGTTTAAAAATTTAACAGTGAAAACTATTCGGACAAACGAGTGACTAAAGTGGACTGATTTCAACACGTGCTCTGCCTTATTAACAGGGAAGTAAACCTACCATTTCAACTAAAATAAAAAATAAAATTCTTAAAGAGATCTCTAAAGTAAAATATGGGGTATTAAATTGAGTGTGAATGAGTGTATGCGTAAGTACTGGGTTGTCATTACATAGTATAAGTAATTCATAATTTGTAGTTTAATTAATCAGTTGTATTCAGTGGTAATTAATAAACTTAAAGAAAAATGAATGCCGAATTTTGTCGGTAGTAGTTATGTTTTAAGGGTCAAATCTGTTTAAATTTGGAAGACTATATAAAAAAAGCAGTCATACTAGTATTTTATGAAAAGAGTTACACACAGAGAATAATTAATTTTTAAAATGAATATCAATAAAATGGATTAATAGCGTAGACATGTGTTAAGTCAATTATTACGCCAAATTAACATCACCTATCCCGTATAGAAAATTTCGCCTAACGAACCTGGTAAATAAGTGAAAGTGTTTTAAGGTCTCCATATCTGCCCTTTAAAGATGTTGGTGGCGACCTATGAGTAATTTGGAGTCTTCTGTTTGGTAAGTCAGGGTGGCGTGTAAGTATGGTGAATGCATAAAAAGATCGCTCGAGGTAGGTAAAAGCACGTGGTGGAAATTGGTAATGTAATAGAACGTAACAAAACGGCGACAAAATACGGGTTCGAAGTTTGGTTTTACAGTGTAACTCAGTGAGTCAGAATCTATTATTAGAAATGCCAAGCCCTCAAGCATTGTGTATCAAACGACGTGACGACCACGTCACGGGCCGTGCCCTGGGTTACTTCACTATGGAATTCAAAATGACCATTGCCAAGCCTTGAAACTCACCAGTTGGGGGATTTTTCTGAGGAGGAGAATCACGTGACCGAGATTTAATAAAACTATTATGCGGGCAGCTTACTGCGGCAGATCTGTATTCCAACTCGTGCAGTACGGCCGCGTAAATAGTCCTCGGACTAAATTTAAACAGTCCGTGGCCCACCGCCAAAAATGTAAGAAATGTAGAAATTTTAATCAATAGTGACGTGGAATTAAATATTATTAACAGTTAAAAGAAAATCGAAATTTAAGTGATGTGCGCGGAGTAATTGGAACAGTAAAAGTACCAGATGGCTTGGCGTCCGCTCTACAAAAGATAGATAAGTACTCATGGGGGATAAATCAGATGTTCAAAATTATAAATAAAGAAAATTAAAAAAGAAAGAAGAAATAAAGTTTAAATCATGAATGTGTACATAAATAATATGAGATCTCATTCAAGGGGTGGGGCTTACTAAAGGATGTGAGAGTGTGTGCTCATATAGAACTTTAATAGAAAGTTACAGTAAGAAGTACTGGTTCGCGTTAAGAAAGTTTATTTATTAAATTTCATTTTTGTATTAATTCTTAAATAATGATACAATATAACCCTAAAGGGCTGAAATTTGATGTAGTTTACTTTTATGTGGTCATTCATTTCGGCCATTTGTAAAAAATGAAGTAGAAGAGATAAAAAATAAGATATTCTAAATATTTGAATGTGTTATTTATTGAGAATAACACCTTTTCTGTTCTCCGGTTCATCCAACGAACCTCGGACCACTTTCGGGTAAATAACGATATTGTAGTTGTGAAATGATAAGTTGACAACAGTTTCAAAATGGCGTCCGGCAAAGTAGACGCGAGCACAGCTGTTTTAGTATAACATGTAAAACAAAATAACTTTACAATTGGCGCCCGACCGTGGAGAGCAGAATGTGTTATTTGAGGTAAACAATAGATATAATGTGTTATTTGAATAAGATATAAATAGATATAGGAGTAGAAGGTTATGGTGTTGTAATGTAAAGTACTGGGGAGGTTATTATTTGTTCATGTTTATATTATAAGTAGTAATTAAGTATTAATTGATTAATAAAAAATAATTAAAATGGAGAATAACGAAGAAAATCAAGATAACAGTCTAACAGAATCTGTAATAATGGACGGCGTTGCGAATCAGTCGATGCCGGTCCAAGTTAAGAAAGATGATAATTATGAAATGTTTAAGATGATACAACCAATGTTAGAGAGTAAGTTCAATGAACAAAAGAATGATTTCAATGAAAAGTTCAAAGAACAAAATATTAAAACCAATAGTAATTTCAATGAAATTAACAAACACTTTGATAATACTAATGAAAAGTTGGAAAGTAATTTTAAGAAGCTAGGGGATAAAATAAGTGAAATTAATGAAAATTTTAATAGAAATGCAGATGACTTGATTAATAATATGAAAAAACTAAATGAGAAAATGGAAAGGAAAATAGATACAGGTAACTGTAATGAAAATGAAAATAACGAAGTAACAGACGACAATATAAATAATGATGGTGTTAATACAAGTGGTACGAATAATAATCAGGTGAAAGTTGACAAAGTAAGTAATAGAGAAAATAACAGTGCTAACTATACTGATGATAGCGAAATAATGGTGAATAATAATAATAACGAAGTAGTTGAAATCGGGGTATCTGAAAGTGATACGGTAAGTAATAATAGTGGTGATGATGAGAGTAGAAAGTTAATTGAGGTTAGAGGAGCGTTAGTGAGTGTTCATGAATTAGAAAGAAAGTGGAGGGCAAATTTTCCCCGGGTTAAATGTGAAGTAAAGGCTTCACAAGTGTTGTTAGAGAATGAAAGTTTCTCTAAGGTTTATTTAGGAGATGATAGGTCTCAAAATGGTCCCTTAAGTTTTTGTGTATCGGGTAAGGCCAGATGGTGTATTAATGTTGTATTGCCCTCTGCGTGGAATGTGAGAGAGAAAGTGAAATGGGGTCGGGAAAGTGAAGTTAGAGAGAGAGAGGTAGAGATTTTCAAGTTAAATAGAGGTTATGAAGAGTTGTTAGAGAAGTTAAATATGAAAAAAGTAGATAAAATTAAAAACTTACCTTGTGATGAAACTAATGCAGCAGATGGTGCTGATAATGTTGAAGATAGTGATGACTTACCTGGTAACGAGACTGGGGTAACTGGTGTAGTAGTAGGTGATGATGATTGCGGGGATATTGTAGCTTACCTGGTTGTAACAAATAATACCAAGGGAGACTGGACAAAAAATACTAATGTTGACAAGTTTTATGAGATAATAATAGGAAGAATCCTATAGATTATTATGGTATAATGAATAACACAGATTTAATGGGGCATTATATTAAAAATAAGAATATAATGTATGTAAATAAGAATGAAAATTGTTATGTTAAGATCAGATTAAATTTCGATGATGGCGGTTAGATATATAGTGAATGAACATTTAATTATTTTAGTTTATGGTAATTACTTGGCTAACTAACTTATGTAATGAGGTGTGGTAAACAATAACATGATATGACGTAGAGTGTAAATAAATTGGTATTGATGTTAAATGTATTGTGTTAAGGTTATGTTGTTGGTATTGTACGTTGTGTGATCGATTCATAGTTTTGATGGAATTAAATGAATTTAAATCGTTTTGAATAAAGTAATTGAGGTAATTTACAGTGTTTTGAAAAAGATGGAATTAAATTAATTTGTGATGATTTAGTTAATTTAAAGTGTTGTAAATGATGGCTTTTGGGTAATGATTTCCTAATAAAGTATATAAGTATAAAGCAGGAATTGATTTCAATGAACGGGTATTAGAGACAATAAGAGTTTCTGGGGTAAAAGTGATACAAAAACGGGTAAATAGCAGGGACACAGAAGCGAGAGTGAATATATGTAGAGAAAGTGAGAATGGGGAAAGTAAAGAGCGAATATGGGATATACGAGGGTTATTTGGAAAGTAAGGTCCGAATCGCCGTAGCTAATCGAATGACGTGCGAACATTGAAACGCGAATGCGCACCGACTCCCGGCATGCCTTGCGCGTCAAACGACGCCATTTGCATTGGTATTGTTGCAGTGTGCTGTTTACAGTGTCAGTTCAAAATGTTTAAAACAATTGATCAGCCCGCCGACTGTAAAATACGTTCAGTGATTCGGTTTTTGACAGCAAGGAACGTTTCACCAGCGGAAATTCATCGACAGATAAGTGAAGTGTACGGCCTCAATGCGATGAGTGACAGCAAAGTGCGTAAGTGGGTGAGAGCTTTCAAGGACGGACAGGAAAATGTCCATGATGAACCGCGATCGGCCGACCATTAGTGATCACAGAAGATTTGGTCAATGCCGTGGACGAAAAAATAAAGGCATAGACATAGACCATTGAATAAAGGCAGATTTTGTGAAAATCTGGACAAAAATCCTCCAGACACAAAATTTGGTAGAAAGTTAGGTTTTGGGGTCACTTCAATGGGGGAAAAAAATCGGACACTCCAGCTCACCGCTGGGCCCCCCTGGGAATAAAGGCAGATTTTGTGAAAATCTGGACAAAAATCCTCCAGACACGAAATTTGGTAGAAAGTTAGGTTTTGGGGTCACTTCAATGGGGGAAAAAATTGGACACTCCAGCTCACCGCTGGGCCCCCCTGGGGGGGGTTAAAAGGTGGGGCAAAACGGTTTGTTGTAAATATCTCAAAAACTAAGCAAGATATCAAACAAAGTTAAATACAAAAGTTGTAGCTGACCAAATTTCCCATCAAAATGGTCCTTAGTAATTTTTTTGTCAGACACACTAGGACAGAGATATGAGCGCTCAAAGTTGAGACTTTTTTTGCAATTTTTCGTATAAGGCATTTTTACGAAAAAATAAACTTGCATTTTTTTTAGTTTAGGCCGATTTTTGTATAGTAAAAAGCGCTAAATATGGGTATGTAAGTGTTTGTACATGTAATACCAAGTATTTGGATGTAAATTTTTGCATGTATATATTTATGCACACATATACACACACACTACAACTACAAAAACGTGCATTTTTGAACGTAAGCGTTTTTAGTTGTATACATGTATGTACATGTGCATTTTTGGATTTAGACAAGTATAATATTGTAACTTACCAAATCTATCACTTATGTTTAAAATATTTAAAATATTAAAAGTTGTAATGATTGAGAATTGAAAGTTACCAATTTTATAAAGCAATTAAAATGTAGCATTAAATGGCATTAAAAGTGTTTACAATTGCACAATTCTAATTGTCTGAAAAGAATTCCTTTAGATAAAGAAAAAATAAAATACTTGCGTTAATATTATTTAAACAATAACGTTACTTAAATTTAAAAAAATAAAGTGTACTAGCTGGTCGCTTGATGGTGGTGACCGTTTTGATGATACTAGCAGCGAAACTCCTCCTCCAGGTTGATAGTCGTCTAAGTACGTACAGTCTAGTAATGTCTGGACAATAGAATAAATAAAATACACTTCCACATATCTGTTCGTGTTTTCTGGAAGTTCAGAAGTTCAATAAATCAGTAAGCTGCCAAGACGGTTTACAAAACCAACTCACTTTATCTACAAGGTTAGGTTACCTTGTTTAATAATGGGCGCCACACAGGTTTATTTCGGGAAAATCCCGTGGAAAACCCATTAATAGAATCAAATAATAATTTTAAAAAGTTAAAATGATTGTTTATTGCCCTTATGGCAATGCAATTCAACAATATTTAATCACAACAGAAGGTTGTTTTGGTTCTTCTGAATGAATTATTTATCTATTTTTTAGAAATAAATTAAGTCAAGTTATGCTGCTAATAATGGGGTTTTATTCATACCCTTGTTAGTGAATTCAAACAAATACAATTAAAAGAATACATTGATGTACAATTGCAAATATTTTGTTACATACCCTATATAACTGGCTCAGAGCATAAGCAACAATTCTGGTTAAGTCCAGATATTTTTACTTTAAACATTAATATTATTTAAATCTCAGGCGTAAGTTCTTTGAAACACAAAAAAGAATGCTAATGCCTACACAATAGCTAATTATTTTCTGATATAATATTGACTAGTAGTACCTTTCAGGTTACTGATATAAAATAAAAATAAAACCTATTTTATAGTTTAGGCGTTCGTCACGCTTGGTTCATGATTTACAAAGTTATATGTTGAGATCACTTATGACTAACATCCAACTTAAATAAGATTGACAAATTCATTAAATAAATTTAGACATGGTGTAGTACAGAAAAATGTTTCAGTGTTATGCGTTAGTACAGATTTGTTTATCAAAACATCTAGGTTATCGCACTCGGCGTAATGAATAAATTGTCACCCTATTACCTTTGTGTTTTTAATCTTTCGATTAAAATTCAACTAAACACATCAATGATCGGATTATAATGATCATTGTTATTCACTACACACGCACATGAACAGAGAAAAGTGGTCCGCTTCTAACTAAAAGGACCGTATATGACATTATTTAATTATTTCTTCTGTTCGTTATTTCCCCGCACTAAATAAAATAATACTGCACTTAAACGCACTGGTTCCTTGTAGAATATCTTGTAGTTACTTTTGGTTGTTGCCGAAATGTTTCCATCGATGCACTATTACATTGACGCTATCAGTTAGTAAAAATTTTGATGAGACGAGTGCACCTTCCGCCTCGGATGAAAGTACAAAAGTGTCTAACGGCAATTAGCCGCCGTTCCTTATATACTCTATCGTTTGATCGGCCTTAGGCGAATTGTTTTACTTATTAAACTATTTTCTGATTGGCTCAGCCAGGCGTTACGAAAGTGACGTATTGTCTTTTTAACGGTCACTAACGGTTTTTTAACCAACTCCTGCCCGAATGATTGACAGTTGCCGTTGTTGTTAGTGTTGATAAACAGATTTCTTATGCATTTTGTGCAAATGATGCTAACGCCTGTCTCGTACTTATTATAGTTACGATCGGGGTCGTATCGCTATCAAATTAAAGGATATTTTTTCCTCTTCAATTTGATATAGTTTGACACTGGTTTATCTACACTTTTGCTGACATTGTTTAATAAACAATGTTCAGACACTCGGTTTCGCGCCGTCGTCTGCTAATCGAAGCCGGCGATTACACACTCTTATTAATACTGTTTGTGTTCCACATCGCGTTTTTTCACTTAAACGTTTATGTTAGAACACTATTATATCTGTACTGATATTTATTTACTGAATATTATGATTAAACCTTAACTTATACACTGCTACTAACTATACTTACTCACTATGACATTTTGCTTCACATTATTTTGTTCCGTGCTATTAATTAACAATTGAACTATTAATCGTATATCATATTCCTAATGCTTATCGCTATGTTTGGGTATAAAGATTGTCCAGTGTATGCAATTTACACTTCTAGTACTTCCTACTAATCACCTTACTGATGATTGTTTGTTTTAGGCATTGCTGAGGCATACCGTTTGTATCGGATTTATGCCCTAACAACATTTATTAGTTTACCATTCGGTACTTTGATGAGGTAGCTTATTTGTATAAGGTTCCCTCTTACAAACCTTTTCACTTGTCATAAGTATATTTGAGACTGTAATATAGCTTCATTCTCATATTGTGGCCATATCTAATCTTAGTTCTTGGCATTCATAGTCACTAGTCATAGTTGATTAATTATCAGCCCAAATGCTGATTCTGATATTACATTGTTCAGATTCTTATTTAATCATTTTTATTAACATGTCATATTCCATTTAAGTTATTCACTGACTCGCTTGACAGCTTAAAGTGAATTTAATTTGTCCATTAGTTTGTGTCAGTTATAGTATGGTTGTAGTGTCAAGCAGTATTTGGGTTTACTGCTTCTTGTGGCACTTCTTCTTCTTTCTTCTTCAATGGTTCCTCTCTTCTTGGTTACTCTTATCATTATATTACCTATTTACATTATCGTTATGTATTTATTATATCTGATGGTATATGTCTAGGTTATGTAACATCTGGTTATGTTACAATATATATGCATGAAAATATTTCTACACATATTTGCACATATATGTGTGTGCATAAATATATACATGCAAAAATTTACATCCAAATACTTGGTATTACATGTACAAACACTTACATACCCATATTTAGCACTTTTTACTATACAAAAATCGGCCTAAACTCAAAAAAATGCAAGTTTATTTTTTCGTAAAAATGCCTTATACGAAAAATTGCAAAAAAAGGTCTCAACTTTGAGTGCTCATATCTCTGTCCCAGTGCGTCTGACAAAAAAATTACCAAGGGCCATTTTGATGGGAAATTTGGTCAGCTACAACTTTTGTATTTAACTTTGTTTGATATCTTGCTTAGTTTTTGAGATATTTACAACAAACCGTTTTGCCCTACCTTTTAACCCCCCCAGGGGGGCCCAGCGGTGAGCTGGAGTGTCCGATTTTTCCCCCATTGAAGTGACCCCAAAACCTAACTTTCTACCAAATTTTGTGTCTGGAGGATTTTTGTCCAGTAAAAATCTTTATTCAATGGTCAATTAACAAAGTTTTTTTTATTAAATTTCATTTTTGTATTAATTCTTAAATAATGATACAATATAACCCTAAAGGGCTGAAATTTGATGTAGTTTACTTTTATGTGGTCATTCATTTCGGCCATTTGTTAAAAAAGGTGTAAAAAAGATAAAAAATATTTTCACTAATGTGAATA
Organism: Magicicada septendecula; assembly: GCA_034769895.1. Lineage (NCBI taxonomy): Eukaryota > Metazoa > Arthropoda > Insecta > Hemiptera > Cicadidae > Magicicada > Magicicada septendecula. Next base: position 195,313,703 of record CM068370.1, on the reverse strand, counting down.
AAAAATAAGATATTCTAAATATTTGAATGTGTTATTTATTGAGAATAACACCTTTTCTGTTCTCCGGTTCATCCAACAAACCTCGGACCACTTTCGGGTAAATAAATAACGATATTGTAGTTGTGAAATCATAAGTTGGCAACAGTTTCAAAATGGCGTCCGGCAAAGTAGACGCGAGCACAGCTGTTTTAGTATAACATGTAAAACAAAATAACTTTACAATAGATCTGGTTTTTTGTTCTCACCTGCATCATAAAGATATCAGAAAACCTCCAGGTAGTTCTGTTTGTTGATAGTTTTGTCTCCTGGTGCATATTCAAGATGCACAAATCCATGATAATAAAAAACAGCATCACTTTCACTTTGCATCTTACTTGTCTTGCTTTCTGCAACCTTGTGGGTAAATGGTGACTTAAACAACTTATTTTCTGGGTCATACTGGATCATAAGCTCTAGTTACGTTGCTGCAGTAAAGTTCTGTAAGAGAGGAAATGCTGAAAATTATTTCCGAGTGTGTAGTTTACCTTCAGTAAATTTACTTCCCCTTGTTGACTGTTAATTTAAACACAATTTTTGAAATCTGTTGACATTTCTAAATTTCAACTTTATTATAAATAAAATTGATAAAATAACATTGTAAAGTATATTTATAATAACGATATTATATAATTTATTTTATTTTTTTATTTTATTAACCAGAACATTTACATTACATCTTACAAACAATACATTTATAAAAGTAAGTAAACCTACAGAGGTATACTCTGATACCTGTTTGCAGGGCTGGCAAAAAAAAAAACTTAAAACTACATAGTCAGCTAATGCTAACTTAATACAAATAATATAATCACTATATTTATTAATTCTGAATACATTATTTCTAAATAATGTTTATACGAAACCACTAAAAAGTAGGTAAATAATAAATTTGTTTGTATCACATCAAAAGACTGATTGTACTTGTAATGAGACCTTGTTTTGTCATTAAATTTCCTGTAATGTTTTTGTTTGTTTTTGCACTTTTGTTCCTTATTTCTGTGTGATTATATTAATAGTCAGTGACACTAACATTTTCAGTTAAAATATTAATTGTTTGATGGGGTAAGCATAACAGTAAGATAGTGAAATAACAGTGGCAGCTCGTGACCAAAAAATCTGGTGATACACAAAAAACAAATAATAAAGCCTCAAGCAAGAACAAGTTTAAGGGTTTTATTAAAATATTATTAGACCTAATTAATTGTAAATATATATGTCAGTATATAAACTGTCACAGGACAAATGGCGCCAATCGTACACACTATCATTCTTGAGGTCCTTAAAAGGACCGTTTGTCGAGGACGCTAACTCATTTGCGTATGCCACCCGAACCGCGCTGTGATGTGTGGCGGCTGCGTCCGCTGTTCCGGGCGTACTGCTGTCCTCTTCTTTCGGCAGCGGTATGTAGAGCCCGCTGCTGTCCCAGTCGATATCCCACGAGTTGTGCAGTGTCCCAGGACTCCTGGCACTGGGTCAGTTTGAGTTATTTATATTATATTATTTTCCTTCTTGTGGAGGGCCTGAAGCGACCCTCGATGGTGGATTATACCACCGGGGCTAGTAAACAGGGTCAATTCCAGGACTCACCTGGTCGCAGAGTGTAGTTACCAAGTCTGGCAATGAGGGAATTGTGGATCACACGTGCTGATCGAACATAGAATCTACGCGCCAGGTGTCTCATGGTGTCATCAAAAGAGCGGACACCAAGTCCTCTCCTCAAAAGACGAGAAGAGTACCTCCAGGGAATGTTACACGTGAGCTTAAGTCCCTGGTTGAGAACGCGCTGGAGCGCTGCGCGCCAATAAATTTTAGCGGCGCTACTTTTATGCCCTGACAGGTCGTGTGCCATGAACCTATCAGAGTGCCGCTGGTCCCTGGTTGGCTCGCCTCGTCTTCTCGTGTCACGTCTTGGCTGGCGCCGAGAGCAGATCTTCGCCTTGCTGCGTCACAACTCCCCCGGGTCTTGAATGCTCTCCAGTGGCCAGCCTACTGTTCTTCTCCGGCGGGTTTGAGCCTTGGTGGTGAACCTTGTATGGGCGTCCGTCCTTCTCCACTGGGTAAATCTGCCTGCCGAGGGTTGCAGCAACGCTAAAGGGACCTTCCCAGGCTGGCTCCCATCCAGGGTACCTCCATCCTTTGGCTGGTCCGGCATGGCTCTTGACGTACACCAGCTGCCCTACAGCCAATGTAGGGTCCTGTGTTCTCCGTTCCGGATACCGCCGCTGCTGATACTTGGTCTGGTGTGACCGGGCCGCCTCTTCTCGTTCCTCAATTGGCCGGACGTCTTGTTCCGCGTGTGGCCGGCTCCAGTCGCCAGGTCGGCATAGGTCTCTGCCCAACAGAAGCTCGCTGGGTGACACTCCAGTGGCGGCCTTTGCACGATTCTGCAGCGAGAACAGAACCATCCGCAAACATTGGTCCCAGTCGCCATGGTCCTTGCAGTCATGGAGCTGGATCTGCAGCGCCTTCTTGATCTCACCATTGCGCCGCTCGGTCGGGTTCGCCCTGGAATGGTAGTTGGCTGTAGTCCACGGTCGTATGTGCAGCTTGTCGCACATCTGCTTCCACTTGTGGCCCATGAGCGGCTTCCCGTTGTAGGTGAACAACGCCTGTGGGTACCCCCAACGAGGGAACACTTCTTCCTCCAAGTAGCGGATAATGGTGTCGGCGTCCACCTTGCGCACGGCCTTTGCTTCCACCCATCTTGATGTCATATCCGTGACCACTACAATGTACTGGTTGCCAGCTTGAGACAGCGGATATGGTCCCATGACATCCAGGGCGACAGTATTCCAACATCTCCTGGGTCGGTGAGGTCGCTGTTGGTCCTGTTCGGGATTGGTGCCGTGCTTGTGGAGGGCGCATATTCTGCAACTCTGGACATATCTGCGGACGTCGATGGTTAGGCTGGTCCAGACAAAGTCCTTGCCGATGGTCCGAAACGTTTCTTCGGCTCCCGGATGACCGGCTTCAGGGGAGTCGTGGAAGTGCCTGATGACCTCCATGCGGACACTCGGCGTCACGTACAATCCTGGTTGCGTCTGTCCTTTCAAACCAGGCCGTTGTCCACCCGGTATCCTCTCGCTGTAGCCGCCGCAGGGTCGTTTCTCCATGCTTGGCACTCCTCAACGCCTTCTTGTGCCTCCTGCACTGCCTGATGGATGCCGACAGCCGTGATTTCTTGTAGTCGCGGTGCAGCTGCTGCAACACTGCGAAGTGGCCTCTCTTCAGGCTGCATCCGTGGTTCTTCTTGGACGCCGGCGGTATCTTCAAGCCCCGGTTCTATCGAGAGGAATCCGGCAACTCGTTCTCCTTGCCCGGGCAGTGGACGATGGTGAATTTGAAGCTCTGTATCAGTAGAGCCCAGCGAGTGTATTTCGTCTTCTGCCCTGTCGCCTGCTTCAGCCAGGTTAGCGCCTTGTTGCCGCTCCTCAGGGTGAAATGGCGATCCTCCAAGTATGGCCGGTATTTCTTGATGGCCCAGACGACTGCCAAGCACTCCAGTTCGTTGGAGTGGTAGTTATTCTCCACCTCGAGGAGTTTGGCTCTGGCGTACGAGATGATACGCCTCTCTCCGGCTTCGGTGCATTGATAAAGCACCGCTCCAAGTCCCTTTTGGCTGGCGTCGGTCTGCAGAAACATCGGCAAGTCCCGATCTGGTCATGAGAGTTATGAACGGCTGCCGGAAAGCGGCCTTAACCTCTTCGAAGGCTCGCTGCGTTGTCTTGTCCCAATGCCACTTTCTTGTCCGCAGCAGGTCCGTTACGGTTCCAAAATCATGGCGAAGCAGGGGATGTACTCTCGCACCCAGTTGCAGGTTCCCAGGAAGCATTGTAGCTCTTTCTTGTTCCTGGGAGCCGGCTGGTCTTCAATCGCTCTGAGATGTTGCTGCTGTGGGAGGTTGCCGTCCAGAGTAATCTCGTGGCCCAGAAAGGCGACTTCTTCCCAGCAAAAGTGACACTTGTTGAGCGAGCAGGTCAGCTGGTGCATCTGCACCCTTTCAAAGACTTGATCCGGGTGTCGCAGGTGCGTTTCCCAGTCGGGGGAGTAGACAATGATGTCGTCCAGACCAGCTGACGTTTGAAGGCTAGCTTCGTCAATGTCCTCTTCCTCGGGCTCCGCGCAGTCATTCCAGAAGACCGTCTGTTGGTTCTCGCTGCCAATGTGAAGGCAGCCCCGTCGGTAGTCCACAACTGCTTGGTTGGCTGTGAGCCAGTGATGGCCCAGCAAAACTTCCTCTTGCAGTCCTGGCACTTCTAGCAGACTGGTGGTGGTTGCGAGACTTCCAATTACAATGTCTGCAATGACAGTGGCTGTTGAGTGACATTGCTGACCGTGTAGCGCTAGCTGGACATCTCGGGGCTCCGTCTTCCTTCCTCCGAGCAGAAAACCGGCTTTACAAAGTTGTAGTTTGCGGCGGAGTCCAAGGCTGCGGTCAGATTTCGGCCGGCAGTCTCTATTGGAAGGCGCGGTATGTCCGTACCTAGTTTGGGTCACATGCCCCAGTGGGCTGTTTACCGGGGCGCTTGGTCGTTTCCCTGCCGATTCTTCACAGGGCAGTCCCGATGGAAGTGTCTTCCCAGGCAGAAGCGGCACTTGGGCGTTTGGCTGTTCATTCTTTGTTCCTTTTTTGCTTGAGGCCGATTGACACTGCTTTGACCCCCCTACTCGATCCCGGGAGTTGTCAGCAGAGTCACCCCGACCTCATGCACGATTATCTTGGTCCAAGTCCGCCTCGATGCTCATTGCCCGTTGTAAAAGTTCCTCCAAAGTTGTAGGCGGTGGGAACCTCAGCGCCGGTCGAAGACGTGGCTGTAGCTGTTGTGTGAGCATGGGTATGCTCGTCCTCTCATCACCTCCTGGGTACAGACAGCGAAACAGCTTGATTTTTCACTGGATGAAGATTTCCGCCGATTCCTGCCGGTGTGTTTGACTGTACAGCTCAGCCAGCAGCTCTGTGTTGCGTTGCGTCCCGCAGAAGTGATGCCGGAAGCGGTCGAAAAACTCCAATTTATCTGCAATCCCATGTATCTCTCTGCCCATGTGGCAGCTTCTCCTCAGAGCTGCCACACTACATAATCTGCCCACTGTTCCGGTGGGACTCTAGTCCCGCAGCTGTCGCTCTAGCTGTCGAAGATATCGTTCCGGATAATCGTACTTGAGGCCTTGGTATGTAACGGTGATCACCAGTGGCAACGTGCACCTCAGAGCTGCGGCGAATTGTGCAAACCCTTGCTCTACCTCGAACCCGGTGTCCCGCTGGGTGTAGCTGTTGGGCGCCATGTTGGTTTGTGGGCCGGCTGGTAGTTCACTGGCGTGGCCGTATCGTGCATCCGCATGATGATCACTGCCACATGTTGGGCGAATCACAATCACAGGACAAGTGGCGCCAATCGTACACACTATCGTTTTTGAGGTCCTTAAAAGGACCGTTTGTCGAGGACGCTAACTCATTTGCGTACGGCGCCCGAGCCGCCCTGTGATGTTCGGCGGCTGTGTCCGCTGTTCCGGGCGTACTGCTGTCCTCTTCTTTTGGCAGCGGTATGCAGAGCCCACTGCTGTCCCAGTCGATATCCATCACTGGTTCTCCTTTGCTCTCCATTCTTCTTCCTTCTTCCTTTTGCTTCCAGCTGGCATCACGATGTCCAGTGGAGTGCGCCAAAAATTGCTGCTAGAGCTGTTGGGATGCGCGTCGTGAGACGTCCCAATGGGTTCCTAGTTCTGAGCCTCCAGAAGGGGCTCCTGCCTAGTGGTCCTGTCCAGACGGAATTTTATTAATTAATGAGAATAGCACCGCGGAGCTCTTGATCTCGTTGACGGGAACTTTCCAGCTTTCCGTCCATGTCGCATACGCGTCGAGTGCGCGCTGGAGTCATGGGATAGCCCTGTCAGCGTTCTGATCGTCGGTATATACCGCCATGTCATCGGCAAACAGGGCCATCTGGACTCCAGGCTCTCTGGGTGCGTCGTTGTCGAACGTCAGAAAGCTAGCAATTAAGTGAAGGTAGCAATCTGGGATCTAGATTTCCCGGAGCTTGAACAAGAGCCCGTCGTTCCAGACACTATCAAAGGCCTTCTCCACATCTAGGAAACAGGCGATAGTCTGCTCTTTCCAACAGCCTGCGACGGGAAGCATCCTTTCCCTGCTTTGGGATCATTATGACCGCCGCCTTTCGCCATTTCTTGGGAAAATAGGCCAGTCTTAGACACGCGTTGAACAGCGCAACCACGAAAAGTATTCCTTGCTCCGGGAGTCGAATTAGAGCGGCTTCGAGACGCTGTCCGGGCCAGGAGCTTTTCTCGGTACGAGTTAAACGAGCTGATCTGAGACCTCTTCCCTAGTAATGGGTTCGGGCTCCGCAGTGATCGGAAGAGACAGAAAGTCTTCCACTTTATTCTCGACTTCTTCATCAAAGTCCCAGTCCATGGGCAGTTTTGGAGCGAACTGGCGCTCGAAACGTGCCCAGTGTTATATTTATTTTATTTTACTGCCATAATATTAATATGGAATATCAATAATTTTATTCAACATTTTTGTTGTTCAGGCGCCATCTTGTTATATACAAGAACATTAGATTTACTTACCTTTAAGGGCAGAATTCGGTTAAGCGAACCAGAAGATAGCGGAATGTGTTATCTGAAATAATTTACTCTTGCTTGAAATGTTTACCAATGACATTACCCTTTTATTGTCATATTACTTACAAAACATGTGACTCTACTGTGCACAACAAACACGCTGCTATACACCATGAGGTGTTGCATCATGAGACGCAGTTACATTATTCAAGTCAAAATTTCCCTTAAACATTTCATAAGCCCTCCAAAATAACATATTCAATTATATTTTTTATGATATCATAATTATAAGTAATTTCACAACCCAGCACTTGTTATTTAGTTATACATTCTCTCATTCACTCACGCTCGCATTCTTAGTACAATTTTCTTATAATTTTTTCCCAAATTGAGCTCATTTTTATTATTGAATACTGAAAAATTTGTATTGCCCTTATCTAAACTTTTTGGGTACCCCACATTGTTACTTAGGTGAAATTATTGTCCTGCAGACATCCCATCGCTGAAAACGCACTAATGGATGTTAAAAACTTTTATGAAAACTTTTGTTTACGTTTTACGTTGCACTTGTTACATTATTTTATATAAATACTGCACTTTTTTGTTGTATAAGCGGACGTCCGAGACCTAGTTTTAGAGAATTTTTATACATGACCGGCCGGCGATGCTGCTGATTTAGGACTGCGAAAACGATTTACAACGCTGCAATACTGAGGTGGGGAGGAGCTGCGTCACCAGTTTCTTTGTGTAGATAACCACTCCTTGTTTACATGTTGTTTACAAGTGCAGAAATTGCGTAGTTACATACCTTCGTATGACGTATACATGGGTGCAGCTTGTGACACATTTGTATGACAAAATAATGTTGTTGTTGTTTCTGGACGTATACGCTCGACTTTGAAGCAAATTCTGTCCACTCGATATTGCGCAGTTGCAACCTTTATAAAACTTTACCAGTTTCTGATATGTGACTTTGAAATAAAAATACCATTTATCTCGATTATTCCCCAAAATACAGTAGGGCCAGAATTGTACTGTTACAAAACCCCCTCAATGAGAGGTTTTATGATGAAGCATAAAAACTCTCATTGACACACTCATACTTCCTAAAGGGATCAGCTAGGATATGTCGCCACAACCCCCTTACTGTTTATATAAAAATATACAGTCACTTACTCTTGGTCCAATGATGGTGACAGTACCTGCATGACCTTACTGGACTTCTCCAGATAGATCCCAACACCATAAGGCCAATCAGGCGCATAACGCTCCTGCTCTGACGCGCTGGCCAGCTCAGGACCGCTGTCACAACATCACCAGACACTGAAACAACAAATCAAAAATATCAAAATAGTGGCCTGGTATAATACCATACCCCTAAAAACTGATCTGTTTCCCCTTAGCTATGTGTTAAGAAGCACTGGGTTTTCTTTAACTCATAACACCTAGGATTATTACACCTAGTACAAGAATTATCATATAGATGTTCCATTCTCTTAGTTCACTACCATTTACATTTGTAACTTTTTTCGACTCCAATCGATAATAATTAATCCTTTCCCATTAACAAGAAGAAACAAAAATGTTTATACTAATGCAATAATACAACTTGAATACTTTCAAAACATTTAAACACATAATCAAAATTTACTCAAATAAAATTATCTATATCTCCCCCTTTCTACAATTCTGAAATATTTTCTCTTTTATAAAATATTATTATTATTAACAGAAATTCTTTTATCCGGCGCTGTTAATAATCATCCCATTACTCCTCCACACACACTATTTCCTAATACAGAATAAACATAATACATCATAATAATACACTCATAATTAACATTACAATTCACATTTAAATAATTTATATAGAAATTTATAAACATTGTTACTTGATTTTTCTATTACTCTTTTCTATCAACTTTTAATTACTCATTATTGTACCATTTAATTCTATAAAATTCAAATTTATTATTAACATTCATGTTACATTATATTTCATTTCTTATTACCTTTCTACTATGAATTTTCTACTTAACCCTTCACATTTTTATCATTGATTATTCTGGGTGACTCCTGTATTCACTATGATTTGACTTATCGAAATGGCATTAACATCTATCTTATTAAGATCTTATTAATATCTTACTCCCTTTCTTCCTACTAACACCCACTATTAACAACCAGATTTACATATTATGACACCAATCTCTCAATTATAAACCCCTTCACTAATTCCACTTACCTCAATTTATTCTCCTCTTTGTACTAGGATGTGTGTTTCCAACCTGGCCATATACATACCTAACCATTTGCCCCCCACCAAATATCGGCAAACACTCCCTTAAACTACTCTATCACTTACCACAACGCCGCACGTTGATCACTCCTTACACCACTACCCTTACTACAAAATATCACCATCAATTATTTACTCTTTAATTACATATTACTCACCTTCTCTACATATAATCACTAACCACTGTGTCCCTAAATATCTAACACTCTCTTTGTGTGTTATTGGTATTTCAAAATTCTTATTTATCTAACTCCCATTAACTTTAATTGACTAACTCAAATGCCTTATTTATCATTATCACCCAAACTCTTTCCCTTTGAACACTTTACATTTCTGTGATCATTGACAATTGCATTAGAAAATTCATCCCTCACCTACTAATAACAGTACATATCAATATCCAAATATATTACATGCTTAATCATTTAGATTCATTAGAATCTAAATCTCATAACATCATTAACTTTATTATCAACCTTTCTTTTGTACAACATTAATTAAGTAATTAATCTTCAATTATTTAATTCAATTATTTAAAATTTCATTGTTACCTTCATCACTTGTTTAGTCAAAAAAAAAAAGTTAATTGTTATTATTAAATCAATTAAACTATAGCTTCCTGTTACACACATGGTTTACATAAAATTACATGTACTACACAACATAAAGAATACACGAATACATTGACATTAATACACACAAAAAATATATAATCTGTTGAATTCCGATCCGAGTGGACCAAAATGTGTTGATGTCGGCACGTGTGTACTAAGAATTTTCTATCAGGAAGAATGATGCTTGGGGTGCTATTGCCAGGATGCAGAATGATAACGATAGTGGACTGTATTAATACATGTATTAGGTTTCTGTTTTACACTTAAATCATAGTGTTGAGATTGGCTAAGTCTGAAAGATTTTAATTTTGAAGAAACCGATTCGTAAATGAAGCTACATTTTAGATGAGGTGCAGATGTGTGCCACTTAGCTTACATTGAAAAAACGTTGAGGCCTAAGGCCTAAATAATTGTCGCGACAACAAGAAAGTGACAAAGACAGAACAGGCAGCAAACGTACTGACGTCCGCTGCCAGCCAAGGCTCGTAGAACTGTATCGTTGTAAAAACATGATAAGCACAATTTGAAAGCGTACAGATTAGCCAACCTATGAATGCGAAAATTACCACATTACTGTCCATAACTGCCGCAAAAAAAATCAAAAGATTTTTTAATACATTTTAATAACTTATTGTAGAAAAATACAGAGTTCTTAATAATAAAGGTCAATCTCAGTAAGTTGTATTGAACCTTGATTTGAAATCTTACATAACAGTTATGACATCAACTGCTTAGCGATAAGCTTGAGTGATGATAAGAGTTGAGCAGGCCAAGGTCGGCGTGCAACTTGATTTGTGCATGAGTATAAATGCAAAAGTTAGCAATGTATTGCCAATATATATTGTATGTATACAATATTAAACGATATAAGACATGAAAATACATAATTTGACAATGTTTAATGATGAATAATCGGTGACTCATCACATGATGGGCCCGATAAATTGTAACATTTATGCAAGTCATAGTGGTTAGCTTGAACCAGTTAAGGCCAGTAGACCTATATAATAGTATTGAATGTAAAGTGAACAGACAAAGTATTATAAGATTATACATGTAAAAACATAAATTTAGCATGACGCCATATAGTTTGAACGAGGCATGCTATACCTGAAGTTTCAGGAATTTACAATAAATTATTATGTGAAAACAAGCTATACATAGTTGAATGATTGCAAGCACAAAGTGTAATGACATGTATGTCATGATTAAAGCATGAATAATAATTGTGCAATGCGTGATCACAAAATACAAAATGCAATATAAAATACAATATAAAAATAAAAATATAGGCGTGGCGTGTGGTAATAGACAGTAGATGCGAAAAAAAAACAATGTGTTTTACATAAATACAAGTTATACATAATAAATACAATAGAAATCGGTTTAGATAATTACAAATATATGAATACAAGGCACAATAGCATAAGTGACAAGTACAACACTGTGGTTATACAAATGTAATACATGTGTTGAACAATTGTGATAAATACATTCATAGAGTAATAAATATCACACATATTGACAAATGTGCAAGAAAATGTATACATGGTTTGTATAACTGCAGACCATGCGAATATTATGTAACAAAATTTTTATATAAAAACAATACCACCAATGACATGACACATAACCCAATACCAATATCAAAATGTAAATGTGTAGGACATAGTATGCCTCACAAATTATTAACATATAAATACAAAAATAGCAAAGTATACCACCATGAAAATATAAGTATAGATATAATAGCACAGTGCATGGTTGTAAAATTACAAGTCACATGCAAATTTAGTATAAAAACACGCAATGATGCAAGTTAACATGAAAATGTTGTGATGATACATATCACAATTAAGTTGACCAAATTGTCAGACAATAAGGTGATGAAAGCCAGTGGCCAAGTGAAATAGCATTGTGCTAAATAATTATAGTAACCTTGTGTCAGCCTCGTCCCGCGCTGGCAACAAACATAGCTTATGAACTGGTCTCCGTAAAATACCAGTAGGCGTGCGAATGTCTACTACTCTAATTAAGTCGTCTGGGCCGGGAAATGTGGCGGTAATTACACCAAATTTCCATGCTAATGGAGGTAAGTTTTCCTCAGTCAGTAAAACCAGGTCACCAATGGAAACGTTATCCTTGGCGAATTTCCATTTGTGACGTTGTTGTAATTGATGTAAGTAGTCGCGAGACCAAGCCTTCCAAATGACTTGGACAAACTTCTGGAGAAGTTGCCAACATCCAAGACGAGAGATGGGAACGTGAGATAAGTCTGGATCAGGTATCGCCGTTAATGGTGCGCAAATCAAAAAATGGCCAGGTGTAAGTGGCACCGGATCATTTACATCCGATGAAATGGCAAATAATGGACGTGAGTTTAGACATGCCTCTATCTGAGACAAAACTGTCGTAAACTCCTCGAAGGTGAGTATAGACTTGCCTACCACGCGGTGCAAATGATACTTTAAACTCTTTATACCGCTCTCCCAAAGAACACCAAAATGAGGTGATGAGGGCGGAATAAATGACCATGAAATACCCTGAGAGGTCGTAAAGGATTTGATTGATGAGGTGGCATCCTTATTATGCCAAAGATTGTAAAGGTCATGTAAAACATTGCGGGCCTTCCTAACGTTCGTGCCATTATCAGAATATAACTGGCTGGGTATGCCCCTACGGGACATAAAACGACGTAAGGCAGCTATAAACGCGTTGGCTGTAAGGTCGGAAACCAATTCCAAATGAATGGCCCTGGTTGCTAAGCAGATGAACAAAGACATGTACGATTTTGACAGAGTCCTAGATTTCTGCCCGCCATGACGAATCATGAAGGGACCACCATAATCAACTGCGCAGAATAGAAACGGCTGCGAAGGAGTGACTCTAGGAGATGGTAAAATACCAAGCCTCTGAACCTGTTGTTTGGCACTAAACCTGAGGCACTTGACGCATCTACGAATGATGGAGCAAATGACTATCTTGGCGTTAATAATCCATCAACGTTGACGAAGTGAGTGATGCACGAGTTGAGCACCAGCGTGGAGTAGGCGAATGTGTTCGCGTTCAATAATAAGGCGAGTAATATGAGCCGATGGATGCAAGACAATAGGATGCTTATTGTCATAAGGTAGTTGCGACTGCTGTAAGCGCCCGCCGACGTGTATTACGCTAGACTCATCAAGAAACGGGTCCAGAGAAGACAACTTACTCCTAATAGAGACAGAAGACCCATTACAAAGACAATTAATCTCGGCAGCGAAGTGGATGGACTGAGATTGTTTTCTGAAAAAATTAAGAGTGGAATGAATTTCAACGGGGGTAAGAGCGCCCAATATTTTCTCAGCACTGGAGAGTCTAATATTTTTTATTAATCGAAAGCAGTAAGCATATACGCGAGTCAGACGGTGCAACGAAGAAAAGTCCTTTGAAAGATCAATAGCCAGGGTAGACATAAGAGAAAGTTTGGGGGTTTGTTTTTCCTCCGCAGTGAATTCAGAAGACGACCGATTAGAAGGTAAAAAGGGTGGAAAGAGATTGGACTCGGAAGATTGAGACAAACAGGCGGGACCGTGCCACCAAAGCGAACAATCGCGCAAAACGTCGGGGTGACATCCCATAGAAATAATATCAGCAGGATTATGTCGAGAATTGATGTGATGCCATGTGTAGGCTTCTGTAAGACGCTGAATCTCGGCAACACGATTAGCGACGTAGGTTTTCCCCCTCGAAGACTGGGCATGAATCCAGTAAAGGGACACAATAGAGTCAGAATACAGATGAACACTATTAATAAAGGAATGAAGAGCAGGGGCGACCTTGAATACGAGTCACGATAACAACAAGCAAGCGCAGAGTTCAATGCGAGGTAATGACACCTGTCGTAGGGGGGCCACGCGAGATTTAGAACACAGAAGGTGACAAGAGGCCAATGAATCTTGATAAATCACTCTAATGTAAACACAATACCCATATCCCCTTTCAGAAGCATCCGAAAACCCATGTAATTCAACTATCTTTGCTTTAGACTTGCAGCGAATAGAACGTGGGACAATAATTTTACTGATCAGACATAATTTATCGCATAATGAATGCCAGTGCAAGCGTAATGGCCCGGAGATTGGCTCATCCCAACCAAGATTGCACAGCCAGAGTTGCTGCATAAACTGTTTGTACAGGAAAACAATGGGACCGACGAGTCCGAGTGGATCGTATATGCCTGCGATAATCGATAGGATTTTCCTCTTGGAGATGCTTGATTAAACGGGGAATGATTTGATGTCAAACAAAAATGAACCGGTAGTGTTATTCCAGAGAATGCCCAAGGTACGCACATTACCCTGTTTGTTTAAAGGGAGTGATAAATTGTCATGATCTGCGACCACATTAGGTTCATTTGATGCCCATTTATGCAGGGGAGTGATAAATTGTCATGATCTGCGACCACATTGGGTTCATTTGATGCCCATTTATGCAGCGTGAGACTGTATTGACTCAACAACGTACCTAAGTCAGATTTCAACTTGGTCAGATCAGAAATGGTGTCTGCACCGGTTAGCAAATCGTCGACATAGAAATCATTGGTTATTGCTGACGCTGCGTCAGGAAAAGAAGCTTCATGATCCTTACCAATCTGATTAAGACAGCAAGTAGCCAAAAACGAAGCACTAGCAGTGCCGTATGTTACAGTTCGCAATACAAAGTGTTTAAACTGTTCGAAGGGAGAGTCACGCCACAGAATACGTTGATAATGACAATCCTTCTCAGCTACCAGAATTTGTCAATACATCTTCTCGATGTCGGCGATAAGAACATAGTTATGCATACGAAATCGCAAAAGAATAGAAAAAAGGTCTTGTTGGACGTTAGGGCCTACCAACAAAATGTCATTGAGAGAAAGGCCATTGGTAGTTTTGGACGAACCGTCAAAAACGACGCGAAGTTTTGTCGTAGAACTAGAATGTTTAAAGACGGCATGGTGTGGCAGATAGTAGGTATTTGAAACCCTGGAATTGATAGAGCAATCGTCGACAAGCGTCATGTGGCCAAGATCCTTATACTCCTGAATAAAGTTTGCGTATTCACGCGCAAGCTTAGAATCACGCATGAACCGGCGTTCTAAACTCAAGAATCTTGCTTCAGCGCTAGCACAGGACTCACCCAACTGGGGATTGTCAGACTTAAATGGTAGCGAAAAAACGAACCTACCCTCTTGATTGCGATGAGTAGACTTAACGAAATGCTCCTCACAAGCTGACCCGTTATTAATAGGTGCATTATCAGGGATAGTTTCGGTCTCCCAAAATTTCTCGAGAGACTCCAGAATTTGACTGTCGTTGTTCCTAGCCAGGAACGAAACAACAGGACCCTTATAATGGCAGTGTTTGGGCAGATTGCCTGCTAGAATGTAGCCTAACTTTGTTTCCTGTATAATAGGAAAATGAGAACCGCGTACGTATTTGTTAGCTAAAATTAAATCTAGGTAAAATTGCGCTCCTAAAAGTATGTCGATGTTAGCTGATATGTTGAAATGTGGATCCGCGAGGAAAATGTTATCTGGAATGTTAAATTGATTTATGTCAAAAGATTGTGCTGGCAGTTTATGGGTTAATGCAGATAAGACCGCACATTTTACCTCGAAGCTAAATCTTTGATAGCGGGAAATAATGCGTAATAGACGCTAGATTAGTGGCACAACACGCGGTATTATTTATACCTGTAATCGGTATGTTAGATTTAGTCGAGTTAAGCCGTAATTTCTTGGCAAATGATTCCGTTTGTGAACCCGCATCCAATAGAACTCTCGCGAGTTGTCTATTGCCAGCCCGGTCGATGACAAACATGATTGCTGTTGATAAAAGAACATTATTTGTAGATTGTAATTTAAGTGAACAATAGTTACTGCTGCTGGCAGAAACTGGTTTTGACACATTGTTTATGTGCAACAATATATGGTGTCGTTTTGAGCAGATCTTACATGATTGTTTAATCTTACAATTAGATGAGAAATAATCTGGTCTTAAACAATTGGTACAGCATTTATGATTTAATATAAATTGTCCTCGTTCTGATGTGCTTAGTGCACGAAATTTATCACACATGTATATTGGATGATTAGATTTACAGCATAAGCATGAATAATTATTTGACGCTGAGTGATAACTTTTAAATGCAGTGCTGCCAGCAGCGTTTCGTGATTTATGTTTGTCAGATTTATTATTGAATCTTAAACTTAGCTTGTTGAGCTGCTGTCCGGCATCGATAGGCAGTGTATTTTCTAACAACTGTCTACGTGCGTTTAAAAACAGAGTAAAACCTTGAAAGTTAGGAAGATTATCAGGGTCTATAGACTCCTTCCATAATTTAAACGTGGTATGGTCCAGTTTTGCTGACAATAATTGTACAGTGATAAGCTCGAATGAATCCACTGACAGTTGCATGGCCGCCAGTGAATTAACGGAAGACGTTATCGTATTTATGAATTCTGCCAAACTTTGGACAGAGTCCGTAATTGTTGACTTTACTTCAAGTAAATTTTGAATATAATACTTAGCTAGTATGAATTTGTTTTCATATCTAGCGGACAGCAAAGTCAACGCTATCGAATAGTTTTCGTTACAAATAGGTAATGCCTTAATTAAATCTAGCGGCTCATTTTTCAGAGACGAATACAAATAGTGTAATTTCTGCACTAACGTTAGATCAGATCTGGCATGCACCAAGTCCAGAAATATTGAGTAGAAATGCTGCCATTCTAAGATATTGCCTGTGAAGCAGGGCAAACTTATCGGTTTTAGTTGCATATTGCTTGTTAATACGGGAGATACAGTCTGAACGTTAAAGGTTTCTATCAATTGTAAGATATTGTCTTCTGTTGAATATAACAGCTCTTCGACCTCAACTCTGTCTTCTTGAGCAGCGTTTATGTCTTTAGAAATGAGTTCAATTTCGGACTGTACCTCATCGTATTTTGTTGCCAAGCTATTTAGACTTTCAAGTCTAACTGTTAAAAAATGTTTGGTGTTAGTGTTTTTGTCAAAGTTAATGATAGCCGAATTAATATGCACTATGGCAGACTTTAAGCCGCCTCTCTTTCTGACCAACACTTTGAGGCCTTCTTCAGCCATTATACGCACCTGTTAATGATGTGGTACCTGGTATGCGATGTCCTGAAGCGTCGAGGCCGTGGAGAAGATGTCAAACACACAGACCGGAGAGATGACTGCTTAAACTGGAGTATTGACGCTAGCACATGGATGGTCTTGCAGTGATGTCATCACGAGGCCCAATGGCGATGAAAGAAATGCTGGTTAAGTCCCGACATGGTCGGATCAGCGAATATGCTGAGTCACCCGTGATGGTCAGAAATTGGGGCAGAAAAATAATGAAAAGGTGAATGATGAATCCAGGCACGGAGCGACCAAAAAAATGTTGAATTCCGATCCGAGTGGACCAAAATGTGTTGATGTCGGCATGTGTGTACTAAGAATTTTCTATCAGGAAGAATGACCCTTGGGGTGCTATTGCCAGGATGCAGAATGATAACGATAGTGGACTGTATTAATACATTTATTAGGTTTCTGTTTTACACTTAAATCATAGTGTTGAGATTGGCTAAGTCTGAAAGATTTTAATTTTGAAGAAACCGATTCGTAAATGAAGCTACATTTTAGATGAGGCGCAAATGTGTGCCACTTAGCTTACATTGAAAAAACGTTGAGGCCTAAGGCCTAAATAATTGTCTCGACAACAAGAAAGTGAAAAAGACAGAACAGGCAGCAAACGTACTGACGTCCGCTGCCAGCCAAGGCTCGTAGAACTGTATCGTTGTAAAAACATGATAAGCACAATTTGAAAGCGTACAGATTAGCCAACCTATGAATGCGAAAATTACCACATTACTGTCCACAATCCAAACTTATTATTTTATCATTGACCAAAATCAGTTCATAAACAGTCCATTTACAAAACCACTGTTCACATAATTAAATGTTCATAACACAATAAAACACTCTATCTTCCATCATTGAACAACAGTCGAATCTTAGGTCTATACAACTTATTTTTTATTAAATATATGATATCATTATTATCAATATAATATTTATTTAAAGTTTTATATTCTTCCACAATGTCGTTTGAATTAATAGGCTTATTCCACATCAATTTATCATATACCGTGTCACGATCGGGTATGGTCCTGTCTCCCTCAGTATTATTTGTCATAATCGTGTAAGTCATAAAGTCATTATTATCGTCATCATAATTATCTACTAATACACCCGTTACTTCCCAAGGTAAGTAATTGTTATCATTATTATCATCATCATCTACTATCTCAGTTTCACTATAAGGTAAGTACTCGTTATTATTATTACTTCTCTCTCTACCTAACCTCTCTACAAACTCTCCATAGTTTCTATTTACTTTAAATATCTCTTATCTCTCTCCTTCTCTCACTCTCATCACAATACCTCTCTCTCAACATATCTCTCACTATAACACCAGGCTACACTCTCTCTCTCAATATATGCAGGGGTCACTAACTCACAATTACTCCACCACCTATGAGGTGCACAAAAAAACCAGGGACAACTTTATTTGCAGACCTATCGTCTTCCAAATATATATTGAAGGAACTCTCGTCCTTCCTAAACACACTTGAAGCCTTTACTTCACCCCCAACTACAATATCACGGGAAAAATTTACCGCCTGCATCTCCTCTACAAATTCTCTCCCTCTCTCTGATTCATCACACACAAACATCCCCTCATTTTCAACTTCTACTCTCTCTAAAATTTCGTTATCACTATCAATATCCACACAATTATTTTCTAACACCATATTTTTATTTGTATTGTCATAATTCTTATCATCACTTACCTTATTATTTGTCATCTGACCGTCTTTATTTACGTTTAATTTACCTGTTTCTCCACTATTCTCTACCCCACTTTTATTCTCGTAATTCTCGTCTACTTTACTCTTTGGTCTATCGAATTTCTCATTTACTAACGCTACTATTTATTCTTTCGTTTGATCGAAATGTACATGCATTTCATCGATTCTTTTATCGAACTTAAAATTTTGTCTTTTGATTTCGTTTGTCATTTCATTGAACTTTTCATCAAAACTATTTTTGATTTCATTTTTCTGCTCGTTAAATGTTTTATCAAAGTTATCAAATCTTACATTCTGCTCATCGAATTTATTATTAAAACTACTTTGAATCTCTTTAATTTCGCTTTTTTGCTCATCAAACTTCTCGTCTAATTTATCAAACTTCATACTCTGTTCATCAAATTTCTCATCGAATTTAGTGAACTTCTCATCAAATTTATGTAATAGTAACTGCATCATGGCAGCTGTCTGATCTGTTTTATTTTCGTCCCGAGTTGAGATGTGTGTTATTTGAACTGTATTTACTTCGACTAATCCGGTGGCATTGAATTCACCTATCTGGCTAATTGGGGTTAATTTAACGCCCTTCTCACTCGTAACTGTTTCGTCAGTGATGCTGACGTTTTCGTCATTACTTTTACTAGTACTCATTTTGCTTATTTATGCTACACATGCATGCACATAACCTTATAACATACCCTTCTCTACGTTTATGTTTACGTATCTTCAAATTAAATATATTACTTCAGATAACTTTTCCGCTTTCTCCAGTAGGCTTACTCCACATAATATATTATGTAGAGTCCCTGTTCGCAAGGCGACAATGTTATATTTATTTTATTTTACTGCCATAATATTAATATGGAATATCAATAATTTTATTCAACATTTTTTTGTTCAGGCGCCATCTTGTTATATACAAGAACATTTACTTACCTTTAAGGGCAGAATTCGGTTAAGCGAACCAGAAGATAGCGGAAAGTGTTATCTGAAATAATTTATTCTTGCTTGAAATGTTTACCAATGACATTACCCTTTTATTGTCATATTACTTACAAAACATGTGACTCTACCGTGCACAACAAACACGCTGCTATACACCATGAGGTGTTGCATCATGAGACGCAGTTACATTATTCAAGTCAAAATTTCCCTTAAATGTTTCATAAGCCCTCCAAAATAACATATTCAATTATATTTTTTATGATATCATAATTATAAGTAATTTCACAACCCAGCACTTGTTATTTAGTTAGACATTCTCTCATTCACTCATGCTCGCATTCTTAGTACAATTTTCTTTTAATTTTTTCCCAAATTGAGCTCATTTTTATTATTGAATACTGAAAATTTTGTATTGCCCTTATCTAAACTTTTTGGGTACCCCACATTGTTACTTAGCTGAAATTATTGTCCTGCAGACGTCCCATCGCTGAAAACGCACTAATGGATGTTAAAAACTTTTACGAAAACTTTTGTTTACGTTTTACGTTGCACTTGTTACATTATTTTATATAAATTCTGCACTTTTTTGTTGTATAAGCGGACGTCCGAGACCTAGTTTTAGAGAATTTTTATACACGGCCGGCCGGCGATGCTGCTGATTTAGGACTGCGAAAACGATTTACAACGCTGCAATACTGAGGTGGGGAGGAGCTGCATCACCAGTTTCTTTGTGTAGATAACCACTCCTTGTTTACAAGTCGTTTACAAGCGCAGAAATTGCGTAGTTACATACCTTTGTATGACATATACATGGGTGCAGCTTTTGACACATTTGTATGACAAAATAATGTTGTTGTTGTTTCTGGACGTATACGCTTGACCTTGAAGCAAATTCTGTCCACTCGATATTGCGCAGTTGCAACCTTTATAAAACTTTACCAGTTTCTGATATGTGACTTTGAAATAAAAATACCATTTATCTCGATTATTCCCTAAAATACAGTAGGGCCAGAATTGTACTGTTACACCAGGTACTCGGCCTTCGCCTCTGGGCGAGCCAGGATTTGACCAAAAGGTCCAGCAGTGGCTGGGATATGAGGTCGGCACCTCTTCCCTACCAACGCCGAAGGTATCCGGTAAGGGCAACTTTCGTCCGATCCGTCCCCCGCTTGGGCCACGGCGAGTTCCCAACAGCGCCTCCGGTAGGCCTGCATTTCACGACGTAAAATGCCGGTCGCCCGGTTGTACGCTGCCTTGTCTTGTCAGCCGGATCACGGGTCCGCTGCCAGTGGGACAAGACGCCAGGCTTCATCCTGGAAGACGCAGCATACGACAGCCTCGTCAAACGCAGCAACTGCCTCGTCGACTTGGCGGACGGTTTCGAGTGGTCCCGCCTCTGGCAATCGGCGACTTAACGCCGGGCCATAGCGGTCCCATTCTACCACCCTGACATCTCTGCGTACGACGTGCTGGGTAGCGACATCTATCAAGATGGGGAAATGATCAGACGATAGTTCTGTCAGCGCGTACACATGGACCGGGCAGTCAGTTCCGTGGATCATCACTATGTCCAAACATCGGGAGCCGCGCGGAGGTGTGTGGGGTAGAACGTATGTTGGGCGGGCCCAATCAATGTCACCCTGTGAGAATCTGCAAACCTGTGTAAGCGCTTCCGTTTGGGGCAGTCAAGCGACTTCCAATCGCGATGCTTACAATTCAGGTCACCGGCCATGATTACCCTCCTGTGTCCATCGAACACGACTGCTAGATTGGGGTGAAGGAGCTCTTTGTTCAGCTGTTTATACGCCGATACCACGAGGACACCGCCCAGAGTGTTCAACATCTCCACAGCGGTGACTTCTAGGTGAGTCATTTGCGGCAAGAGGACGCGGTGATGATCAAGACTGAGCCTCACCGCAGTACCGCCACCAGCAGTGCCCGGCCTGTCGTTTCGATAGCACACATAGTTGGCCAATCGGAACCGGTTCGCAGGGGTCAAGTGGGTCTCATTGAGAAGCACTACGGCTAGCGTCACAACGTCCAATGGAGTGCGCCAAAAATTTCTAGCGGCGCTGTTTCTATGCCCTGACAGGTCGTGTGCCATGAACCTATCAGTGTGCCGCTGGTCCCCGATTGGCTCGCCTCATCTTCTCGTGTCATGTCTCGACTGGCGCCAAGAGCAGATCTTCGCCTCGCTGCATCACAAAACGTTTAAGTCACTAACAACCGACTTCACATAACACTATGTGCACATGACACATTAAAATAAACTTTAACTGACCACTGACAAACGAAACCACACTGCAATGTTAACTGCATGTAGGTAGGCATATGCTACCTAAGCCTGCCTCACTTGCTCTAATGCTTAGCTGCGACATACCCCTCAACTCCCCTCAGAATAGTCATGAGACTCCCTAATACTTTGTGTGAGGTAGCATGGAAACTAATACTTACACTCAAGCGACCTCATGCTGAATGTAAAACTAGGACATTCGGAGTAGGCAGTGGTAGTTTGAAAAGAAACTCACCATGGACATTTTAATAACATTAAGGGGGTCTAGAAGCAAAAGCCGACTTTTCCATTTTTGGTCAATATAAGGTATTTATACCAATCTCTTCACAATACAGAGCTCCATACAATAACATGTTCAGTTGGAAGCAAAACCAGACAAATGAAATGCTTTTTGGTTTACAATTTTACTGTTCAATGCAAAACCCGACTTTTTTTTAGCTTGCAAGATGCAAAATCAGACTTTTCCAAGTAACCAATGGGAGCATTCCATTTTGTCGTGTGATGGGTCACATGATGGAACCCATCTTGTTTTCAATGCAGCTGTTGTGAATGTTGTGAAAGTTAACCTATAACGGCCTGTACTACCTTCAACTCTGTGTTCAAAGTGTTTTAAAAAGATTGTTTTTTTTTCATTTTTGAAAGAAGCATTATGGAATCTATTAATATAACACCATCTGCTGTAGGAAAAAGGAGAAAGAAATTGCGGGATTCATCTAAGTGGAAGCGTACAATTGAAAAATGTAACAGGTTAGTGTTTATTTTTTTGAAATTACATTAGTTTTACAATAACCTATAACATAATGTTTATATTAAACATTAAATTAAAACGTTAAATTTTTAAAATAAAATTTTCTCTTAAAATATTTTGAACCATTTGAACTAATTCATCGTTACTTACATAGACTAGGCTATAGATACCTCTGTTTTGTACATAATTATAATACCTATTATTATTATTATTATTATTATTATAAGAAGGTGGTGTTTCAATTGTTTCAGATACAAACCAATGAGTATGCCTGTTTATCCAAAATGTGGACATTGAGGAAAGCCTTATCAACCATTTCAATGTTGTTCATTAACAATGAGAGATATTAAAACTGCACATTTAAAATTCTATGATTGTCAAAATAAAATTGAACAAGACTGTTTTATACTGAAACATCTAGAAACATATGCATCAAAAAGGAAAAAGTATGAAGCACTGCATAAACCTCGTACTGTAAGTACAAACTATTTTATATTTTCTGAAAATAGAAGGAAGGTGCCTGTTTGCAGAAGTACATTTTTAGCCATATTTGGAATTGGAAAAGATAGAGTAGCTAACATTGCCAAAAAATTTCAAAATAGTGGAGTCATACCTAAGGAAAATCGCGGAGGTGACCACACTTCAATGATTAGACATCCAAACAAAATATCAGTGCGACAATTTATTGAGTCTCTTTAGTGTGTTGAGAGCCATTACTGTCGTTCAAAGACAGAAAGAAAATATTTACCATGTAATTTTGAACATTAAAACATTGTGGCGCATGTACAATAATAAAACAACCAACCAGTCATTAAAAGTTAAGGAATCATTTTTTAGACAAATTTTTAACACAGAATATAACTTAGGGTTTGGAACTCCTTTAACAGATGCTTTCTCTTCTTGTTTGCTATTTAAAGAGCAACTTAAACGGGAAACTGATCCAAATAAACACATTCAGATTATGACAGAAAAAGAGTGCATTCACTTCGAGCATCTGCCTTTTATTGAATATTAAAAGACAATAGTTGTAACATTGAAACATTTTCATTCTACTGAGAAAAAAACCTGACGATACCAAAACTGCCTGACCAAAAAGCTTATTACTGTAGGCAGTTTTTTATATACAATTTTACAATAGTTCAAGGGCATTGTAAAAGTTCTCTAACAAAAGACAATGTGTTCACTTATACATGGTGTGAAGTTGATAGACCTAAAAGTTCAAATGAAATTGTTTCATCAGTTTTTCATCGGGTAAATTCTACAGTGTTTTCCCCTGAAATAGACACTGTTCGATTGGTTGCAGACGCTTGTGGGGGCAGAACAAAAATATGACAATGGTTACTATGCTAATTAAATGGATGGCAGGGGTGCTGCCACAAATTAAACAGGTTGAATTAATTTTTCCAGTCGTTGGTCATAGTTTTATGCTACCAGATCGTATTTTTGGTAATATAGAGAAATGTGTAAACAAAATAGACAAAGTTGTACAACCGGTAACATATTTTGATAATTTTGAAAGATTTGGTACTGTTATTAATATAGCATCCTGTAACTTTAAAGCATACAATTGGTGGAAAGCAGCAAAAGAAAATCTCAAACAAACATCATCTTGGCATTATAAATTTAATTGTGCAAAGCGTATGATATTGACCCAAGAGAAAGGAAATGTGTTTATCAGAGGTGAGCCTCTGTATCGCACTGATATTGGTTGTGGGAAGTCGGTATTAAAGAAAGGAAAAAGAGTTTCCACTATTAAGCCTGATCTTTTACACATATGCAATTCAATTAAAAAAGAAAAAATTAATTGATACTGGAGGCCTTTACTTGATGAAAATCCATTATATTAAAGAATTAAAGAAAACTAAAAACTTGTTTTCGTGATTTTCACTTTTATTATTTGAAGTATGCTAAAACTAGTAATTTGGCCTTATGGTATTTTAAATTATTGCTCCGTACAAAAATTACATCACAGAACATTTGGTTCTTCAAGCAGTGTCTAACGAATAGTTTAACGCCACACTAAATGAAGTTGAAGACGAGCAATAGGAGTATTTCTGCGACGAAAGCTATTTCAGCGGGGATTAGAAGATGGATTGTACAAGATATGAAGATAGAATTTAACAAAAGAGACGTTTGTAACATTTACCTGAAATTTATTCATACAGAATTGTTAAAAAGACTAAATAATATAGAGTTTGACATTTTAGATTTTAAGGTTAGAATTGATGTACAAAAGATTGTTCATAAAAAATACTTGAATCAAGTTCGGAAATTAAATAATTTAAAGTCTTCGGCTGTTAATAATAATAAGAAAAGTTTTAGCAAAAGGAAATTTTCGAACCATACATTTTATAATCGTTTTATGAATTTAACTAATGTTAATTTTAATGAAAGAGAAACTAAATTAATTGAAAAGGGCTTCAAGTATAATATAAAACCGTTAAATTATAAACAAGAATTTGAAATTTTGGGTGTGGATTGTGAGTTAGCATGCAATACTCACAATAACTCACAAAAAGAGGCTTCTTCTCAACCCAACCTATTGAATAAGCATATTATAGCTGATAAATTAAATAATTTTTATGCTAAACAAAATATTAAGAGTTTTAATGACAAAAATAGATTAACTATTTGTTCCATCGGGAAAAAAACACTAGATCATAATATAATATTCACTCGTGCTGATAAGGGTAACACGGTTATTGCTATTGACAAAGCCGAGTATGTCAATAAAACTCTAGTTTTCTTGAACGCTTACGAAGCCATTGACATTAATCCAACGCTTAAATTTCAAAGAGAAGTTAAAAAGGCTATCAAGGAGTGTTCATTTTTTATTGTTTCTGATTTACATTTTTTATCTGTAATGAACCCTCAACCTCCTAAACTTTATTCTTTAATTAAATTGCACAAAGATAACCATCCTATTAGACCAGTCGTGTCATATGTAAATGCACCTAATGTTAAATTATCCAAAAAACTAATTAAAATTATCCAGACCCAATGCAAATTTATATCCACACACAGTATTAAAAATTCATTAGATCTAGTCAATAAAATTCAGGAATTGTATATACCAAATAAAGCGATTTTATTATCTTTTGACGTTAAAAATTTGTTCCCTAGTATTCCACCGGCTGATGTTGTTGACATTGTGGAAAAATTATTGGAAAAGAATTGTAATAATCCTAGGATGAGAGAGGATATTTTAAATTTATCGAAGGTTTGTTTGAATCAAAATTATTGTGAGTTTGATGGGAAAATTTATGTGGGTAAAGAAGGGCTTGCTATGGGTAACCCCCTCAGCCCCTTGGCTTCTGAAATATTTATGGATTATTTAGAAACCAAAATAAGAGCTCATCCGTATTTTAAATTGTTCATGTTTTGGTACAGGTAGTTGGATGATGTGTTGGCAATCTTTCTTGGCACGCGTAGGCAATTACAGAATTTTCTTAATTTTATTAACGATTTACATAGAAACACAATACAAATAGAAATACAATAGAAATTGAAGTAAATGATAGTATTTACTTTTTAGATCTTTCAATTACAAAACAAAATAATAAACTCATTTTTAGCATTTTCCATAAACCTACGCATACGGATATGGTTATACATAACACGTCTGCACATCCATACTCACACAAGTTAGCAGCTTTTCATAGTTATATTCATAGACTTATTAGTATCACACTTTTAGATTCAGATTTTCAAAAAGAACTTAACATTATAAAACAAATAGCAGTTAACAACGGTTATCAGGCAAGTCTAATAGATCAGTTGTTGAATAAAAAACTATATTTACAAACATTAAGATTGGTGTATCCTATTCCAACACATAAGGAAAAGTTCCACACACTTAATTACATAGGTACTGTATCGGATAAAATTGGTAAATACTTTACTCAAAAACAAGTAAATATAGCTTTTAGGACGAAATCTTCTCTTGGTAGATATATTAAGAATAATAAGAGTAAAGTAGATAAACTTCAAAAGTCAGGAGTATATGAGTTATTGTGTGGGTCTTGTGACAAAATTTATATTGGCCAGTCTGGAAGGTCGTTTTCAAAAAGAATGTACGATCACAATTACAGTTTGAGATATCAGGATGGTAAATCTAATTATGCGAATCATTTGTCGGAAAAAGATCATAATTTTAATCATAACTTTAAAATTTTACATGTATTGGAAAAAGGTAAAAAGCTTGATTTACTTGAAGCCCTCGAAATTAATAAGCGTAAAGATTTAGGTTTGCTTTTGAACAACCAAACTGATTTAAATAGCTCTCCGCTTTTAAATTTAAAATTATATAAGTAAATGTACATTTCCTTTCTAATTTGTATATAGTTGTGTATATGTAATGTGTATTGTTTATTGTTCGAACTTAAGTCGATTATCGTTTTCATAGCACTGGCTTTATATGATATTTTATTGTACGTAGTTAGTCAGCTCTTACCATCTGAAGAAGGCACTGTGTGCCGAAACAGCTGTCGTGGTATATTTTAAATAAATGACGAGTGAAAATCACGAAAACAAGTTTTTAGTTTTCTTTAATTCTTTAAAGAAAAAATTGACGACGTATGCTCACTATTGACTGTACACTTTGGTTCTGACTGGCAAGCAAATGAAAATCTGCATTTTCTAAAAAATTGTGTTGATAAACAGAATTCTGAAGAAAATATACATAATACAGAAGATACTGACAAATGTGAACAACAAGAGGAGAATGAAGACCTTAAAATTTAAGTTAATACAATACGTTTATCATTATCGATTCATTTCAACTTATTGATTTTACAATCTTTTTTCTAAAAATGTAATTTCATAAGAAAAAAATGTCATACATGTATTTTTAATAAAGGCAGCATTTTACAAAATTTAGTAATTAATTATTATTGTTGTACCTTACTATTATTGTGTAAATCCTACCAGTTCATTACACAAAATTTGGTGCAAAAGCAGACATTTCCACTGACTAGAAGCAAACCCCGACATTTACCAAAATTACACCTGTTCTTTAAGAAAACAAAACACATCTGTTATAAAGTGAATATTGCAACTTGAAATTTCAACGTATGTGATTATATTAAAAAATCTGTTGCACTATTCGACCTATAAAAATAAAAATATTAGTTTTTTGTGTTTACTGTAAAATGTGTGTCAGTTGTCTGATTTTGCATCTAGACCCCTCAATATAGGTATATAAATTGAGTATATTTGCAATCGTATAACAAAAACGCTTTATATATTTTTTAATATCTCAGAATATCTGAAGTTGTTGCTGTTTTAATGTACTCCTATAAACTGTATGGTAACGATTAAAGTGTACAGGTCATTCTTTGGGCATCACACTTCATTACAGCTGTGATGTTTACTATGCATCTTGAGAATTAACAGATTAAATACCCCCTTTCATTTTGTAAATCAATTAAGATCTCTCTCTCTCTCTCTCTCTCTCTCTCTCTCTCTCTCTCTCTCTCTCTCTCTCTCTCTCTCTCTCTCTCGTACACACACACACGTTAATTCTTAAATTTCTCAGTCATATGTTGATAATTTGGGTTGACTCCCCACTTTGAATTGTGCTTGTGTGCTTGTTCTCCCACAACATATTAGCTGAACCATCACAGCTATTCATAGACTTTAGACTCCTTGAATTTCTAGGATGGCAAGGTTTGCAACTGGATCCATCTAGTAGCTCTGGTTGCCAGTATTTTGGTATTTTCAAAGTTTATATTGTTTTGAGGGTCAGTTGTATGCTAGTTAATGTGTTTATGTCCACTGAGGCCTGATTTCTCTTACCTACTAGCATAAATATATGATGGAATTGTATTGGCAGTAACAGTCAATACAAGGTACTGTGTGTATACTCCTAACTATTCTAGGCATATGATGTCCTGATATTATGTTTCCAGAAGATACTCAATCATGTCTTTAGTGCCACTCTAGATGTGGGGTATTATGGAAGTGTGTCAGATCTCGTTATGGCTGATGGTGTCTTGTCGTCTCATGGCGCTGATATTTGTTTGTACAGCTATTTTGAGTATAAAACCTTTTTAAATTTATCGTTATATCTCTTGAGTGGCAGGGAAAAGTACATAAGTCAATAACCATGATTTTTCAGGAACAACGTATTCATTTCTGAACACTTATTTTTAATCACATACAAAATGTAATTATGTGAGCTAACAACGTTCTTATGTTTGTTTACAATAATCATAGTTTTCATAATCTTATAATAAAAAATGGAAATAATTGACTTATGTTATTTTATACGGTTAAAGAAGTGACTTATGTGGTTATGACATATTAGTTTGGTTTAAAGTCTTTTGTTGTGGAAAAAATAGTGTATAACACCAGAAAATTAAATATAAACAAAAAACTTATTACTCTGGTAATTAAAAAAAAACACAAAATGAACATATTGTAATTTTACATTTCCAACTTTCACAAAATATATACTACTAGCCTTACTAGTAAACAAGAATCTTTAAGAAATCAAATACTGTATTTTTTTTTTTGTATTAAAAAAAAATACTATGAAGTAATAAAATTATTAAAATAACATTTACAAGTTTACGGCTCCAATTTAAGAACTCAATCTTCTTCACTATCAGTTATGTCTGGATCAATATCTTTTTGAGTTTTATTAGTTTTCAAGTCCATATAAAACTGATGGAATATTGGTGGTGCCAATTCAAGAATATACAACAAATCTTGTTCCTTTTCAAGACTAGTATCAAGAGGTTTGTCAGTTATTAGATTCAATGCAAAATCATTCAGATGTTTACCATGTCTGTAAGTGATAAGACGTTAAATGGTTCTTCATCAAGTAAGCATTTTTTATATTTAATCTCACCAGTTGTATTTGTGTACCAAATACAAGCCACATCATGAGACATCATGCCATTTGAAAATATAACAAGCAGTGTTTTTTCTTCATCACAAGTAGTCGCTTAAAAAGGAGATAAATGTCTAAAAACTCTGGCTGACTCATTTCTACCAGTGAAATGCAGTGTTTACTGCATGCTGTGATGAGTTGACACTAATCGTGAGGGTGAAATATTTGTATAACAGTCTTTTTCTTTTTTCTTTCGATGATTTTTAGGTTACCTATTCCCTGCATTACTAAAGTGATCGTCACTGCTACATGAGAATTTTTATTCTGGCTATCACAAGCGTCAGTGTAAAGCATTACATGTTCTATGTTACTTAGAAGTGATTTTGGTAACTGTACAAACTCAAAGCTACATTGTTTCCTCCGCGTCCACCAATAGATTCATGCCATATAAAGTTAGTGGCTGAACCAATGGCATTATCATGAGCACGTGACATTGAAAATCCACAATTGCCTTTTATAAAAAGCAACTGATAAATTTAATGCAGATGTTGGTAAGCACTGCTGCTTGTCAAAACATTTCATATTTTGGTTCTCTTTGGTTATTAGTATATCATGTATCATTTCGGAATAGGCTTTCTCTTGAGCGGCATGATGGAGATTCCTCTCGGAAAGAACTTTTTGGTTTTCCTCTTCATTAGTTATCTTAAGCTGAATAGCATATCTGTTACAAGTGTGGCAGGTATCAACATGCAGTTTCTTAAACTTCAGATTCATTTGTGAATTTTGTGGCTGTATATTTTATAACAAATTGGTTGGTGTGTGCTTGTTTCATTCAAACTATACATTTAGTGTGACAGTAGATATAAACTACTAGTACTTTCTTTACATTGGTAATGGCTCTCATAAGTGGGAAATTATTTTGTATGCTGATGGACCTTCTCCAATTTATCCTCTGACCAATTGTTTAAAGAGGTTGAACACCTCTATAGTCTGTATCTACAACCCCACTTATTGAGCTACATTTTTTTTAAAGCTGTTGTTTTAATAAAAATATATAATTTGTCAAGTGTTCTAAGAAAACATGCTCTACAAATAGATACCCTTATGCCATCTACTTCCAAAAAGAAACGATATGTTTTGGTATAAAATATGTTTTTCAACTATATCTATATGTAGCTTTGCCTTCAGTTTCTATTTTTGATGAGACAATGTATATCCGCCTGTTATAACTATTTAAAGACTCTTGGAAAATACATTCAAGTTTTGTTTAATTAAATCTATCTTTACATTTTACTCTGAACTTGGTCAGTCATTTCCATGATCTGTGATCTAGCTCTTATTTCCCTACCTTTCTCAGTTGTGTATGCTTCACATCACCTATTATATATTATGTAAGTCTGATAAAAATATATCAGCAACCAGAGAAAACCAATTAAGTCAATGTATCGTTTATTTGCCACTACCGCTGAGAAAGTGAGTTAGAACTTATTCATCCTGTAACCTGATTTGTGATTACACATGATTCCACAAATCATGTTAACTGTAACAAACAGTGAACCAAAATGTTGATGACCTAGTATAAGTTGAGCCAGATAGGAATTCTAGATTGTGTTGAAGTGACGGTGTTTGTGTTTCTTCGAGTTAACTGCGTCTCTGCATTTCCTCTGCACAACTAAAATGTTGATTAAAAGAGGGCAGTTGTCCATACTCTTCTGTTTTATGGTGAACTGAATATTGTAGTTGATTGGATGGTTTGAGAAAGAGTTCAGGTCTTGTCTGTTATGTGGCCAGATGATAAATGTATTATATACATTTTTGAGACACAGAATTGGTTTCTGTGAATCTGATCAACATGTTTGTTCTTCAGACTTTTTCATGAACACATTGGTTACTACTGATAAGAGAAGGAAGACTGTAACTGGTGCTTAGTATGGTAATAGTGAAGTAAGTTAATGAACAGTGTTTATGTATAGTATCCAACAGCGCAGCAATGTGTACAGCTGTGGAAAATAGGGTTGTATAGAATGTGTTCCATCAGTGAATAATTACACACGAATATTATATTTCCTGTAAATCAGATGTTGTTTCTGGCTTGCAGCTGTAGGCATATGTACTTGGCAAAATTGTATGTGAAAAACCAAAAGTGCGGACTTTACACTGAATGATGTATCTTCAACAGGCCATAGAGCTTTGGGCATTTGATGACGTCTCCCTAAATGTTATGTGTTTTTATATCACTGAGTTGGTCAGGCAGACTTTGCTATTTCCTCTTGTGGTTTTCTTAATTTCTTTACATAATACTTTTTCCTTCCTTTAAAACTTTTATAAGGTGATTTACCAGAGGTAATGTAGGTATTAAAGCGCACTTTAACCTTCACTAATACTTCCTCTGCCCTAAATAAATTTAAAAGTATCATTCATCATATTTTTGTTGTGTCAAAAATATAATTACTTAAAGTACATGAGTTATATCATATGTCCAGTATGGTGAGTCTATTGTCTATTGTCAACAGTAAAATATCCATAGGATGTCTGATAAATATAAATATATATATATATATATATATATATATATATTACAATTAATATTTATAAGTAAATTTACCTCAAGATGTTATTTTTATCCTTTATTGGAACATGTTTCGGGTACTATCTTGTACCCATCCTCAGCCTTCCGGTTTTTTTTGTCTGGTGAAGTACATATGTTTTGTTGGTTGACTATTATTATTGTGGCTTCCTGTTGGCTTCTGGTATTTCAAATTGGTTTTATTGTGTGTGATTGTGGTGTATGTGTTAGTTTTTTGTGTATTTTCTATGTTGAGTGCTTTGAATATTGTGTCATGTTTTGTATTGATTTGTATTTGTTCAGGTATTAGTTTGTTTTCTGTTTTATGTTTGTATATCTATAAATTTTCCCAAATGTTCATTATGGTGCCTTTGTGTGGTATATGTTTTATTAGTGTTACATTGGTTATGTCTGGGAATTCATGTCCTGTGTTTATTGCATGTGTGGCTAAATTGGATTTATATATTTCTGGTTTTTTGTATGCATTTAGGTGTTCAAAATAACGTTTTTTCAGCTGTTTTTTTGTGTGTCCTATGTAACATTTATTGCAATCTTGGCATTCAATTTTGTATATGCCGTTAGTTGTTGTATTATCTATGTTGTGTGAGCTATTTAGATTTTGTAATTTATTTTTATTAGTTTTGTATGCTATTTTTATATCTGTGTTTTTAAATAGTTTTGTTATTTTATTATTTATGTATGTGAATGTGGCCCATTTGTTGTTGTTGTTATTATTT
This sequence comes from Magicicada septendecula, assembly GCA_034769895.1. Classification (NCBI taxonomy): domain Eukaryota; kingdom Metazoa; phylum Arthropoda; class Insecta; order Hemiptera; family Cicadidae; genus Magicicada; species Magicicada septendecula. Next base: position 195,281,146 of record CM068370.1, on the reverse strand, counting down.
ATGTGTTGTTCAGTTTGATTTATTCTTAATTGTTCAGAATATGGGAAATTTTACAGATATACAAACATAAAACAGAAAACAAACTAATACCTGAACAAATACAAATCAATACAAAACATGACACAATATTCAAAGCACTCAACATAGAAAATACACAAAAAACTAACAACATACACCACAATCACACACAATAAAACCAATTTGAAATACCAGAAGCCAACAGGAAGCCACAATAATAATAGTCAACCAACAAAACATATGTACTTCACCAGACAAAAAAACCGGAAGGCTGAGGATGGGTACAAGATAGTACCCGAAACATGTTCCAATAAAGGATAAAAATAACATATTGAGGTAAATTTAATTATAAATATTAATTGTATTATATATATCAAGAAACGGACTGTAGCAAAAAGTGACTAAATTAATATAACCATACAAGGTAAATAAGCCTACAGTGAAAAAAAAAACGAAAAGTGAGGTTATAAAACAAATGCAAAAACAAAAGTGTATAGTGAAAAAAATAGTGAAGTGAACATCAAATTAAGTGAAATCAACTACCAAATAACAGAAAATATATATAAAACAAATTACCTCTCACATAAATATACATTAACATGTACACAAACAACATAACCACAATTCCATACAACCACATTACCAAATTATTAAACAAATTTCAAACACGAAAAAACAACTAATGAACACAAACATGAACATATACTTCAATAGACAATGCCAAAAACATAAATTAACACCTAAATACATCAACATAAATACAAACAACAAAAATATGACTGCACAAAAAACTATAAAACAAGCACAAAGGCTATGGATACAAAACGAAATCAATCAATTATACAGTAAGAAAAATAGCATAACACTAGACATATACAAACTACACTTAGAGCTAACAAGTTTATTACATCGAATCACTTGGAATAATAAATACAATAACATAGAAAATAAAATAAGATTTGAAAAAAAACAAAAAACTTATACAATCAACAAAAAACTTAACACATTAAAACAACAAAACAAAAATCAAGAACAAAAAAACAAAAATAAACACACATTTTACCCTCGAACCATTAACCTTAGCAATACAGAATTTAACAAAAAAGAAACAGAATATTTAAACAATATGTCAAAAACTAACATAACTCAAAATACAAACAAAAATCTAGAAAATTTAATAGTAGAAACAGAATTTGCCATTAACCTAATAAAAGACAATATACAAGAAGAAAAAAGAACAGAAGCAACACACATAATTAAAAAAATAATCACTAGCGAAATGAAAAACAAATAAAAACAATAAAAGAAATTAAAAATAAAGTAAAGAACAATAATTTAATAATAACTAAAGCAGACAAAAGTCAAGCAACAGTAATCATTGATAAAGCAGACTACATCAAAAAAACCGAAGACTTCATCAACAATAATAAATGCGTACAACTAAATAAAAACCCAACAGAAAACTATCTTAAACAAACAATTAAACTAATAAAAACAACTAAAAACATATTCAACAATAAAAACACAGACATATATATAAATAATAATCCAGAACCACCTAAAATGAATAGCTTAATAAAAATACACAAATTAAACAACCCAATACGTCCATTAATCAATTTCAAAAAAGCTCCTACATACAAAATAGCAAAAATAATAGCACAAAAACTAAAAAACAACCATCTAACAAATAACCATCATAACATAAAAAATACATACGAATTAATAGACAAACTAAAAACAATAAATATAAATGAAAACACATTTTTCACATCATATGACATAACAAACATGTACACCAACATCCCAGTAGAAGAAACAATTGACATAATAATAAACAAACTTAAAGAACAAAATGAAAACAAACAATATATAACTGAAATAAAAAATAGTCTCCAACTAATACTAAAACAAAATTACTTTGAATTTAATAGCAAAATTTATCAACAGAAAGAAGGTTTAGCAATGGGATCACCATTATCAAGCATAATAGCAGAAATATTCCTACAACACATAGACACCAAAATACAAAATATCATAAAATCACATGACCCAAATGGCATATGGATAAGATATGTAGATGATGGGCTATATGTATCAAATAACAAAATCACAAAAGCAGAGAACATACTGAAACAAATCAATAACATACATCCCAAAATACAATTCACAGAAGAAAAAGAAAAACATAACAAAATCAACTATTTAGACATAACCATCACAAGATACAACAACCACATACAATATGCAATATATAGAAAACCAACTTCCACTAACATCATTATACCTAACCATTCTGACCACCCACCACAACATAAAATGGCTGCATTTTATTCGCTATTTAACAGAATGTACAAAATTCCCCTAAACAAACAAGAAACTGAAAAAGAAAGAAATACAATATACCAAATTGGTTATGAAAATGGATACAATAAAAATACTGTGATCAAAATAGAAAATAAAATCAAATATAAAATAAAAACTGAACAATTAAGAATAAATCAAACTGAACAACACATAAATAATAACAACAACAAAAAACGGGCCACATTCACATACATAAATAATAAAATGACAAAACTAACAAAACTATTTAAAAACACAGATATAAAAATAGCATACAAAACTAATAAAAATAAATTACAAAATCTAAATAGCTCACACAACATAGATAATACAACAACTAACGGCATATACAAAATTGAATGCCAAGATTGCAATAAATGTTACATAGGACAAACAAAAAAACAGCTGAAAAAACGTTATTTTGAACACCTAAATGCATACAAAAAACCAGAAATATATAAATCCAATTTAGCCACACATGCAATAAACACAGGACATGAATTCCCAGACATAACCAATGTAACACTAATAAAACATATACCACACAAAGGCACCATAATGAACATTTGGGAAAATTTACAGATATACAAACATAAAACAGAAAACAAACTAATACCTGAACAAATACAAATCAATACAAAACATGACACAATATTCAAAGCACTCAACATAGAAAATACACAAAAAACTAACACATACACCACAATCACACACAATAAAACCAATTTGAAATACCAGAAGCCAACAGGAAGCCACAATAATAATAGTCAACCAACAAAACATATGTACTTCACCAGACAAAAAAACCGGAAGGTTGAGGATGGGTACAAGATAGTACCCGAAACATGTTCCAATAAAGGATAAAAATAACATCTTGAGGTAAATTTAATTATAAATATTAATTGTATTATATATATCAAGATACGGACTGTAGCAAAAAGTGACAAGATTCCTCTCCTTAAAGCCCCACTATTGGGCTGGCCAATTTGTAATAAACTAAGTATGTGCCGGTACTAGTGAAAATGTCCGTCTTATTCAAGCCCCACTGTTGTAAACCAATTTTGTAAAGAACTACTTGTTAATTATGTGAGGACGTATGTTATATTATATGCTGCACGCTGGAAACGTCAAATTGTAAAGAAATCTTGTCTATGGGTGTAATTAGTTATAAGAGACTCCTGTGTATCAAACGCCAAGTAATACGTTGCAGGTGGCAATTCGTAACAATTAAAATGTTGTTACCTGATTTAATTAATATGTTATTAATTAATATATCTTTCGGTTGTGACCGATGAAATCCTCTGAAAATAGATTATTAAGCAAACAAAATTATAACTATGTTCCTTGAATTTATAATCATAGTACGCTATAGATTTAACTTAGTTTTCAGTGTTTGTGTAATATTAGCGATATGTATGGAGTATTAACTGAATGTAAGGGGTATTTGTGTCAACCCTAGTCACTCGATGTTAGAAAATCCCATTCAAATTTTGTAATAAACACAAGTTAGTTCAGCAATCTTCCGCCCCACCAGCTGCAAACGTCGAGCGCTGTTACTTGTAATAAGCGTACTTATAGGTTAGTTATTCGTTGAGTTTGAATCAACCTTTTTGTAAATTATTCCAACCACCACATATAGTATTTATCCTGCAATAACTTCAAACGTTATTTTATACAATAAAGATACTTTATTTATTTTCTCTATCAATTCACAATCCACGTTATCTCGTCAAAAATAATAATACGCTCAAGTCGATCATACAGAAATAGATCGATTATCAATTACTCAAATTCTATAAACATGTACACATGAAAATAATAATAAATAATTCTTATCCCAGGGTTCGTATAGTTCTTGGAACCATTAGTAAGGCCAGGTAAAATGCATAATTAAGGTTGCTCAATTTACAAAAATAAAATTATTTACTTTAAATACAGTGAAATGAAAATAAGTTGTTTTTTTACCAAACCGACGAAAACTTCGACTAGCGGTGGACGTTTGTAAACAGTGGCCAAAATTCAGCTTATCTCGTCTTCATCCAGTGAAACTGCTCTGGTTTTCAATAAAATTGACGGTGGCGTGTACTGGTAAACCCTCAGGAAATCTTCGGGCTTCTATTCTTCTTTTATGATCTTCACAATTCTCGGTCCCGTTGAAATGGAATTAGGATCCCAGCTTCTTCTGCTGCCAATGAAGGTTATCTCTGCCAAACTGAGTCTTCTGGTATTTTCAGTAATTCCGTTAGTTCAGGCTTCAATTCTTTTTTACTGATCTTCGGTTTATAGCATGAATTGGTTTAATACCGAATCCAGCGGAATTATTTGGTGAATGAGGTGAGAGGTTTTCAATTCTTTTTAACTGTATTCATTTACAATTTGGAAGGTTATTTAATTTTTATTACTCATTATCATTAAATTATAATTGTTTTTCCAAAAGGTTTTTTCAATTTTGAGTCATATTTCTTCTAGATTTATTCATATATTTTTTATTTTATATCGGTCCCTCTCAACCTAATAGCTTGTAACAATCAGAACGAATTAATTCAAATCAACAACTTCTGTACATTTCAGTTGCCTTAACAACCACGTTTTCTATATATCCTTGAGCCGGCATTATAGAATATTACTACTCTTTTTCAATAAAATACTCCATGCTTGGATTAATATTAAATCACCTAAAATTCTCCCCTAACCTTCCTTCCTAAACAGTAAATGTTTTACCAGATTTTCGTTGGACTGGGTTTCTTAAAAAGGTATTAATTTCCTTTCACTAATATGGAATTTAGGCCTATAGATTTTCTTACAACCGTTATAACATTATTTGGTTTTTTAACTTAATTTTCTTTTACCTGACCTACTGTACAATTAATTATTGGTTAAATGGTTAATTATATTAATTTAAGTTACTGGTGGTTACTTTTTTTTTACATTAATTAACTGGTTATGGAACCCTTCATTAATTTATAATATAATTGTCAGAACTACTTGTTAAACATGAAACACTGGTCACCCTCCTGGCCTAGTTTATAAACATTAATTAAAACAACAGTATTATTCAACTTTATACAATACTTAGAACTTAGTATAGTGCCTAACACTGGTAATTATACTTGATTGTATAAAGACAAATCTAATATAAAATATAAACATAATTATTGATGAAGTATTACTATTAAGCAACATCAGTTCATTTTTAGCATATTCAAAATACAACATAAATACTCTGTAGACCTTAACATGTTACAGTACAAAAACAAACATTTTATTACATTCAATCATTCATTGGTCTGGCTCTTTTATATTTAACATTAGCTATTGAGCAGCCTTAATTCAGGGTATGGTTCTTGACCATGTTTTCATTCAATTTTTATGTAACGTTGGGGGACCTCAGCTATGTTACGTTACATAACACCCCCCCCCCTTCGAAATAAGTTTATTTTGTATAAACAAAGTTTAGCAAGAAATAAACGCACAACTTGTATCTGGCCTATTGGTTTCCTATTCATAGTACTTTTATATTTCAGAATTATCCGTTATATTATGATCATTTCTTCGTTCCTTCTTAAAATCAATTATTTTCCAAGTTTAAATCTTATTTCTATAATCATTCTTGTGACATTCTTTATTAATTATACATTTTGGATCTGGTTTTATTTAATTCTCTATATTTATTTGTGAGTTTTCCCTCTAATATTTAATTTTCCTAAACCTCCCTAACATTATAACTGGAATCGAATCGGTGGTGCTCTATCGGCTAACCAATTACCGTCGTCCGTTACATACTTTCTGGGACCAGAGGAACATCATCTCTGCCCAGTCAAATGATTGCTGGAATATTCTACAGTCAATCTTCATTAATAAACCTCGTAAGGTAGTCATCATGTGACCTTCGATAAAATAATAAATAATAATAATAATAATACTCTAGGGATTATTCACTGTACTTTAACTCAGATCATATTATTTCTTCATATTAATTCTTCCTTCTATTATACACTTTTCCTCTCCAATACTTGGCTATTTTATTGACATTTATTAATTGGTTTTTTATGGATAATTCTTAACAATTTTTTTTATCCTTTTGACGGTTCCATTTTGGCTTCTTCATTCTCTTATCTTCATTGGCTCATATTCCTTTATGATCAATACAGCTGGTTATGAGATTTTGGTTAGTACTATACATTACATTATGTAGTTATATTCTTCTGGCACAATCATTATTATTCCTTTTACATTCTAAATTACATTTCTCACTATTATATTACATCAGATAAACTCATTTTGTTTTTTGGTTTTGATGATTTTTATTAGGTTGAATCAGTGTTATTTTTTTTTTCTTTCATATTAGTTTAAAGCAATTTCTTCTAAATTGTATAGTAAGGTGTTTTTAATTATTTTTCGAATTTGGTTGTATTTTTATCTTCAAAATTCTCCTTCTTATATACCTCATAAATTGTTTTCTTAGATACTTGTTTGTAAGTTGAGCTTACTTCATTTTTTGAATTTTGGGGTATTTATTCTCTTCATTTTAAATTATACTGTTTCTGAATAATTATTGAGTAAGTTGTTCTTACAGCTTCTTTAGAATTTTGGGTTTTTTTCTTCCGCTATTCAATGGGTTGCTTGGTCGATTTTCAAAATTTCAGTCCCCTTTTCTGGTTTGTTATTATTTAGGTCAACCATGGTCCATTAATTCAGGTACTACATGTTCTCGGATTACTGGTCTATAATGATTCTGGTCCTTGTTAAATATCTCTCGTATATCTGGTACTGTAACTCGGCTGATACAAAGTCTTCATTTAAGTCACGGTTTTCGGTCATATTTAGATCCTTCTTAATTAATAGGTATTGTATCTCCTCTATTTTAATGTAATCACTCATTTTTAATATCATACCATTCCCGTTTTCCTCTGGATTATTTATACAATGTTCTGCTGGTATTCTCCGTATTGAAGATATAATTGATCATCGATATATTTAAATATTTAAATTTATTTAAGTTTTTTGTTATTATTCTATGGTGGCTTACCTTTGATATTTTTATTGAGTTTTGTCTACAATTTCTAACTTTATTTAACTCCATTTGTTTATTAATGGGAGGGTTAAATGTATAAATTAATCCACCCTTCCTCATCTCCATTTCTTCTTTTGTATTGAATATTTTCTTTCTCCATGTTTTCCTTATTTTCTTGATATTCTCTTCCATGGTTTGGATCTTCTCCTTGTCCTTTCTATTCTTATTTTCAGATAGCAATGCATTCTGGTCTTCTCTAATTTCTGTTTTCTTGCTACTCTCTTCTGTTTTTGGACTTACTATAATACTTTCGGAAGTGCTGTCTAATGTTTCATCCAAATTATTAAAACCTTCATCCATTTGCTTATTTGTCTCCTCCTTGTATGTATCTGCTTTTTGGATAAGTGTATTAACATTTTCAAACTTCTCTCCGAAAGTTTTATTATATTTTATTACATTCAATCATTCATTGGTCTGGCTCTTTTATATTTAACATTAGTCATTGCCTCCTTTTGACTTGAGGTACATCTCAGACACATTAGCTATTGAGCAGCCTTAATTCAGGGTATGTTTTCACCATTTTCAGCCTTCTTGACCATGTTTTCATTCAATTTTTATGTAACGTTGGGGGACCTCAGCTATGTTACGTTACAATATATATTATAACGTATAATGTAAAGTACGTGTTTGTGGGTTTATTTTATTCAGCCTCTCGTTGGTATGCGCCAATTCTATAACGTATAATGTAAAGCTTCGTGTTTACTTATTTGTCAATTAATAATTCTATAACGTATAATTTATTATTGTGTACTTGTGTTGTGATGCGTCTTACGCCTCGCCGTTGTAATCGCCACTTTGTAATGTAAATTTGTTTGAGGTTTAAATAAGCTCCACGTTATTAATAATTTGTAATAATATTACTAACGTGCATATTCTGTATATACGGTTATTTTGCCGCATTTAGGATGCGTAACTCTATAACTAGTGTTCTGTATAATGTTGTTCTGATAAAAGCGTTTGTATTTGTGGGCTAGTGCTTTTAAATTTTCCCGCACTTCTGGTTGACACGGCGACCGGCTCTAACCGTATGTTGGCAATTGTAGGTTAGTTTGTTTCTTTTGTCGCCGGCAAAGCTATGTTCGCCTTGCGTACCTGCTCGCTCCCACAAATACCTGTGAACAAACTCTTATTCTACTCACACACATGAAGTGACAATTCTGGTATTGGTAATCATAAGTTTGTTTTATTATTTTTTCAGCTTTTTGGTTAAACAACACAAGTGGTTCGGTCTTGGATCGACCTTAACAGTTCAGTATCGATTCACATTTGAATCCGCTCTTCAATGATTTGTAAATAATAACATAACATAAATTAAATATCTCAGGTCTAGGATTCTTTGGGCCAGTTATGAAGTCAGAAAAATTCTTTAAAAGGGAGTACAACACATTACAATTACATATAAAACAATAAAACTGAATTATCAATGTTTACAAAATAAAATATTTAGTTTTTTTCACCGTCAGCGGTAAGGAACTCTGTCGGCACTGGAAATTGAATAACAAACAAGATGGCCGCTTAATCGGCTAACCCAAACGTCATGTATGAATGTTTTTTGGTTTTAATAAAGTTGTTTTTATCGTTAGTCACTGTGTTAATGATCAACGGGTGTTCCAATTAGCACTGTAAATTGTTTATATGGTGTAGTGAATTGGATTTGTGTATATTGTATTAATGGAAATACTTCGGATTTATAATTACGTTCCTGTAGTACTGCAAGCAATCACTCGCTAGCGTCTTTTGTGGTTCTAGGGTAGGATTACACTTCCATTGGTCAGTATTTACTTCTTTATAATTGTCTTGGAGCTTTTCCTTATTTCACTGGTTTATTTTATAACATCGGCTGAGTATTGCTTGATTGGTTTGGTTTTTTCACAAGCGTCCGCTATCAGACTCAACTCTTCAGCGTGGCATCTAACAATACAAATACAACTATTCGTTCATCTCGTCTTTGTAACGGCTTTTTGACCAGTAGACTAGGGTTTTGATTGGTCAGTTTCCGTGAACTTGAGGTCAAGCGGCATATATTACAAAAATTATATTCTTGCCTTTACAGTAAAAAAATACTCCCTTGTTAATTTTCGTTTAAACTAGAATTGGTTTACATATTTCTGTTCCTTTTTTAAAGGCCTACATTTTGGTATATAATTTTGTATAAGTTAACTTCATATTAGGTGTCCTTTCACCTTTACAAAATCTATAAATCTGGACTATAACACTGCCCTTACATTCACTATGATACAATACTTAATTTTCATTAGATTAATTTCATTTGATACACAATTACTCTAAGACTTGTCCATTATTAAATTTTGACCCTATTTTGTTATTATTGTATTATATTGATTTGATACCTTAATCATTTCTGACATTATTTTATTTTATATTTCATGTTCGGCCTAGGCCTCAAATTTGACTTCATACTCATTGTCTAAATTACATTAATTATTAAATTGTTTTCTGGTTTGAACCCTTTTGCCTGATTACATTTGCTTTAAAGATTACTACATTTTTCATTGACTTATTCTAACAATGTTTATTAACTAACACAAAATTCTTTAACATACTAACTAAAATGGTTGCCTTCATGGCCAAGATTACATTCATTTTTTGACAAACAATAACATAAATTATTTATTTAATAATATATATAATACTTTCACTAATGAACTTACTGTTGTCACTTCCCAAACGTTTCGAGATGTTGTTTCTCTTCTTCAGTGGGTCTTGAACACCCACTGAAGAAGAGAAACAACATCTCGAAACGTTTGGGATGTGGCAACAGTAAGTTCATTAGTGAAAGTATTATATATATTATTAAATTAATAAAGTGAACGAAGAGGATGCAACAACAAGATAATTATAAATTATTTAGTTTACTATAATACCCATTACATTTCCATACTATTAAGCTCTCCTAATGGATCATTAATAGTGTTTATATGAGACCTCTATTTAAGTATTTTTGGGTATTATGTTGTAACATATACCTTCTATTCTGCCTATAGGCTTAATACACTCCTTATAATCCTTTACATATGATTTATTAATGATAACAATTATTGGCATTGGCCTAAATAAAAGAAAAATAAACATGGTTAAGCACTGCTAATGCCTTCTACTTTAACAACCAACAACATGGGATAAATAAATATAAAACCTTTCAATAAATAATGCTACATTATTACAATTGTTTGTTTACACTCTAACATTTAGTGTGTCTGTCACTTTACAATGTTTTTAAGAGTTGTATCTCTTGTATAGACCTATTTGGTTTTTTTACATTTTACATAATTAGAGGGATCACTGATCTTTACAGTCTTATCTGTGTGATTAATGATCACCCTTGTTTTCCACTTTTCACTTATGCACTTTTCACAGGTTTTGTCTTATTATCTATAGTACATGGCTTCTTATTTATCACACTATTGTGTTGTACTTTTTATTTTAAACTGTTACATACTGGATTTTATTTATTCTGACTTTATTATTATTATATGGGCTATTTTCGTTAATCGTTTTGGAACTCTCATTATGTCACATTACAATATATATATTGTACTGCTGTAAAATGCACCAGTACATACTAAGGCCTAGTAAAATTGAAAAATTTATAATTTGTAGAATAATATTGTCAGCCATCTTAAATGTATGTGAAAGGCCTAGAATCAAGCTTTGGCTGGTATGAACATTTAATGTGTAAAATACAAATGAAAACCCCAAATTTAATGTAATTATTTATAAAACTCATCAATAAGTTGAAATTAGTATGAAATTGTTTTAAATAATTTGGCATTAGTTTAGTTACAGATTGTATTTTGATAAAAAGTCATAGAACAAATAGAAAGTATTTGTGGATAACTAATCAAGTTTACATACAGTTTATGCACAAATTTTGTATTATAACAAATTGGTAAATTACTTAATATGTGAAAATTAAACGTAAAAAGACCATAATATTGTAAAATTCAGTGAGATTAAGCATATTTAGTAAACAAGGACTATAATAATAGCTAAATATGTTAAATTATAAAGTGTTAAAGTATTGTTGGTAAGGAAAAGTGTAAAGGTTTCTGTTTCCGGGGAGTCCAGTATGTACTTTTTATTTTAAATTGTTACATACTGGATTTTATTTATTCTGACTTTATTATTATTATTTGGGCTATTTTCGTTAATCGTTTTGGGACTCTCATTATGTCACATTACATAATTGCTCCCCCCCCCCCCAAGACATGGTTATTTTTTCGAAACTGGGGTTTAGGGAAAAATAAGCTGTTACTTTTATTCATGGAATTTTTTCATTGGTTTCAGGGATTGGGTTGTGATGATTTTTTTAAGTTGGTTATTATCTCATAATGTACGCATAACTTCCTTTCTACTTTGGCGAATCTACGAAATATATTTATTCTTTTCATCTTCTTCATATAGGCTATTTAGTTACCAACTGATTGTTCCTTTCCTCGGGGGTTTCTCCTGTTCCTATGGATTCCTTAATTGGGGTTATCAATTCCTCCCTAACTTGAAATGGCACGGTGAATGCATATCGGCTGTGAGTGGCACTATTTTGACCCATTCCTCACCCGACCATTCACCCCGTGCATGGTACAGTGCTCGTTGGCCCCTGCCCATCATAATAATTATTGAGTGGCGCCGTAGCTTTCTACACTCTCATAAAAATGGTAACTCTTGCGTTACTTTAAATACCCTCGGAATCATGTTGTCTTCTTACTTCTTCTCATTGTTATAAATTGTATCTTAGCAGTTCCCCTAACTTTCATATAACTTGTTTTCAGTTTTGGTAAAAATCCTTTGTATACTTCTTCCCTTCAATTTAATTTCATTTCGTCGTTAATTGATTCATTACCCACTATGTTATTCATCTTCTGTTTCAATATCCCTTTTTAGCAGTTACAAATATAGTTATTATTATTCCATTTATTCACAAACATCAATTTTTTTCTGCAGGTTCATTTGTTTTAAGTACTTCTTTTCTTCTTTATTGATCCAAAATAAATTCTCAAAAGTATCCTGTAAGATGACCTTACTCATTTTGGAATTTGGTGGGTTATTTGTTCATGTTTTTGAAATCTTCATTGGTCATTACCGTTATCATCATTTTTCCTTCTCAATTCTCCGATAGTTTGCCTGGTCGGTAATCATTGATTTGTTTCATGGTTTTTATAGTGTATGATATTTAGTTTAACCGGTTCCAGTATCTGTCACTATGCGGATCGTCCCACTATTATGTTCTTCCCGTGGTGTGTTGGATGCATTTCCATTGTTTCTGGAGGGAATCCAGTGTTCCGGTGGGTTACGTTTATTGTACGCTATTCTGAAATTCTCCACAGGGTTGTCGCTGAAGAGTATCCAGTCATAATTTTCGTCTTCTGGTTGGTTGCTTCCGGATGGTGCGTCCCTCCCCTGGTTGTTTTGAGTGCTCCCTCGTATAAAGTGTACTTCGGGTTGATTGTTAGGGTTACGGTTATCTCCGTTTCCTTGTTCATTCTCTTGTCGATTTCTGGAACGGTCTTCTCTGCTTCGGCTCCGTTCTGGGTACCTCCTCTCTTCATCGCACCTGTTATTTTGGTATCCTCTACCATTGTCAAAATTTCTTCTACCTTCTCTGTACCTATTATTGTTATTATTGTTACCATTTCGGTGGTAATTATCATTTTTATTATTGTGATAGGTATTATTATTATTATTATTACTATTATTACTTTGATCGTGGTCATTCCTGTTTGCATAGTTCGTTCTTGGATGCTGATCACGGTTTTGGTCTTCCCTGTGGAAATTCATTCTTTCATGTTGTCTTCTCGACCTCCTGTAACAATCCTGCTGTTCGTAATCACCTAGCAGTGCTCCCATTGCGGATATGGTCTTAATTTGACTGCAAAGTCTCGCTTGGATGATTCCTTCATCAAAATGATATGCCATTTTGTTTACCAGACATTCTTCTGAGATGTGTGGTTCCAATTTGCGAGCTACGCACACTTTACCCAGGAAATAGGCTGTTGGTGACTGGCCTAGGTTGGGGTTATATTTTCCGTTACTTAGATTATCTCTCACTATATTCTGTATAGATTCAGACCAGTATTTGGACTGAAAAGCTTTTTTAAATTCTTCATATGTGTTTACCTCATTTCTCACTGCTGACCACCAATTGTCAGTTATTCCTTTGAAACCATCGTCCAGCAAGGTCTTAGTCACGCTCCATCTGTTTTCTTTCATTCGGCTCAGTTTTTCATTTATGCGTTCCAGGAATTCAATGGGGTTTTTTCTGTAGTCTTTAAAGTTCACGCTGTCCCTGTTCTCTAGTGTGGTGTGGTAAGTACTGCATGTCGGTCTGGTGATGTTTAGTCGGTCCACTTCTTCCTGTATGTTTAATTGGATGTGTTGTATACTTTCTATTTTTTCTTTGTTGCTATTTATCTGACTCTTCACTTGGTCTACTTCGTCACTTATTTTTGTCATTCTGCCGGACATATTACCTTGGATTTCATCCAACTTCTCCTGTGTTTCTTGCTGTGTTGCAATTATTCTGATTTGATTATTGGTTTCTACTCGTTCTATCTTGGTATCCACTTCTGCTCGGAACTGTATGATGGTTTCTTCAGTTTTCTCCAGCTTTTCCTTGGTCTCCGCTATTTGTTGTTTCACTTCCTCCTTGTACTCGTCTACCCTCTGGCTGAGTGTTTCGGTGACGTTTTCGATCCTTTCATTTATAAGATCCCTTAATTCTCCCTTAATACTTTCATTGGTGCTGTCTATCTTTTCATTGATTTTTTCAATTTTATTTTCCAAATTCTCATTCATTAGTCTGCTGTCTTCTTTGATTTGTCTAAAATTTTCCCGAGTACTCTCATTTGTACTGTCTATTTTCTCATTTATCTGTTTCATCAAGTTCTCCTCATTACGGTCAAACCTTTCGTTCATTTGTCTAAAATTTTCCTTCATACTGTCTATTTTTTCATTTGTCAGTTTCATCAAGTTCTCCTCATTACGGTCAAACTTTTCATTCATTTGTCTAAAATTTTCCTTGGTTTGTTTAGCTTGTTCGGTTATGAAATCCATCAATTTCTGTAATTCTGGTGAACCCAGGCCTCCTCTAGCTTCTTCTCCGTCACCCGCCGGTTGTTCCATTTCAGTGTCTTGTTGTTCTGCTGTTTCTTCTTCCTGTTCTTGGTCCTTTGCCAACCTCTTCGATACTCCTCTTGTATGCATCTCTAGACTTATAACCGCCGCCTGCTAAAATTAGGTTGACTGTATTGTTTAATAGTGGTATTACAGTCCGTAATTTCCTAATTCAGCCTCACTAGTTGGACGACAATTCTATAACGTATAATGATGTACCTTTTTAAAAGCCTCACATTAGAGTCATCAATTCTGTAACTATTTTTATTGAATATATGATTGCGGGTTTATTTTATTCAGCCCCACGTTGTTGACGTCAATTCTATAACGTATAATGTTGAGTACGTGTTTACTTATTTGTCAATTAATAATTCTATAACGTATAATTTATTATTGTGTACTTGTGTTGTGATGCGTCTTACGCCTCGCCGTTGTAATCGCCACTTTGTAATGTAAATTTGTTTGAGGTTTAAATAAGCTCCACGTTATTAATAATTTGTAATAATATTACTAACGTGCATATTCTGTATATACGGTTATTTTGCCGCATTTAGGATGCGTAACTCTATAACTAGTGTTCTGTATAATGTTGTTCTGATAAAAGCATTTGTATTTGTGGGCTAGTGCTTTTAAATTTTCCCGCACTTCTGGTTGACACGGCGACCGGCTCTAACCGTATGTTGGCAATTGTAGGTTAGTTTGTATCTTTTGTCGCCGGCAAAGCTACGTTCGCCTTGCGTACCTGCTCGCTCCCACAAATACCTGTGAACAAACTCTTATTCTACTCACACACATGAAGTGACAACTCTGGTATTGGTAATCATAAGTTTGTTTTATTATTTTTTCAGCTTTTTGGTTAAACAACACAAGTGGTTCGGTCTTGGATCGACCTTAACAGTTCAGTATCGATTCACATTTGAATCCGCTCTTCAATGATTTGTAAATAATTTTAACATAAATTAAATATCTCAGGGCTAGGATTCTTTGGGCCAGTTATGAAGTCAGAAAAATGCTTTAAAAGGGAGTACAACACATTACAATTACATATAAAACAATAAAACTGAATTATCAATGTTTACAAAATAAAATATTTAGTTTTTTTCACCGTCAGCGGTAAGGAACTCTGTCGGCACTGGAAATTGAATAACAAACAAGATGGCCGCTTAATCGGCTAACCCAAACGTCATGTATGAATGTTTTTTGGTTTTAATAAAGTTGTTTTTATCGTTAATCACTGTGTTAATGATCAACGAGTGTTCCAATTAGCACTGTAAATTGTTTATATGGTGTAGTGAAGTGGATTTGTGTATTGTGGTAATGGAAATACTTCGGATTTATAATTACGTTCCTGTAGTACTGCAAGCAATCACTTGCTAGCGTCTTTTGTGGTTCTAGGGTAGGATTACACTTCCATTGGTCAGTATTTACTTCTTTATAATTGTCTTGGAGTTTTTCCTTATTTCACTGGTTTATTTTATAACATCGGCTGAGTATTGCTTGATTGGTTTGGTTTTTTCACAAGCGTCCGCTATCAGACTCAACTCTTCAGCGTGGCATCTAACAATACAAATACAACTATTCGTTCATCTCGTCTTTGTAACGGCTTTTTGACCAGTAGACTAGGGTTTTGATTGGTCAGTTTCCGTGAACTTGAGGTCAAGCGGCATATATTACAAAAATTATATTCTTGCCTTTACAGTCAAAAAATACTCCCTTGTTAATTTTCGTTTAAACTAGAATTGGTTTACATATTTCTGTTCCTTTTTTAAAGGCCTACATTTTGGTATATAATTTTGTATAAGTTAACTTCATATTAGGTGTCCTTTCACCTTTACAAAATCTATAAATCTGGACTATAACACTGCCCTTACATTCACTATGATACAATACTTAATTTTCATTAGATTAATTTCATTTGATACACAATTACTCTAAGACTTGTCCATTATTAAATTTTGACCCTATTTTGTTATTATTGTATTATATTGATTTGATACCTTAATCATTTCTGACATTATTTTATTTTATATTTCATGTTCGGCCTAGGCCTCAAATTTGACTTCATACTCATTGTCTAAATTACATTAATTATTAAATTGTTTTCTGGTTTGAACCCTTTTGCCTGATTACATTTGCTTTAAAGATTACTACATTTTTCTTTGACTTATTCTAACAATGTTTATTAACTAACACAAAATTCTTTAACATACTAACTAAAATGGTTGCCTTCATGGCCAAGATTACATTCATTTTTTGACAAACAATAACATAAATTATTTAGTTTACTATAGTACCCATTACATTTCCATACTATTAAGCTCTACTAATGGATCATTAATAGTGTTTATACGAGACGTCTATTTAAGTATTTTTTGGTATTATGTTGTAACATATACCTTCTATTCTGCCTATAGGCTTAATACACTCCTTATAATCCTTTACATATGATTTATTAATGATAACAATTATTGGCATTGGCCTAAATAAAAGAAAAATAAACATGGTTAAGCACTGCTAATGCCTTCTACTTTAACAACCAACAACATGGGATAAATAAATATAAAACCTTTCAATAAATAATGCTACATTATTACAATTGTTTGTTTACACTCTAACATTTAGTGTGTCTGTCACTTTACAATGTTTTTAAGAGTTGTATCTCTTGTATAGACCTATTTGGTTTTTTTACATTTTACATAATTAGAGGGATCACTGATCTTTACAGTCTTATCTGTGTGATTAATGATCACCCTTGTTTTCCACTTTTCACTTATGCACTTTTCACAGGTTTTGTCTTATTATCTATAGTACATGGCTTCTTATTTATCACACTATTGTGTTGTACTTTTTATTTTAAACTGTTACATACTGGATTTTATTTATTCTGACTTTATTATTATTATATGGGCTATTTTCGTTAATCGTTTTGGAACTCTCATTATGTCACATTACAATATATATATTGTACTGCTGTAAAATGCACCAGTACATACTAAGGCCTAGTAAAATTGAAAAATTTATAATTTGTAGAATAATATTGTCAGCCATCTTAAATGTATGTGAAAGGCCTAGAATCAAGCTTTGGCTGGTATGAACATTTAATGTGTAAAATACAAATGAAAACCCCAAATTTAATGTAATTATTTATAAAACTCATCAATAAGTTGAAATTAGTATGAAATTGTTTTAAATAATTTGGCATTAGTTTAGTTACAGATTGTATTTTGATAAAAAGTCATAGAACAAATAGAAAGTATTTGTGGATAACTAGTCAAGTTTACATACAGTTTATGCACAAATTTTGTATTATAACAAATTGGTAAATTACTTAATATGTGAAAATTAAACGTAAAAAGACCATAATATTGTAAAATTCAGTGAGATTAAGCATATTTAGTAAACAAGGACTATAATAATAGCTAAATATGTTAAATTATAAAGTGTTAAAGTATTGTTGGTAAGGAAAAGTGTAAAGGTTTCTGTTTCCGGGGAGCCAGAAATAGACGCGCTTGTAAAGAAAGTGTCACTTTTAATTTGACCATCACCAAGTTCAGACTTATTTTGGTGAAATAACTAAAGTTTATTTGGTAACCTAACTGCAAATAGAGAGTGCGAGAATAAATCAAGTATTATATAATCAACTTAGGAAATGAAATATAATAACGTGAAAAAAGAAATAAAGAAGAAATTAAAATAATAGTGAATGAAAGTGTTACATTCATATGTCAGGTAATACTGTGTAAAAGTAATTCAAATAAAACAGAAGAAATATAACCCATTAAAGCTTCACAATTAAACCAAAGGTGAAAATTAAGTGCGCACACACACACACACACACACACACACACACACACACACACACAGATTAATCCACATCCTGTGTACTATAGTCTTAAACTATTTTAAGAAACAAGAAACACACTAATACAGACTTGTAACTTGTAAAATATTATTTATTTGTAAAAATTAACTAGAAACAAGTGAGAACTCATGTTTTTTAATAGTTCAGTGAATTAATCCAACTAGCGCCACAGGCAAGAGACTGAAGAGTTAGATTTATTGTTGATTAAAGAACATACATTGCTGCCCTCTAGTAGGGAAATTTTGAAACTGTAATTAATTATAGATAAAGAAATTTTTTCTCTTTATATAAGTCTGTATATAAAAAAACAATATATTAAGTAATAAATAACTAGGTTCTAAAGTCTATATATTTACATGTACTGCAGCCCTAAGATTTAAGAGTTATAATTCGTGCTATAAAACCTAAAATTCAAATAAAAATAAAAGAACCCACATCTATAAAAAGATCATTACAGTGTGTGTGTGTGTGTGTGTGTGTGTGTGTGTGTGTGTGTGTGTGTGTGTGTGTGTGTGTGTGTGTGTGTGTGTGTGTGTGTGTGTGTGTGTGTGTGTGTGTGTGTGTGTGTGTGTGTGTGTGTGTGTTGCAACATTACAAGTATTTTAAAATTAATACACTTCTGTCCATGTACCCAACGCAACTGTATAGTGTTAAACACCGGCTAGTCGTATGATTTTCATGTGGTCGTTCCATTAAGTATATGTGGTTGCACAATAAACGTATATTTAAAAAGAGGAGTGAGACGATGATGACATGAAATAATTAATTAAAACATAGTAAAAGAATCAATCAGTGGTTTATTAAATATTCCAAATAAAATTAATTGATTATTAAAATTTGAAACTAGAAAATTCAAAATGTTTTCTTTTATAAGGTTACACTCTGAAAACAACATATCTTAGCTATTCAGCACACATTAATAACATATAGTCATAAATATCTAAACATATATGATGAACAAATTATAAAATTCTTTTATATTGTTTGGGTGTCTGACTTTGAATCTTTATTAAAATTTGAAATCGTACCAACTCATTTATAAAAATAATATTTACTTGAAGAATAATTATGATTTATAATGATACACCCAATTTTTAAATTAAACAGAATAAAATTATTTTTAACACAAACTTACAATTACGTCTTTTACTCTGAATAGTTACACTATTTACATTTAAGTCTACATTACTTTATCTCATATTCTGTTCTTTATGAGTTCTTTGTTTAACACAAAATATAATTGTTCATTTGTCACCTGCGTATTGTCGAAGTTACTATTGTGTGTGTGTGTGTGTGTGTGTGTGTGTGTGTGTGTGTGTGTGTGTGTGTGTGTGTGTGTGTGTGTGTGTGTGTGTGTGTGTGTGTGTGTGTGTGTGTGTGTGTGTGTGTGTGTGTCTTATTCATGACAAAATAACTTCGTCAATTCATGTGTAGCGTCATTTTTTAACTAATCACTTTTTAGTCCATTTTTGTGATAACCAGAAACTTTATGTTTAGGAGAGTGGTTGCACTGTCTTCGTAATTTTTCACTCATCATTTACATATAACACACTCGTTAATTACTAGCTAATTGTGGTAGTAATTATCATTAATTTCTATGACACCTTTATTATTGCAATTTTCTGCAATAATTTTTCATCACCGTATGCGTTTAAGTGTCCTTATTGTAATGTTGTTTTTAGAATTGTGATATGTCTTGTGTAACAGGTAAAAAACATATTTGTTAATTTATTTTAATCATGTCCATACCTGATTTAATTATAAAAAACAACAATTCATACATATCTCCCCTCATCGTAGTGTAATGCAGGTTCGTGCTGGTTCACACACACACAGACACGCATACAATGACTTACACTGTCAGGCAGGTGTACACTTTAGACAGGCTACCACGTGTCCACGCCTGTAAACTATCTATCCTACTCTCTTTACACTAATTATTTACAAAATACTGCCCTGGGTAAATATGCAGATATATGTATTGTTGCAATATATATATTTATTCATTTATGTATTTATTCAAAATTGAGTTTTTCTAGTTTTAGTACATGTTTAGGAAACATTGTTTAAATCATATTATTAAAAAAAATATGCCTGTAGTCTTAACAAATACCTCTTATAGAATTGTTCATTGTTTAAACATAAAAACAATATCGTGGACATATAATTCAAAGGTTGAAAGATTTATTATTCACTTAGCCATTATCTGAATGAATATATGCTATATGTCAGTTATTTGTTTACATAATATTTTCAATTATTAAGTTACACGTTAAGTAAAACGTTTTTTAAAAGATGGGTTTGGGAAATCTGCCAAACTTGTGTAAAGTTTTGAACAGATTTTACAGATAAAATATGTAATGTTCTTAAATTCTGTAAAACCAGTATGTATAGTATTAATTTTTTTCACGTGTGTATGATATATAGGTGGTTTTTGACACACCATTGTGTTGTGTTTATAGAGTTGTGCAAAATTAGACTGGGAAGTTCGCAGTATACTGTTAGAAATGTTGCCATTTATAAAATCAAGGCTCAGCGAGACATGCACATCACTACTGCTTGAAGCCTTGAGAAAACTAATACTTCACCTTGTGCCATCACAACCACCACATGAACACTTAGATGGACTCTTAGAAGACGCACTGTTAAAGTTTCATGGGTGCAGGTAAGAGCAAAGCGTATAGTTAATAGTGTTACTTATCATCGTATGGTACAGTGAAAAACAAAATTACAGACACCAATTAAGTCACTTATCACAAATAACAGTTTATATTCAACAAGATTATACTCATACAATAATTCAAGTTAATTTGTCCACACCGATAGTAATGTCAACTAATAGAGTCCCGCACAATAATAATCTTTCACTAATAACCACTTGGACGCACTGATTAATCACCCGACATAAACTGAACTGACCATCGCTGGATGCTTATATTTATACCCCGCTGAAATGCCAGAATAATCTGTACTTTTTGTATCACGTGTTAAACAACTACCTCTTACAGGCACTCTCGAATCCACTAGAAACAGTGTCAGGTCTGGCCTTGAACACAGTGTGCGTGGACCGGTGCAGTCTGGAACAACCTCGATTGTTGACGCATGATAAGTGTCACGTAATTGTCTTTCTTCTCAAATTAGCAATATGTACGTATACAAACATTACAGCTGAGCTCTCCTGGAATAGCTGAGAAACATGTATAATGACACACTCCATTGTTCGAGAATGTTCCGTTGCATAACAATAGTATATGGTTAGAAGTATACAAACCTTGAGTATTTTTAAAATGTACATGACTATGTGTTTAATAATATGAGAGGTGGTTTATTATCAAAGTTTGCAAGCTGAAGGTTGAATCAGGTGAACTGTTATGAGAGTTAATAATACATCTATTGTTCGTAGAACTAACCTGTAGGAACTAAGATATGCTAAAACTTATTTCATTTAACTTTAACATTTAATTACCTGATGATGTAGATTTATTTCTGAAAAAGAGTGCTATAAAAATCTAAGGAACAGAAACTGAAAGTGAAAATACAGAAAAGTAAGGGATCCATTGTAAGAGAGAAAAAGTAAAACAAATATTAGAACTGGCAAACACATAAAATAAAACAGATAAAAGAGTTGTGTTGCTTAGAAACTGTAATTATTGAAGACAACAGTGTTCATTAGAAGTGAAAAGAAAATTAACCTTCATAAAACAGCATTTATAAACACCAAAAATTTGTTAACATGACATATCAAAATACAGTAAGTAAGCTACTGCAAAATCATTGGTACAATACACCATCGTTTTTTAGAAATGAGATTAGGACATTGGGAAGAAGAAGACACATCTCAAAGCTGCAGAAATGTGGATGTGACATCAAGAACTAGTTGGACTAAAAGAAAAACAGATTGAGAGATTTAATAAAATTGAAAGAGAAAAGGAAATTACTACACAAAATGGAATCTAGAAAGAATAAATTTATAGGACCTATTATAAGATATAATGGCTTTATCACAAAAGTTCTCGAAGGTAAAATCATAGAAAGTAAAGGACATAAAAGTGTACTTGGAAGATAGGTATTGGGCTGTGATAATTATCTTTAAAAGAAAAGAACAGCAAAAAGAAGTGACCTGTTGCAGCAACAAGGCATAGCCCTTAGATAATAGTGATAACGATTATGATCACCTTACGTTGAAAGATATCTGTAATTATAACAATGAGTCTTTGCATCTTTGCAATAAAATTTGGTACACTTTTCTAGAATCTGTGATATCCTGTTCATCCCTGTCATATGTACATGAACATGTATGCTTCAGTAAATTTTGATACTGTTTTGTTGGTACTCAAGTTATAGAAAAATGGAGGATGTGCATGCAGCTCTGTGTAATGCATTGTTCGATCGCTTGTGCATTGTTGTGTGATGATTGTGTTGTCACCTTATGGTTTTTGCTTGAAAAAAAGCAGTACTGCTGCAGAAAACCACTGCCACATTTATGGTTCAAACATTATATTGACAATAAAATTAGACATAAATGTTGTTTGTTTAAAGAAAGGTGAACCTGTGCAAGTAGTGGCCAGCCAGTTGTGATGATAGACAACATGCTAGAAAAAGAGAACGCATAAGTTAATGAGAATTCCCAGTTCACAGTTTTTGAGCTTTTAGTTGCATTTCATTAAGTTTCACACTCTTATTCATGAAATTGAGACTGAAAAGCTAGGCTAAAATGGAATAGACTGAATAGTATATGGATGCTAAAATGCTTACAGGTGTTCTCACTGTTATGTGAAATGCAAAAATTTCTGTTGCATTTAAAAAATGAAGGAGACTTATACATGATCCAATGAGTGTTTGCAGAAAATGTTGGCCTATTACGACACAGGCGGACGTGCGGGGGGCGCACGGGCTACCGAGCATCTAATAAATTGATGTTTTGTGATCGGTGGACGTTAGTATTAATAAGCCTCCGAGGGAAACGTCAACCCCTCCACCTTGTCGGAGGTCACTCTTTTTATGCTAGGGGAAAGAGGCTTCCACAGCCCTAGATCACATAAACCTGTGGTACGGAGAACCCCGGACTAAAATTATAACATAGGCAGGCCCATTTGCTATCACAATACTAAAATCTACAATGAAATTAATTATAAAATAAGCGTATTTGCTATGATAATACTAACATGCCATTTTACTACAATATTTACATCAGCCTATCTACTACAGTATGTACGTACATTGGGCTATTTACAACAATGGAAACTACGTTTATTCCAATTCCATAGCTAAATCGGAGTCACTGCACTGTCATCATTACCAACATTTATAATCAAAGGGCCACTCTCCTCCATTTCTTCTATTAAGTTGTCCAATTCCCACAGTTTCGCCTCTTCTTTCTTTACGTGCTCTATACACTTCTTCCAGTCTTCTTCAGTTACTTTTTCCACCCCTTCTTCCAACAGCCGTTTTACATCTGCAAGCTTAAATGTTGTGTTGTTAGCTGCAACATGATTTTTCACTTGAGCCCAGATCAACTCAATGGGATTTAACTCACAGTGATAGGGAGGTAATCTCAATACTGTCTTGTTTTCCTTCTTGGCCATCTCATCAATAACATATTTGTCGTAATTTCCTTTTTCTTGTTCTACTATATAAAGAAGTTCTTTCTTTAGATAACTACTATCAGCATTAAAACCTTTTTGTTTTAACCAATTTGCTATTTCATTTTTTTTCCACGACATGTTCGGAATTTTTTCACACTTTACTGAATGATATGGTGCGTTATCTAACACCACAACAGAGTTATATTCCAGGGAAGGCAGGAGTTCTCGAAAGTAATCTTCAAATACATTCCCGGTCATTTCGTCATGATAGTCAGCAGTAGACTTTGATTGGAACACCATTAATCCATCTTTCAAAAAGCCCTCTTCACAGCCCATATGCACAACTATCAGGCGGCTCCCTTTCCCCTTCGGACTTCGTAGTCCTGTCGACAGACGTTTCAAAAACGCATCTTTCGGCGACTTAATAGTTTTATCTTGCCAGATCTTATTTTTGACATGGCCTGCATTTACCCAAGTTTCGTCTTGATAGTAAATTTATGGCCTTCTTCATGAAACTGTTTACTTTTGCATAGGTAATTCCGTCGCCATACAACTATATCATCCCTGTCGCAGATAAACATGTTACGTCTTCTTTCATGAAATTTAAAATTCAATGATTTTAACAGTTTATATAGCGTAAACCGTTTGAAATCCGGTAAGTCTTTATCGTTGTTAACTGCACTCAAAATTTTATTTATTGTCGGGTGTTCATTTTTGAAAAAAAATTCGTGAACTTTTCTCCTAATAGCACATTTTGTAAATTCGTCCAATTTATCTACTGCCGCTACTCTAGATTTTTTATTTTTTGGTGAACTCAAGCCTAACGTTTTGTTTTTCAAATATACATTAATAACACTATAAACACTCCGCTTGCTAACACCGGTCATTTCAGCAACTTTTTCCATGGCCTTGTTCTTTTTTATGGTAGGATTCTCTGTACTTAAATGTTTAAAATTATTCACTATACACAATCTCTTAGCACTATGTATAACTTTGCCGCGTTTGTTCCTTGCTATTGGGGAAAGAGTCTCCATATTGTACAGTTTTAGTCCAAACTATTAATAATAACTAAACAGTAAAAACAGATCCAAATGACACGTTATTCAACGGTGAAAACAAGGAAAGAACTGAACTCAGTAGATTACGCACAGTACCTACAGAACGTGACGAACAGGAAATTTGAGTTGGCGGACTGCTGTGAAACGGGCGTTGGAATGTTACCGATAACAATAGAATCCGACCCTCGTCAATGTCATTCGCTTGAAATATTTTCTGCAAACACTCGGTGAACAAATTATAAGTGCTTTGGTGTGAAACATGGATTTCCTATACAGATGCCGGATGAAAGAAGAAATCTATGCACTGATGCCATTCGTCATCCCTGAAAATTTTGGACAATATTTAATAAGAAAATAGAGAGACCAAAAAGGAATTCTGCTTTTGGAGTTTCTTGAACATGGAGTCATAAACTTAATGCCTTACAGAAACCTAGTTGTCCTATTCAGAACAAAACATGTGTTCATGCATTAACATGCAAATGATGTGGGATTGTTATGCATAACAAAATTCACCTTTACACTACTCAGTCAACTGTTCACTGCTTTTGACCATCCACCCCACACCGCAGACTTAAAGCTGTAGCTGCATTTGTAAATTATGGCAAACTGATGAAAGGAGTGATTGGATGGCTGCAGTTAGTTGCAGAAGATTTTTTTATGAGGTGTAAAAAGCTGGTGCTGTGATATACAAAACACATGGAAGTTGGTGGTGATTATGTGAAACGATGTGTAGATATAAATAGCCACAATTGAATTCTTTTGTCTATATTTGTTTTTATTTAAATCCTCATCAAACCTTTATGGACCACCATTAACTCCGAAGAAATCATGAGAAAATTTACAGACAGAAGGAATAAGGGGTAAGCATGTGAATGTCTCAGCACAGCATGTTTCAATAGGAAGTTCAATATCTCAGCACAGCAAACGTTTTAAAGAAGTTATATGGTTAAATATGGAAGGAGGCTGTGTGTTTATGTGTAATCATAATTTGTTGTTGTTGTTGTCTAGTCTTATAGTTCAGGTTCTTTATAAATATTTGATTGAAGTATGAGTTTATATTTTTGTGTAGGCTTCGAGATGTATGTGATGAACTTGTCACTGTTGTTGCTGAAGTGCTGATCAGTGAACTTACTTTTCTGCGTCTCGTGAACACAGTCCATCATAATTCAGTAAGTTTCAACACAGTGTATTTTTGTATTGTGTTATACAAAATATAACCTCTATTCTGTATCAAATAGTGTTAAGAACTTACACACTTAACTGTGTCTATATATTGTAACGTCTCCTCCTCTCGTCTCTCGACCGTCCGCTTTTTCGCGTCTTTCTTCGTTACAAAATTTGTTATCTTTTGGTGTTATATGCCTTCAAAATCGAGTGTGTGTGATTATGAAAGAATATTGAATGAGTTTCTTAAATTTGTGTGTATTAAATCAATACCGTTGTTTGAAAATAGGTAGGAGAGAGAGTAAAGAGAGTCAAAGAGAATTACTCTCTTTGTATACAATCGAGTATTTTAAATTTTTTCCGCTCGTGGCATCAGCTGTTTTCTCCTTTTACGAACCCATTTGGGGTTAAATTACTTTAGTAGTACGTAATACAGTAAACCCTCGATTTAACGCACTTTGGATGTAACGGACAGAATTTGACAGACAAAAAAAATGTTTTTAGGCTTTTGAAACGTATAATGTGCATAAACTGCAGACTCTCCTGTTCTGGCGATATTGCTTGGCTATCATTCTTTCATTTCTTTTCTTCTTGTTTCTTGTTTTGAAACACGCAAATTTTCTCATCTTCAATTGTATTTGATGAGAACGGAGTATTCATCAAGAATTCGTTTAATTCTTCATGATCCCTGTCTTTGTGTTGTCGTCGATGCAGGCGTCGCACACGTTCAGTAGAAGACATCGCGACGACTAACACTGAACAATATACACTGATGTGCATCTTATTTCACTGTGAAATATTCGTCCATCGGCTAATACAGCAAGCATTACAGTGGCACGTAATTTTTCATTTCCCGTAATCTTTACTGTTATAGATTTGGTTCCATTTCGGTCCACCGTAAATATACGTAAATAAAAAATACGGGCGTTGGGCGTTTCATCGGCATTTCCCATGTGTTCAAGTGAATAATTATGCTTCTTGCGTAAATGAATGACAAACCGCTGATACTGTAGGAGTTTTTCTTCGTAGTCACTCGGTAGTTTTAGCACGAGTGATGTACGTCATTTAAGCGCAAATCCATTTCGCCGCATTATTCGTCTTATACACCCGAAGCTGGCTTTGAAACCGGAGACTTTTAATTCTTCTGCAATTTCTAAAGCTTTTAATTTTAAAACATGTCTAGTGACAGGGAGTCCTTGCCTTCGTAAAAGCCGTACGTATTCACAGACGCTGGACTCTACTGCTACAAAACGCCCAACTTGAGGTCCCGCGAATGCTCGTCGCGCAGTATTTGCATTTAAAAGTCGTTCCTTCTGTTTTCTCCATCGTCGAGTACAGGATTCATCAATATCGAATTTCCTTGCGGCTTCGCGATTGTATGTTTTTTCTACATTTTGTATCAAAATTAATTTATAATTCGCATCGTATGGGTTACGTTTAATTTGATTTGACTGCGTGCCTTTAGTCTCCACAATATCACTCATACCACAAACGCACTACAAAAACGCCGAATGAAAACAAAGTACAGATAAGCTATGTTGTTGCTGTTACAATAGAAAACCACACTGGCAGTTTACCCGTTATTTAGAAACATGTTACTCACACCCCCTCTACTCATCCTTTGTCTTGCTGACTACAGAAGGGTGCAAGAACGCGCACGCACTTACACTTTATCTTCCTATTCTTTCTTCAGTTTGCTGTTAAAACATTCGGTTGTAGTCATAAATCATAACGCCAGAGTTAACTACAGCCAGGCAAACTGCTGTTGCTTAGGCAGTAAACAACTCATAGATACCAAAAGCGATCATCCTGCCAGAAGTCAGGTATAACTTCGAATTCCGTTAGCGCGCGAAATCAAGCCGCAGGCCAAATTAGCGACCATGTTTTTAGGAGAAAAAATGAGGCTTGTATTCGGAACAATACGGTATTTGCATGATATTAATAGTATTAAAATTTCAAGTGTTATAGGCCTATTTGATTTAAATATATCCTCAAAAAAAAATTTGCGATTTAACGGACTTTCGATTTTACGGACACCCCTCTGCTCCAATTAGTCCGTTAAATCGAGGGTTTACTGTAATTTCTTGATGACCAGACTGATTCCCTTTCTCTTCTCGATTTTCTTATTACCTGTAATCAACTACTATCTACTAGAAATAATACACATTTAATTATTTAAACGCAAGGATTCCTTGAATTTATTTAATATTTACGGGGCACTATGGTCTCCCAAAACATGAATTGACAATCGATTACTTCACAAATCACAGCGTTACTTTGATCTTAAGTTTACTAACATATAACACATAACAAATGTTTTTTTTATTACAGTTTTAATAAGGAAAAAGAAATAATTAATTAATTTCCCAGGGTTATTTAAGGTTCTTTGAACTTTGAGGAAGTCAGAAATGCATATGGGTCTGTATCAAACTTTACATAAATTATTTTAAAATTTGTATAATCTGTATCATTCAGTTGATTTTTTTACCGCTAGGGTGCAGACTACGTTTCTTCACTGAAAGACAAACACTAAGAGTAATGGCTGCCGGAACATTATTAGCAAACCCACATTTTACTGTTTTTTGGTTAATTAAAATAAAGTTTATGTTCAACTTGTTTTCAGATGGATTTAAAGAGATGGTACTGTTTCTAGTGTTCAAGATTTATAGTTGAGGTGTAATTTAGTTAAATTTTAAAAGGAAGCGATCTCACCCAATGGTTTTCAATGATGACGTCTGGATTGAGGTGGTTAGCAGGATTTATGTGGTTGTTCATCGATTTTCTGGTGTGAATTAGTTTATTCCAATGGACATCTCTGATGTAGTGTCTAGTGCTGACTCGTTTTCTTAATTTAGGAGTGGTTTATTCCTAATACTCTTTTTAAATTTATAAAATTTTATAGGACATTATACTTTTCATCTTCTCACATTGAATACCATTTAACAATCAATCCATTTCTTGTTAGCTAGTTACTCATAGTAACCAATAAATTGATGGTTTTTTATTGGCTACCCTAGGTACCGTTTTAGGTAAATAGGCTAGTATATAATATTATTATTTCTTTTCTTGCCTTTAAAAATACTCCTTTACAAATCTTAGTTATTATTAATTTTAATTTATATAAGATTTTTCTTCATGGATTTATTTAAGCTTGGCTGTAGGCATTTTATAATTTAATGATTTTTAATTGAGTTTATTTATTACTTATACTGTGGTCCATGTATTCTTACTCTATACTACTTTATTTTCCCTTCCATCTTTTTAGTATAGTTTTAATTGGCCTTTATCAGTTTAATATAACCCTGGATTATTCTACATCTAAACAAAATAATTATAGTAAACAAAAATATTAATTCTAGTTATAATGCCTTTGTGGCCTACACAATATAAAACTACAATAACTTGTCAACAGTATCATAGTCTATTGCTATAATACTGCCCTTTTTTTTTTCATCTTCAGCACAAATTTGTGAGATGCTCTTTTTAAATGTTTGATACTTTTACCTATCATACTATGTTCCACTTTGTACACTGCACTTTTATGATCATTTCTGACTTTTAAAAATGGGTGATTACTGGTTTTTTTCTCTTGTGATTACATTAATCCTCCTTTATTTATTTATCATATTTGGGCAGGGGTTATGTAACGTTAAATATTCAGATTTCTTATACACACAGTTAAAGTAGTTACATTTTCAAGAATTCACGTAGGCATATAAAATACTGTATTTGAATATAGATAATTTTCTATGTTCAAATAAATAAAATGTCAGTTGCTAAAATGATACTAATTCGAGCACACACAAATTTCACCCACACAGAAAAGACAAAAAGTATACTCATGTCAGGTATAGCTAAGAATTTTAAGGGGTCGATTGTGATCGTGCACAGGAGTTCATTTAATAATTAGATGTGGGTATCAGAACAGTTCTTATAAACTTATGTTTTCACATGTAAAGTATGACTACAGAAATCTGCATAAAGTATTTTCATACAAATAATAGGATATATGAAATATGGTATATGAAAGACATATCTTTCAGTTACAGGTATAGTATTTGTGTGTCACTAATATGCTTCCCAGCCTTCCACTGTTATGGTTCTCATATATGGTTCCACTGTTATATATTTTAATATAGTATAATTTTGATTATTGTATTAGTTTATGGCTTCGTGCCAAGCATCTGTGTTCTTAGTTCTCCTGCATAGTAACTGTTTCTCCCAGTGTTCCCCATGACAAACATTATATTGAGTTTAACTGTTATTTAGAAGATACATACGCAGTTTGTGTTTGGGGGGGGGTAAAGGAGAACCAAAGAAGAATTTATTATTTAGTTCGTAGATAAGTCTGTGTGAGTATTGTAAAGTTGATTTTATTTTAAAATTATTTTGCATAAAAACTGAACAAAATGTTTTGTGCAGGAAGCAAATGGAGAAGAACTAAATGAAGAAGTAGTAGAAGATGATGAAGAAGAGGGCGCAGTTGGAGGTGTTGTTGAATCACAGCATCATGAAGCATTGACAAATCATGGAGTAATCCTTCACTCTCATCCTGCCAATCAGATTGGCAGACGTACAAAGGTATTGGTCACTGTGTGGGGGGGGATTTAGCCATTTTGGAACGTCTTACTCACAGTCATAACTTAGCTGAACCAACATTTCAGGGATTTAGTCATAAAACATTTGAGACAGGGAATGAAATAAAATATTGTGTGTAGTTATTGTACATCATATTGGCATCACAGTGAACAACTTGAAGAAAGTGATAGGGAAAACATTAAATATACGTGCCATTTACATAGTGCCAAATGTTTTTCTTTCAGTTTTAAGTATTGTAATCCTTTAAATTGTTTTATTTACCAGTATTTTTAAATTCTTTTGTGTGTTAAGTTTGTTCATCAGTTCGCTCATTTTGTACAATTAATGTGATGAAAGTTCCAAATAATTCAAACAATTCAAATTTTTTCAAAAAAATAATATAACAAAAAGTGAATTTTTTTTTTAATTTAAATTCTTGTAAACTGTCAGTATTGATTAATAACAATTTTAGTAAGGTTGAGTTAGTCTAGGCTAGTCGTTACCCCTTTATGTCAGATAATGTGCTTAACAAAGTCCACATAATTTCAAAAATCAAAATTTTTTTAAGTTTTTAAAATAGAAATCTTAAATTACTTATCATTTGATGGATGAAAAATACTGTTCAAAGTTAGTGGTGATGGGTAACTCAATTTGGGTTAGATTCTGATTTTTGTTATATATATTTTTATAATTTTTTTTCTGTAGAGTGAAACTGTATCAGAAGCTGATTTGGCGGAAGCAGATCAGTCCCGACATAGTGATCATAATGGTGATGATGAGATAGTAGTTGAACATGTAGAAGATGTTATGGAAGAGACGGTAATATCAGTCTCAGATGTATTTCTATTATTACAATGTTTTGTTATACATAGTAATATTGTTTTACAATATTATACAAGAATGTACAAGTTATATAATATTCTTTTTGTGTTTTACAAGTTGTACATACATTAACCTAACAAATACATGATTTTTATTTACATTCTTTATTGTGTATACACCAGTAATCAGAAAACAGTAATCAGTAATCAGTTATAGAATTTTTAATTTTATAAAATGTAATAATACGAGGGAGGTTCAAATGAAAATATTAATTATTTTTTATATGGAATTTTATTAAATGCAGAAGAAATATAAGTACCTCATGTCTCAGTGTCGTCCCCATGACGTGCAATGCACATATTCCAGCCAGAAGCGGCTCACTCATAAGGGCACATGATCACGTGTCCCACCAGAAAATCACGAAATAAATAAATATTGTAGAAACGTCCTCATTTCAAATGATAGCAGTAGTTTGTAACAGTGGGAAGCCTGGAGAAATGTGGCAACGCGAAAACAAATGTGGCAACATAGCAACGGTCACAGAGACGTTGTGACCCAGATAGTACTACTCCCTTCCACTTCTCAACACTCTTGTGGTGGGAGAGCGTAATGCTAAATTCCCATAGCGTTCGGTCACACTAGACTATGTGACCATTGACCAGAAATTAACAGTCTTCAAGTAGTAAACTCTGAATCCTGTAGGTGCGCCACATTACTGCAACTAACAGATATGAATCGGAGCTATTTAGTAGACTATTACATTTTACCGCCATCTGAGCTGTGCTATAATACTAATAATTACTGTTACTTTCTTAGTATATATTGTTACGAAATAATGTTATTATAATTGTAACGGGGCAATTTTGAGGGATATATTTTTTATTTTTCATTTAATAAATATTGGGACTGATCGGTTTGGACACCCTTTACGGCCACTCAGACACCCTGTATTCAAATCCGTGCCAGTCAGAGCAAGGCACGAGAAAGATAAAACATTGGAATGCGGCTGTAAGTGTGCACCCGTAGGCCTCGGCAATAATCTTGACGCCAAAGTCGATCAACGGAACTGAACAACATGTGGGTAATTAACCTGCCACGTGAGCGCCTCAACCAATCGGAGAGCAAGCTGGCGGATGTAGTTTCTACCAACGCTTTGAGACTACTCAATTTATTTTAATTAATATTTATGATATTTTATCGTACCTTCGGGTTCTCTTTCCAAGGTCGTACAGACGAAAACCAGCTGCAGACAAGGTTACTTGGGTTGACGTTTCAAAATAATTTTTCTAACACCAATTTTTGTATTTTAAAACAACTAACTTTCTTTAATTTACTATTTGCTTTCACTCTATTTTTACATTACATTTTTTAATAAAAAAATAAGGCATGAATACTTGAACAATTGGTTTTAACGCATATGAAAATGACTTAGCAATAGTACAATTTACAAATAACTTGGCCAGCACTTTGCAACGCTCTCTCGTTCATACTTTTTTATTTTATTCTCTTTTAAAACCCCGTAATTAAAACTCGGTATTTGTTTTGAATGTCTGTATTTAGGGAATAGTTCTGATAGGGTTATGTAGAATACTTAACAACCCACGACGTTAATCAGTTCCATCACCACCTTGTGTTGTTGGCTGTTTTCTGGTCACTAAGGTTATTTCCACAGTTCATAATCTTCCGCACTACCGCTACACACTCCGTCTTATTTAATTCAGTTTAGTTTGCAATTACGACTTTTACTTTTACAGACTTGTTCGTCGGATAGCTTCACAACAAAAGTCGGCCGACGTACGTGCCTCGAGCTCTTATATGTTTTTAATTATTTGACCGTGCTGCTATAAATTGCATGGGAACACTTTTTATGTTTTTGTTAGATAGGCCCTTTTTGCTTTAGGCCTATCTTGCACGCCCGAGGCCGTTATTTTCAATTAACGAACTTTTAACTGCTCTTTACTACTGACTGATATTCATGCAGTGGTGACAATCTGCCTACTGTGATTCACAGGGACTGCTGCTGGGGCAGTTACGTAATACGTCTAGTCTAGTTGTCTAGACATCATTGTTTATGCTAACATTGTGTTGTACTGAGGCACCTCACAGGTGTATGCTGACAATGGAAAATTAAAACTGAATTGATATGAAATAAAATTGAAACTGGGGTAGCACACAATTCTGTACCGTTATAATACCCCCCCCCCCCATAAGAGATTGGATGCCGAAGCATACAAACTCTTATTGCCTAAAACTTAAGAGGATCAGTGAGGATATGGCACCACAACCCCCCTGAACTTTCTACTAAAATCATGGGTACTTACCCCCCTAGTCTGGCGACTGCGGCAGCACCCATCCGATCTTACTGGACTTCTCTACTCGAGATCCCAACACCATAAGCTCGGACCGATACCCGCCACAGTATCACCCGACTCTAAAACATTCCAGTTAAAACATTAACAGACGGACTTCCATCACTCCATATCCCACAGCTGATTCGTTTCCTCTTAGCCATACAGGCTCATTCTTTGCAAAGTACTGGTTCTTCTTATACAAAGTGCTGGTTATTCATTTAGGTGGGTTGCCCTACAATGGCAACTGTTCTACATTCATTCATGGTTACATAAACAGGATATGACATAATAAACATTCCAACTGGATATTACAATTTTTACCTTGAATTATAAACAAAACATTACTATTTATTCATTGTAAGTCAAAAAGAAATTACTACGGCCTTTTAGATGAGCTATCTGTTAAATTATTTAATTCAGCTTTGGTTGAGTTCAATTTATCATCAACATTGTTTTCCATCAACACCATAGCTAGCCTTCATGAAATACAATCCCCACTGGGTCATATGGACTTGCCATACATTTATGTCTGATTAATATGCATACCGTACAAATTGACTCGTATTCCCAATACAATATTACCCATCCAAAATAACACCTTAATTATACAAAATACCAGTACATCATAATAATCATAACAAAAAATATGAGTTATATACTCAAGAATGCTTTATTCTTAACTCCTCTTTTTTTTTTTTTTTTACTACCTACACTAATAGTCCCTTAACCCCTGATACCCGTTACATTTTACTGTGTTCTGCACTAGGCTTCTTGGCCATTGCCGGCCTCAGTCTAGCCGTAAACCACATCTCCCTCGTGACCTGTAACCAGGTCACCCCCCATCCACACTCACTATTTCCCCCCCTGGACTGTAGCGCCCAGTTGCTTCCACAAGGACTGATGCGGAAGGGGTGGACATTTTTTCTTTTATTCCACCCCCATCCTTGCTTCTGTTATTATTGCTTTTATTGATATTATTGAAATATAATTGATTTTACTTTTGACTCATTGTTTACTTTCTAAATAATTTCTTCGGGCGCCATCTTGTATTGCCAACTACAAGAAATAAACTATATATATTTACCAAGGTTCGAATCAGCGAACCGGGAGAACAGAATATGGTTGCTGAAATAACAACAATCATTTATTTGTTCATTAATAATTAAATTTTATTAATGCTTTATTATTTATATAATATTTCTTTTACTCAACCCCTTGCAACCCAAATAATTCTTAAGATTTTTTACAAAAGAAAATCGTACATACCAAACTTGTTAGTAAATAATAATTGCTTCTACCTTGAATCTCTTATATACGAATTTACTTACTCACAATACAATAACAAGCTCTTACAATAGATTTACTAAGGGAACACAAACCAGCCTTCTTTGTTTAAATACATTCTCACATACACACGCACACACACACAGTTACTTAGGCCTTTAGAGATCTCATTTTATGTTGAAAATTTTATTTCCGTCATTTAAAATATTGAATATTTGAATTTTCATTTAAAGTTTTGTTTTATCCTGATATGTTACTTATCTGTTCATTGAGTCCTGGAGATGTTACCCGCACAACATAGCTAGCTGTTTTCACTGAATTTACTGATTCTATTGAGTTTGTATTACTTATTTCACATTTTGATGTGCTAAAATAACTGTATTAACCGGTAAGTGTTTAATTTACATTTTATATATATGTTATTCACATTTTATAGGTTGCGGTATTCACATTTTAGGTACGGGCGATTAAAACTTCGCCTAAACCGGCGAGCCGGCGGACGCGACAGTTCTATGCGTCCGACACTGGTAGTTGTTATCTGCCGACTGTCCTTTGTTCTGTCAGTGCAACCAATACTACTGGCGCTGCTACACCCACATTCTAGCATTATATAAGGCGCTGACGTAAGATCGTCCGATGTAGTTACATAACTTGTTTACGCTGTTTTTGTATGTCATTGGTTGACCTTGGCACGGTTCTGCGGTCTGTTGATTTTGTTGTTTCAATAATTTTCATGTATAATGTCACCAGCAGTGCTACCACTGTCGCTACCAATAAATATACCTTTGTTTACGTTTTGTCCCAATTATCATAAAAATGTTATTTGCTTTTATTAAAAAAAATACAAATTTCTTTATATTGCCTCAGGTAGGCCAAAATGTCCCGTTACAATACCCCCTCAATGAGAGATTTTATGCCGAAGCATAAAAAATCTCATTGACACATTCATACTTGCTAAAGGGATCAGCCAGGATATGTCGCCACAACCCCCTGTATGGTTTACAAAAAAAAATATAATTAACTCACCCTTGGTCCGGTGACTGTGACCGCACCTGAATGACAATACTGGACTTCTCTCTCGAGATCCCAACACCATAGAGTCAGACAGATACTTAACGCCCCTGCTCTGACGCGCTGGCCAGCTCAGGTCCGCCGCCACAGCATCACCAAACTCTGAAACAACACATCAAAATATCAAATAGTGGCCTTATACAACACCATATCCCCAACTGATCTGTTTCCTCTTAACGGTGCTGTTTTGCGCCAAGAAGCACTGGTTTTTCCTCTTAACCTCTAACATATATATGAAGACCTAACAACACAACATGATACCCATTTTAAAATTCCATAATCTCATTCTGTCTACTTTCTCTTATTAACTTTAAAACCCCAAAATTCAAAATTGTTGCCCTGATTTAAATAAATAAATTCCCATCAGAATTTAAATAAACATTTCCCATTACCATATTACACATTTTCCTTATCCCCAGTTGCCATTTAAAATATTTAAATTCATAAAATTCTCTTATACTAACAAACACAATATAACATAAGAAAACATAGTACATTCATAATTCACATTGTTATTATTATCTTAAAATAAACAATTTGTATTTAAAAATGTACACACTTTACATCATTAAATTTGCATATAAAATCATAAAATTACCTTTTAATCTCACTTTACTTTTATTAATTCTCTTTCCAAAAAAATTATTATATATATATATATTTTTTTTCTTTCATAACATTGCACTTATTATTCCATTTCATTCATTTGGGTGATTTTCAGTTATTCATCATAATTCACTGTATCAACTTGGCATTTACTCATAATCTTACCCCTTTTATTACTCTAACGCTCCCTTACAAAATCTTTAACTAGTATGACACCCCTCTCTACCAAAAAATCTACTAACCCTTCTCTACCTCTAACTACTTATTACTTTACCTCAATTCGCCACATTCTCTCAATATATAAAAAAAAAATACTCTCTAACCCTTTGTACTTAGGATAAGTGTTTCCCCCCCCAAAACTCATTTCCCTTATCTGGTTCCTGGATTCTACCTAAGGCAACCCCTTCCCGCTAAATCGGTCCCTTCCCGTCCCAACCACTTTTGTTGCGGACTCCCACATTACACTACCCGCTATTACAAAATTGCCATCCCCAAAATCTCACTCTTATTACCTCACTTCAACTACAACATAACATCATCAATTATAAACATCAATATATCAATCAAAACTCTACATATATTCTCCATTACTACTGTGTCTCCACTTATACTCAAATTCTCTATTACTTGTACTTCATCCCTCGTTATTCTCTCTAACACCCATCTATATTCAACTCGGACTGACTTAATGGTTTACTTAAACAATTACTATCACCCAACTTCTATCTTTTGCAACCCATTGAAAATTTTAACTATCACAACTTTATTTCATTTTATTTTAAAATCTATAAACACATTGAAAACATATTATTATATTTTTATAATCCTTATTCCTAACATACTACATGCAATTAACACAATAAGACATAATAAACACAATATAGGAAGTATGTAGTGCATCTATTTTTCAAATCAAAACAAAATTATTTAGTAGCGAGTCATCATTATTAAAATACAACAAATTTTTTAATTCGTTACCCCCCTGGATAACCTCCCTGCCACACACACTATGACCCCCCCCCTGGACTGTGGCGTCCAGTTGCATCCACAAGGACTGAAGTTTTGGAGGAATTTGACATCTCCGTGTCCTTGCTTCTGCGTTACATTTGAAAGGTTTAGATATCAACATATCTTTGTTCTATAGTTATGCGCCCTTAATGCAGGTCTACCACCTGGCTTTGCTGTTCCTCCTCGAACAGAGTGGCAGCCGCTGTTCCATAGTTCCGGGATTTCCCCTAGTTTCACCCCCCATTTATTTCTATTATAAACCAATTTCAAGTCAGCTATGGTCAAGGGACTTGGTACGACCATAGCTAACCGCTAGCCAAAACCACGATTAGTGCTGGTAAGGCAGTAATCGCCCGAAAAGTCGGGGAAATCATCTCTTCCTTCAGGCATGTATTCATCATCATTAATTTGCATGGCACGGCAATTTATCAAGTTACAATATAAAATTGTACAAAAGGGTGTGCCGTGCATTTTCGCCATGTTGGCCTCCGATGGAGGTAACACTCTCTGTTACCCCCAACACTTTCCGCTATCTACTGGGGCACATGCCACCCCAGCAACAGCAACTTAATAGCTAAACTAAACCATATCTACAATTGCTGTCTCTACATTCCATTGTTATATCACATCTATAGACACCACTCTACCCCCCAAAATTTCCCCACACATCTTGTATAGTACATTACATAACATAATAAACAAATAGACAGTAACCTTGATTATTAGCATTGTTACATTCACATCAAACCAACAATTCTCTTCTAAATAATTTATATAAAACCTTGTTGGAAATTTTTCATTAACTCTTTTATATATCATCATTTCATTATTTATCCTTTGCTGTAATTAGGTTCCTCAAAATTTTCAAATTTATTATTAATCTATATTTTTAACCATTATGCTATTCCACAAACTAAACCATTTAACGTTTATTTATTTATTCATTAATTGTTATCAAATTGAAATCTCATCAAATAATTTAAATTCATTATAAAAATTCAAACATATAACATTCAATCACAATATTGAAACATCTCAAATTATTTACTTCAATTGATTATTAAAACACAACATATTTCAATTATTATCAAAATTCTACAAATCATTAATTATTGTCTCCATAATTATTTTTATTATTTATTTAGACTGCAAAATATTAATAATATTATTATTATTATCACAACATTTTCTACTACATATACACATTGTTTACCTAACATTTTACAATACACACCATTGAATTCACGACAAATATATTTACAAACTTTTGTCATTAACTGTTCCATTTTTTCATACTTCATTGTCCAAGTCTGCAAGGTCATTACCATAAATTACAATATTTAAAATTGTCCATTCACTGATATTTTAGTTCAACCTCCATCGTCGTATAGATATCTAATATATTTGTAACATGCATCATTGTTATCCACACACAATTTGTTATTATTATTATTATAATAATCCATTAACTTTATTTCATTCATGATGCCATTATAATTTATAGGGTTATTCCCTATTAATATTTCATAAATCTTGTCAACATAAGTTATTATTGTCCAGTCTCCATCAGTATTATTGGTTAACGTCAGGTAAGCTATTTTATCATTTTTATATTCCTCTACTATTACATCAGGTAAGTGTTTATTGTTTATAAAGGTATTATTAAAATATTCATCTATCTCTATTTCAACAGGTAAGTATTTTATATTGTTTATCTTCACCCCTTCTAATCTTTCTCTCAATTCATTATAATTTCTCTTTAACTTATATAATTCTATCTCTCTCTCCATACACAACTCTCTCTCTAAATCTCTCTCATCACACCACCATATCACATTTTCTTTCTCACTCCATGCAGAGGGTACTAACTTATAAAATTTCGGGGAACAATTCAAAGACCTCAAGTCTTTCAATAACAAGGGACTCTTACCCTTCAACAACAACATTTGTGAACACCTTGGTTCACCACAAATATTGGGAAAATTTACCCTCTGCCCTACATACTCATCTAATCTCTCTTCCCACTTTCTCTCTGACTCATAAACACACATTAACATTCCATTATTACATTCTGAAACTTCATTATATGTTTCTCCATTATTCTTTACCCCTACTATACTCTCAGAATTGTAATTAATATCATCATCTTCACTATTTAATACTACATCTTCCACTATTTCGTCATTTTTAATATTTGTCATACTTATAACATTGTCACCTAACTTCTTATTCAGTATTTGATTTAATTTAACTTCTA
The DNA here is from genome assembly GCA_034769895.1 of Magicicada septendecula. Lineage (NCBI taxonomy): Eukaryota > Metazoa > Arthropoda > Insecta > Hemiptera > Cicadidae > Magicicada > Magicicada septendecula. The sequence continues at coordinate 195,240,931 of CM068370.1, read as the reverse complement.
AATTTTTATTCATGTCATCAAAATTTTTCTCACAACTACTATTTATTGATTCTACTATTTGGTTTTTAAATGTATCAAGATGCGTATTAATTTCATTAATGTGTTTATTAAAATCTGAATTCCGTTGTTTAAGTTCAGTTCTGATTTCAGCAAATTTTACATCTATTTTGTCATATTTATCATTGGAATCCCTTTTCTGTTCCTCAAATTTTGCATTTAAGTTGCTATTTATATTTTCAGACATTGTTTTTATTAAGTTAAACATATCATCCATCGACAACTCTTTCACTCGTGTTGTCGACGGGGTAGATTGTGCCGATACATTGTCAGTTAACATTGACTCTGTAAGAGTGCTTTCTAAATTTAATTCTTGATTCTCCATTTTATTATTTTTAAATCAAAATACTAACATATATAACATCTACTTTTCACATAACAATGTATTCTACTTACATAATGCTTTACGTTACTTCTCGTCACCTCCTATGCACCTTATTTATACTTTATTCATTTCAAAAATTATTTATATAATACCCTTTTTATTTTACTTAAATGCAATCATCTTATCCGCTACAAAACATCAACATCAATATTTTACCTTTAGCAAAACATAACCCATACCTACGTCTATTTTACGTAATTTTATCTTTACCTCAAACAACCATTCTGCTCTCCCAGTAGGCCGTATTTATATAATTATATTTATATAAATGTCCCTGTTCACAAGCCAATTGTTATTTTTACTTTTATTGATATTATTGAAATATAATTGATTTTACTTTTGACTCGTTGTTTACTTTCTAAATAATTTCTTCGGGCGCCATCTTGTATTGCCAACTACAAGAAATAAACTATATATATTTACCAAGGTTCGAATCAGCGAACCGGGAGAACAGATATGGTTGCTGAAATAACAACAATCATTTATTTGTTCATTAATAATTAAATTTTATTAATGCTTTATTATTTATATAATATTTCTTTTACTCAACCCCTTGCAACCCAAATAATTCTTAAGATTTTTTATAAAAGAAAATCGTACATACCAAACTTGTTAGTAAATAATAATTGCTTCTATCTTGAATCTCTTATATACGAATTTACTTACTCACAATACAATAACAAGCTCTTACAATAGATTTACTAAGGGAACACAAACCAGCCTTCTTTGTTTAAATACATTCTCACATACACACGCACACACACACACAGTTACTTAGGCCTTTAGAGATCTCATTTTATGTTGAAAATTTTATTTCCGTCATTTAAAATATTGAATATTTGAATTTTCATTTAAAGTTTTGTTTTATCCTGATATGTTACTTATCTGTTCATTGAGTCCTGGAGATGTTACCCGCACAACATAGCTAGCTGTTTTCACTGAATTTACTGATTCTATTGAGTTTGTATTACTTATTTCACATTTTGATGTGCTAAAATAACTGTATTAACCGGTAAGTGTTTAATTTACATTTTATATATATGTTATTCACATTTTATAGGTTGCGGTATTCACATTTTAGGTACGGGCGATTAAAACTTCGCCTAAACCGGCGAGCCGGCGGACGCGACAGTTCTATGCGTCCGTCACTGGTAGTTGTTATCTGCCGACTGTCCTTTGTTCTGTCAGTGCAACCAATACTACTGGAAAGGTTTTGTAAAATATATAAAAACACTTGGTAAGTTTCACAAATTTTTTAATTAACTCTGACAGCTGTTTCGACTAACTTAAGCCATTGTCAAAGAGCGAGTGAATGAAATTACTGAACACAGGATGTTAGAGAAGTGTAGGTGGTAAACATCTGTTTAGGGCGTATCTGGAACATCTGTGTTGTGATGGCGAGGGGTGGGGAGTGTGTGCATGAGACAAGGGAAGGTCTGGTGTCTTTAAAAACTAAATACAATCATGAATGCAAAATATAAAATTAACTGAACTAAATATAAACTGAATGCAAAATTTAAAATAATGATGAACATTCAAAATAATATAAAATAAACTAAACTAAATAACAGATTTTAATAAAGGGGATACACAAAATTCAGTCTGTTCATTGGTTAAATTTTTGTTATTTTTTATTGCTTTTTTAATTTCTAAAATTTCTAACAAATCCATTTTTCTACCTTTTTGTATGTTGTGGAGTAGTGTTATGTTTTTTGTGTCTATAAAGTGATTGTGTTGTAAGCAATGATCTGCAAAACCTGTATTAGATGTATTGGTTAAAATCGCCTTCTTATGTTCAGAAATGCGATGTTTCAGAGCACGGCCACATTGTCCGATATAAATAGCATCGCATTCTGCACAGTGTATTTCATAAACTCCATTTTTCTCCAGTGTATTAGATTTTTCTTTATTATTGACTAGTAGTGAAAAAAGATTACGTTTGTTTACTGATACCATGTTAAGACCATGGTTTTTTAACCTATTATTAATCTTATCTGTTATACACGGAATGTAATTTGTTAAGTGAAATTTTTTGTTACCCTGATCTGGCTCTATGGAATAAAATTCTTTTAAAGTAATTTTCTTCTGTTTTTTTAAAATTAAAAGAAAGAACAGACTGAATTTTGTGTATCCCCTTTATTAAAATCTGTTATTTAGTTTAGTTTATTTTATATTATTTTGAATGTTCATCATTATTTTAAATTTTGCATTCAGTTTATATTTAGTTCAGTTAATTTTATATTTTGCATTCATGATTGTATTTAGTTTTTAAAGACACCAGACCTTCCCTTGTCTCATGCACACACTCCCCACCCCTCGCCATCACAACACAGATGTTCCAGATACGCCCTAAACAGATGTTTACCACCTACACTACTCTAACATCCTGTGTTCAGTAATTTCATTCACTCGCTCTTTGACAATGGCTTAAGTTAGTCGAAACAGCTGTCAGAGTTAATTAAAAAATTTGTGAAACTTACCAAGTGTTTTTATATATTTTACAAAACCTTTGTATTAATATGTTTCACCAAGTGCCCAACGAGTCATCAATCAATACTACTGGCGCTGCTACACCCACATTCTAGCATTATATAAGGCGCTGACGTAAGATCGTCCGATGCAGTTACATAACTTGTTTACGCTGTTTTTGTATGTCATTGGTTGACCTTGGCACAGTTCTGCGGTCTGTTGATTTTGTTGTTTCAATAATTTTCATGTATAATGTCACCAGCAGTGCTACCACTGTCGCTACCAATAAATATACCTTTGTTTACGTTTTGTCCCAATTATCATAAAAAATGTTATTTGCTTTTATTAAAAAAAATACAAATTTCTTTATATTACCTCAGGTAGGCCAAAATGTCCCGTTACAATAAAATTCAGTGTAAAACTTACTAAGACTGAATGATACACCCCTAATGGACTACCACCCCTATGTGGGTGAAAATAGCCCTATTCCAAAATTTGGTAGATTCCCCCAAAAAATAACCCCCCTACTAAGTCTAACAAACCACCGGGTTAACAAAATAAAACAAACCACAAGCCGGTTATAACAAGTAAAATTTATGATTTGTCACAATTAGCTACTTTTACGGTCATGATCCGGTGAGATCATGGCCGTACTTAGGTGGGGAATCTACAGCTAAACGTAAAGTATGGATTGACAATTATAAAAGTTTACATGAATAGTTATATGAACATCTTATTTTCCCAAACACTATCTCAGCCTGAACATTTCCTTCAGCTTTCAATTTTAAATGAATATTTTAATCATTATGTTTTTTAATTCATAATTACAGTGTTAGTATTTACTTTATAATTACAGTTTGAATTCAAATCAAAATAAAGTTAAACGCATTACTAACATTTACATTATTAAGTTACTCCAGGGGCGACTCCAATTTAATTTAGTTTCTTCATCTATCCAAAACAATTTCAATTACTTTAATTACATTTTTCAAACTGATTCTGAGTGGTTTAATGTTTAATTTTTCCTTAGTATTTCAATAAATTTTACAAACACTACATCATTTGTTTCAAATCTCTCTTTAAATTCCTCCACAATCACATTCTAAATACCATTTGTCTCTACTCATAGCCTAACATAGCAGGTACCACAAAATAATAATTAAACCTTTTGGTTACATGACTTTTATTTTTAAATATTTTCACAAAGTATTATTATTATTATTTTTTTTTTTTTTAATTACCCGTAAATAGGTTGTATTTTATATGTACAGGATAATAGTATATCGAGATGCGATTGAAGACGAACAGAACCCCACTTCTATGACAGTGAATAACTACCCTTCTAACAGTACTGAATTCTATACCTGCCTCCTTTTCCCAAAAATAATACACAAACCACAACCACTAATCTACGACCCCATCTCAGTATACCACAATCCTATTAGATTATACAGAAAAATTGATTATTTCGTTTGTTTACTCAGCCACAAAACTTCTCCACTACCTACCTAATTGAGGGATGAGTTTACAATTCAGAAATAACACCAGTTTTTAATTTTGAGGATTACCCTAATGTATTGTTTAGAATTAAGGCAATCAAAGGTCCAAAGAAGTGAGCCAATTTATGTAACTATTGTTATGTTTTTTTTTCTAAAGGGAGGGTTAGGGAGGTCAGGAAGATAAAAAGGGTAAGGATCATTGAAAGGTCGAGAACTAGGACTAAAGGTAAGGACAAAGCTCCCTCCGAAAATAAGGAGAAATGGAGAGAACCAAGGCTCGCGTGGGCAGGGGCGCGTCCCTGAAATAGACGAACCCCACTGGGACAAGTGGGGAACATCTACCCACTACCACTACATTTTAAAGTCATCTTTTCAATTTATTTAATTACCAATTTAGTTTAATTTTAATTCCTCAAAACTCTAAGTTACAGTAATTACCTCATTATTATTTGGTCTGTAAAAAATTAGCTTCATTTCTTTTATGTCACAATAAGATTTTGCTCAAGGTACTGATTCCTCAAAATACAACAGTTATCAACTTCAACACATCTGGCTGTAAACATTAGTCAAAACATACAACACACCTGTTTACATTAACAGTTGTCTGCCAGACTGGTGTTATAAACACTCACTCAGTCTAAACATTCTGCTTACCACATACTGACACCTGTGCTTACTTCAATTTTCAATTTCTATAAATCTTTTAGTTAACATATTTATCACTTATTTGTTACAATTCAAAACAGAGTTAATTTTGCTTCATTAATAAAATTGACCTTTTAATTACTTTAATTCCACCTCTACTAAGAACAATTTGGCGTTAGTTACTTTAGTTAAAACGCTTTTAATACAAACACAATACAAAATAAACTTCATGAATACCTTTGGTTAATTATTATTGTTACCTAACAAAATAAAATATTATTATGATTATATCATACCACAAACATTGTTACATAAACCATTGTGTACAATTTACCAATATACCCTGGCACAATACATTTAACATTGACACATTTATTTACAAATTTTCATCATAATTTTCTTGTGTACCACACTTCAATACCTGAAACAGCCAGGTCATTACCATAAACTAGAATATTTAAAACTGTCCATTCATTGGGTTTATATTCAACCTCCATCATCAAAAATTAGTCTTTTCTGCACGTAACATTTTTCAATTTTATTGATACACATTATATGGCTATCATTTGTGTAATAACCATACAAATTGGTTTTTTCTATTGTACCATAAGAATAATACATAAGGTTACCCCACATTATTACATCATAAATCAAGTCTACATTATTGTTTTTTGTCAAGTCTCCATCAGTGTTATTTGTTATTCCCAGGTAAATTACGTTATCACAATTGTCTGCTGCTACCAGTACACTACTTCTCCCAACAGGTAAATATTTATCATCAATATACACATTGTCTATCGAACAAGGTAAATTTACTGTTTTTAATATAATCATTTCTTTCAACATTTATTCCCACTAAACTTTCATAATCTCTACTTAATCTGAATAACTCTATCACTCTCTCTCTCGCTCATAATTACTTTCAATACCACAACATTTCATAATCTCACTCCACACAGAGGGCAACACCACTAAATTATTTAAATACCATCTGGCTCTACCAGATAAACACAAACAACTTACTTGACATTTTGAAGACCTTTTGTCTTCTACAACAACTATCGAGGAACTCTTGTCCTCCATCAACACTTGTGAAGTCTCTGCTTCACATTTAACCCATAAAAGTTTGCCCCCTGTTCACCCTCTACAATTAAACTATTTCTATGCTCTCTTTCTAAATCATTAACACTAACTAGCAATCTTTGATCAACCTCAACTCTTATTCTATTCTCAATATCACTACTATTATTTACTGTATCACTTTTTGATACCCCATTTTCAAATTTATTACCCTCTTTACTTACAAAGCTTTCTAATTTGTCATTTACTGTAATTGTTTTACCGTCTCCCACACACACACTCTCTCCTAACTCATCTGTTTTTCTTTTTGTTTCGCTACATATTTCATTTATTTTGCTTAATTCGTATTTCAATTCATTAAAATTACTCTCGCACTTGATTTGTACTTCATTAATGTCAATTTTAAGTTCATCAAAATTGCAATTCACTTTACTGAAATTATTTTTCATAAAATCGAATATGTCCTCCAATGACAATTCTTTTTCTTTTATATTTGTTTTAGTTGTAATAGGAGTGGAATTCGCTCCCGGTCCATTAATTACAGATTCGTCTACATTACTGTCACTTATTGACAGTGACTCTGTTTGAATACCTGAATCGCCCTTATTGGCCAACTCAGTTGACATATTTTCATTCTCCATTATGAAATTACTTTATTTACACCCTCACCTCCAAATGACCTGTTCTGCAGCTTAATTAGGTCTGATCTGTGTGATTTATATTAAATCACCCAAATCGAGCCCCTGTTCGGGTGCCATTGAGACTACTCAATTTATTTTAATTAATATTTATGATATTTTATCGTACCTTCGGGTTCTCTTTCCAAGGTCGTACAGACGAAAACCAGCTGCAGACAAGGTTACTTGGGTTGACGTTTCAAAATAATTTTTCTAACACCAATTTTTGTATTTTAAAACAACCAACTTTCTTTAATTTACTATTTGCTTTCACTCTATTTTTACATTACATTTTTTAATAAAAAAATAAGGCATGAATACTTGAACAATTGGTTTTAACGCATATGAAAATGACTTAGCAATAGTACAATTTACAAATAACTTGACCAGCACTTTGCAACGCTCTCTCATTCATACTTTTTTATTTTATTCTCTTTTAAAACCCCGTAATTAAAACTCGGTATTTATTTTGAATGTCTGTATTTAGGGAATAGTTCTGATAGGGTTATGTAGAATACTTAACAACCCACGGCGTTAATCAGTTCCATCACCACCTTGTGTTGTTGGCTGTTTTCTGGTCACTAAGGTTATTTCCACAGTTCATAATCTTCCGTACTTGTAACGGTACAGAATTGTGTGCCGCCCCAGTTTCAATTTTATTTTATATCAAATCAGTTTTAATTTCCAATTGTTAGCTTTCACCTGTGAGGTGCCTCAGAGTAACACACTGTTAGCAAAAACAACTGTCTAGACAACTAGACTAGACGTATTGCGTAACTGCTCCAGCAGCAGGCTTTGTGAATCACAGTATGCAGATTGTCACCATTGCATGAACATCAGTCAAAGCAGTTAAAAGTTCGTTAAAAGAAAACAGTGGCCTCGGGGGTGTAAGATAGGCCGTAATTATTAGTCGGCCTATCCATTCAAGCATTAATGTACTAAATAGTACTACAGAAATAAAACCTGTATAAAAAAGTATAAACAGTGTAGCTGCGGCCAACCTAAAAACATCTAAGTGCGAAAAAGTTACGTCGGCCGACTTAATATTAACATACGGAGACATTAAATCAAACTAGGGAACATTCAATTTAAAATCAGGAAAATCAGTAAGAAAACAGTCAATTAATAAAAAGTGATCAGTGCTCGTACCGAGGAAGTTACGTGAACCGATACAATTATTAGATGTGAACAATGATTTTGATAATCAATAACAGCAGAGATAAAATTATACCGCGATTTCCAAAGTGAGGGATAAAAAACGTACATCCCCAGTTGAAGCGAAGCCGCTACCAGTATGAGTATAATAAAATTTATTTCATAAATTGTAACCACTATACGGTAATATTTATTTTTACAGACACTTTATTAAAAGAGATCTCTAAGGAAAAAATATAAAAGAAATAATCTAAAGATAATAAACGCACTGGTTCATTAAAATATAAATAATTTGTAGTAGTTTAAGTAAGGTTATATTAAGAAATGTTTATCATTAATTCGTTGGATTTCCTATGTTACTAATGAAGATTCTATTCACATATACTAAAAGAAATTAAAACTTTAATTGTTATCAAAGGAAGATGAAGTAATTAAATCATTCAATAAACCAGACGTTATTTGTTTAAATGTAAACAGTGTATTGATTTTTATACCGTGTATCTCAAATAATCCTTTCTGCAGCAGTTTCGTCTGTACGACCCTGGGAAGAACCCTAAGGTAAGAGTTAATTATTAATTTGAATTAATTGAGTAGTTTCATTGGCCCCCGAACTAGGGACCCGAGTAGTATTTTATTATTTGCAATTAACTTATAGAGTTTCATTGGCACCCGAACAGGGACTCGAGTGTAATTTTTATTACTGTCGCCAGACCTAATTAAGCTGCAGAACGGGTTATTTGGAGGTGAGGGTGTAAATAAAGTAATTTCATAATGGAGAATGAAAATATGTCAACAGAGTTGGCCAATAAGGGCGATTCAGGTATCCACACAGAGTCACTGTTAACGAGTGAAAGTAATGAAGAAGTCAGCTTCACTGACAATAATGCAGCAGCACAATCTACTCCAGTAGTGATAAAGACAAATATAAAAAAAAAGAATTGTCATTAGATGACATATTTGATTTTATGAAAGTCAATTTCAGTAAACAAAGTACTGACTTTAAGAAACGTTTTGATGCCAATGATACCAAATTTGACCAATTAAGTAATGAAATTAAAGAACAGAAAATAAAATGTGAACAACAAAATATTAAAAATGATATTAATTTTTAAGAACTTAAAGAACAAAAAATTAAGTTTGAGCAGAGTATAAGTGTAAAATTTGATAATCTGAGTCATTTACTAGATAAACGTGTTGATGAATGTTGTACAAATATTAAATTACAATTGACAGAATCTATGAATGAGCAATTAGAATGCCGTATTTCAGATATAAAAAATGATATAACAAATAAAGTAGAAAAACAGGTCACGGAACAATATAGTGTAATAAACACAATTGTGGAGAAACAGATGAATGAATGTAATGCTAATACTGAATATAAAAGTGAGAGAGAGTATGAAGAGAGTATACAGAGGGTAAAATTTTCCCGTGGTGTGGTTGTGGGTGAAGAAAATGCTTCACGAGTGTATTTGGGAGACGTATAGTCTACAAATAATTGTCCCTTGATTTTTTGTGCATCTGGTAAGGCCAGATGTTGTAGTAACAAAGTGGTACCCTCTGCATGGAGTGAGAGAGAGAATGTGAAATGTTGTGAGAAATATGGTAATGAGAGAAATAGAAATATTTAAGGTGAATAGAGATTATGAAATATTGGTACAAAGTTTATGCATTAAGAGAGAGGAACAAATTGACTTACCTTGTAAAATAGAGATTGATAATTATTTTGAGGATACCTGTATAAATAATAATAACTTACCTGATGTTTTAATGAGTATAGTAAACGAATATGATGAGAAAATAAATTACTTGATGTTGTATAAAAACACTTACGGAGACAGAATTGAAATCACAAATGTAGACTGGTTTTATGAAATAATAGGTAATAATGGTATGAAATATTATGTTGATAAGGGTTATTACACAATGATAGCCATATGATGTGTATCAATAAAATTGAAAAATGTTACATGCAGAAAAGACTCATTTTTGACGATGGAGGGTGAATATAAACTCAATGAATGGACATTTTAAATACTTTAGTATATGGTAATGACCTGGCTGCTTTAGGTATTGAAGTGTGGTACACAAGAAAATTATGACGAAAATTTGTAAATAAATGTGTTAATGCCAAATGTATTGTGTTAAGGCTATATTGTCTAAATGTAGATTATAGTTTATGTAACAATGTTTATAGTACGTTTAATAATAATATTTTATTTGGCCGATTAACAATAATAATTAATAAGAGGTAATAATAATGAATTTAATTTTGAATTGTGTTTGCATTAAAAGTGTGTTAAATAATGTAATTAAAGTTAAACTGTTCTGATTGGAGTTGAAATGAAGTTAATTTAAAAATGTGAATTTTACTAACATGGTCAAATGAATTAAAATTATATCTGATATAAATCATAATAAATAGTAGTTGATAAATATGTTAACTAAAAGATTTACAGAAATTGAAAATTGAAGTAAGCCCATGTGTCAGTATGTGGTAAGCAGAATGTTTAGACTGAATGAGTGTTTATAACAGTGTTTATGAAAACAAGTCTGGCACACAACTGTTTATGTAAACTTGTGTGTTGTGACTAATATCTACAGTCATGCTGAGTTGACAATAACAAAAATGTTGTACTCTAATGAATTATTCCCAGCAGTGAAACCTTATTATGAAACAAAAGAAATGCAAGATGTGTTGAAATGGAGGTAGCCTTTTATTGTAATGCAATTAATAGTTTGCTTTGAACAAATAAGATTGAAATAATGAGGTAATTACTGTAACTTAGAGTTTGAGAAATTAAATTAAATTAAATTGATAAATTAATTGAAAAGGTGAATTTTAATTATGAATGTAATTTATTTTTGGTTTGGAGTTAATTTATATTTACTTTGGTTTGAATTGTTTATTGAATAATAAGGTAATAATAATTGAAGTTTAACCAAAGGTTGATTTAATGTTAGTGTTGTTATAATATTTTTATTTTAAGTTTTATAAGGGATTATTATTTTATAATAATAAAAGATTATATTATCAATTTTAGACCAATATCAAGATTATATTATCAATGTTATAATAAAAACAAAATGAACCAGTATTTTGTCAATGAACCAGTACGGCTAAGAGGAAACCAATCAGTTGTGGATATGGAGTGATGGAAGGCCGTTTTAATCGAATGTTTAGAGTCGGGTGATACTGTGGCGGATATCTGTCCGAGCTTATGGTGTTGGGATCTCGAGTAGAGAAGTCCAGTAAGAGCAGATGGGTGCTGCCGCAGCCACCAGACTAGGGGGGTAAGGACCCATGATTTTAGTAGAGAGTTCAGGAGGATTGCGGCGCCATATCCTCACTGATCCTCTTAGGTTTTAGGCAATAAGAGTTTGTATGCTTCGGCATCCAATCTCTTATTGGGGGGGGGGGTATTGTAACGGTACAGAATTGTGTGCCGCCCCAGTTTCAATTTTATTTTATATCAAATCAGTTTTAATTTCCAATTGTTAGCTTTCACCTGTGAGGTGCCTCAGAGTAACACACTGTTAGCAAAAACAACTGTCTAGACAACTAGACAGTATTGAGTATTGAGTAACTGCTCCAGCAGCAGGCTTTGTGAATCACAGTATGCAGATTGTCACCAGTGCATGAACATCAGTCAGAGCAGTTAAAAGTTCGTTAAAAGAAAACAGTGGCCTCGGGGGGTGTAAGATAGGCCATAATTATTAGTCGGCCTATCCATTCAAGCATTAATGTACTAAATAGTACTACAGAAATAAAACCTGTATAAAAAAGTATAAACAGTGTAGCGCGCAGCCAACCTAAAAACATCTAAGTGCGAAAAAGTTACTTCGGCCGACTTAATATTAACATACGGAGACATTAAATCAAACTAGGGAACATTCAATTTAAAATCAGGGAAATTGTATAAACAGTGTAGGAGTGTGTATGGACTAAGAAAACAGTCAATTAATAAAAAGTGATCAGTGCTCGTACCGAGGAAGTTACGTGAACCGATACAATTATTAGACGTGAACAATGATTTTGATAATCAATAACAGCAGAGATAAAATTATACCGCGATTTCCGAAGTGAGGGATAAAAAACGTACATCCCCAGTTGAAGCGAAGCCGCTACCAGGATGAGTATAATAAAATTTATTTCATAAATTTTAACCACTATACGGTAATATTTATTTTTACAGACACTTTATTAAAAGAGATCTCTAAGGAAAAAATATAAAAGAAATAATCTAAAGATAATAAACGCACTGGTTCATTAAAATATAAATAATTTGTAGTAGTTTAAGTAAGGTTATATTAAGAAATGTTTATCATTATTTCGTTGGATTTCCTATGTTACTAATAAAGATTCTATTCACATATACTAAAAGAAATTAAAACTTTAATTGTTATCAAAGGAAGATGAAGTAATTAATCATTCAGTAAACCAGACGTTATTTGTTTAAATGTAAACAGTGTATTGATTTTTATGCCATGTATCTCAAATAATCCTTTCTACAGCAGTTTCGTCTGTACAACCCTGGGAAGAACCCTAAGGTAAGAGTTAATTATTAATTTGAATTAATTGAGTAGTTTCATTGGCCCCCGAACTAGGGACCCGAGTAGTATTTTATTATTTGTAATTAACTTATAGAGTTTCACACTACTGCTACACACTCCGTCTTATTTAATTCACTTTAGTTTGCAATTACGACTTTTACTTTTACAGACTTGTTTGTCAGATAGCTTCACAACAAAAGTCAGCCGACGTACGTGCCTCGAGCTCTTATATGTTTTTAATTATTTGACTGTGCTGCTATAAATTGCATGGGAACACTTTTTATGTTTTTGTTAGATAGGCCCTTTTTGCTTTAGGCCTATCTTGCACGCCCGAGGCCACTATTTTCAATTAACGAACTTTTAACTGCTCTTTACTACTGACTGATGTTCATGCAGTGGTGACAATCTGCCTACTGTGATTCACAAGGACTGCTGCTGGGGCAGTTACGTAATACGTCTAGTCTAGTTGTCTAGACATCATTGTTTATGCTAACATTATGTTGTACTGAGGCACCTCACAGGTGTATGCTGACAATGGAAAATTAAAACTGAATAGATATGAAATAAAATTGAAACTGGGGTAGCACACAATTCTGTACCTTTACAGCTTGGGTAGCATTGGGGAGTCGACCTACCGCCGCGGCATCGGCTAGACGCACGCTAAGGTTCGTGGGCCCCAAGTAAATTATTTTAAATGTAAAAAGTAATAAACCTTTAACAACTAGTGAACGGTATATCAGAAGGGAGTTAGTGCAGTGAAGTGAAGAAAATTAAAGTGTGGTAAACTAAAGCTTTTGGACATACATTCAGTGTTGCACGACGATGGATAAGTAACAAACAACAATTTTAATATTTTAATAATTTCATTAACAGTTTAATAATAGAGAGCTTGAAATAAATGGGGTTTAAAAGAATGAATGCGAGAGTATAGCAAACTGGGTTAGCCTTAATATTATTAAAATTAAATATTGAAATAGATATAAGATATGAAATAAATGGTTTGTGTTATTCCTATTTTCAAAAAACAGTAATATTTGAGTTAAAGATGAATAATCACTAAAATATTGAGTAATAATTTTATTCAGAAGAGTAACGAATAATAGAAGAAAGTAAAAGATCTTGTAACGGTACAGAATTGTGGGCTACAATAGTTTTAATTTCAATCCAGTTTTAATTTTTAATTGTCAGTATTCACCTGTGAGGTGCCCCAGTGCAACATACACTGTTAGCATAAACAATTGATGTCTAGACAGCCATACTAGACATATTACGTAATAACTCCAGCAGCAGTCTTTGTGAATCACAGTATGCAGATTGCCACCATAGTAGTAACACCAGCCAGCAGCAGGAAGTAGCATACAGTTCGCTAATCAAAAACAGTGGCCTCGGGCGTGCAAGATAGGCCTAAAGTAAAAAGGGCCTATCTAATAAAAATGTAAAAAGTGTTCAACTGCAACTTATGGCGCGCGGTCAAATAATTAAAAACGTAAGAGCTCAAGCAACGGTTTAAACCGACAAAAAGAAGTTTGTAAAAGTGTAAAGAAATTGTAAACTATGGTAAATTAAATAAGACGGAGTATGTCGCGATAGTGCGAAAGTTTATGAACTGTGGAAATAACATTTGTGACCAGAAACAGCACGAGGTGGTGATGGAACTTATTAACGCCGTGGATTGTTAAGTACTCAACATAACACTATCAGAACTATTCCATAAATACAGAAATTAAATATAAACACAGAGTTTTAATCACGGGGTTTTAAAAGAAAAAAAAATATAAAAAATAAAAGAGTATGAGTGAGAGAGCGTTGCAAAGTGCTGGTTAAGTTATTTTTATATTGCGTTATTGCTAAGTCATTTTCATATGAGTTTAGATCAATTGATTAAGTATTCATGCCTTATTTTTTTGTATTGAAAATGTAATGTAAAAATAGAGTGAAAGCAAATATTGCATTAAAGAAAGCTAGTTGTTTTAGAATACAAAAATTGGTGTTAGCGCAATTATTTCGAAACTGCAACTCAAATAACCTTGTCTGCAGCTGAGTTTCGTCTGTACGACCTTGGAAGAGAACCCGAAGGTAAGATAAGACATTATAAATATTAGTTCAAATAAATGGAGTAGTTTCATTGACCCCGAACTAGGGACTCGGAAGAGTTTAATATAAATTGATAGAAGATATAGTTTCAGTCTTTTTTATATAACCATGTGTTAGTGTAGTTATTTCGTCATTACCACTTCTTAGTATTCTGTGCTGACAAATTCGTCTAACGTTCCCGGGTTTCTTCTGAATTATTGGGGGTAGTCAGATTGCAAAATTGTCCCTATTGTTTTATTAAGGTAGAGTGTAAAGGTTTCGATGTATAGCCTAAAACATCGTTGCGACTCTGAACTTCTGATTGAAATTTAAACAAGGTAAGTAAGCGAAAAGATCGCAGGTAAGTTCCTGGCAGTTGTATTTTATTTTATTTATTTCGATTAAGTTTGTTTCTCAACATAATGTTTCTATCGTGAATATGATTATAATAATTTTTGTGATTTTATATAATTTTAAATTATATTCTCATTGAAGGAAATATTAAAATAGAATGTGTACCTAGAGCTGTTATGTTATGTGCTACACAATAATTGTGGTGGCAGTGCTTATAGTAATTGTATAAATTGTAGTGTTACAAGTGGTTTTCAGTAATCAGTGTTACGCACGCGTGTAAATAACGGTGTTGAAAATATTCAAGTGTCGGTATTTTGTGTGCTTGTGTAAATCTCTGAGACAAAATGAATGATGTCAAGTATTTACAGAGTAAAACTTTGTGCTATGAAGATAGGTTAATAGCAAAACAGTTGGGTCCACCAAGACCGCAGTTGTCTATCAACCAAGTGTTTAAGGACAAAAACAGAACCTATAATAGAACTTTCAATACCACAGTGTACAAAAAATGGGAATGGATGTGTGGATGCCCCACAATCAATGCTTTATTTTGCTTTGCTTGTCTTCTGTTTGGCGGTGAAGACACGTGGACTGTCGGGCGTTAAAGATCTGAAACATTTACCAGAAAAGAGTAAGAAGCATTCGCTGTCTAAATGTCATTTAGACAATGAAATGAATTTAGCCGTGCTAGGTATTGTAAATATTAGGTTCCAACTCGATGATGGTTACAGAATTCTGTTCGTAAACATAACGAACTTGTAGACAAGAACAGATACATCTTGCTCGAATAATTGATGCGATTAAATTTTGTGGGGAATTTGAATTAGCTTTACATGGCCACGATGAAACGGAAGAAGCAGACAACAACCCAGGGATTTTTAAAGGACTAATCAATTATACTGCAGCACTTGACAGTGTTTTGAAAGATCATTTAGAAAATTCAACAGTGTTTAAAGGAACCTCAAAAACAATTCGGAACGAACTTTTAGATGCCATTTTGTCAGTGTGTCGAAAAAATATTGTGACTGAAATTTCTACGATAGACTTCATATCACTTCAGGCTGATGAAACAACTGACAGTTCGTGCAAAACACAAATGGCACTGATTTTGAGATATCTCATTGAAGGGAGAATAATTGAAAGGTTTTGGGGGTTTTTTGAAGTCCCTTTTGATAAAAGTGCTCGAAGTTTAGCCTCGACAATTTTAGGACAGTTGGAAGAAATAGGAATAGACAAGTCCCCGGAAAAACTAATTTGTCAGACTTACGATGGTGCATCTGTTATGAGTGGTCAGAAAGGAGGGGTCCAGTGTTTGGTTAAAGAGAAGTATCCAAATGCAAATTTTATTCATTGTTATACCCATCAAGGGAATCTGATTCTTCAAAACTCAACATCGTCTGCCTCCCAGAGTAGAATATTTTTTCAAGACCTGCAAGGAATAGGACCATATTTTTCAAGATCTCCAAAGAGGATGGATTATTTAGTAGAAATTGTAAAAAAAAAATTGGGTCTGTGCCTCCTACAAGATGGTACTTTCAACACAGGGCTGTTAATACTGTGTTTGAACATAAAGATAATCTAATAAAATGTTTTGAACACATTAGGGACATAGAGATTTCTGACAAAAGTGCTTCTAGCCAGGCTGCAGGATTTGTACGAACTTTGAGGGATCCTCAGTTCATTTTCTGGTTGACTTTTTTCCAAAAAATTATGCCTCATGTGGCGATTTTCTTTGATTGCATTCAACAAAGAAACATTGATGCAAAAAAATGAGAACATTTGTTAAAAATTTTGTGAGTGCAGTGGTTAATATTCGTAAGACCTATGAAGACAGTGAAGTGTTTGTAAGTGAGCCTGTGACTAAGAGACAGTGTGTTGAATAATTAAGTAATAGGAGCAACCGTGTGGCCGCTTTGGAAGTATGTGATATGATTGTGAACAATATTAATGAAAGATTTCAATTTTCAGATCATTTATGTGTTTCCAAATTGTTTTTAGTTGAAAAGTTCCCACAGTACTGTGTTGAGTTTCCGGAAAATGATTTTCAGACTACAATTAAATTTTATCCCACAATAAATGGTCCGAAACTGAGAACCGAACTAGAAGTGTTATACAGTCGTGAAGATTTACGTATTGCTTCTGGTGCAACACCCTTATTACAGTTTTTCCTTGATAATAACATGTTTCGTACCTTCTCAGAGTGTGTGACTATTTTAAAGATAATTGTTACCATACCGATGACAACTGTTGAAAGTGAAAGGTGCTTTTCTACATTGAAAAGAATAAAAACATTTTTAAGAAATTCCATGGGCACTGATAGACTGAATGCATTGGCTACGCTATCCACAGAAAAAAAAATGATTCATGGAATTCAAGATTTCAACAAACAAGTGATAGAGGAATTCGCTACATCTAAAAACAGGAGAATGGAATTGTTATACAAAAAGTGAAATACCAGGTAAGACATTCTATATTTTTTTACCTAAGTACTAATTACCGCGAATGGTGGCTCACCTTAGATCCTCCCCACTGTGTGCCCCTCCCATTTCATTACTCACGAGCCGCCACTGATTCCAGCACTTCAGAAGTGGGTGGATACCTCTTGAAAAGAAGTCTTTTGCTTGCAACTGTAGCCACTCGTGCACCGCGCTTTTCACCTCTTCATCGGATTGGAAATGCTTGCCTCTTTGAGCGGTCCAAAACCGTAAAAATCACTGGGGGTGAGGTCTGGTGAATGTGACGGGTGTGTAAGACACTCAGGTTTCATATCCTGGATTGTGGCAACAGTTGAACAGGGAGTATGGGGTCAGGCATTGTCGTGAAGGACCAAAATACCTGAAGTCAAAAGTCCACGTCATTTACTCCTGATCACAAAGCGAAATTGATTCTTGAGCAGATCTCCATACGTAACACCGGTCACTGTTGTTCCTTTGTCCATGTATAGTAAAATTCACTAGACATGAATCAACCATTTTCGTGCTAACGGCGCAGGTTATGTAATGCGCATGTGTCAACAGAGAAACATAGCTTAGTTTTCTCCGAGACGCTGTGGAGGTTATTTTGTGATTACTTTTCAAAAAACATCAGTATTCATCAAAAGTGAAGCGTGTTTAGTTTCATTTCATTTGAATAAGAACAGCGTAATAGTAATAGATAATGCCTCCTACCACAATGTACAAATAAATCCACCTTCAACATCATTAACAAAAAAGGTAGACATTGTGCTACTCTATAATTATTGATCACATTTATTAGTACAACAACAAAAGAAACAGTTTACTTTTCACTTACCGTAACTATCGGTTCTACTAGGTTCCAGGGTTCGGTCACATGTAGCTAGATACAAACATGGTTTACAGGTTACCCGACGGCTCACTGCTTTCGTTGCCACGCGACTGGTATGTTTATTAATCTTTATTAATAATTGCCCGAAAGTGTATTGTTCACTTGATTTTGGCCCACTCACTTCACTAACTCTGTTTTGTAATTTTATATCTTGGTTACCACTCTTTACATGATGAAACTGAACTGTTGTGTGCACACGGTTTTTTACGCACCCGGCCGGGCTGAGAATTTTGTTCAAATGGCCGCCGCCGCCTCACCACAACACCACTGCTGCTTCACAATTTTGCTCTGTAATTTAGGTGAAATTTGTGTCCGGTCGGCGGACGCACTACTATTCGCGTCCGGCAGGTTAGGATGTTACTTTCCGACTTGAATAGATAGGCCGACTAATTATTACGGCCTATCTTGCACTCCCGAGGCCACAGTTTTACTGTTTCCAGCACTTTATGCTGCTGCTGGCTATCTGTTCACTCTCTGCTGGCAAACTGCAGACTGTAGACTGTGTCACAAGGCTGCTGCTGGGCGGTTACGCAATACGTCTGGCAGTTGTTTTGGCTAACAATGTGCATTGCTGTACTGGAGGCTCCCTACAGGTGAAATCTGGCAATTTGAAAGTGATGGAATGGGTGATTTGTATTAATATAAAATTAAACTGGGGTAGCTCACATATATGAAGTGAATTTAAAATCTTTATAAAATCAAGTCCCAAAATCAATAAAATAAAAAACCTTCTAATTCGACCCATTACAATACCCCCCCAATGAGAAGTCTTCTGTCGGAACAGAAGAATTCTCATTGCTAAACCCCTAAGAGGATCGGTGAGGATATGGTGCCAACAACCCCTTTTTGTTCTTACACTTCATGGGTAAACGACCCCCCTGGCTTGGCGACTGTGGACGCATCTGAACGAGATCACTGGACTTCTCCGTAAGAGATCCCAACACCGAAAAATCGAACAGACACGCACCACCGCGCACCTCGCCTTCTATCATGTTTCCCCAAAAATCCAAATCCCTGGCTTATATCATGCCAGATCCTCAACCGATATGTTCCCCCTTACATGCAAACTGGGTCGCCTTTGGCAAATACTGGGCGCATCCATACCCCTATAATGTTTTCTACACAAACTCATCATTTAAAATTTAAGTCAAAATCAGAGTGTATCAAAACAAAACAAAATCTCTTATCTGAATGGACTAAATCTCTTTATTATTACTGAAAAAAACAAATAAATTGAATATTTAATTAAAATATGAACTGCCTTATCCTAACGTTTGATTATGCATATATCGTAAACAATATAATTCCATAACACTATTAATACACAAACAATAATACAACCAAAAATGCAAAACATCAATTTAATGGCAGGCACAAAAGTATATACAAATATATAGATGTATATATATATATTTTTTTTTTTTTTCTTTCCTACCCCCCTTTTAATCCTTTAACCCCCGATACCCGTTACATTTTAATGTGTTCTGCGCGAGGCTTCTTGGCCTTTTTCAGCCTCATCCTCGCCGTAAACCACATCTCCCTCGTGACCTGTAACTATGTCACCGCCCATCCACACTCACTATTACCCCCCCTAGACTGTAGCGTCTAGTTGCTTTCACAAGGACTGATGCGGAAGGGGTGGACATTTTTTTCTTTTATTCCACCCCCATCCTTGCTTCGGCGTTACAATAAAATTCGGTATTATACCTACTAGTTTCTATTTATACACCCCTAATGGACTACCACCCCTATCTGGGTGAAAATAGCCCTGTTCCAAAATTTGGTAGATTCCCCGAAAAATCACCCCATACTAAATTTAACAAACCACCGAGTTAACAAAATAAAACAAACCACAAGCCGGTTATATCAAGTAAAATTTATGATTTGTCACAATTGACTACTTTCACGGTCATGGTCCGGTGAGGTCATGGCCGCACTTAGGTGGGGAATCTACAGTTAAAACATAAAATATAGATTGGCATTGATACAAGTTACTTGGACAGGAATATACACATCTTAAGTTCCCACACATTATCTTAGCCTATACGTTTTTTCATCAGTTGTCAGTGTTGAATGAATATTTTAACCATTATTTACTTCAATTAGCATTTATTTTATAATTCCAGTTTACATTCAAATGAAAATATAGTTAAGTTCCTTATTAAAAATCATCTTCTCAATTACTTTAATTACCAAATTAATTTAATTGTATTTAATTTACTTTAATTAATTTAATTAATCTCAAAAGTTACAGTAATTGCCTCATTATTATTTGGTCTGTAAAAAAATTAACTTCAATTCTTTTATGTCACAATAAGGTTTTGCTCAAGATACTGATTCATCAGACTACAACATTTTTGTTATTGTCAATTCAGCATGACTGTATACATTAGTCTCAACATACAACCTGTTTACTGTTTACCTAAACACAGTTGTGTGCCAGACTTGTTTTCATAAACAACAGTTATAAACATTCTCAGTTTCAGCATTCATAGTCTAAACACTCTGGTTACATCATATACTGCCATATCTGCTTGCTACACTTTTCAAGTTTTATAAATCTTTTAGATAACATATTTGTCTCTTAAATTTTTATTCCAATTCAGATCAGATATATTTTTGATTCATTAATAAAATTGGCCCTTTTAAATTATTTGTTTAACTTGAAAATTCTTTACCAATCTCCACCCAAAACAGTTTGATTTTAATTACAGCTGTATGAAGTTAATGTATAAAATATGTAAAATTACAATTTCCATTTGAATCAAAATGAATTTACTCAGCACTAGCATTTACAATATTAAGTTACTCCAGGGGCGGCTACAATTCAATTTCATCTCTTAGTACATTCAAAACAATTTCCATGACTTTAATTACAATTTTCAAAATAATTCTACATGATTAAATGTTTCAGTTTTTCTTATTATTTCAATAAATTTTACAAACATTACATCATTGGTTCTAACCTCTCTTTAAATTCCTCCACAATCACATTCCAACTACCAATATCCCGTACTCATAACCTAACATAGCAGGTACCACAAAATAATAATTAAACCTTTTGGTTACATAAGTTTACTTTAGAATATTTTCCAAAATTATTTTTTCTTAATTACCTGTAAACAGTTTATATGTTACATGTACCGCATTATTGTGTATAGGGATGCGATTGAAGACGAACAGAACCCCACTTCTTTGGCAGTGAATAACTACCCTTATGACGGTACTGACTTCTATACCTGACTCCTTTTTCCAAAATAATAAACAAACCACAACCATTAATCTACAGCCCCATCTCCATACACAACAATCCGGTTAAACTATACAAAATTTATTATTTAGTTTGTCTACTCAGCCACAAAACTTCTCCACTACCGACCTAATTAAGGGATGAGTTTACAATTCATAAATAACGCCAGTTTATTTAATTTTGAGGATCACCCTAATGTAGTATTTAGAATTAAGGCAATCAAATGGTTCCAAAAAGTGTGCCAATTTGTGTAACTATTGTTTATGTGTTTACTCTAAGAGGAGGGTTAGGGAAATCGGGAAGATAAAAGGGATAAGGATTATTACAGGGTCAAGGACTAGGACTAAAGGTAGGGACAAAGCTTCCTCCGGAAATAAGGGTACATGGAGAAAACCAAGGCTCGCGTGGGCAGGGGCGCGTCCCTGAAATAGACGAACCCCACTGGGACAAGTGGGGAACATCTATCCGCTACCACTTTTTTTATATGTTAGATTCCTAATTTTGTAGTTATTTTGTTAAGCTACTAAGTATTATTGTTAGTATCTCAACAATTTCTACTACGTACACATATTGGTTACCTAGCATCTTATAATACACACAATTAATTTCGCATCATTTATTTACAAATCGTCATCATTATTATTCCGCTATATCACACTTCAATATCAAAAATCAGCTAGGTCATTACCATATATTAACATATTTAAAATTGTTCATTTATGAATTTCAACCTCCATCGTCATGTAATAGTCGTACCTTTTTGTAACATTTCTCTTTCTTACTTATACTCAATTTGTCATTATTATTACTATAATAACACACCATTATTTCTAAGTCCTCTGTTATACCATTCATTAGGTCATAAAACTTGTCACGAACAATTAATTTTGTCCAGTCTCCCTCGGTAATTTCTCTCAACATCATGTCAGTTATTTTGTCATCATAAATTATCTTATTGTTATTTAAACGCACTTCTAACCTTACTTTCCATTCACCATAATCTCTATTTAAATTATATATTTCTATCTCTTTGTCAACCCACAGTTCTCCATCCAAATTTCTCTCAACACAATACCACATCACCCTTTCTCTCTCATTCCATGCAGAGGGTACTACCTTAATTAAACATTTCCTAACAACAAAAAACTTCAAAAAATAATTATTCGTAGAACCCTTGTCTACCCAATATATGCGTGAAGATCTTTCTTCACCCCCCAGAACACCTCGTAAAAAATTTACCCTCTGTTTCATACCCACAATATAACTCTCTTTACACTCATTATCTAATTCATCAATGTCAATTACTACGCCTTTACAATCTATTACTTTCTCTCTCTCACTCCTTATCTCTATCTCATCACTATCCAACACTGCACTCTCAACTATATCATTATTATTATTCACCATTATTTCATCATTATAATTAATTATAGTAACATCACCACTTACCTCAGACTTGTAATCACCATCATTATCGTCACTAGTTAACCCTACTTCTCCCATTATTTTGTCACTGTGATTTATTAATTCATCATCATCATCTCTCACCTGGTTAATTATTTCTTCACTATCATTAACAACATTATTATCACTCTCTATTGTTACATTTTCAATTGTGTCACCGATATCATGTTTGATCTCGTGACTACCATTTTCTACTATTTTACTTTCACTAACCCCTTCACTTACCTCGTTACTTTGTTTGTTAGTGTCATTACTATTTCGTTCAAAAAAGCATATAATCCCGTTTTTTGTTCCTCCATTTGTCTCAGTTGCTCGTTTAATCTACGCTTATCATCATCTGTCATTCTCCTCCAAATACTCATAAACTCTTGTACGAATTCCGTAGTATTCCATGCCTCCCCTGATCCACTCACTTTATTTTCTTGTGCCTCGGCCATGTTCAAAAATGTTATTTCTAATATACCCTTTATATATAAAAAACCACTATTATCCTATAAAATCAAAACACCTAACACAATCATTGTCAACAGGACAAGTAAACACAATAACCCTATCAAAACATAAACCTTTTATAGCGTAAATATATATATACGATTATTTCTACAAATACTATTTTCTGTGCTTTAAAACAGGTCTAGTTCCTATAAATTTTTACATACGAACATCCTGGCAGGGTCGCCACTTGTAAAGGTCCTCGCCTTCTACCTTTTATAATTACATATAATACACTCATCATACAATACCGCTGCCAGAATTTTACTTACCGTCATCGTCCCCGTTACTTACCTTATTAAATTACCCAGTTCGCCAACATGTTTTTTAGTTTTACATGTAAACTTTGAACACTCTTGCCCTTATAAAAATCCCGCTATCTGACTATAGTAAACTCAGAAAATCCCAAAGATCGTTAGACGAGTGGTCAGCACAGAAAACTAGGAAATGGTTATGGCGTAATGACTTACTCTAACACATACTTTATATTAAATAAAATCTGAATTTATTTTAAGGTGAAATTTTATGAATTAATAAAATAAACATTTCTTAATCAACTAGCCTCTAACAAACTATTATGAACGAGTAGTAAATTTTTTCCCTTAGAGATCTCGTTTGAAATTTAACACGTTATACATAACAAAGGAAATTACTAAAAATGGTGTTTGCTTTTATTCAATTGATTATGTTCTTTAGTTTGCTACTCATCTGGTCAATGCAATCCACAATTTCCGCCACCACGTGTTACACACTTTTTGTTTGTAGAACACTCCGAAAACTGATTTTATACTGTTTAACTTGGATTATTTTCTCAATCACAAATTTTAAGGCTGTTTCACAAATAACAGCACTATTCTTTTCAATCGGTCGGCTTACATTGTTCGCAAGCACATTTTTTGGCAAACTGTGCGTTAACACTTTACTTGATAGGCCGATTAGATTATTTTCGGCCTATCTTGCGCCCGAGGCCACTGTTTAATTTTACATTACAACTTTACTGTCTGATGCTGGCTGTCTGTTCACTCTCTAATGACACACTCTGCAGACTGTAGACTGTGTCACAAGGCTGCTGCTGGGCGGTTACGCAATACGTCTGGCAGTTGTTTTGGCTAACAATGTGCATTGCTGTACTGGAGGTTCCCTACAGGTGAAATCTGGTAATTTGAAAGTGATGGAATGGGTGATTTGTATTAATATAAAATTAAACTGGGGTAGCTCACATATATGAAGTGAATTTAAAATCTTTATAAAATCAAGTCCCAAAATCAATAAAATAAAAAACCTTCTAATTCAACCCATTACAACATGATTAACTGGTTAAAAACCCATTACATTCCTTGTAGTCTATCTATGTTAAACCTGAGATGTATGCACTAATTAAACAAACCAAACCAACTTAAAAAACTTTAAAAATAGATGCTATTTTGGCAAACCATGGACATTCTGTTTTACGACTTCCACTCTATCAACCAGATTTTAATCCTATGGAACTGACTTGGGCAACCGTGAAGAAGCGTGTTGAAAGAAAAAAACGTTCATTTTTCTGTAGACATTGTCAAAGGAATTTTATTGTATTTCTCCTGCAGACTAGAGATCAAGGCATGACGTCATGAAAATTGAAAATGAGTACATTAGATCGGACCAAATAAGGGATACTGTAACAGATCGCTTAGAAAGTATTGTAAGACGAGATAACAGTGGTGATAACAGTGACGGAAATATTAGTAGGGTGAAGAACTTACCTAAATAATTATTGTAATTGCATGTAAGTAAATGTGCTCTATGGTACTTAAATAGTTTCAGTCTAATTGTTGCATTAATATTGTCTCTCCTGTTCTTTACGGATACTTTACATATGCTTGTTTTTTAAACACACACACACACACACAATCATTTCACGTAGGAGGCTGCGTTACTTACTACGAATGTTACTTATTCAAACAAATTAAGATACCAGAGCAGTGTGGATCATATATTACTATGTTTTTTCGTGAATCGTAACACAAAGTGTACACATTCCAAAATATACGATTGTTGATGTCTAGGCTCGACTTTCGAGAAACATTGCAACAGACAAAACATGCCAAGTCACTGTTCACAAAATAATGGCAGTATTAAACATTTTATAACTGTGTGAAATCTTTATTACATTGTCTCTTTCTGTTGTGTCTGACGCTTGTTTCATTTTACAAAATGTCCACGTTTACTGTCGTAATCGAAATCAAAACTTACCTACAACCAAATTTTTAGTAGGCTATTTAGTAACTTAGTAAAAAAGTAGAGAATTAAATATAAAACGTACTAAACTGTAAAAACCTTAAAAACAATTAAAAGAATAACAAAAGAATTTTAAAATTATAAGAATAATTGGTTAGTAAAAAGTTAGTTAAGTTAGTAAAAATTAAGTTACATATATCTATGCGTGCGCGCGTGTGTGTGTGTGTGTGTGTGTGTTGGTATGGCTGTAAAATTTAGTTTGGTAAAGTATTTAGTAATATAATTAAAAATATAGCCAATGAAATGTAAAAAACAATAAACACATAAAAAAAACGTTAAAAATTAAAAATAAACAATTGAAAACAGACAAGAATCATAGACAATAGAAAACTAAATAAATAAAGGTATAAATATAATAAAACGAAAATAATTGTGAATCGACAAGGCAGTGTAACTGCTTTATTTCAGCTGTCATTATAAGCGATATCAGTTTTTAAATTTTAGTACTTTTACAGGGAGAAACGTAAATTTTACGATTTACTTTCATTTTTAATTAAGGAAGCGTAACTTTGGCACATTAGGTATAAAAAGTTAATCCGTGCCAAAATAGATTTCCCATGTCATATGTGCATCTTATTCACAATTCAGAGAGTAGACCAATATTTTCAACTGCGTTAGTAGACATTTTCCTCTCTCGTGGCTTCCACTGCCCCCGACTTCTCCCCACTACAACCTGCGCGCTGTTTCATGTCTGTTTAATTTTACTATAGTGTTCCAAAATTACCCCTTTTTTATCCCAAAAGGGAGTGAGCATGACTTTTCCTGCTGATGGTTGGGTGCAAAATTTTTTGGGTTTTGGTGACGAGGTTTGGCGTCATTCCTTGCTCGCTCTCTTGGTTTCAGGTTGGTGATAGTGGATGCAGGTTTCGTTTCCTGTAACAGTTCTTCTGAGGAATCCATCACCTTCAACCAGCAAACAACGCAAAGGTTCCTTACAGGTATCAACACGACGGTCTTTCAATTCTGCAGTCGACTGACATGGCACCCATCTCGCAGACACTTTATTGAAATGCAGCACATCATGGACAATATGGTGTGCTTAACCAACACTAATATCCATAATGGTGGCTATTTCCTTCACAGTTATATGTCGATTTTCCTTCATAATGTCTTCCACAGCACCAATGTTTGCTGATGTCATACTTGGTATGCCTGACCTTGTCACAAGGCATCCTCCACAGAAGTTACACCATTATTAAACTTCCTACACCACTCGTACACCTCTTGCTGGGACAGACATGAATCACCATGCTGCACTTCATTCTGTGATGGATTTCAACAGGTTTCACACCTTCACTACTCAAAAAACTCATAACACTTCTCACCTCTAATTTGGTGCATATCGTCAATGGAGTGGCCATCTTTGAACTGCCTCTTGTGAAGTTAATATTAATAAGAATTACCATATTTAAATTTTTAATAAATCCTGATCCACTTACCTTGCCAGCCCAAGTCCGTCACACGAACTGTGAAATACAAACGTGATTTCAAGGTTGTATGTGTCGTAATAATTACTCTCATTTTTAGTTAACTATTCTAACTTCATTTTATTATTCTTTTATCATTCTTTTTTATGAATCAATTAAAACATGCTTTCTCATTTTACATTCTCTAACCTTTCAAATGAACAAAATTAAATATTGAGGTAGTGACCCCCATCTGACCAAAACTACAAACACATTGAAATACAAAACCACAAGTATCTTTAATTTATATACTTAAATACTTAAATTATTTATTTACCTAATAAAAGAAAAACAACCCAGCTTGCTCACTCTCACACTCATACAGTTTAAATCCCCATTTATTTTATTTAGAGCTCTTTAAATGAAATTATTTATATATTGAACTTGGTTGTCGACTACTTAACCCTCGGCGTCTCTGCTAGCCACGTGTCGCACTGCGTATGTTAGTTCTTCCACATTTTATGTTACACTGTCGAATTTAACTGTAAACTTTGGTGTTGTACCGTTTCTTGCCAATTTATCTCCTTTTAAATTAAACTTTAACACATCTTGAATATTTTAGAACAGATTTTTTGGTTCACAAACCTTTGTATTCACCCGGCCGGGGAAGAGTTATTTCGTCGACTGCCGAAAGTGAGAACAAAGACTCCCCACTATTGTTTGTTGCTAAACAGGAAAGCACTGCCTTCAGGCTACTATTTTTTCGTCGTCTTACAATATGTCTGGATTGTCTATGGGCCACATGGGCTAGTGTTGTTAAACGGAGACGATACAAGAGGCTTTGGTGGGCGGAGCCTCCACTGGACTTTCTCCGTCTTCAGAGCACATGGTCCAACAATCTTTATGCCTCGCCATTTTTTGTGGCGTCGGTTTTGTCGATTATGCGTAGAAGCCGCGCTCCGTCGAGTGTATGCGCGTAGTTGTACGTGACAAACGTTCAGTTTCCAAACAAGTATCACATTCTCCAACTACACTCTGCTCAGAAAGTTACATCACGGTTCATTGTTTGAATACAATCTTTTTACATGGGACTCGCAATGATGATACAGAATAAATTTAATAAAAAATAAAACCCCATTTTTTGACACATTACAATACCCCCCCCCCAATGAGAGGTTTTCTGCCGAAACAGAAAAACTCTCATTGCTAAACCCTAAGAGGATCGGTGAGGATATGGCGCCAACAACCCCCCTTTAATTCTTAACACATCATGGGTAAACTACCTCCCTAGCTAGGCGACTATGGCTGCACCTGAACGAGATTACTGGACTTCTCCGTGCAAGATCCCAACACCATAAAATCGGACAGATACGCACCATAGTACCACCTAACCTCAACTCATTCCATCAAAAAATCAAAAACTGGCCTTATACCATACCAGATCCTCAACCGATATGTTCCCCCTTACATGCATACTGGGTTGCCTTTAGCTAGTACTGGGTGCGTACACATACTCAAAAATAAATCAAACAAATCAGTTTAAATTGTTCAAATTCTGTTCAAAAATTAATCTAAGTCCAGTATCAAAGATTTCATATTACCATTAATTTGATCAACTCTTTCCATTTACTCTTAAACTTTCAAAATCTCTAAAATGAATTTACAATTCTTCTTAACTAGCTGCTAACAAGCATATAAAACAAAATAAACTGAACACCTTATTAAATCATAAATTCCCTTATCATAATATTATAATATTTGTTTATAACACATATAATATGAACAATATAACTCAGTTAATCCAGTAACATATAATCAGCAATATATCCTGAACATCAAAACACAATCTGTACTTCAAGGTTTTTTTTTTTTTTTTTTTTTAATAAAATGTAATAATGTTTTATTAAACCTATATTCTGACAATAGAAAGAAAATTATAAAATAAAATATAAATTAAACTTACATTGATTGTTACAAGAACATATGAACTGGTTATCTTGACCATTATACAGTTCATACCAGTCATCAGCTGATCTCTCTGGGTCAGGTGAATGACCTTACCCTATATATACACTACACAAATCTATACCTTGAAAAATACACAACAAATGTTTACAATACTTACACTCTAACACAGTACAACATAATATAGCATAGTACACTCATAATTAACATTGTTTTTATTACCTTAAAATAAACAATTCACATTTAAGTTTGGTCAGAAATTACACACCTTACAGTTTTAATTTTATTTTCAAATTCTATTAAATCTCTTACTTGTTTCATTTATTATTACTTTTTTTCCCCATCATTAATTGGTTTGGGTGATTCCCAATTATTCACAATAATCTAATTCATTGAAAAGGCATTAAAAGACAATCTTACCCCCTTTCTGACTCTAACACTCACTAATAGATTTACATAGGATGACAACAATCCCTCAAAACATTTATCTCCATTAACTTACTACTCTAACTCACCTTGAATCATTCTACCCTTATAACAAAATACCCTCTACCCTCTTTGTACTTAGGATGTGTGTTCCCTCCCTATGCTCATTCCCTTATTGGTTCCTGGTCTCCCCCAGGTAACCCCGCCAACGCACATACTGTTCACCTCCCGCCACAACGCCTTTCATTGAGGACTCCTTATCACACCACCCCTTTTACAAAATTCCTCCATCATCTAATTACTCTCCAATTACCTCACTCTCATTACTCTACATATGTTCACTATCGCTACTGTGTCGCTACTAATACTCAGTTTCTATCTTACTTTTATTCCCAAGAATCTTATTCTGTTTAACGCCCATTTAAAGTTAACTCTGACTAATTCAAATGCCTTATTTAAATATTTATCACCCAAATTCTCACCTGTATTACCCATTGAAAATTCATAACTATCTCAAATTAATTTCATCATTTTATTTAAAACCTTTTAAACACCTGTAAACCTTTTACTTTATTTACTTGTATTATAAAATTCATACTTACATTACATCACTCATATACTTGAATACACATGATTACTGTCATAGACAAAAGATATAAACATTTATCACCACCAAATCATGTACACAACTCCATGTATCTTCTGAAACATTATGTTATATTACGTATTACTGTCAATAATAAAATACGATATAAT
This sequence comes from Magicicada septendecula, assembly GCA_034769895.1. Classification (NCBI taxonomy): domain Eukaryota; kingdom Metazoa; phylum Arthropoda; class Insecta; order Hemiptera; family Cicadidae; genus Magicicada; species Magicicada septendecula. Next base: position 195,210,605 of record CM068370.1, on the reverse strand, counting down.
ATCTTTACACTTAGTCAATAATTTCAAAGGTCGGGCGCCATCTTGATTTACAAGAAAGTAAATATAAACGTAAATAACTTGTAGTTTTACTTACCTTTAAAAGTTACTATAGGGCAGGAATTCGTTTAAGCGAACTCTTGAGTAGCGGAAAGTGTTATGTGAAATAATAATACTTTGTTAAAATTTTTACCAAATGATATTACCCAATTTATTATCAAAAAGACTCTACATACATATAAAAATGATTCTACTGAACTATGTGCCAAACACGCACGTTACTATGCCTCGGGGCGTAGTCCTATTTATTTTTTGAATAAACATTACTAAGAAATAAACATTGTAAACATAATAAACACAGTATAATATAGTATATCTGCACAACCCAGCACGTAAAAGATTTAAGTCACTCTCTCCCTCGCACTCTCTCTCTCTCTCTCATTCTCTGGTACAATTTTAATAAATGAGCTCTTTTAAATTTAATTTTGAAGTGGTCATTATGAATTTGAATAACAAAAAGATTTTTGATAGCTAATACTTAGCTGCCGTTTTACGAACTTCGCACACCGTGAGTTCGCTGATTGCTACCGGTCACATCTTGAAGTATTACAATAATCTGAACACTGTTTTTTAATCCACTTTTGGTAGTGTAAAAGTTAAATTTCACACTTGGTGAACTTCTTGCCGGCCGGCTGCGTTCACAATCCAGAAGGAAAATGACCCAGAGTCTTTGTTTAGCATTGCATAGGTGGGGCAAAAACTACGTCATCAGACTTTTGTTCTTTGTTTACAGCTTCGACTTGTTTACAGAAAATGTGCATTCCTTCCACTGACGTCATCAGGGCTCGTCACATCTCTGTATGTTACATACGATTTTTTGCTGTGTTTGCTGGTTCACAATGAAAGCGATCGAAACCTGTCAATTCCCATCTGCGTTTTATAAAATAGTTATATAGTCCACTCACCAAAACTTTACAGGGATTATGAAATATTTAAATAATTATTACCAAATAATGGTTAAAAATAAATAAATACAATAATTATGGTCTTTTGTACCATATTTTTATAAATTTAGTATTGTACCAGAATTGTACCATCACAAAACCCCCTCAATGAAAGATTTTGTGCCGAAGCATAAAAACTTTCATTGACTCATTCGTACTTCCAAAAGAGATCAGCCAGGATATGTCACCACAACCCCCTTACAATTTATATAAAAAGAAAATCAATAACTCACCTGTGGTCTGATGACGATGACAGAACCTGCATGACCTTACTGGACTTCTCCTTCGAGATCCCAACACCATAAGGCCAATCAGGCGCGTAACGCTCCTGCTCTGACGCGCTGACCAGCTCAGGACCGCCGTCATAACATCACCAAACACTGAAACAATAAATTAAAAATATCAAAATAGTGGCCTGGTATATTACTCTATCCTTAACTGATCTGGTTCCCCTTAGCTATGTGTTGGTTTGTGTTAATAAGCACTGGGTTTGCGTGAACTACTAAAAATATAAATACAAAAAATGTAACATACAAGAATTACATAGAATTGCCATTCTCTTCATGGACTACCCTGAATTGTAAAAATTGTTTCGATTCCCATCGATAATAATTAACTCTTTCTGTTTCATAATTAATGTAATTATAAAAGAAACAAATATTTATATTTAATTTAATTATAAAAGAAACATGGAAATCCCCATATAAATCCCCAATATTACTCAAACATGGAGAAAAACAAATTATAGAAAAAATAATTAATAAAATCTTATTGAAATTAATATTATTATTATTATTAACAGTTAATAATTGGCGCTGTTAACAATATTTACCCCTCTTTCTCCCCCACACACACTATTTCTTATACATCATGTTAAAATTCTATGTTAATACATAATACATAATCCACATTAATACATTTAATACATTGAAATAGTCAATTCATATTTAATTTTATTAAGATTTGCACCTTTAATTTAAACTTGCATTTAAATCATTTAAGTTACAATTTCAATTAATTGATTAATTAATTCTAATCTTTCATTAATTAGCCATCAATTATTTATTATAATTATAAAATTTATTTCAAATTTATTATTAATATTCATATTATTATTATTATATCATCATTTTCATTTCTTATTACCTCTCTACTCTGAATATTTTACCTAACCTTTCATCTTCTAATCATTGTTTAGTCTGGGTGACTCCTGTTACTTATTTTATTCTTACTCACCTTCTTCTAACTGACAACCAAATTTACCTATCATGACACCAATTTCTCAATTATAAACACCTTTACTAATTTCATTCCGACGATAAATCCTATAGCACTGCGCGTCTTTGTATAGAGATGGGTGTTCCCTAACTGGCTATATACATCCATAATATTTTGCCCTTCCAAAAAATTCGGCAAACACTCCCTTAAACTACGCTATTACCTGCCACAACGCTATACGTTGGCTACTCCTTATCACCTCACCCCCACTACAAAATATCATCAACAACAAATATATGTTTAACCTTTACTTTACTCACCTCTACAAATAATCACTAACTACTGTGTCCCTAAATATCTAATACTCTCTTTGTATTATTTTCTTTAAAATTCTTATCTATCTAACTCCATTTACATTAATTGACTAACTCACCTGCCTCTATTTATACCCAGGCTCTATCCCTGTTTAAACACTTACTGTGATCATTGACAATTGTCTTATAAAATTCATCTCTCACCTACTCATAACAGTACCTCTCAAATATATATTCTTACTTAATCATTTATTATTATTCATTAGGAATTACCTTCATTACAAATTAAATAATAATTTAACTTCATTAAAACTTTCCATTACAATTAATAATTTATAACTTCAGTTACCAGTTAGTACAACTTTCTTTTGTACCATATTAATTCAGTAATTAAGAGTAATAATCTTTAATTATTATTCAATTATTTAAAAAAATTTTACTTATTTAGTTAAACAAAAACAAGTTAACTGTTAATTATTGAAACAATTAAACTTGCTGTTACATACATGGTGTACATAAATATATAAAATTTACCATTACTTTCACTTTAACAAAAACATGTTAATTATTAAAACATACTGGATACATGGTGTACACAAAATATACCTGTAATACACAACATCAAAATACATAAATACATTGATATAAACACATATAAAACAATGAAAATTATACAATCCAAACACCTTATTTTGTCATTAATCAAAATCAGTCCATATGCAGTCCAATTCAAAACCACTTTTCACATATCTTAAATGTTCATTACACAATAAAACAATCTACCCTCCATCGTTGAATAGCATTCTAATCTTAGGTCTATTTGTCTTATTTTTTAGTGAATAAATTTTATTATTAGAAACATTATAATCATAATAATTATCAAACATTTCATATTCATTCACAATTTCAATATCATATATCCAATCACAATCGAGTATGGTTCTGTCTACATCAGTAAGATCATATGTTATAATCTTGTTATTATCGTAATTATCTCCTGCTACATCCATTACTACCACAGGTAAGTACTTGATACCATTATTATCATCACCTATTATTATTTCAATTTCACTGTTACTATAAGGTAAGCATTCATTATTTTCATCCACCCTCTCTACTCCTAACCTTTCTACAAATTCTCTGTACTTTCTATTTACTAAAAAAATGTCTATTACTCTCTTTCTCTCACAATACCTCTCACAATACTTCTCTACACTTTCTCTCTTAATATATTTCTCACCATAACACCAAGTTACACTCTCTCTCTCTCCAAATATGCAGGGGTCACTAACTCAAAATTACTGCACCACTTATGAGGTACACAAAAACACCAAGGAACTCTGTTTGTAGACCTTTCGTCTCCCAAATATGAATTTAAGGAACTCTCGTCCTTATTAAAAACACGTGAAGACTTTTCTTCACCCCCTAACACAACATCAAAGGAAAATTCTAACCCCTGCACCCCTTTAACAAAAATACTTTCTCCCAGCTCTCTCTCTAACTCAATACACTCAAACACCTCATTTTCACTCATAATATTTTCATTATCATTTTCTAACATCATATTCTTACTACCTGTAAACTCATTATTCAAATTATCACTGTTATTTACTTTATTAATCAGTACTTCGTTTTTCGTCATATTTTCACTACTACTCACCTTCTGATTTTCTATTTGGATTAATTGCTCATCCAACTTTGAAATTACTATATCACATTGCTTAATAAGATTAGTGTTACGGTTTTTAATTTCGTTTTTTAATTCATCACAATTTACCTCAAAACTATTTTTGATTTCATTTTTCTGCTCATCAAACTTGTCATTTAAATTAGTATATTTAATATTAGAATCGCTTTTTTGCTCATCTAACTTTTTGTCTAATTTATCACACTTCCTACTCTGTTCATCAAATTTATGTAATAGTAACTGCATCAAAGCAGCAGTTGTTTCGTCTGTTTTGTTTTCGTCTCGAGTTGAGATGGGTGTTAATGGAACTGGATTTAACTCTGTGGCTCTGGTTTCACTGATCTGACTAATTGGGGTTAATTTAACATCCATCTCACTCGTAACTGTTTCGTTAGCTATGCTGACTTTTGCATTATTATCTTCATCAGTATTCATTTTGCTTATTTATAATACACGCATGCATACAATCTTCTAACATAACCTCGTAAAAGTTGGGTTATGTTTACGTATTTAAAATTGTGTTTATTACCTCAGATAACTTTTCCGCTCTCTTCGTAGGCTTACCCACATAAAAATTTTATGTAGAGTCCCTGTTATTTCGGGAGCCATTTGTTACATTACGTATTACTGTCAATAATAAAATACGATATAATATCTTTACACTTAGTCAATAATTTCAAAGGTCGGGCGCCATCTTGATTTGCAAGAAAGTAAATATAAACGTAAATAACTTGTAGTTTTACTTACCTTTAAAAGTTACTATAGGGCAGGAATTCGTTTAAGCGAACTCTTGAGTAGCGGAAAGTGTTATGTGAAATAATAATACTTTGTTAAAATTTTTACCAAATGATATTACCCAATTTATTATCAAAAAGACTCTACATACATATAAAAATGATTCTACTGAACTATTTGCCAAACACGCACGTTACTATGCCTCGGGGCGTAGTCCTATTTATTTTTTGAATAAACATTACTAAGAAATAAACATTGTAAACATAATAAACACAGTATAATATAGTATATCTGCACAACCCAGCACGTAAAAGATTTAAGTCACTCTCTCCCTCGCACTCTCTCTCTCTCATTCTCTGGTACAATTTTAATAAATGAGCTCTTTTAAATTTAATTTTGAATTGGTCATTATGAATTTGAATAACAAAAAGATTTTTGATAGCTAATACTTAGCTGCCGTTTTACGAACTTCGCACACCGTGAGTTCGCTGATTGCTACCGGTCACATCTTGAAGTATTACAATAATCTGAACACTTTTTTAATCCACTTTTGGTAGTGTAAAAGTTAAATTTCACACTTGGTGAACTTCTTGCTGGCCGGCTGCGTTCACAATCCAGAAGAAAAATGACCCAGAGTCTTTGTTTAGCATTGCGTAGGTGGGGCAAAAACTACGTCATCAGGCTTTTGTTCTTTGTTTACAGCTTCGACTTGTTTACAGAAAATGTGCATTCCTTCCACTGACGTCATCAGGGCTCGTCACATCTCTGTATGTTACATACGATTTTTTGCTGTGTTTGCTGGTTCACAATGAAAGCGATCGAAACCTGTCAATTCCCATCTGCGTTTTATAAAATAGTTATATAGTCCACTCACCAAAACTTTACAGGGATTATGAAATATTTAAATAATTATTACCAAATAATGGTTAAAAATAAATAAATACAATAATTATGGTCTTTTGTACCATATTTTTATAAATTTAGTATTGTACCAGAATTGTACCATCACAATTATAACAATCATATGATTCCACAACTAAATACATTTTACATTTATTCATTTATTATTTATTATCAAATTCAAATCTCATAAAATCATTTAAATTCCTTATCAAAATCTCTTTATACAGCATTTTAAATTAATCAATTAATACATCTCAAATTATTGAATTCAATTCAGTTGTTCAAAACACCAATTATTTTAATTACCTTACTCCAAAACAATTACAATTCATTTATTATCACCTTCATAATTATTCTCGTTATTTATTTAGTCTGCCAAAATATTATTATTATTATTATTACATCAATTTCTACTACCTAAAACATAATACTAATTTTTACATAAAACACATTTTACAACACAACGTAATTAATTTCTCTATAAATTTATTTACAATTTTTCGTCATTAATTTTTCTGTTTACCACACCTCATTTCATAAGTTAGCTAGGTCATTACCATAAACTAAAATGTTTAAAATGTCCATTCAATAATTTTTTATTTAACCCCCATCATCATATAATAATCTAATCTTATGACTACACGTATTCATTTACAATTGAATACATATGGCTATTATAATTGTAATAGTCATCATTATTACTTTGTTCCATTATATCAATACTATTGATAATACAAATATTATTGCATACCATTATTTCAAAATTCCTGTCGACATCAGGTAGGGTAATTTCTCCTTTAGTATTTTCTGTTAAAGTAAGGTAAGTTAATAATTCGTCAACATTATCGTCTACTTCTGCTACTACCTCAGTTTCACTACAAGGTAAGTACTCGATATAATTCCCAGCTCTCTCTACATCTAACCTTTCTACAAATTCTTCATAATTTCTGTTCACCTTATATAATTTTATCTCTCTATCTACACACAACTCTCTCTCTAAATACCTCTCACCATAACACCATATCACACTTTCTCTACTATCCCATACAGAGGGTACTAACTCATAAAAATTCAGGGAACAACTCAAAGACCTCATGTCTTCCAATAATAAGGGACTCTTGCCCTTCAACAACAACATTTGTAAACACCTTGGTTCACAATAAACCTGGGGAAAATTTACCCTCTGCAACCCCTCTACCTCTATACTATCTCTCCACTTTCTCTCTGATTCATTAACACACATTAACATTCCATTATTACATCGTACTCTCTCTAAAATTTCATCAGTACTATCAATATTCCCAACCTTACTCTCTAACACCACATGTTTAATTATATCATCGTAATTCTCACCCCTACTTACCTCGTTATATGTCATCTGACCATCTTTATTTACGTTTAATTTTTCTGTTTCTCCATTATCCTTTACCCCCACTATACTCTCAGAATTGTAATTAACCTCATTATCATCACTATTCAATACTTTATTATCTAACACTACCTCTTCCACTATTTTGTCATTATTAATATTTGTCATGACTATAACATTGTCACCTAACTTCTGATTCATTATCTGATTTAATTTACCTTCTAAATTTTTATTCATTTCGTCAACCATCTTCTCACAATTATTATTTATAGATTTTATTACCTGTTCTTTAATATTATTAAAACGTGTATTAATTTCATCTACTTGCTTACTAAAATTAAAATAGGTGTTGAATGAACTGCAACTTCATTCATTATTTTTGACTCGTCCACATTACTTTCACTTGTTTGAATTCCAGAGTCATTTTTGTTAGCTGACTCAGTTGACATATTTTCTTTACTTTCATACATCGATTTACTTTCGGCCTCATCGCCGACAATTACGTTAATTTCACATATATCATTTTCGTTCTTTCCTGCCATTTTTTAACTTATAAATTTACTGATTTTCGGTTAAATGATTTTCTTAGCTTACATATAAAACATCTTATACTTAACCTAACAGTGATGTACTATTTTATGTATGCTACGTAATTTGTAAGTATTCTTGCTTAACCTCCAAATCACGCTTATATTCACCGTAGGTGCGGTTTTTTGTATAAAATTTAATTTATAAAAACTTGTCCTAAGTTCGAGGCGCCAATTGTGAAGTTAATATTAATAAGAATTACTATATTTAAATTTTTAATAAATCCTGATCCACTTACCTTGCCAGCCCAGGTCCGTCACACAAACTGTGAAATACAAACGTGATTTCAAGGTTGTATGTGTCGTAATAATTACTCTCATTTTTAGTTAACTATTCTAACTTCATTTTATTATTCTTTTATCATTCTTTTTTATGAATCAATTAAAACATGCTTTCTCATTTTACATTCTCTAATCTTTCAAATGAACAAAATTAAATATTGAGGTAGCGACCCCCATCTGACCAAAACTACAAACACATTGAAATACAAAACCACAAGTATCTTTAATTTATATACTTAAATTATTTATTTACCTAATAAAAGAAAAACAACCCAGCTTCTCACTCTCACACTCATACAGTTTAAATCCCCATTTATTTTATTTAGAGCTCTTTAAATGAAATTATTTATATATTGAAATCGGTTGTCAGCTACTTAACCCTCGGCGTCTCTGCTAGCTACGTGTCGCACTGCGTATATGTTAGTTCGTCCACATTTTATGTTACACTGTCGAATTTAACTGTAAACTTTGGTGTTGTACCGCTTCTTACCAATTTATCTCCTTTTAAATTAAACTTTAACACATCTTGAATATTTTAGAACAGATTTTTTGGTTCACGAACCTTTGTATTCACCCGGCCGGGGAAGAGTTATTTCGTCGACTGCCGAAAGTGAGAACAAAGACTCCCCACTATTGTTTGTTGCTAAACAGGAAAGCACTGCCTTCAGGCTACTATTTTTTCGTCGTCTTACAATATGTCTGGATTGTCTATGGGCCACATAGGCTAATGTTGTTAAACGGAGACGATACAAGAGGCTTTGGTGTGCGGAGCCTCCACTGGACTTCCTCCGTCTTCAGAGCACATGGTCCGACAATCTTTATGCCTCGCCATTTTTCGTGGCGTCGGTTTTGTCGATTATGCGTAGAAGCCGCGCTCCGTCGAGTGTATGCGCGTAGTTGTACGTGACAAACGTTCAGTTTCCAAACAAGTATCGCATCTCCAACTACACTCCGCTCAAAAAGTTATGTCACGGTTCATTGTTTGAATACAATCTTTTTACATGGGGCTTGCAATGATGATACAGAATAAATTTAATAAAAAATAAAACCCCCTTTTTTGACACATTACACTCTGCTTCTTTGTGTAGTGTTCTTGCATTATGCTGCCACCTGTAACGGGACATTTTGGCCTACCTGGGGTAAAATAAATAAATTTGTATTTTCATAAAAGTAAACAGCATTTTGTACGATAATAATAATAATTTTGGGAAATGTATACATAAATTGATGAGAAGGTAAATTTTGATGGTCATGAAAGTGGCAGCAGTGATTGTGGAATTATTCATAAAATTATAAAGACGCAATAGACAACCAACGGAAATGTGTCAAGGTCAGCTCCAGTGACTTTAAACTTGTAAACAAATTATGTAACAACATCGGACCATGTGACGTCAACATCTTACGTCAGAGACCATCCCCGCTGTGGAATTCGGGAGTGTTAGACGAACTACTTCTGGCGTAGTAATACCAGAGCTGAAAACAATGGAAAGTTGGTAAACAGTCACGGTCACTTTACAAAATAGTGCCGTTTGTCTCATCCCAGTCTAAATTCAACACTCGCGCGAGTGGTTCCCATAAAGTTCCGGAACGTAAAGTGCGGGCCCGCAAATCAACAAAAATGTGAATAACATTTAAAAATGTGAAAAAATCAAAATTCATGTATAAAATGTAAATAACAGTTTCGGAGATTAATAGTTTTAAAAATAACAAATGTGCGCTTAAAATAATGTGACGTCTTCAGGACTCATTGAACAGCTAAGTAAAAAAGAAAAATGTGTAACCTAAATATTTAACAAGGGTTAATCGAAATTATAACAAAATAAAATTTTAAGTAAAAATGAGATCTCTAAGGTTATAAAGTAACTCTGTGTGTGTGTGTGTGTGTGTGTGTGTGTGTGTGTGTGTGTGTGTGTGTGTGTGTGTGTATGAAACTATGTAGATAAAGAAGGCTGGTTTGTGTATCTTTAAAAATTAGTTATCATTAATATCTTGATTTTCCTTTTTTATTTGAAAATTTTTGTAATATGTTTCAATTTGATGTATGTGAGTTATAGAATGGGAATTTATAACAGATGAGGGAGGTAAAGAGGTAGTTTGTCACTGATCTTTTAAAAAGTAAATGATGATGAAAGAGAATAATCAATTGTTAATAAAACTTAATTATGGGAAATGAGTAAAGTTTTCTTATTTCAAACAGCCATAATTGTGTTCTTTTTAGTTCGCCGAAAAGAATCTGGCCCGAAATATGGTAAGTACAGTTATGAAATTTTCTTGTAATTAATAAGGCAAGATGGCGCCTGAAGAAATTTATAAAGTAATGAGTAATTAAGTTTTTAATTATAATGTGACATAAAAGTTATATCACAATTGGCTTCCGAACTTAGGGACCATTTATATAAATAAATTTATATAAATATAGGCCACTTGGAGAACAGAAATGGTTGTTTGGAATAAATGAATTCGGGTACGTAAAATAGACGTAGGTGACGGGTGTCACATAAGGTTATATTACAGTGTTATTGATGAATGTGTTATAAATAAGTAAATATAAAATAATTTAATGAAATGGATAATAACGAGATTGTAGTTGAAATGAGCGAGTCGGCTGGTGTGGGAGAACCAGGGGTTCATTCAACCCCAGTAAATCGATCAAAAGAATTCAGCCTAACTGAATCAGCTATAGACGACTCGGGTACTCTATCGACTCCAACCTCAACAAAATGTAACAAATTAGACAATGATATGCTGAGCGTTTTACTGAATCAATTCGATAAAATGAATTGTAAATTTGATGAGCAAAATATTAAATTTGAAGAAATTAGAAATGAAATTAAACAGCAGAGTTTTGATATTAATTGATGACTCGTTGGGCACTTGGTGAAACATATTGTAACGTAACATAGCTGAGGTCCCCCAACGTTACATAAAAATTAAATGAAAACATGGTCAAGAACCATACCCTGAATTAAGGCTGCTCAATAGCTAATGTGTCTGAGATGTACCTCAAGTCAAAAGGAGGCAATGACTAATGTTAAATATAAAAGAGCCAGACCAATGAATGATTGAATGTAATAAAATGTTTGTTTTTGTACTGTAACATGTTAAGGTCTACAGAGTATTTATGTTGTATTTTGAATATGCTAAAAATGAACTGATGTTGCTTAATAGTAATACTTCATCAATAATTGTTTATATTTTATATTAGATTTGTCTTTATACAATCAAGTATAATTACCAATGTTAGGCACTATACTAAGTTCTAAGTATTGTATAAAGTGGAATAATACTGTTGTTTTAATTAATGTTTATAAACTGGGCCAGGAGGGTGACCAGTGTTTCATGTTTAACAAGTAGTTCTGACAATTATATTATAAATTAATGAAGGGTTCCATAACCAGTTAATTAATGTAAAAAAAGTAACCACCAGTAAATTAAAATTAATGTAATTAACCATGTAACCAATAATTAATTGTACAGTAGGTCAGGTAAAAGAAAATTAAGTTAAAAAACCAAATAATGTTATAACGGTTGTAAGAAAATCTATAGGCCTAAATTCCATATTAGTGAAAGGAAATTAATACCTTTTTAAGAAACCCAGTCCAACGAAAATCTGGTAAAACATTACTGTTTGGGAAGGAAGGTTAGGGGAGAATTTTAGGTGATTTAATATTAATCCAAGCATGGAGTATTTTATTGGAAAAGAGTAGTAATATTCTATAATGCCGGCTCAAGGATATATAGAAAAAGTGGTTGTTAAGGCAACTGAAATGTACAGAAGTTGTTGATTTGAATTATTTCGTTCTGATTGTTACAAGCTATTAGGTTGAGATGGACCGATATATTTAAAAAATATGAATAAATCTAGAAGAAATATGACTCAAAATTGAAAAACCCTTTTTGAAAAATAATTATCATTTAATGATAATGAGTAATAAAAATTAAATAACCTTCCAAATTGTAAATGAATACAGTTAAAAAGAATTGAAAGCCTCTCACCTCATTCACTAAATAATTCCGCTGGATTCGGTATTAAACCAATTCATGCTATAAACTGAAGATCAGTAAAAAGAATTAAAGGCTGAAGTAACGGAATTATTGAAAATACCAGAAGACTCAGTTTGGCAGAGATAACCTTCATTGGCAGCAGAAGAAGCTGGGATCCTAATTCCATTTCACCAGGACCGAGAATTGTGAAGATCACAAAAGAAGAATAGAAGTCCGAAGATTTCCTGAGAGTTTACCAGTACACGCCACCGTCAATTTTATTGAAAACCAGAGCAGTTTCACTGGATGAAGACGAGATAAGCTGAATTTTGGCCACTGTTTACAAACGTCCACCGCTAGTCGAAGTTTTCGTCGGTTTGGTAAAAAAACAACTTATTTTCATTTCACTGTATTTAAAGTAAATAATTTTATTTTTTGTAAATTGAGCAACCTTAATTATGCATTTTACCTGGCCTTACTAATGGTTCCAAGAACTATACGAACCCTGGGACAAGAATTATTTATTATTATTTTCATGTGTATATGTTTATAGAATTTGAGTAATTGATAATCGATCTATTTCTGTATGGTCGACTTGAGCATATTATTATTTTTGATGAGATAACGTGGATTGTGAATTGATAGAGAAAATAAATAAAGTATCTTTATTGTATAAGATAACGTTTGAAGTTATTGCAGGATAAATACTATATGTGGTGGTTGGAATAATTTACAAAAAGGTTGATTCAAACTCAACGAATAACTAACCTATAAGTACGCTTATTACAAGTAACAGCGCTCGACGTTTGCAGCTGGTGGGGCGGAAGATTGCTGAACTAACTTGTGTTTATTACAAAATTTGAATGGGATTTTCTAACATCGAGTGACTAGGGTTGACACAAATACCCCTTACATTCAGTTAATACTCCATACATATCGCTAATATTACACAAACACTGAAAACTAAGTTAAATCTATAGCGTAGTATGATTATAAATTCAAGGAACATAGGTATAATTTTGTTTGATTAATAATCTATTTTCTGAGGGTTTCGTCGGTCACAACCGAAAGATATATTAATTAATAACATATTAATTAAACCAGGTAACAACATTTTAATTGTTACGAATTGCCACCTGCAACGTATTACTTGGCGTTTGACATACAGGAGTCTCCTATAACTAATTACACCCATAGACAAGATTTCTTTATAATTTGACGTCTCCAGCGTGCAGCATATAATATAATATACGTCCTTACATAATTAACAAGTAGTTCTTTACAAAATTGATTTACAACAGTGGGGTTTGAATAAGACGGGCGTTTCACCAGCAGTACATCACATATTGAGTTCTTTACAAATTGCCGCAAACCAAAGTGGGGGCTGGATTGCACCCCAGTACACCCAATCACATACTTGTAAACGTTGTATTCCAAATTGGAATCCAACAGTGGTGCTTCCACACATCTTAATATAACTAAATAAAATTTCATACACATAGATCTCTTTACAAATTGGCGCCCAACGTGGGGCTTTAGTTAAGTAAAAAAAAATCATATTATTTGTTACTTAGCTTGAGCAGGCAACCATTAGAGGCACAGGAATGCATACGAGAGGTGTTACGAAAAGAATGGAGAAGGAACAAGAAACAGAAGAAGATAGGAGGGAAGAAGAAATGGAGGCAGGTACAGATATTGAAATGGAACAACAGGCGAGCAATACAGAGGATGCCCAAGGGGACCAACCAGATAAGGAGGAAGCCAGAGGAGGATTAAATTGGGAAAAATTAATGGAATTAATGAGTAGCATGAAGAAGGATAATAAGGAGTTAATGAGTAGCATGAAGAAGGATAATAAGGAATTATTGAGTAGTATGAAGGAGGACTATAAACAAACTAATGAGAGGTTAAGACAAACTAATGAAAAAATAGACAGTATTAAGGAAAGTACTAGTGAACTTTTGAGACAAACCATAAATGAAAATAATGAACAATGGAAGGCCGATTTCAGACAAATCAATGAAAAGATAGACAGTATAAATGAAAATTCAGAAAAGCTGGAAAATAAAATAGACAGTATTAATGAAAACTCAAGAAAACAAAACGAAATTTTGAGCGAAAATTTAATCAAACAAATGAATGAAAGGTTTGACAGGAATGACGAGAGTTTGAGACAGATTCAGGACGATAACAAACTAATGAACAAAAAACTTGAGGAAAACAATAGACAAATGAAAGCAGATCTTGAGAAAATCAATAAGGAAATATGGAAAACTTTCGGAGAGAAGTTTGAAAATGTTAATACACTTATCCAAAAAGCAGATACATACAAGGAGGAGACAAATAAGCAAATGGATGAAGGTTTTAATAATTTGGATGGAACATTAGACAGCACTTCCGAAAGTATTATAGTAAGTCCAAACACAGAAGAGAGTAGCAAGAAAACAGAAATTAGAGAAGACCAGAATGCATTGCTATCTGTAAATAAGAATAGAAAGGACAAGGAGAAGATCCAAACCATGGAAGAGAATATCAAGAAAATAAGGAAAATATGGAGAAAGAAAATATTCAATACCAAAGAAGAAATGGAGATGAGGAAGGGTGGATTAATTAATATATTTAACCCTCCCATTAATAAACAAATGGAGTTAAATAAAGTTAGAAATTGTAGACAAAACTCAATAAAAATATCAAAGGTAAGCCACCATAGAATAATAACAAAAAACTTAAATAAATTTAAATATTTAAATATATCGGTGATCAACGAGTATCTAACCACATCAATTATATCTTCAATACGGAGTATACCAGCAGAACATTGTATAAATAATACAGAGGTTAAGGAGAATAGAATAGTAACATATATGAGGGATTACATTAAAATAGAGGAGATACAATACCTATTAATTAAGAAGGATCTAAATATGACCGAAAACCGTGACTTAAATGAAGACTTTGTATCAGCCGAGTTACAGTACCAGATACACGAGAGATATTTAACAAAGACAAAAATCATTATGGACAATGCAGTAATCCGAGAACACGGAGTACCTGAATTAATGGACCATGGTTGACCTAAATAATAACAAACCAGAAAAGGGGACTGAAATTTTGAAAATCGACCAAGCAACCCATTGGATAGCGGAATAAATAACCCAAAATTCTAAAGAAACTGTAAGAACAACTTACTCAATAATTATTCAGAAACAGTATAATTTAAAATGAAGAGAATAAATACCCCAAAATTCAAAAAATGAAGTAAGCTTGTAACCCCTCTTTCAACTTTCAGACTTTATAAAAAAAAAACCTTTTTTTTTGGCCTAGGGAAGCCAAAACTGCGCTGGGTCCGGTATGACGGGACTTGCAATTAAACTCGTTGTTTAGCAACAATAACAATTTTATTCACTATTTCAAATAACATGCAAGTATCACTCCCTGTCATTACACTCCTCTGAAAATATGCACGTATCATCTCATCAAAATATAATGCATGTAAAACATCAGCATAATAGTATCTCCCAAATATAAATAATATATAACATCGATCAATATAAATACATATAAATAAATAGTTACATAAATACACATAGCGCACACATATCGATATACACACATATATATACTACACACATGTTCACCTGGCAGGCAGCTCATAGACATTTAACCATGCCGCCGAAGAATACCATCTTCAGTATCAGTGACCTAGATCCCCATCCCAAACTACTGTAAAAGGGTAAAGTGCCCAGCCTCCATAAAAAAACTTTCATAAACCAATCCATTAACCAGTCCGGTTATGACTGCTTGCAACCAAAGAAATTATCACAAGAATTCAAAATTTTAGAAAGGTGCCCCCCCAGATAGGACTGCGCCATGGCCAGGTCAACATGGCTGCGCGGCCGTACGAATGTATAACAGAATTTATGATTGGAAGTAAGAATCAATAGTGTACTCATATTAACAACTGAACTAGTAGTACACTGGCTATGGCAGTAAAAGAACTGAATGAAATTTCACTTATATTGAATTATTACTGAGTTAAGATAATTTTTATAAAATATATATAATACGGTTTATGATTGAACCAATAGTGTGCTCATATTAACAACTGAACTAGTAGTACACTGGCTATGGCAGTAAAAGAACTGAATGAAATTTCACTTATATTGAATTATTACTGAGTTAAGATAATTTTTATAAAATATATATAATACGGTTTATGATTGAACCAATAGTGTGCTCATATTAACAACTGAACTAGTAGTACACTGGCTATGGCAGTAAAAGAACTGAATGAAATTTCACTTATATTGAATTATTACTGAGTTAAGATAATTTTTATAAAATATATATAATAATGACAATTTTAATTAAAAAACTTTATAACATCAGCCCATAATAAAACACATTTGAGGTGTTCCTACAGAATTGGCTTGGCCACAGGCGAGGCCATGCGCACCACCAGATCCAGCAACCTAAAACATGCTATAGACCTGTTACTAACGGCACCTACGGGTGACGTCCACAGGTTACAGCACCTCCCCAAACCTTTAAATAAAAAAAAAACGAAACGCATATAGCTATGAATACCCTTAATCAATGCAAGCATAATTCACCTCCCCCCCCCCCCAGATAAATCAGTAATCTTAAGTCACACACACTTTTACCCTTAAAGAAAATTTTGCAGCAAAATTCGGTAGCGCATGACCCCGTCCGGGCTCACACTTACTCAGGGGGCTTAAGCCTTAGTAAAATACACGGACAAAATTTACAAGCACTAAATGTCTCGCTGGACTTGTGTCCCAACCACTTTAACTGGAGATGTTCCAGGAAGAGAATAAGATGTTCTACATTGTAGAGGCCAAAATATATATAAATAGGTTAAATGTCACCTGGTAAAATCCGGCACAAAACCTGATGTATTGTCCATTTCTTCCTCCCGACGGCACAGACGGAGAATCATTCGTGTAATACCATTGGTGGCAGATGTTCGGCCACCCGCTGAAGTGAATCGAGATTCGTCTTAGGTCGGGAACCCTGAACAATTATATATATTGACAATTACTCAAATGTTACCCAATTCACGATCCCCCTAATATACATGACTCCAGCATAATTCACACACTACCACATGCTCAGGTTAAAAGAAAATTTTGAAATTTTAAGAAAGCACAGAAATTACCTTCAGTAAAAAAATTTAGAATTAAATGACTAGTATTTATAGACAGTTCGTCAACTAAATAAACCCTTATTACAATTTCGAGATGAGTTGCAAACTTAAACAGGTTCATAATACATATACAGTTTCATATACCTCTACATTTAGTTAATAAAACATTCTCTTACGCCCCCCTTTGATTATAATGAAATTATTATGATATAATTAGGAAAAATACACAGCCATAATTACTTTATAAATACTTTAGCTCAGCCAGTGTTAACTTTCAAGACATGCATACACAGAATTCAACCCGCGCTTGCCACGTGGTGACTTTCGTATATATATCGCATTGCATCAGCATTAATTTAAGCTAAATAACAATTCTTTTATTAAATAATAAGTAAGTTACCTTGAACAGACTTACCGAAGAGTCGCGTAGTCGATTATCTAGTCATGATAGATTTTAGCCGACAACAAAAAAAATCAAACTGGTGGCCGCCGGAAGAGAGAATGGTTGCTGCATCGCGTTCGGCTGCCTGGTGAGTACTGCTCAGAGCAGTGACAAGTAAAACGCTGCGTATCACTCCTCATAGAGCGCGCACGGATCGGCAACAAAGCATGCAGATAACAGCGTGTACTCCGCTCAAATAAATAATTCACAAACCCCCGCAATGACCGTCACATAATTAACTGGGAAAAGGGCCGAGTATTCCAAAACTCGGCACAAGCTCAACTTACAAACAAGTATCTAAGAAAACAATTTATGAGGTATATAAGAAAGACAATTTTGAAGATAAAAAAACAACCAAATTCGAAAAATAAGTAAGAACACCTTACTATACAATTTAGAAGAAATTGCTTTAAACTAATATGAAAGAAAAAAAAAATAACACTGATTCAACCTAATAAAAATCATCAAAACCAAAAAACAAAATGAGTTTATCTGATGTAATATAATAGTGAGAAATGTAATTTAGAATGTAAAAGGAATAATAATGATTGTGCCAGAAGAATATAACTACATGATGTAATGTATAGTACTAACCAAAATCTCATAACCAGCTGTATTGATCATAAAGGAATATGAGCCAATGAAGATGAGAGAATGAAGAAGCCAAAATGGAACCGTCAAAAGGATCACAAGAAAAGAAAAAAAAAATGGTTAAGAATTATCCGTAAAAAACCAATTAATAAATGTCAATAAAATAGCCAAGTATTGGAGAGGGGAAGTGTATAATAGAAGGAAGAATTAATATGAAGAAATAGTATGATCTGAGTTAAAGTACAGTGAATAATCCCTAGAGTATTATTATTATTATTATTTATTATTTTATCGAAGGTCACATGATAACTACCTTACGAGGTTTATTAATGATGATTGACTGTAGAATATTCCAGCAATCATTTGACTGGGCAGAGATGATGTTCCTCTGGTCCCAGAAAGTATGTAACGGACAACGGTAATTGGTTAGCCGATAGAGCACCACCGATTCGATTCCAGTTATAATGTTAGGGAGGTTTAGGAAAATTAAATATTAGAGGGAAAACTCACAAATAAATATAGAGAATTAAATAAAACCAGATCCAAAATGTATAATTAATAAAGAATGTCACAAGAATGATTATAGAAATAAGATTTAAACTTGGAAAATAATTGATTTTAAGAAGGAACGAAGAAATGATCATAATATAACGGATAATTCTGAAATATAAAAGTACTATGAATAGGAAACCAATTGGCCAGATACAAGTTGTGCGTTTATTTCTTGCTAAACTTTGTTTATACAAAATAAACTTATTTCGAAGGGGGGGGTGTTATGTAACGTAACATAGCTGAGGTCCCCCAACGTTACATAAAAATTGAATGAAAACATGGTCAAGAACCATACCCTGAATTAAGGCTGCTCAATAGCTAATGTGTCTGAGATGTACCTCAAGTCAAAAGGAGGCAATGACTAATGTTAAATATAAAAGAGCCAGACCAATGAATGATTGAATGTAATAAAATGTTTGTTTTTGTACTGTAACATGTTAAGGTCTACAGAGTATTTATGTTGTATTTTGAATATGCTAAAAATGAACTGATGTTGCTTAATAGTAATACTTCATCAATAATTGTTTATATTTTATATTAGATTTGTCTTTATACAATCAAGTATAATTACCAATGTTAGGCACTATACTAAGTTCTAAGTATTGTATAAAGTGGAATAATACTGTTGTTTTAATTAATGTTTATAAACTGGGCCAGGAGGGTGACCAGTGTTTCATGTTTAACAAGTAGTTCTGACAATTATATTATAAATTAATGAAGGGTTCCATAACCAGTTAATTAATGTAAAAAAAGTAACCACCAGTAAATTAAAATTAATGTAATTAACCATGTAACCAATAATTAATTGTACAGTAGGTCAGGTAAAAGAAAATTAAGTTAAAAAACCAAATAATGTTATAACGGTTGTAAGAAAATCTATAGCTTAACTAAAAATGAACTTTTTTCATGTGAAACTTACTAATTTTATTGGACGCGTTTCGGCTTAGTATCCGCCTTCTTCAGCTTTGGTAACAGACTGTCCATGTTATGGGGCAGTCAGTTACCAAAGCTGAAGAAGGCGGATACTAAGCCGAAACGCGTCCAATAAAATTAGTAAGTTTCACATGAAAAAAGTTCATTTTTAGTTAAGTGTTAGTGCTGTGAAATAAGAGATGAATAATCAAGACAACGAAAATCTATAGGCCTAAATTCCATATTAGTGAAAGGAAATTAATACCTTTTTAAGAAACCCAGTCCAACGAAAATCTGGTAAAACATTACTGTTTGGGAAGGAAGGTTAGGGGAGAATTTTAGGTGATTTAATATTAATCCAAGCATGGAGTATTTTATTGGAAAAGAGTAGTAATATTCTATAATGCCAGCTCAAGGATATATAGAAAACGTGGTTGTTAAGGCAACTGAAATGTACAGAAATTGTTGATTTGAATTATTTCGTTCTGATTGTTACAAGCTATTAGGTTGAGATGGACCGATATATTTAAAAAATATGAATAAATCTAGAAGAAATATGACTCAAAATTGAAAAACCCTTTTTGAAAAATAATTATCATTTAATGATAATGAGTAATAAAAATTAAATAACCTTCCAAATTGTAAATGAATACAGTTAAAAAGAATTGAAAGCCTCTCACCTCATTCACTAAATAATTCCGCTGGATTCGGTATTAAACCAATTCATGCTATAAACTGAAAATCAGTAAAAAGAATTAAAGGCTGAACTAACGGAATTATTGAAAATACCAGAAGACTCAGTTTGGCAGAGATAACCTTCATTGGCAGCAGAAGAAGCTGGGATCCTAATTCCATTTCACCAGGACCGAGAATTGTGAAGATCACAAAAGAAGAATAGAAGTCCGAAGATTTCCTGAGAGTTTACCAGTACACGCCACCGTCAATTTTATTGAAAACCAGAGCAGTTTCACTGGATGAAGACGAGATAAGCTGAATTTTGGCCACTGTTTACAAACGTCCACCGCTAGTCGAAGTTTTCGTCGGTTTGGTAAAAAAACAACTTATTTTCATTTCACTGTATTTAAAGTAAATAATTTTATTTTTTGTAAATTGAGCAACCTTAATTATGCATTTTACCTGGCCTTACTAATGGTTCCAAGAACTATACGAACCCTGGGACAAGAATTATTTATTATTATTTTCATGTGTATATGTTTATAGAATTTGAGTAATTGATAATCGATCTATTTATGTATGGTCGACTTGAGCGTATTATTATTTTTGATGAGATAACGTGGATTGTGAATTGATAGAGAAAATAAATAAAGTATCTTTATTGTATAAGATAACGTTTGAAGTTATTGCAGGATAAATACTATATGTGGTGGTTGGAATAATTTACAAAAAGGTTGATTCAAACTCAACGAGTAACTAACCTATAAGTACGCTTATTACAAGTAACAGCGCTCGACGTTTGCAGCTGGTGGGGCGGAAGATTGCTGAACTAACTTGTGTTTATTACAAAATTTGAATGGGATTTTCTAACATCGAGTGACTAGGGTTGACACAAATACCCCTTACATTCAGTTAATACTCCATACATATCGCTAATATTACACAAACACTGAAAACTAAGTTAAATCTATAGCGTAGTATGATTATAAATTCAAGGAACATAGGTATAATTTTGTTTGATTAATAATCTATTTTCTGAGGGTTTCGTCGGTCACAACCGAAAGATATGTTAATTAATAACATATTAATTAAACCAGGTAACAACATTTTAATTGTTACGAATTGCCACCTGCAACGTATTACTTGGCGTTTGATATACAGGAGTCTCCTATAACTAATTACACCCATAGACAAGATTTCTTTATAATTTGACGTCTCCAGCGTGCAGCATATAATATAATATACGTCCTTACATAATTAACAAGTAGTTCTTTACAAAATTGATTTACAACAGTGGGGTTTGAATAAGACGGGCGTTTCACCAGCAGTACATCACATATTGAGTTCTTTACAAATTGCCGCAAACCAAAGTGGGGGCTGGATTGCACCCCAGTACACCCAATCACATACTTATAAACGTTGTATTCCAAATTGGAATCCAACAGTGGTGCTTCCACACATCTTAATATAACTAAATAAAATTTCATACACATAGATCTCTTTACAATATTAATACAAAGGTTTTGTAAAATATATAAAAACACTTGGTAAGTTTCACAAATTTTTTAATTAACTCTGACAGCTGTTTCGACTAACTTAAGCCATTGTCAAAGAGCGAGTGAATGAAATTACTGAACACAGGATGTTAGAGTAGTGTAGGTGGTAAACATCTGTTTAGGGCGTATCTGGAACATCTGTGTTGTGATGGCGAGGGGGGGAGTGTGTGCATGAGACAAGGGAAGGTCTGGTGTCTTTAAAAACTAAATGCAATCATGAATGCAAAATATAAAATTAACTGAACTAAATATAAACTGAATGCAAAATTTAAAATAATGATGAACATTCAAAATAATATAAAATTAGAAATTTTAGAAATTAAAAAAGCAATAAAAAATAACAAAAATTTAACCAATGAACAGACTGAATTTTGTGTATCCCCTTTATTAAAATCTGTTATTTAGTTTAGTTTATTTTATATTATTTTGAATGTTCATCATTATTTTAAATTTTGCATTCAGTTTATATTTAGTTCAGTTAATTTTATATTTTGCATTCATGATTGTATTTAGTTTTTAAAGACACCAGACCTTCCCTTGTCTCATGCACACACTCCCCCCTCGCCATCACAACACAGATGTTCCAGATACGCCCTAAACAGATGTTTACCACCTACACTACTCTAACATCCTGTGTTCAGTAATTTCATTCACTCGCTCTTTGACAATGGCTTAAGTTAGTCGAAACAGCTGTCAGAGTTAATTAAAAAATTTGTGAAACATACCAAGTGTTTTTATATATTTTACAAAACCTTTGTAGCAGAGTTTTGATTTTAATAAGCATGTTAAGGAAATTAATACACGTTGTGATAGTATTAAAGAACAAGTCTTAGAATCAGTGAACCATAAGTTCGATGAGCAAATCAATGAATTAACAGAAAATCTGCAAAGTAAAATAAATTATGCAAATGAACAAATGACAGATCAAATTAAGAGTCAAATTAAAGAACAGAGTGTAGAGATAGAGAGTAGATGTATTAATAAGATTGATGTTGACATAAAAAATAAAATAATGGAGATAGAGGGTGTGTGTAAACAATCAGTGCAAGAGAGTGTGGGGGCTATGAGTAAACATAACCTCCAATATGAAATTATAAATGATAATAAATTAAAAGTAATTGAGCGAGACATCATTGAAATTAAAGATGAGTTACATGTGGCCGTAAGCCAAAATTTAAATAGTGTTGCGGAGCGAGTGTTTTATACTCGCGAAGCAAGAGATGACATAGAACTCGAGCAATTTAATTGTGACAACCGCAGAGTACACCCGATGCAATTTCTGAGTAGGGTAAGAGAATTTAACCGGTTTAATAGTAGTAGTTGGGAGATTAAATTGCTAAAAATCTTGAAGTGTTTCAAGGGTAATTCCGAAATATGGGCGGAAGTACATAACACAGAGTGGAGTAGTTATGAAAAATTCGAGTTAGCATTCCGAAACAAGTATTGGTCAGAAGAGGACCAGGAAATTTTGCATAGTAAAATAATGGGAACGGGGAATTTTGGGAGCATAAACAACCACCTAACCATGTATGTCATGAAAATATATAATGAAGCAAAGTACCTAGAACCGCCGTTGCTGTTCCGGTCATTCGTTAGACATATTAGTAAACACTTGCCCAGAGAGGTACAGATAACTTTAGTGACGAGAGAGATAGTAGATATAAATGAACTGGAGAGTATGTTAGATGTGTTACAAAATATTGGGGAACGCGAAGGAGGGAGGCGTCCAAATCCACCAACGGTAATAAATAACGACAATTATCGTCAGTATAGGGGAATCACCAAATTATGGAACAGCGGCTATCACTCTGTTCGCGTAGGAACAGTAAAAAAAGGTGATAGACCCGCATTAGGGGCGTATAATATGTAACTTTAGATATTATGATATCTAGCTTTTATAATGTAATGCAGAAGCAAGGACAAGGAGATGACAAAATTCCTCCAAAACTTCAGTCCTTGTGGACGCAACTGGACGCCACAGTCCAGGGGGGTCATAGTGTGTGTGGATAAAGGAGGTTACTCGGGGGAGTAACGAATTAAAAATTTGTTGTAATTTGATAATGATGACTCGCTACTGAGCTGACTAAATAATTTTGTTTTGATTTGAGGAATGGGTGCACTAGATATTTCTTATATTGTGTTTATTATGTTTTATTGTGTTAATTGCATGTAGTATGTTAGGGATAAGGATTATAAAAATGTAATAATATTTTATAGAATAAGTTTTCACTGTGTTTAAAGAATTTCAATAAATAATGAAATAAATTTGAGATAGTTAAAATTTTCAATGGGTTGTAAAAGATAGAAGTTGGGTGATAGTAATTGTTTAAGCAAGACATTTGAGTAAGTCCAAGTTGAGTATAGATGGGTGTTAAAGAGAATAAGAGATGAAATACAAGTAATGTAGAATTTGAATATTGATAGTGACACAGTAGCTATGGGGAAATATGTAGAATAATGAGTGATATATTGAGGTAATAAATAAATGGAGATATTTTGTAGAATATGAAAGTGAGGTAATGGGAGAGTAATTAGTTGATATGGGAATTTTGTAAGGGGGTGGTGTGATAGGGAGTCCGCAACGAAAGGTGTTGGGACGGGAAGGGACCGTTTAGCGCCGGAAAGGGTTGCCTAGGGGGAGTCCAGGGACCAGATAAGGGAGTGAGCTTTGGGAGGGAAACACACATCCTGAGTACAAAGGGGTAGAGAGTATTTTTTGTTATAAGGGTAGAAGGTGTTTTGTGATGGTAGTAAAATGAATAGATGGGAGTTAGAATAGTAAGTTAGAGAAAATAAGTATTTTGATAGTGGGTGCCATACTAGTTAAAGATTTTGTAAGGGAGCGTTAGAGTCATAAAAGGGGTAAGATTATGGGTAAATGCCAAGTTGATAAAGTGAATTATAATGAATAACTGAGAACCACCCAAATTAATAAAATGATATGTAAAAAAAAAAAAATTATGTTTTTTGGGAAATGAATTAATAAAAATTCAATTGAGATTGAAATGTAATTTTTATAATGCAAGTTTAAAGATGTAAAGTTATTGTGGTCAAACTTAAATGCAAATTGTTTATTTTAATGTAATAACAACAATGTTTATTATGATGTACTTAGATGATTTTGTGTTAATTTGAGATATAGAATAGGGAGATGTTTAAGGACATAATGTGTTTAGATGTAGTTGATTTGGTTATGTTATGTTACTATATATGTTATGTATTCCTATATGTGTTAGAGATTGAGCAAAAAAACCAGTGCTTCTTAACGCAAACCAGCACCACTAGGGGGAAACAGATCAGTTAGGGATATGGTGTTGTACAAGGCCACTAGTTGATATTTTAATTTGTTGTTTCAGAGTTTGGTGATGCTGTGACGGCGGTCCTGAGCTGGCCAGCGCGTCAGAGCAGGAGCGTTAAGTATCTGTCTGACTTTATGGTGTTGGGATCTCGAGAGAGAAGTCCAGTAATGTCATTCAGGTGCGATTACAGTCACTGGACCCAGGGTGAGTTAATTATATTTTTTTGTTTGTAAACCATAAAGGGGGTTGTGGCGACATATCCTGGCTGATCCCTTTAGCAAGTATGAGTGTGTCAGTGAGAGTTTTTATGCTTCGGCATAAAACCTCTCATTGAGGGGGTATTGTAATGGGACATTTTGGCCTACCTGGGGTAAAATAAATAAATTTGTATTTTCATAAAAGTAAACAGCATTTTTTATGATAATAATAATAATTTTGGGAAATGTATACATAAATTGATGAGAAGGTAAATTTTGATGGTCATGAAAGTGGCAGCAGTGATTGTAGAATTATTCATAAAATTATAAAGACGCAATAGACAACCATCGGAAATGTGTCAAGGTCAGCTCCAGTGACTTTAAACTTGTAAACAAATTATGTAACAACATCGGACCATGTGACATCAACATCTTACGTCAGAGACCATCCCCGCTGTGGAATTCGGGAGTGTTAGACAAACTACTTCTGGCGTAGTAATACCAGAGCCAAAAACAATGGAAAGTTGGTAAACAGTCACGGTCACTTTACAAAATAGTGCCGTTTGTCTCATCCCAGTCTAAATTCAACACTCGCGCGAGTGGTACCCATAAAGTTCTGGAACGTAAAGTGCGGGCCCGCAAATCAACAAAAATGTAAATAACATATTTAAAAATGTGAAAAAATCAAAATTCATGTATAAAATGTAAATAACAGTTTCGGAGATTATCAGTTTTAAAAATAACAAATGTGCGCTTAAAATAATGTGACGTCTTCAGGACTCATTGAACAGCTAAGTAAAAAAGAAAAATGTGTAACCTAAATATTTAACAAGGGTTAATCGAAATTATAACAAAATAAAATTTTAAGTAAAAATGAGATCTCTAAGGTTATAAAGTAACTGTGTGTGTGTGTGTGTGTGTGTGTGTGTGTGTGTGTGTGTGTGTGTGTGTGTGTGTGTGTGTGTGTGTGTGTGTGTGTGTGTGTGTGTGTGTGTGTGTGTGTGTGTGTGTGTGTGTGTGTGTGTGTGTGTGTGTGTGTGTGTGTGTGTGTGTGTGTGTGTGTGTGTGTGTGTGTGTGTGTGTGTGTAAAGAAGGCTGGTTTGTGTATCTTTAAAAATTAGTTATCATTAATATCTTGATTTTCCTTTTTTATTTGAAAATTTTTGTAATATGTTTCAATTTGATGTATGTGAGTTATAGAATGGGAATTTATAACAGATGAGGGAGGTAAAGAGGTAGTTTGTCAATGATCTTTTAAAAAGTAAATGATGATGAAAGAGAATAATCAATTGTTAATAAAACTTAATTATGGGAAATGAGTAAAGTTTTCTTATTTCAAACAGCCATAATTGTGTTCTTTTTAGTTCGCTGAAAAGAATCTGGCCCGAAATATGGTAAGTACAGTATATGAAATTTTCTTGTAATTAATAAGGCAAGATGGTGCCCGAAGAAATTTATAAAGTAATGAGTAATTAAGTTTTTAATTATAATGTGACATAATAGTTATATCACACACCTATCGGTCATTTTTCGGACCACAAGTATCACTGTTGCCAACTTACAAATCACTCGGGCCAATTTTTGAATCATCATCGCACTTTTAAGGTTTTCATTTGAACCTCCGCCGTATATGATAAAACCATACATAAACAGTATAACTTACCTGTGAGTGAATAAGATCGAGAAGGGTAAGTGAGTTCCTTAGTTTTTCTGTTGATATCACAATCTTTTTTATATAAATATTAACTTTCTGACTCATGAGATACAGGGGCCTCAGTGAAATATTTCAAGCAAATTTGTTTTGTGTATGATTATTCTGAAAACAGTACCTGACCCTAGTTAGTGGCTCTAGTAAGTATAATGATGTTCTTAGTGACCCATGCTTTACCCTGTAAGATGGATTTGGTAGGTTACAATATTTAGGAACCTTAATCACATGACAGGAAAACCAAATTA
Source organism: Magicicada septendecula (assembly GCA_034769895.1). Taxonomy (NCBI): domain Eukaryota; kingdom Metazoa; phylum Arthropoda; class Insecta; order Hemiptera; family Cicadidae; genus Magicicada; species Magicicada septendecula. Next base: position 195,183,178 of record CM068370.1, on the reverse strand, counting down.
GAAGTATTCTTATTTTAAGTAATAATTTTTGGTTATTTCCATCTCTTGAGGCTACAAAGCATTTATACATTTGAAAACATAAATAGGCCTATGCATACATTGAATAATTTTATATCAAATTACAGATGCATAATATTAACGATGCTAGTAATGTACAGTAGTTTCTACACCTTCAACGTGTACATTTGTTCAACTTTTTGGTTCAGTAAATGTTTTTGAACACTTCAGAATTTTAGTTTAAGCTGAAAACACTAAATTCTTTTGATCGCTACTCAGTATCTCATAGTGAGTTTTGTAATTGTACTGTGTTATATAATCATATTTTAGGCAAGTAATAATATTTCATACGTATGTAATAACAAGGTTCATACTGGCCTGGAAAGTCAGCGAAATCAAAATAAGTCAGGGAAAGTCAGGGAAACATTTTAAGATATGCCGAAAGTCAGGGAAATTAAGTGTATTTTTCAGAAAGTCAGGGAAATTTTTTTACTATGACCAGTCACACAAAACGTATGAAGATGATCCAAGTTTCATGAAGAACTACATGAATTCTTTGCTGCTCTGTAATGGACCTGAATATGTATGTACCTATAGTTTATATTTTAAACTGTAATTGTTTTGAAAGAACATAGTTTCACTATGACTAAAAATAATTGTTCACTCTTAAAAACTAAATAAATGTCTTTAAACTCATGTGCAGATATAGGAGAAACATTTAAATTAATGTTTCTGGATAGTGCAGTAGCTTCAAGTTTTAAAATGGGGCCGAGTAAATGTAAATACCTTATTAACCATGGACTTGCTCCCTATTTTTCTAATGAAATGAAAGACCGATTATGTCAGTGTGATGATTTCGCCGTTTCTTTCGATGAATCTTTGAATAAGATCGTTCAAAAAGGACAGATGGACATATTTGTAAAGTTTTTTGATGTCAATAGAAGCAGGGTGTGTACTGAATATTTTAATAGTGTTTTTTTGGATAGAGCCATAGCACAAGACCTTCTAGACAACTTCATTGCAGGAATAACTCCATTACAGCCTAAGAACATTCTCCAAGTGTCAATGGACGGTCCCAATGTAAATTTGAGTTTTATTAAAAAATTGGACGAAAAGATCAAAGAAGAAAATCCAGATGGAAAACATCTAATTAATATTGGTGTTTGTGGACTACGTGTTGTCAATGGTGTGATAAAAACTGGGTTACAGACGGCAAAGTGGGAAGTGGATAGCTTTTTGTGAGATGTTTATTACATCTTTAATGATTCACCAGCCCGCCGTGCTGACTTCATTGAACTTACTAGAAAATCTATTTTTCCTTTAAAACACTGTACAACCAGATGGCTTGAAAATGTGCCTTCTATTGACAGAGTTTTAAGTATTTTTGATGATATAAAGAAATCTGTTGACAGCCAAAAATATCTCGATACAAAACCATTAAAAAATGTTTGTTCAAACCAAAGATATATTTCTGAAATGCAAACTGGCTTTTTTTAAAATGCTTTCCTTGAAATGTGAACCATTTTTACGAAAGTTCCAAACCTCAGACCCACTTGGTCCATTCCTGTTCACAGATTTGCAAAGTCTCGTACAAAATTTGATGGAGAGATTTCTTAAATCCAGTAAAATGCCTACTACAACAACTAAGCTTTTTTCATTAGATTTACATGACAAAGAAAATCTCCATGATGTAAAAAGTATTGATCTCGGATTTCATACAAAAAAACTTCTCAAAGAAGCCACTTCAAAAGAAAGTAATATCCTAAAATTCAAACTTGAATGCCAGACTGTGCTAGTCAAAATGACAGAAAAGATATTAGAAAGATGTCCTCTGAAGTACAAGCCTGTCCAAGGGATCCTAGTATAATTTTGTATATACATCATTGGATCCTAGTATAATTTTTCATCAGCCAGAGCTAGGGAAACAAAGATTTGGTTTATTGCTAGAGGCATTGTACACCAATAACCGAATCACAGATTCTGTTGCTGAGAAAGCAAAAGCACAATACACTCAACTTTGCAGTGAAGCTCATTCTACCCTTCACTTACAATTCAAAGTATTTTTGGATGGTGATTGTTCTTCCAAGAGACTTGATGATTTTTTTTTCTTCTTTGTTACTTGGGAATCAATGTTATTCAGAATTGTGGCAAATTATTAAATTAGGACTGATATTTTCGCATGGAAATGCAACAGTAGAAGGAGGGTTTTCTGTAAATAAATCATTATTAGTGGAGAATTTGCAAGAACATAGTCTTTTTGCTCAAGGAACAGTGGAAAATGCTATAAGATATTATGAAAGTATTCTTAAAGTTCCTATCACTCAAACAATGTTGACAAATGTAAGAGCTATAGATAGGAGATATCAAGAACATCTCAAAGAGTCAAAACAGAACCAAAAAGAAGAAGAGAAGAAAAAGGTTGAAAAAAGAAAATTATCCATAGAGATCAAGAAACTTGAAGAGCAGAGAAAGATGTTAAAACTGCAAGCTTTGAAAGAAGAAGCAGTATAAAATCAAAAATTCAGATTCTTGAGAAGAAAAAGTTAGGCTAAATCTCCCCATTTAGAACTTTTATGATCACTGTCGACTTTATTTACCTAGGCTATGATAATTAAATTTGTATTCATGTATCTATTAAAATTAGGTATGGAATTTTAGGTTACCTGTATCAAAGAGTGTTTTAGTTTTAAAGAATAATACAATCTCTTTGTTGCTTTGTATGTTTCCTTTAGATTTTTTATGCAGTTTTTTGTGATATTTTAACCTAATAATGTATATTTATTGTAATTTTTTAATTTAAGCTAATTAATTTTGATATTGTTTTTTGTATAAATACAACTGTTTATTTTTTGGAAAAAATAAAAAGGAGTGCATTGGACGGCTATGGGGAAGGTGGAGGCTGATTACTAAAAAAAATAATATTTATTTAAATTCATCCTTGATGGTGGACGATTATAATGTTAAGCATACTAAAGTAAATTTTCAATAAGATAATGTATGAATGTTTCATGCTTACAAATAAAAATAAATTTCACTAAAACTAATATTTTAAACTGAGTAAATAGGCTACAATAATGTTTAATAGGTAATTTATATATTGAAAAATTGGTATTGTACGCAAAAAATAACGCATACACTGATCAGGGAAAATTTGCGGATTTGGTCATGGAGAGTCAGGGAAATCAAACTCAAAATTTCAGTGTGAACCCTGAATAATGAAAGTATGGATTTTGTGTTTGTGTAATTAATAGTACTTGTATTTTCCAGAGAGATGAAGCAAGTGGAATCTCAAGAGATAAAGATGTAACAGACAATAGTGAAGAAAATAAGACTGAGGTAATTTCATATTCACAATGAAAGCTTAGATCTGTACATTTACTTCTCTCTTTCCTTTTTTCCATTCTATAGAAATTGTTGACATTTTTATTTTATATTTCTTATCGTCTACTGTAAATTTCTCATTATTAAAGTTTATTATAATTTAATTCTGCTAAATTCTTGTAGTGAGTTTGGTTATTTTTAGTTAATTTGCCCTCTTTTCGTTGGCATATAATCGTACATGAGATGAAGTAAATTGACATGTTATTACCACTTACTGAATGTTGATATATGGTCTGAACATTTTGACAGACTCAAAATCAAATGCAACATCTCTAAAAGCTCAGTATGGGCTACTGCTGTTACCCCGTACCTGTAATGTGAAAACAGGAAGTATATCTTCAAGTCTACAAACTGTTGTATCAGCATACTTTTGTAATTAATTATTAGTGTCCTTAAATCAATAGCTCCCAAACTTTTTCAGTTTGCGAAGCACTTTTTTAAGAGAGAATTTTATCAAGGAGCACATTTCAAGAGAGACATTCACTATGATGTATTAATTCTGTCTTCAGGCTTATTGTGTGAACATTTATTCAGTGTTTTCAGGACACAGATAATTGGTGTATAAGAAACTACCCTTTCTCTTTTTATGTAATATATTGAACATGTGTACAATAAATCAGATTCATTTATTTAATTGTAACTATACTACTTTTGGCTTCAGTGAAAAAGTTCAACACAAATTAAGTATAATCTGAAGTTTATTAGATAAAGTATTGTGTAATCCAGTAATAATATGAAGTTTATTGTGTATTGGGAACGGCACAGGTTGAGATATCACTACAAAAAATATTGAGGTTTCAGATGATGTGTGGCATCGTACATAAAAGACAAGGAAAGAGACAAGGCTTAAATTTTATAAAACTATGGCAGTGCCTGTTTTACTATATGGATGTGAAACATGGGTACAAAGAAGATTAAAAATCAGATTCAAACTTAGGAAATTAAGTTTCTGAGGAGAACACAGGGATGAACGAGTCAGGATTGTTTGTACAATGATGATATTAGAGAAGAGTACAGGTATTCTCCATAAATGATAAAATCCAGACATATCGCACCTGGACAGAATAGAGGATGGATGACTATCGAAAAGTCATGGTTGTGTTTCGATATAGACCCTTTGGTACAAAAGACAGGTAAACCGAGAAGGAGATGGAGAGATACTCTGTGAAGACAGAACGCGCAAAGTGCCTACTCCATGAGGTGCAGAAGAAGAAGATACAATGAAGCCACTTTATACTGGCCTTGTTTTTACAAAAACATCTTATTTGTGATACCAACTTTAGTGTTTTTAGCTATCACTGTAGAGGTGAATGTAAGGCTATAAAAATTGCAAGGTTGGGCCATTGGCCATGATTTATTTGCGTCGTGTTATGATGATTTTGTGTCATCTATAAGTTGGTAGTTTGGACAACTTCCTGCAGTGCTGAAATAAATAATAGTACATATCAATAAATAGTAAATAGTTTGAATTAATTCTAGTAATGAGTCGAGGACATTGAGTTTCACAGAAAAACTTTTATATTTACACAAAACTGATATGACAGCAATGTCATGTGTACAAGTCGTCATTTATTGATAAAGCGTGTGTGGACAATTTGGAGTGTATTTCTTTCCTTGTATTTCTATAACCTGCATGTGATGTCAGAATTTAATTATGTATAAAATAAGTTATGACAGATAAAAGCAAATATTACAAATGTATTACAGGCTGTCAACTGGGCAGTAGAAGGAGATCATGAAATGGGTTTGGATGAAGTTCCTACAAGATTAAACAATCCTACGGATAACAGTGAGCCTGATTCCTTTAATCAGCCTGCATCAAACGTTCATAGCAATACAAATCCTGTTGCACCTTCAGGTAATAAACAAAACGAAACAACAAATTTTAATAAAAGTATTAAACGGTTGGTGTTTAAGTTGAAACAGAAATATTTTTTTAATTTTAATCCTTTAGTAAAATTGATTAGAAAGAAATGTTTTCTTAATTGTAAATGCTTGTAAAAAATAAAATATTTTTTTATTAACGTTTGTGTTTAATTGTGTTTCAGATCCAGGGCCGATATGATGGTTTAGGTTTTGTTCGCTTCTATAATTTTAAAACTTTTATTTAAATATCTATTTACCTTATCCCATATTATTATTATATTAATTTTGTTTATTATTAACATTGTTTTAACTTTGTAGAAATAAATATTTTGTGCAATTACCTTTTTTTTATTAACTAGTGAGCCCTGTTAAATTCCGGTAAACCATAATACTCTCTACATATTAGGTTAACGGCTGATTAAATTTTACGTAGAATTTTATTATGATATAAATTATATATTGTAACACAATGATAATTATTGGGATATAGATAATGTGTATGAGTGTGTTTTGATTGTGTGTTACTTGCAGATACGCTCCGGTATCCACAATAATGTTGTACAATAAAATGTCCAAAATTATAATTATTATGATCAGTCTGATTGTGGTTAGTAAATGTGTGGGTATCGCTGGTTAAATCTTTTAATTTAAAAGTATTTTTCGCACTCCGCTGGTAACCTCCCCACTTACCATATGTGGATATTGCTGTTCTGTTAGGTGACTGCTCAGCTGTAACACACACGCTACACATACAAGTAGATATTCTGTTTGAATATCAAACGTGATTAGCATGCACAATGATAATAATATAACAACTAAATAATGTTCTGAATTATCAGGAATATTTAAATTCTTCCGCCACCTTTTGATAGAACTGGCTATGAAAAAATGAACTATTTTAAGTTTGAAATTAAACTCCTTTTCCACTGGTAACAAGATATAGAGGTTTATTAACAGTTAAGAATGCTATAAAATCTTTAAAAATTAACAATCAGTCACTAATAATTTTACTGAGAATAATTACAATCAACAAATTTAAAATGAAACTCTTCTTAGCCTCAGGCTGGTAACACTGTAGGTTATACAATAGTTTTTTATTTAGAGAGGTTATGTCCTCTTACATAAGTTAATTACCAAGTTCGTGTGATTCTTTTAAGTAGCATGATGCCAGATACAAGATGTGGCGTTTTATAATGATATTTAATAAACAATTAATAAAAAACAAACAAACAAATGTTAAAATTGAAAATTGGTACCATATAATAGATAATTATGGTATTATCGTACGCGGGAATTCGTACCCAGTACACAGTAGTTACTTTGACAATAAACAAGTGCGTTGATTTGCACTGCTAAAATATATTATTATATTTTAATAATTCACTGTAGGAATTATTTATTTACAAGAGAAAAAGTTACAAAAAAAAACTCTTGTTATAGCTTTCATCTGGTTTGGATTATATGAGAACAGACTTATGACAAAAAGGTGGCAAATTGTGGTTATGATTTTTAGGTTATCTCATAATGTGAATAGTTATTAGAGTTAATTATATTAAGCATTAATTTCTTCTTAATCTAAACATACATATATTATTTATAATATTTCTGATGCATAACTATCAGTAGAATAGAATATTCTTTCGCGTAAAAATTAAAATATTTATCTTCAATAGTAACAATCAAAAACAACATTAGTCAATTGAGCGACTATTTGCTGTGCTCGTATTTTGTAATAAGTACATTAATCGTGACTCTTTTAATTATGAAAAATAATTAAAACATTTATTTATCAAGTTAAAAATTGCGAAATAATTCTTTCGTCAATTCTGATAAATTTCATCAGCATTATTATACTTCGCTATTATTGATTAGCGTAGTATCTAAACAATCGGTTTTTTCAGAAATTTTTATTTCTGTTTTATTGTTAATTAATGAAAAATATTGTACTCCCTGGTTTATTTTCAACACAACACTCGAAAATACGACCGATATTATACACTGGTCGTATTTAAATCTTATTCACTCCGCACTGTACACACGTTAATGCTTTGTGTGGTATTTAGGTTAGGTGTATGTTGTTTACTGATGTTTACGTGTCGCGCACAATTCAAAATAAACTTCTTCATATATTTGGTCCGCCGAGTGATACGTCCTGTCTAGTTGATGATTGATAGATGACTGTCACGCTCCGTCGGAACGTCTGCGGCTTGTCTGCCGGTTTTCATTCATTCGATTGGTTGAATTCTTTGAACTCTCCGACCCAAAGTACCTTGACTTAGTAAAATTTTTAATTTATTACCAATTTTGCGTTTGGGTTTGAGATTAGAATGACGTAAGCACTGGTGCAAAAAATAATTAAAAAGTTTAAAATCGTGATAACTTTCTTATTATTTGCTTAATCGTTGAATGGTTAGTGCCAATAAATCGCAGACATCCTGAGCTTTAAATAAAGTCCAAACAAGATTATAATCCGTCCAGTATTTAAATCACTACAACGATTTTATCGATTTTTATGGTGCATCTTATATTTAATAAGTTTATTACACCAAAACTTAACTAATTACACTAAAACACTTTTGATTAAACGATCTGAGTCTATTTCTCAACTGTTTAATACAAAATTTGGGAATAATTGTCACCCAAACAATGTTTGATCATGGCGTCTTTAGCGTCCATATTCGATTATTCACAATTGTCCTTAAAACTATTTTTTCTTATCTAATAACATCGGTATTGTAATCTAACAATAATATAAATGTTTATTTACACGAATTTGTACTTTAGTATATGCACAGGGCTGTGTTTCGTATACTATTAGTATTGTTTCACTACCCTCCTATCTTTTTTCTTAAAATTGTCACTTTATTTATGGTTTTTCTATATAAGGTATATTATGTTATAAATGCAACTAGTGTACAACTATAGTACCTAATTCATTTAATATATTTGTTAGCTTTTAGCTATCTGAGAACCCTTCAATTTCTAGTAATGGGTTTGTTTACATTAGGTCATGACATGGTAGTCAGTTATTTTTTGATAAATCAATAATAAAATTGTTATTATTATATTTGACATAGATTCTCAAAGTAGTATCAGACATCCTTCTGATCATTGATAACATTTTTATCTACTTTTGAACAAGTTTGTATGTTGCATTTTGCCTAAACAACTTGCTACATATTGTTTGTTTACATTCTGATTCCACCATCATGGTCATTTAGTTTTTAATAATTTATCTATAAAATGACTATTCTTATGGTTATGGTCCATTCTCATAGTAGTATTAAGTGTCCTTCTTACTACTGGTAACACTTCCATTAATCTCTGTTCAAGTTTTAATAAAGTATTTTGCTTAACTAGTTGGTTACATTGCCTCTGCTCACTTCTGGCTATGCATTCATAGTCAGCTAGTTTACAATATTTTGGTCATAAAACTATTGTCATTATACTTGTAATCTGTTCTCATAGTAGTACCAGATGTTCATCTAACTACTGGTAATACTTTCGTCAATCTTTGCACATGTTTTAACAATGTATTTTGGTTAACTAATTTTGCATATTAGGTTCCATTTCCTATAGCTTTGTGCTATCATATTTGGTCTACTTTATTTGTAGTGTATTTCAATATAATACACTGTTTATTAGGGTGTATCATTACTTAGAATGAATCTTTGATTGACACAATTGTTGATGGTTGTTTGGTTAAACTAACATGTATGATTTTTTGTTTCATAGGTGCCTTTCCTATGGGGTTATGTAACAATGTACAACATATTCTAATGCAGCATTTTGCTACTACTAACATGACTTCAGTATGGTATTCTATTACAACAGTTTAATTGTTTTAATACACATGTTTACACTACTTCTTCTTAAACAATAATACAAATATTCTTGAACTAATGATAATACCTTTCTTGTCATGGTTTGTAACTAATTTCTGTCACATTTGTTTGATATTTAACAAACTACTTTGTTTGTTATTATTTTCTCTGGCCTTTCTTTGTATTGTATTCTGTTTTGCCGTGGCATTCAGTTACATTTCTTTTGAAATTTACAAAGGTTTTTATTTATCAAGTTCTATAAACAATAATATAACTGTTCTATCTTACATTGTTTGGTGGTCTTATGACTATCTATTTGGATCATAATCTTCATTAAACTAGTCACACTAACTGTTTGTGTATTTTTTGACTATTTAATCCTTGATGTTTCCACTATGAAAGTAACACATTTTCTTCCGCTATAAACCTTATCACTGGAATTGGTTGTGGGGTTTATTAGGTTAAAATTAGTTAACTGGTCACAGGTTCTCACACTTATATTAAGTACTCACTATAACTGTTTGTGATTTCTTAAAATGTTAAACACTGTTTCTTCATAGTTGACGATCACTATTCTTTTAGTTACTAGTATTGTCTCTAGTACACTTGATGAATGATGATTTCTTGTATGGTCTATCCATTTTCTTCTCTCTTCATGTCATGTTTTCCTTGTCCTTCTTCTTCCTTTCTTCTTTAGGTTTGAACGTCTTCTTCAATATTTTTATTGTAGTAGTCGTTGTTTCATAATATTCATATTTGTCAATATATTGGTTTGTCTGCCATCATTGTGGTTGCTCTTGAGTTGTCTCTTCCTTTGTTTTGCATAGTCGTTTTATTGGTTTCCTTCACTGTTGGAATCCTGTTGTCTTCTTTTACACTTTTATTATAGTCACTATCTTCATTTGTTCCCCTCACTGTTGAATCTATTGGTAGTCTTCTTTTACACTTTCATTATCTATTATCTTTGTTGGTTCCCCTCACTGTTGGAATCTATTGGGCCTGGTTTCTAACATTTTATTTTGGCTCATGGTCATTTTCTTTCTTCATTTCGAGTACGATGCTGCTATGTTATACTTTCTCCTTCATAATTGGAACTTTACACTAATATATCTGTAGATACACACTTTTGTTCACATAGTTTTATCTATCTAGAAATACTTTCATGCTTTCCTGTCACTTGACGTTATAATTGCTTACTTTATGTAACTACCATATTTGGTAACGTTACATATGCCTTCCTATAAGAATTGATTAATTCTGAATCAGTATATTTAATTTTCATTGAAGAATTCATCAATTGTTGTACATTTCCATGTCGATTCATATGCTTTTTATATATATCCCTTCACTTTCTTCTATTTGAATCATGATTATTTCTCTTCTATGTAATTATCTCCCTTGTTTATTTAGTTCCCTAATTCCCTAACATAAGCTTAGCTGGGGCAGTTCAAAGCGGTTCACTTTGGCTATTCAACTCCACTGGCCATACTAACTTCAATAAATATGGAGGCACATCATCTCCATCAATAATAATAAATGATTGCTGGCATTATTCATCAGTCAATTCATCTCAAATAATTAAAAAAATAATAATAGTGGTCGTTCTTCCGACAAATAATAAATATCCTTGGGATTAATTCACGCATCTGCGGTTTACACATTGTTATACTCTCTTTTTCTTGATTCAACTCAACTAAATTCTTCACATATTACAGGGATATTTTATTTTACATTTCATCACTGGTATACTCTCATGATTATCTTCGTTAGTATATTACTTTTCATTCTTCTTCATCATCGATTAATCTCTTCTCTTTGTATCACATTAAACGTCATCTCGTCATATTCTTCATTTCAGGGTTTACTCATCTAGATATAATTCATGAATATATTTATTTTTTCTCTTTTTTCATGGTTTCAGTTGAGATATAGTATATGTGGTATTGGCTTTCTTCTAGTAAATGACACTAGAAAACAATGTGGTTGTGTGTAGTTTCTTGTCTACATTAATGATACTTATTTAGTTTTGCTCCTCCAACTTCTTATTTTCTCTTTCTTTTTTCATCGGTAGTACGGGTATGATGTTAACTTTACTAGTTGACTTGGCTCTTGGAAATAGTTGTGCCAGGGATGGAGGATGTCAGTCTCGTATAGTACTTCTTCTCTTTGTTAGTAGTACGGGTAAGATGTTGAATTACTGGTTGACTTGGCTCTTGGAAATTGGTGTATTATACATACATTGGTGCCAAAGATAGAATTTGTCGATCTCGTATAGTACTTCTTCTCTTTGTTAGTAGTACGGGTAAGATGTTGAATTACTGGTTGACTTGGCTCTTGGAAATTGGTGTATTATACATACATTGGTGCCAAAGATAGAATTTGTCGATCTCGTATAGTACTTCTTCTCTTTGTTAGTAGTACTAGTACTATTATTTGCAAATACAATTTTCTGGATCCTTTACATAACTTCCTTGGGAACATATTTTTTCACATTATAAAATTACAATATAGTCAACGTTCATTTCATAGTTATACAGTTACTTCTTATTTAATATAAACACATAATAATCTTCATAGCAATATTCCATCCTTTCTTCATTAGTCAACATTTATTTTCATAATTATATTTTCATTTTTCACTTTTTATCTTTATATAGTTAACAGTTATATTCACAAGTATATTTTCATCTTTCATTTAATATCCATAACAAATAATTTTCATCGCTATATTTCACTTTTAATCTTATATTTTAATCGCCGATATATCGTTTCATTGAATCTTGTGTCAGCATTATTGGTTATCATAATAGTTCGTCCCATATTTCAGTGTATTTTTATTCATTTTAACCATAATCATCGCTCTCCTCTCTTCTTGTCATTCGGACTTCTTTAGTATCCATACTCCTGTCCGTTCTTGACATATATCGGGCTATCATTTGGTTCTTCCATTTGAATGCTATTAGGGCTGTGTCTGCCTTCCGTTCTTCTGTCTTCTTTCTCTCGCTCTCTTCAATATATTTGTGTCTATGGTTCTCCTGGTTGTCGTAAGTATTGACGTTTGGTAACTCCCTCAATTCTGTTTGACCGTCATCCGTCTTCTGGTTGGGTGCTTCCATTAATTGGCTCCTCTTCTTCCTCAGTTCTCTGATTTCTCTGGCATATCCTTCGATAATCCGGTCCCATTTCTCTTGATAGCCTTCCTTTTTCTTAAAATATCTCACTCTTCTTTTGGAAATCCGTGGTTGAGATGCTTTGTTGGTCATCTTCTTCTTCGTTGTTACATAATCTTCCTCTTCGTCCATTGTCATGAAACTCCTCCGATACTCCTTCCTGAAAGTCCCTTCTTCATGGTTGACGATTGGTAAGTTGACCATATTAATCAGACCGCTTCGAGTCATTTCAATTAACTCTTTTGTGATTCTTGCCTTCCTTGGACGTATGGTTCTTCTTTCTTCCATCTTCACCTCTTCTGTTTCTTGAATTATTTGGATCTTTTTTTCTCCACTATCTTTAGGCTCTGGATTCGTCTGTTCCATGTTTTTATCTTCAGGTACTTCTTCAACTTCCATTTGATCGTCTACTATTAATTCTCTTCTTATCTTCTTAACACTCTCTTCTGCCTCTTCACAACATCTTTTTATTGTCTTTCCTGATTGCTTATAATCATCCTTCACTACCGTGTTTGTTGACTCCACGCTCTCCTTGTCATCTCCCTTTATTCTCTTATTCATTCGGTCTAATCTCCTATTGATCTCGTCGATTTTCTGGTTGGTTTGGTCGATTTTAATCCCCAATTCTGCAGATAAGTCTTCCTTCATGATGGCCATTTTCTTCTCTAATAGTTCTTCAGTTTTCTTCTGCCCGTCTTCCATCCTCCTGTTGGTTTCATTTATTTTGTCATTTAACTCTTCCTTCAATAATTCTATATTTCTCTGGCTCTCTCTCTGGCCTTCTTCTATTTTCTGGTCCGTGGATTTCTGGCCTTCCTTTAGTGACTCTATTTTTTGATCCGTGGACTTCAGGCCTTCCCTTAGTGACTCTATTGATTTGTTGGTACTTTGCTCTATCCTCTGACTCAACGTTTCCATTGTTTTATTAGTGCCTTCAATAATCATCCGCATCATCTCCTGGTAATCCACGCTTACAGGTTTCGTTGGTCTCTCTGGTTGGTTTGTTTCCGGTAGAGCTTCTTGTGGTATGATTTCCGGCTCCTCATCAGGTTGCTGAACCTCCTCCGCCGGTTCAGGTTGTTTGTCCTCAATTTCTAATAGGATTTCTTCAACATCTTCCGTTGATGTTGCCTCCTTCTCTTCCAGTTTGGCCTCCCTCTCTGCCTCTGCTGCTCTCTTTTTTGAGGTTGATCTCCTTGTGTACATCTTGTCGCTGGCAATGTATTTGCAGTCTCTTGACGGATTGGGTTATTAAATTATTGGTTAAATTGTCCGTTTTTTCCCTAATCCGCGCCCCACGTTGGGCGCCACGTTGTAACACAACGATAATTATTGGGATATAGATAATGTGTATGAGTGTGTTTTGATTGTGTGTTACTTGCAGATACGCTCCGGTATCCACAATAATGTTGTACAATAAAATATCCAAAATTATAATTATTATGATCAGTCTGATTGTGGTTAGTAAATGTGTGGATATCGCTGGTTAAATCTTTTAATTTAAAAGTATTTTTCGCACTCCGCTGGTAACCTCCCCACTTACCATATGTGGATATTGCTGTTCTGTTAGGTGACTGCTCAGCTGTAACACACACGCTACACATACAAGTAGATATTCTGTTTGAATATCAAACGTGATTAGCATGCACAATGATAATAATATAACAACTAAATAATGTTCTGAATTATCAGGAATATTTAAATTCTTCCGCCACCTTTTGATAGAACTGGCTATGAAAAAATGAACTATTTTAAGTTTGAAATTAAACTCCTTTTCCACTGGTAACAAGATATAGAGGTTTATTAACAGTTAAGAATGCTATAAAATCTTTAAAAATTAACAATCAGTCACTAATAATTTTACTGAGAATAATTACAATCAACAAATTTAAAATGAAACTCTTCTTAGCCTCAGGCTGGTAACACTGTAGATTATACAATAGTTTTTTATTTAGAGAGGTTATGTCCTCTTACATAAGTTAATTACCAAGTTCGTGTGATTCTTTTAAGTAGCATGATGCCAGATACAAGATGTGGCGTTTTATAATGATATTTAATAAACAATTAATAAAAAACAAACAAACAAATGTTAAAATTGAAAATTGGAACCATATAATAGATAATTATGGTATTATCGTACGCGGGAATTCGTACCCAGTACACAGTAGTTCTTTGACAATAAACAAGTGCGTTGATTTGCACTGCTAAAATATATTATTATATTTTAATAATTCACTGTAGGAATTATTTATTTACAAGAGAAAAAGTTATTAAAAAAAACTCTTGTTATAGCTTTCATCTGGTTTGGATTATATGAGAACAGACTTATGACAAAAAGGTGGCAAATTGTGGTTATGATTTTTAGGTTATCTCATAATGTGAATAGTTATTAGAGTTAATTATATTAAGCATTAATTTCTTCTTAATCTAAACATACATATATTATTTATAATATTTCTGATGCATAACTATCAGTAGAATAGAATATTCTTTCGCGTAAAAATTAAAATATTTATCTTCAATAGTAACAATCAAAAACAACATTAGTCAATTGAGCGACTATTTGCTGTGCTCGTATTTTGTAATAAGTACATTAATCGTGACTCTTTTAATTATGAAAAATAATTAAAACATTTATTTATCAAGTTAAAAATTGCGAAATAATTCTTTCGTCAATTCTGATAAATTTCATCAGCATTATTATACTTCGCTATTATTGATTAGCGTAGTATCTAAACAATCGGTTTTTCAGAAATTTTTATTTCTATTTTATTGTTAATTAATGAAAAATATTGTACTCCCTGGTTTATTTTCAACACAACACTCGAAAATACGACCGATATTATACACTGGTCGTATTTAAATCTTATTCACTCCGCACTGTACACACGTTAATGCTTTGTGTGGTATTTAGGTTAGGTGTATGTTGTTTACTGATGTTTACGTGTCGCGCACAATTCAAAATAAACTTCTTCATATATTTGGTCCGCCGAGTGATACGTCCTGTCTAGTTGATGATTGATAGATGACTGTCACGCTCCGTCGGAACGTCTGCGGCTTGTCTGCCGGTTTTCATTCATTCGATTGGTTGAATTCTTTGAACTCTCCGACCCAAAGTACCTTGACTTAGTAAAATTTTTAATTTATTACCAATTTTGCGTTTGGGTTTGAGATTAGAATGACGTAAGCACTGGTGCAAAAAATAATTAAAAAGTTTAAAATCGTGATAACTTTCTTATTATTTGCTTAATCGTTGAATGGTTAGTGCCAATAAATCGCAGACATCCTGAGCTTTAAATAAAGTCCAAACAAGATTATAATCCGTCCATTATTTAAATCACTACAACGATTTTATCGATTTTTATGGTGCATCTTATATTTAATAAGTTTATTACACCAAAACTTAACTAATTACACTAAAACACTTTTGATTAAACGATCTGAGTCTATTTCTCAACTGTTTAATACAAAATTTGGGAATAATTGTCACCCAAACAATGTTTGATCATGGCGTCTTTAGCGTCCATATTCGATTATTCACAATTGTCCTTAAAACTATTTTTTCTTATCTAATAACATCGGTATTGTAATCTAACAATAATATAAATGTTTATTTACACGAATTTGTACTTTAGTATATGCACAGGGCTGTGTTTCGTATACTATTAGTATTGTTTCACTACCCTCCTATCTTTTTTCTTAAAATTGTCACTTTATTTATGGTTTTTCTATATAAGGTATATTATGTTATAAATGCAACTAGTGTACAACTATAGTACCTAATTCATTTAATATATTTGTTAGCTTTTAGCTATCTGAGAACCCTTCAATTTCTAGTAATGGGTTTGTTTACATTAGGTCATGACATGGTAGTCAGTTATTTTTTGATAAATCAATAATAAAATTGTTATTATTATATTTGACATAGATTCTCAAAGTAGTATCAGACATCCTTCTGATCATTGATAACATTTTTATCTACTTTTGAACAAGTTTGTATGTTGCATTTTGCCTAAACAACTTGCTACATATTGTTTGTTTACATTCTGATTCCACCATCATGGTCATTTAGTTTTTAATAATTTATCTATAAAATGACTATTCTTATGGTTATGGTCCATTCTCATAGTAGTATTAAGTGTCCTTCTTACTACTGGTAACACTTCCATTAATCTCTGTTCAAGTTTTAATAAAGTATTTTGCTTAACTAGTTGGTTACATTGCCTCTGCTCACTTCTGGCTATGCATTCATAGTCAGCTAGTTTACAATATTTTGGTCATAAAACTATTGTCATTATACTTGTAATCTGTTCTCATAGTAGTACCAGATGTTCATCTAACTACTGGTAATACTTTCGTCAATCTTTGCACATGTTTTAACAATGTATTTTGGTTAACTAATTTTGCATATTAGGTTCCATTTCCTATAGCTTTGTGCTATCATATTTGGTCTACTTTATTTGTAGTGTATTTCAATATAATACACTGTTTATTAGGGTGTATCATTACTTAGAATGAATCTTTGATTGACACAATTGTTGATGGTTGTTTGGTTAAACTAACATGTATGATTTTTTGTTTCATAGGTGCCTTTCCTATGGGGTTATGTAACAATGTACAACATATTCTAATGCAGCATTTTGCTACTACTAACATGACTTCAGTATGGTATTCTATTACAACAGTTTAATTGTTTTAATACACATGTTTACACTACTTCTTCTTAAACAATAATACAAATATTCTTGAACTAATGATAATACCTTTCTTGTCATGGTTTGTAACTAATTTCTGTCACATTTGTTTGATATTTAACAAACTACTTTGTTTGTTATTATTTTCTCTGGCCTTTCTTTGTATTGTATTCTGTTTTGCCGTGGCATTCAGTTACATTTCTTTTGAAATTTACAAAGGTTTTTATTTATCAAGTTCTATAAACAATAATATAACTGTTCTATCTTACATTGTTTGGTGGTCTTATGACTATCTATTTGGATCACAATCTTCATTAAACTAGTCACACTAACTGTTTGTGTATTTTTTGACTATTTAATCCTTGATGTTTCCACTATGAAAGTAACACATTTTCTTCCGCTATAAACCTTATCACTGGAATTGTTTGTGGGGTTTATTAGGTTAAAATTAGTTAACTGGTCACAGGTTCTCACACTTATATTAAGTACTCACTATAACTGTTTGTGATTTCTTAAAATGTTAAACACTGTTTCTTCATAGTTGACGATCACTATTCTTTTAGTTACTAGTATTGTCTCTAGTACACTTGATGAATGATGATTTCTTGTATGGTCTATCCATTTTCTTCTCTCTTCATGTCATGTTTTCCTTGTCCTTCTTCTTCCTTTCTTCTTTAGGTTTGAACGTCTTCTTCAATATTTTTATTGTAGTAGTCGTTGTTTCATAATATTCATATTTGTCAATATATTGGTTTGTCTGCCATCATTGTGGTTGCTCTTGAGTTGTCTCTTCCTTTGTTTTGCATAGTCGTTTTATTGGTTTCCTTCACTGTTGGAATCCTGTTGTCTTCTTTTACACTTTTATTATAGTCACTATCTTCATTTGTTCCCCTCACTGTTGAATCTATTGGTAGTCTTCTTTTACACTTTCATTATCTATTATCTTTGTTGGTTCCCCTCACTGTTGGAATCTATTGGGCCTGGTTTCTAACATTTTATTTTGGCTCATGGTCATTTTCTTTCTTCATTTCGAGTACGATGCTGCTATGTTATACTTTCTCCTTCATAATTGGAACTTTACACTAATATATCTGTAGATACACACTTTTGTTCACATAGTTTTATCTATCTAGAAATACTTTCATGCTTTCCTGTCACTTGACGTTATAATTGCTTACTTTATGTAACTACCATATTTGGTAACGTTACATATGCCTTCCTATAAGAATTGATTAATTCTGAATCAGTATATTTAATTTTCATTGAAGAATTCATCAATTGTTGTACATTTCCATGTCGATTCATATGCTTTTTATATATATCCCTTCACTTTCTTCTATTTGAATCATGATTATTTCTCTTCTATGTAATTATCTCCCTTGTTTATTTAGTTCCCTAATTCCCTAACATAAGCTTAGCTGGGGCAGTTCAAAGCGGTTCACTTTGGCTATTCAACTCCACTGGCCATACTAACTTCAATAAATATGGAGGCACATCATCTCCATCAATAATAATAAATGATTGCTGGCATTATTCATCAGTCAATTCATCTCAAATAATTAAAAAAATAATAATAGTGGTCGTTCTTCCGACAAATAATAAATATCCTTGGGATTAATTCACGCATCTGCGGTTTACACATTGTTATACTCTCTTTTTCTTGATTCAACTCAACTAAATTCTTCACATATTACAGGGATATTTTATTTTACATTTCATCACTGGTATACTCTCATGATTATCTTCGTTAGTATATTACTTTTCATTCTTCTTCATCATCGATTAATCTCTCTTCTCTTTGTATCACATTAAACGTCATCTCGTCATATTCTTCATTTCAGGGTTTACTCATCTAGATATAATTCATGAATATATTTATTTTTTCTCTTTTTTCATGGTTTCAGTTGAGATATAGTATATGTGGTATTGGCTTTCTTCTAGTAAATGACACTAGAAAACAATGTGGTTGTGTGTAGTTTCTTGTCTACATTAATGATACTTATTTAGTTTTGCTCCTCCAACTTCTTATTTTCTCTTTCTTTTTTCATCGGTAGTACGGGTATGATGTTAACTTTACTAGTTGACTTGGCTCTTGGAAATAGTTGTGCCAGGGATGGAGGATGTCAGTCTCGTATAGTACTTCTTCTCTTTGTTAGTAGTACGGGTAAGATGTTGAATTACTGGTTGACTTGGCTCTTGGAAATTGGTGTATTATACATACATTGGTGCCAAAGATAGAATTTGTCGATCTCGTATAGTACTTCTTCTCTTTGTTAGTAGTACGGGTAAGATGTTGAATTACTGGTTGACTTGGCTCTTGGAAATTGGTGTATTATACATACATTGGTGCCAAAGATAGAATTTGTCGATCTCGTATAGTACTTCTTCTCTTTGTTAGTAGTACTAGTACTATTATTTGCAAATACAATTTTCTGGATCCTTTACATAACTTCCTTGGGAACATATTTTTTCACATTATAAAATTACAATATAGTCAACGTTCATTTCATAGTTATACAGTTACTTCTTATTTAATATAAACACATAATAATCTTCATAGCAATATTCCATCCTTTCTTCATTAGTCAACATTTATTTTCATAATTATATTTTCATTTTTCACTTTTTATCTTTATATAGTTAACAGTTATATTCACAAGTATATTTTCATCTTTCATTTAATATCCATAACAAATAATTTTCATCGCTATATTTCACTTTTAATCTTATATTTTAATCGCCGATATATCGTTTCATTGAATCTTGTGTCAGCATTATTGGTTATCATAATAGTTCGTCCCATATTTCAGTGTATTTTTATTCATTTTAACCATAATCATCGCTCTCCTCTCTTCTTGTCGTTCGGACTTCTTTAGTATCCATACTCCTGTCCGTTCTTGACATATATCGGGCTATCATTTGGTTCTTCCATTTGAATGCTATTAGGGCTGTGTCTGCCTTCCGTTCTTCTGTCTTCTTTCTCTCGCTCTCTTCAATATATTTGTGTCTATGGTTCTCCTGGTTGTCGTAAGTATTGACGTTTGGTAACTCCCTCAATTCTGTTTGACCGTCATCCGTCTTCTGGTTGGGTGCTTCCATTAATTGGCTCCTCTTCTTCCTCAGTTCTCTGATTTCTCTGGCATATCCTTCGATAATCCGGTCCCATTTCTCTTGATAGCCTTCCTTTTTCTTAAAATATCTCACTCTTCTTTTGGAAATCCGTGGTTGAGATGCTTTGTTGGTCATCTTCTTCTTCGTTGTTACATAATCTTCCTCTTCGTCCATTGTCATGAAACTCCTCCGATACTCCTTCCTGAAAGTCCCTTCTTCATGGTTGACGATTGGTAAGTTGACCATATTAATCAGACCGCTTCGAGTCATTTCAATTAACTCTTTTGTGATTCTTGCCTTCCTTGGACGTATGGTTCTTCTTTCTTCCATCTTCACCTCTTCTGTTTCTTGAATTATTTGGATCTTTTTTCTCCACTATCTTTAGGCTCTGGATTCGTCTGTTCCATGTTTTTATCTTCAGGTACTTCTTCAACTTCCATTTGATCGTCTACTATTAATTCTCTTCTTATCTTCTTAACACTCTCTTCTGCCTCTTCACAACATCTTTTTATTGTCTTTCCTGATTGCTTATAATCATCCTTCACTACCGTGTTTGTTGACTCCACGCTCTCCTTGTCATCTCCCTTTATTCTCTTATTCATTCGGTCTAATCTCCTATTGATCTCGTCGATTTTCTGGTTGGTTTGGTCGATTTTAATCCCCAATTCTGCAGATAAGTCTTCCTTCATGATAGCCATTTTCTTCTCTAATAGTTCTTCAGTTTTCTTCTGCCCGTCTTCCATCCTCCTGTTGGTTTCATTTATTTTGTCATTTAACTCTTCCTTCAATAATTCTATATTTCTCTGGCTCTCTCTCTGGCCTTCTTCTATTTTCTGGTCCGTGGATTTCTGGCCTTCCTTTAGTGACTCTATTTTTTGATCCGTGGACTTCAGGCCTTCCCTTAGTGACTCTATTGATTTGTTGGTACTTTGCTCTATCCTCTGACTCAACGTTTCCATTGTTTTATTAGTGCCTTCAATAATCATCCGCATCATCTCCTGGTAATCCACGCTTACAGGTTTCGTTGGTCTCTCTGGTTGGTTTGTTTCCGGTAGAGCTTCTTGTGGTATGATTTCCGGCTCCTCATCAGGTTGCTGAACCTCCTCCGCCGGTTCAGGTTGTTTGTCCTCAATTTCTAATAGGATTTCTTCAACGTCTTCCGTTGATGTTGCCTCCTTCTCTTCCAGTTTGGCCTCCCTCTCTGCCTCTGCTGCTCTCTTTTTTGAGGTTGATCTCCTTGTGTACATCTTGTCGCTGGCAATGTATTTGCAGTCTCTTGACGGATTGGGTTATTAAATTATTGGTTAAATTGTCCGTTTTTTCCCTAATCCGCGCCCCACGTTGGGCGCCACGTTGTAACACAACGATAATTATTGGGATATAGATAATGTGTATGAGTGTGTTTTGATTGTGTGTTACTTGCAGATACGCTCCGGTATCCACAATAATGTTGTACAATAAAATATCCAAAATTATAATTATTATGATCAGTCTGATTGTGGTTAGTAAATGTGTGGATATCGCTGGTTAAATCTTTTAATTTAAAAGTATTTTTCGCACTCCGCTGGTAACCTCCCCACTTACCATATGTGGATATTGCTGTTCTGTTAGGTGACTGCTCAGCTGTAACACACACGCTACACATACAAGTAGATATTCTGTTTGAATATCAAACGTGATTAGCATGCACAATGATAATAATATAACAACTAAATAATGTTCTGAATTATCAGGAATATTTAAATTCTTCCGCCACCTTTTGATAGAACTGGCTATGAAAAAATGAACTATTTTAAGTTTGAAATTAAACTCCTTTTCCACTGGTAACAAGATATAGAGGTTTATTAACAGTTAAGAATGCTATAAAATCTTTAAAAATTAACAATCAGTCACTAATAATTTTACTGAGAATAATTACAATGAACAAATTTAAAATGAAACTCTTCTTAGCCTCAGGCTGGTAACACTGTAGATTATACAATAGTTTTTTATTTAGAGAGGTTATGTCCTCTTACATAAGTTAATTACCAAGTTCGTGTGATTCTTTTAAGTAGCATGATGCCAGATACAAGATGTGGCGTTTTATAATGATATTTAATAAACAATTAATAAAAAACAAACAAACAAATGTTAAAATTGAAAATTGGTACCATATAATAGATAATTATGGTATTATCGTACGCGGGAATTCGTACCCAGTACACAGTAGTTCTTTGACAATAAACAAGTGCGTTGATTTGCACTGCTAAAATATATTATTATATTTTAATAATTCACTGTAGGAATTATTTATTTACAAGAGAAAAAGTTATTAAAAAAAACTCTTGTTATAGCTTTCATCTGGTTTGGATTATATGAGAACAGACTTATGACAAAAAGGTGGCAAATTGTGGTTATGATTTTTAGGTTATCTCATAATGTGAATAGTTATTAGAGTTAATTATATTAAGCATTAATTTCTTCTTAATCTAAACATACATATATTATTTATAATATTTCTGATGCATAACTATCAGTAGAATAGAATATTCTTTCGCGTAAAAATTAAAATATTTATCTTCAATAGTAACAATCAAAAACAACATTAGTCAATTGAGCGACTATTTGCTGTGCTCGTATTTTGTAATAAGTACATTAATCGTGACTCTTTTAATTATGAAAAATAATTAAAACATTTATTTATCAAGTTAAAAATTGCAAAATAATTCTTTCGTCAATTCTGATAAATTTCATCAGCATTATTATACTTCGCTATTATTGATTAGCGTAGTATCTAAACAATCGGTTTTTTCAGAAATTTTTATTTCTGTTTTATTGTTAATTAATGAAAAATATTGTACTCCCTGGTTTATTTTCAACACAACACTCGAAAATACGACCGATATTATACACTGGTCGTATTTAAATCTTATTCACTCCGCACTGTACACACGTTAATGCTTTGTGTGGTATTTAGGTTAGGTGTATGTTGTTTACTGATGTTTACGTGTCGCGCACAATTCAAAATAAACTTCTTCATATATTTGGTCCGCCGAGTGATACGTCCTGTCTAGTTGATGATTGATAGATGACTGTCACGCTCCGTCGGAACGTCTGCGGCTTGTCTGCCGGTTTTCATTCATTCGATTGGTTGAATTCTTTGAACTCTCCGACCCAAAGTACCTTGACTTAGTAAAATTTTTAATTTATTACCAATTTTGCGTTTGGGTTTGAGATTAGAATGACGTAAGCACTGGTGCAAAAAATAATTAAAAAGTTTAAAATCGTGATAACTTTCTTATTATTTGCTTAATCGTTGAATGGTTAGTGCCAATAAATCGCGGACATCCTGAGCTTTAAATAAAGTCCAAACAAGATTATAATCCGTCCATTATTTAAATCACTACAACGATTTTATCGATTTTTATGGTGCATCTTATATTTAATAGGTTTATTACACCAAAACTTAACTAATTACACTAAAACACTTTTGATTAAACGATCTGAGTCTATTTCTCAACTGTTTAATACAAAATTTGGGAATAATTGTCACCCAAACAATGTTTGATCATGGCGTCTTTAGCGTCCATATTCGATTATTCACAATTGTCCTTAAAACTATTTTTTCTTATCTAATAACATCGGTATTGTAATCTAACAATAATATAAATGTTTATTTACACGAATTTGTACTTTAGTATATGCACAGGGCTGTGTTTCGTATACTATTAGTATTGTTTCACTACCCTCCTATCTTTTTTCTTAAAATTGTCACTTTATTTATGGTTTTTCTATATAAGGTATATTATGTTATAAATGCAACTAGTGTACAACTATAGTACCTAATTCATTTAATATATTTGTTAGCTTTTAGCTATCTGAGAACCCTTCAATTTCTAGTAATGGGTTTGTTTACATTAGGTCATGACATGGTAGTCAGTTATTTTTTGATAAATCAATAATAAAATTGTTATTATTATATTTGACATAGATTCTCAAAGTAGTATCAGACATCCTTCTGATCATTGATAACATTTTTATCTACTTTTGAACAAGTTTGTATGTTGCATTTTGCCTAAACAACTTGCTACATATTGTTTGTTTACATTCTGATTCCACCATCATGGTCATTTAGTTTTTAATAATTTATCTATAAAATGACTATTCTTATGGTTATGGTCCATTCTCATAGTAGTATTAAGTGTCCTTCTTACTACTGGTAACACTTCCATTAATCTCTGTTCAAGTTTTAATAAAGTATTTTGCTTAACTAGTTGGTTACATTGCCTCTGCTCACTTCTGGCTATGCATTCATAGTCAGCTAGTTTACAATATTTTGGTCATAAAACTATTGTCATTATACTTGTAATCTGTTCTCATAGTAGTACCAGATGTTCATCTAACTACTGGTAATACTTTCGTCAATCTTTGCACATGTTTTAACAATGTATTTTGGTTAACTAATTTTGCATATTAGGTTCCATTTCCTATAGCTTTGTGCTATCATATTTGGTCTACTTTATTTGTAGTGTATTTCAATATAATACACTGTTTATTAGGGTGTATCATTACTTAGAATGAATCTTTGATTGACACAATTGTTGATGGTTGTTTGGTTAAACTAACATGTATGATTTTTTGTTTCATAGGTGCCTTTCCTATGGGTTATGTAACAATGTACAACATATTCTAATGCAGCATTTTGCTACTACTAACATGACTTCAGTATGGTATTCTATTACAACAGTTTAATTGTTTTAATACACATGTTTACACTACTTCTTCTTAAACAATAATACAAATATTCTTGAACTAATGATAATACCTTTCTTGTCATGGTTTGTAACTAATTTCTGTCACATTTGTTTGATATTTAACAAACTACTTTGTTTGTTATTATTTTCTCTGGCCTTTCTTTGTATTGTATTCTGTTTTGCCGTGGCATTCAGTTACATTTCTTTTGAAATTTACAAAGGTTTTTATTTATCAAGTTCTATAAACAATAATATAACTGTTCTATCTTACATTGTTTGGTGGTCTTATGACTATCTATTTGGATCACAATCTTCATTAAACTAGTCACACTAACTGTTTGTGTATTTTTTGACTATTTAATCCTTGATGTTTCCACTATGAAAGTAACACATTTTCTTCCGCTATAAACCTTATCACTGGAATTGTTTGTGGGGTTTATTAGGTTAAAATTAGTTAACTGGTCACAGGTTCTCACACTTATATTAAGTACTCACTATAACTGTTTGTGATTTCTTAAAATGTTAAACACTGTTTCTTCATAGTTGACGATCACTATTCTTTTAGTTACTAGTATTGTCTCTAGTACACTTGATGAATGATGATTTCTTGTATGGTCTATCCATTTTCTTCTCTCTTCATGTCATGTTTTCCTTGTCCTTCTTCTTCCTTTCTTCTTTAGGTTTGAACGTCTTCTTCAATATTTTTATTGTAGTAGTCGTTGTTTCATAATATTCATATTTGTCAATATATTAGTTTGTCTGCCATCATTGTGGTTGCTCTTGAGTTGTCTCTTCCTTTGTTTTGCATAGTCGTTTTATTGGTTTCCTTCACTGTTGGAATCCTGTTGTCTTCTTTTACACTTTTATTATAGTCACTATCTTCATTTGTTCCCCTCACTGTTGAATCTATTGGTAGTCTTCTTTTACACTTTCATTATCTATTATCTTTGTTGGTTCCCCTCACTGTTGGAATCTATTGGGCCTGGTTTCTAACATTTTATTTTGGCTCATGGTCATTTTCTTTCTTCATTTCGAGTACGATGCTGCTATGTTATACTTTCTCCTTCATAATTGGAACTTTACACTAATATATCTGTAGATACACACTTTTGTTCACATAGTTTTATCTATCTAGAAATACTTTCATGCTTTCCTGTCACTTGACGTTATAATTGCTTACTTTATGTAACTACCATATTTGGTAACGTTACATATGCCTTCCTATAAGAATTGATTAATTCTGAATCAGTATATTTAATTTTCATTGAAGAATTCATCAATTGTTGTACATTTCCATGTCGATTCATATGCTTTTTATATATATCCCTTCACTTTCTTCTATTTGAAACATGATTATTTCTCTTCTATGTAATTATCTCCCTTGTTTATTTAGTTCCCTAATTCCCTAACATAAGCTTAGCTGGGGCAGTTCAAAGCGGTTCACTTTGGCTATTCAACTCCACTGGCCATACTAACTTCAATAAATATGGAGGCACATCATCTCCATCAATAATAATAAATGATTGCTGGCATTATTCATCAGTCAATTCATCTCAAATAATTAAAAAAATAATAATAGTGGTCGTTCTTCCGACAAATAATAAATATCCTTGGGATTAATTCACGCATCTGCGGTTTACACATTGTTATACTCTCTTTTTCTTGATTCAACTCAACTAAATTCTTCACATATTACAGGGATATTTTATTTTACATTTCATCACTGGTATACTCTCATGATTATCTTCGTTAGTATATTACTTTTCATTCTTCTTCATCATCGATTAATCTCTCTTCTCTTTGTATCACATTAAACGTCATCTCGTCATATTCTTCATTTCAGGGTTTACTCATCTAGATATAATTCATGAATATATTTATTTTTTCTCTTTTTTCATGGTTTCAGTTGAGATATAGTATATGTGGTATTGGCTTTCTTCTAGTAAATGACACTAGAAAACAATGTGGTTGTGTGTAGTTTCTTGTCTACATTAATGATACTTATTTAGTTTTGCTCCTCCAACTTCTTATTTTCTCTTTCTTTTTTCATCGGTAGTACGGGTATGATGTTAACTTTACTAGTTGACTTGGCTCTTGGAAATAGTTGTGCCAGGGATGGAGGATGTCAGTCTCGTATAGTACTTCTTCTCTTTGTTAGTAGTACGGGTAAGATGTTGAATTACTGGTTGACTTGGCTCTTGGAAATTGGTGTATTATACATACATTGGTGCCAAAGATAGAATTTGTCGATCTCGTATAGTACTTCTTCTCTTTGTTAGTAGTACGGGTAAGATGTTGAATTACTGGTTGACTTGGCTCTTGGAAATTGGTGTATTATACATACATTGGTGCCAAAGATAGAATTTGTCGATCTCGTATAGTACTTCTTCTCTTTGTTAGTAGTACGGGTAAGATGTTGAATTACTGGTTGACTTGGCTCTTGGAAATTGGTGTATTATACATACATTGGTGCCAAAGATAGAATTTGTCGATCTCGTATAGTACTTCTTCTCTTTGTTAGTAGTACTAGTACTATTATTTGCAAATACAATTTTCTGGATCCTTTACATAACTTCCTTGGGAACATATTTTTTCACATTATAAAATTACAATATAGTCAACGTTCATTTCATAGTTATACAGTTACTTCTTATTTAATATAAACACATAATAATCTTCATAGCAATATTCCATCCTTTCTTCATTAGTCAACATTTATTTTCATAATTATATTTTCATTTTTCACTTTTTATCTTTATATAGTTAACAGTTATATTCACAAGTATATTTTCATCTTTCATTTAATATCCATAACAAATAATTTTCATCGCTATATTTCACTTTTAATCTTATATTTTAATCGCCGATATATCGTTTCATTGAATCTTGTGTCAGCATTATTGGTTATCATAATAGTTCGTCCCATATTTCAGTGTATTTTTATTCATTTTAACCATAATCATCGCTCTCCTCTCTTCTTGTCGTTCGGACTTCTTTAGTATCCATACTCCTGTCCGTTCTTGACATATATCGGGCTATCATTTGGTTCTTCCATTTGAATGCTATTAGGGCTGTGTCTGCCTTCCGTTCTTCTGTCTTCTTTCTCTCGCTCTCTTCAATATATTTGTGTCTATGGTTCTCCTGGTTGTCGTAAGTATTGACGTTTGGTAACTCCCTCAATTCTGTTTGACCGTCATCCGTCTTCTGGTTGGGTGCTTCCATTAATTGGCTCCTCTTCTTCCTCAGTTCTCTGATTTCTCTGGCATATCCTTTGATAATCCGGTCCCATTTCTCTTGATAGCCTTCCTTTTTCTTAAAATATCTCACTCTTCTTTTGGAAATCCGTGGTTGAGATGCTTTGTTGGTCATCTTCTTCTTCGTTGTTACATAATCTTCCTCTTCGTCCATTGTCATGAAACTCCTCCGATACTCCTTCCTGAAAGTCCCTTCTTCATGGTTGACGATTGGTAAGTTGACCATATTAATCAGACCGCTTCGAGTCATTTCAATTAACTCTTTTGTGATTCTTGCCTTCCTTGGACGTATGGTTCTTCTTTCTTCCATCTTCACCTCTTCTGTTTCTTGAATTATTTGGATCTTTTTTTCTCCACTATCTTTAGGCTCTGGATTCGTCTGTTCCATGTTTTTATCTTCAGGTACTTCTTCAACTTCCATTTGATCGTCTACTATTAATTCTCTTCTTATCTTCTTAACACTCTTCTGCCTCTTCACAACATCTTTTTATTGTCTTTCCTGATTGCTTATAATCATCCTTCACTACCGTGTTTGTTGACTCCACGCTCTCCTTGTCATCTCCCTTTATTCTCTTATTCATTCGGTCTAATCTCCTATTGATCTCGTCGATTTTCTGGTTGGTTTGGTCGATTTTAATCCCCAATTCTGCAGATAAGTCTTCCTTCATGATAGCCATTTTCTTCTCTAATAGTTCTTCAGTTTTCTTCTGCCCGTCTTCCATCCTCCTGTTGGTTTCATTTATTTTGTCATTTAACTCTTCCTTCAATAATTCTATATTTCTCTGGCTCTCTCTCTGCCCTTCTTCTATTTTCTGGTCCGTGGATTTCTGGCCTTCCTTTAGTGACTCTATTTTTTGATCCGTGGACTTCAGGCCTTCCCTTAGTGACTCTATTGATTTGTTGGTACTTTGCTCTATCCTCTGACTCAACGTTTCCATTGTTTTATTAGTGCCTTCAATAATCATCCGCATCATCTCCTGGTAATCCACGCTTACAGGTTTCGTTGGTCTCTCTGGTTGGTTTGTTTCCGGTAGAGCTTCTTGTGGTATGATTTCCGGCTCCTCATCAGGTTGCTGAACCTCCTCCGCCGGTTCAGGTTGTTTGTCCTCAATTTCTAATAGGATTTCTTCAACGTCTTCCGTTGATGTTGCCTCCTTCTCTTCCAGTTTGGCCTCCCTCTCTGCCTCTGCTGCTCTCTTTTTTGAGGTTGATCTCCTTGTGTACATCTTGTCGCTGGCAATGTATTTGCAGTCTCTTGACGGATTGGGTTATTAAATTATTGGTTAAATTGTCCGTTTTTTCCCTAATCCGCGCCCCACGTTGGGCGCCACGTTGTAACACAACGATAATTATTGGGATATAGATAATGTGTATGAGTGTGTTTTGATTGTGTGTTACTTGCAGATACGCTCCGGTATCCACAATAATGTTGTACAATAAAATATCCAAAATTATAATTATTATGATCAGTCTGATTGTGGTTAGTAAATGTGTGGATATCGCTGGTTAAATCTTTTAATTTAAAAGTATTTTTCGCACTCCGCTGGTAACCTCCCCACTTACCATATGTGGATATTGCTGTTCTGTTAGGTGACTGCTCAGCTGTAACACACACGCTACACATACAAGTAGATATTCTGTTTGAATATCAAACGTGATTAGCATGCACAATGATAATAATATAACAACTAAATAATGTTCTGAATTATCAGGAATATTTAAATTCTTCCGCCACCTTTTGATAGAACTGGCTATGAAAAAATGAACTATTTTAAGTTTGAAATTAAACTCCTTTTCCACTGGTAACAAGATATAGAGGTTTATTAACAGTTAAGAATGCTATAAAATCTTTAAAAATTAACAATCAGTCACTAATAATTTTACTGAGAATAATTACAATGAACATATTTAAAATGAAACTCTTCTTAGCCTCAGGCTGGTAACACTGTAGATTATACAATAGTTTTTTATTTAGAGAGGTTATGTCCTCTTACATAAGTTAATTACCAAGTTCTTGTGATTCTTTTAAGTAGCATGATGCCAGATACAAGATGTGGCGTTTTATAATGATATTTAATAAACAATTAATAAAAAACAAACAAACAAATGTTAAAATTGAAAATTGGTACCATATAATAGATAATTATGGTATTATCGTACGCGGGAATTCGTACCCAGTACACAGTAGTTCTTTGACAATAAACAAGTGCGTTGATTTGCACTGCTAAAATATATTATTATATTTTAATAATTCACTGTAGGAATTATTTATTTACAAGAGAAAAAGTTATTAAAAAAAACTCTTGTTATAGCTTTCATCTGGTTTGGATTATATGAGAACAGACTTATGACAAAAAGGTGGCAAATTGTGGTTATGATTTTTAGGTTATCTCATAATGTGAATAGTTATTAGAGTTAATTATATTAAGCATTAATTTCTTCTTAATCTAAACATACATATATTATTTATAATATTTCTGATGCATAACTATCAGTAGAATAGAATATTCTTTCGCGTAAAAATTAAAATATTTATCTTCAATAGTAACAATCAAAAACAACATTAGTCAATTGAGCGACTATTTGCTGTGCTCGTATTTTGTAATAAGTACATTAATCGTGACTCTTTTAATTATGAAAAATAATTAAAACATTTATTTATCAAATTAAAAATTGCGAAATAATTCTTTCGTCAATTCTGATAAATTTCATCAGCATTATTATACTTCGCTATTATTGATTAGCGTAGTATCTAAACAATCGGTTTTTTCAGAAATTTTTATTTCTGTTTTATTGTTAATTAATGAAAAATATTGTACTCCCTGGTTTATTTTCAACACAACACTCGAAAATACGACCGATATTATACACTGGTCGTATTTAAATCTTATTCACTCCGCACTGTACACACGTTAATGCTTTGTGTGGTATTTAGGTTAGGTGTATGTTGTTTACTGATGTTTACGTGTCGCGCACAATTCAAAATAAACTTCTTCATATATTTGGTCCGCCGAGTGATACGTCCTGTCTAGTTGATGATTGATAGATGACTGTCACGCTCCGTCGGAACGTCTGCGGCTTGTCTGCCGGTTTTCATTCATTCGATTGGTTGAATTCTTTGAACTCTCCGACCCAAAGTACCTTGACTTAGTAAAATTTTTAATTTATTACCAATTTTGCGTTTGGGTTTGAGATTAGAATGACGTAAGCACTGGTGCAAAAAATAATTAAAAAGTTTAAAATCGTGATAACTTTCTTATTATTTGCTTAATCGTTGAATGGTTAGTGCCAATAAATCGCGGACATCCTGAGCTTTAAATAAAGTCCAAACAAGATTATAATCCGTCCATTATTTAAATCACTACAACGATTTTATCGATTTTTATGGTGCATCTTATATTTAATAAGTTTATTACACCAAAACTTAACTAATTACACTAAAACACTTTTGATTAAACGATCTGAGTCTATTTCTCAACTGTTTAATACAAAATTTGGGAATAATTGTCACCCAAACAATGTTTGATCATGGCGTCTTTAGCGTCCATATTCGATTATTCACAATTGTCCTTAAAACTATTTTTTCTTATCTAATAACATCGGTATTGTAATCTAACAATAATATAAATGTTTATTTACACGAATTTGTACTTTAGTATATGCACAGGGCTGTGTTTCGTATACTATTAGTATTGTTTCACTACCCTCCTATCTTTTTTCTTAAAATTGTCACTTTATTTATGGTTTTTCTATATAAGGTATATTATGTTATAAATGCAACTAGTGTACAACTATAGTACCTAATTCATTTAATATATTTGTTAGCTTTTAGCTATCTGAGAACCCTTCAATTTCTAGTAATGGGTTTGTTTACATTAGGTCATGACATGGTAGTCAGTTATTTTTTGATAAATCAATAATAAAATTGTTATTATTATATTTGACATAGATTCTCAAAGTAGTATCAGACATCCTTCTGATCATTGATAACATTTTTATCTACTTTTGAACAAGTTTGTATGTTGCATTTTGCCTAAACAACTTGCTACATATTGTTTGTTTACATTCTGATTCCACCATCATGGTCATTTAGTTTTTAATAATTTATCTATAAAATGACTATTCTTATGGTTATGGTCCATTCTCATAGTAGTATTAAGTGTCCTTCTTACTACTGGTAACACTTCCATTAATCTCTGTTCAAGTTTTAATAAAGTATTTTGCTTAACTAGTTGGTTACATTGCCTCTGCTCACTTCTGGCTATGCATTCATAGTCAGCTAGTTTACAATGTTTTGGTCATAAAACTATTGTCATTATACTTGTAATCTGTTCTCATAGTAGTACCAGATGTTCATCTAACTACTGGTAATACTTTCGTCAATCTTTGCACATGTTTTAACAATGTATTTTGGTTAACTAATTTTGCATATTAGGTTCCATTTCCTATAGCTTTGTGCTATCATATTTGGTCTACTTTATTTGTAGTGTATTTCAATATAATACACTGTTTATTAGGGTGTATCATTACTTAGAATGAATCTTTGATTGACACAATTGTTGATGGTTGTTTGGTTAAACTAACATGTATGATTTTTTGTTTCATAGGTGCCTTTCCTATGGGTTATGTAACAATGTACAACATATTCTAATGCAGCATTTTGCTACTACTAACATGACTTCAGTATGGTATTCTATTACAACAGTTTAATTGTTTTAATACACATGTTTACACTACTTCTTCTTAAACAATAATACAAATATTCTTGAACTAATGATAATACCTTTCTTGTCATGGTTTGTAACTAATTTCTGTCACATTTGTTTGATATTTAACAAACTACTTTGTTTGTTATTATTTTCTCTGGCCTTTCTTTGTATTGTATTCTGTTTTGCCGTGGCATTCAGTTACATTTCTTTTGAAATTTACAAAGGTTTTTATTTATCAAGTTCTATAAACAATAATATAACTGTTCTATCTTACATTGTTTGGTGGTCTTATGACTATCTATTTGGATCACAATCTTCATTAAACTAGTCACACTAACTGTTTGTGTATTTTTTGACTATTTAATCCTTGATGTTTCCACTATGAAAGTAACACATTTTCTTCCGCTATAAACCTTATCACTGGAATTGTTTGTGGGGTTTATTAGGTTAAAATTAGTTAACTGGTCACAGGTTCTCACACTTATATTAAGTACTCACTATAACTGTTTGTGATTTCTTAAAATGTTAAACACTGTTTCTTCATAGTTGACGATCACTATTCTTTTAGTTACTAGTATTGTCTCTAGTACACTTGATGAATGATGATTTCTTGTATGGTCTATCCATTTTCTTCTCTCTTCATGTCATGTTTTCCTTGTCCTTCTTCTTCCTTTCTTCTTTAGGTTTGAACGTCTTCTTCAATATTTTTATTGTAGTAGTCGTTGTTTCATAATATTCATATTTGTCAATATATTAGTTTGTCTGCCATCATTGTGGTTGCTCTTGAGTTGTCTCTTCCTTTGTTTTGCATAGTCGTTTTATTGGTTTCCTTCACTGTTGGAATCCTGTTGTCTTCTTTTACACTTTTATTATAGTCACTATCTTCATTTGTTCCCCTCACTGTTGAATCTATTGGTAGTCTTCTTTTACACTTTCATTATCTATTATCTTTGTTGGTTCCCCTCACTGTTGGAATCTATTGGGCCTGGTTTCTAACATTTTATTTTGGCTCATGGTCATTTTCTTTCTTCATTTCGAGTACGATGCTGCTATGTTATACTTTCTCCTTCATAATTGGAACTTTACACTAATATATCTGTAGATACACACTTTTGTTCACATAGTTTTATCTATCTAGAAATACTTTCATGCTTTCCTGTCACTTGACGTTATAATTGCTTACTTTATGTAACTACCATATTTGGTAACGTTACATATGCCTTCCTATAAGAATTGATTAATTCTGAATCAGTATATTTAATTTTCATTGAAGAATTCATCAATTGTTGTACATTTCCATGTCGATTCATATGCTTTTTATATATATCCCTTCACTTTCTTCTATTTGAAACATGATTATTTCTCTTCTATGTAATTATCTCCCTTGTTTATTTAGTTCCCTAATTCCCTAACATAAGCTTAGCTGGGGCAGTTCAAAGCGGTTCACTTTGGCTATTCAACTCCACTGGCCATACTAACTTCAATAAATATGGAGGCACATCATCTCCATCAATAATAATAAATGATTGCTGGCATTATTCATCAGTCAATTCATCTCAAATAATTAAAAAAATAATAATAGTGGTCGTTCTTCCGACAAATAATAAATATCCTTGGGATTAATTCACGCATCTGCGGTTTACACATTGTTATACTCTCTTTTTCTTGATTCAACTCAACTAAATTCTTCACATATTACAGGGATATTTTATTTTACATTTCATCACTGGTATACTCTCATGATTATCTTCGTTAGTATATTACTTTTCATTCTTCTTCATCATCGATTAATCTCTTCTCTTTGTATCACATTAAACGTCATCTCGTCATATTCTTCATTTCAGGGTTTACTCATCTAGATATAATTCATGAATATATTTATTTTTTCTCTTTTTTCATGGTTTCAGTTGAGATATAGTATATGTGGTATTGGCTTTCTTCTAGTAAATGACACTAGAAAACAATGTGGTTGTGTGTAGTTTCTTGTCTACATTAATGATACTTATTTAGTTTTGCTCCTCCAACTTCTTATTTTCTCTTTCTTTTTTCATCGGTAGTACGGGTATGATGTTAACTTTACTAGTTGACTTGGCTCTTGGAAATAGTTGTGCCAGGGATGGAGGATGTCAGTCTCGTATAGTACTTCTTCTCTTTGTTAGTAGTACGGGTAAGATGTTGAATTACTGGTTGACTTGGCTCTTGGAAATTGGTGTATTATACATACATTGGTGCCAAAGATAGAATTTGTCGATCTCGTATAGTACTTCTTCTCTTTGTTAGTAGTACGGGTAAGATGTTGAATTACTGGTTGACTTGGCTCTTGGAAATTGGTGTATTATACATACATTGGTGCCAAAGATAGAATTTGTCGATCTCGTATAGTACTTCTTCTCTTTGTTAGTAGTACGGGTAAGATGTTGAATTACTGGTTGACTTGGCTCTTGGAAATTGGTGTATTATACATACATTGGTGCCAAAGATAGAATTTGTCGATCTCGTATAGTACTTCTTCTCTTTGTTAGTAGTACTAGTACTATTATTTGCAAATACAATTTTCTGGATCCTTTACATAACTTCCTTGGGAACATATTTTTTCACATTATAAAATTACAATATAGTCAACGTTCATTTCATAGTTATACAGTTACTTCTTATTTAATATAAACACATAATAATCTTCATAGCAATATTCCATCCTTTCTTCATTAGTCAACATTTATTTTCATAATTATATTTTCATTTTTCACTTTTTATCTTTATATAGTTAACAGTTATATTCACAAGTATATTTTCATCTTTCATTTAATATCCATAACAAATAATTTTCATCGCTATATTTCACTTTTAATCTTATATTTTAATCGCCGATATATCGTTTCATTGAATCTTGTGTCAGCATTATTGGTTATCATAATAGTTCGTCCCATATTTCAGTGTATTTTTATTCATTTTAACCATAATCATCGCTCTCCTCTCTTCTTGTCGTTCGGACTTCTTTAGTATCCATACTCCTGTCCGTTCTTGACATATATCGGGCTATCATTTGGTTCTTCCATTTGAATGCTATTAGGGCTGTGTCTGCCTTCCGTTCTTCTGTCTTCTTTCTCTCGCTCTCTTCAATATATTTGTGTCTATGGTTCTCCTGGTTGTCGTAAGTATTGACGTTTGGTAACTCCCTCAATTCTGTTTGACCGTCATCCGTCTTCTGGTTGGGTGCTTCCATTAATTGGCTCCTCTTCTTCCTCAGTTCTCTGATTTCTCTGGCATATCCTTCGATAATCCGGTCCCATTTCTCTTGATAGCCTTCCTTTTTCTTAAAATATCTCACTCTTCTTTTGGAAATCCGTGGTTGAGATGCTTTGTTGGTCATCTTCTTCTTCGTTGTTACATAATCTTCCTCTTCGTCCATTGTCATGAAACTCCTCCGATACTCCTTCCTGAAAGTCCCTTCTTCATGGTTGACGATTGGTAAGTTGACCATATTAATCAGACCGCTTCGAGTCATTTCAATTAACTCTTTTGTGATTCTTGCCTTCCTTGGACGTATGGTTCTTCTTTCTTCCATCTTCACCTCTTCTGTTTCTTGAATTATTTGGATCTTTTTTTCTCCACTATCTTTAGGCTCTGGATTCGTCTGTTCCATGTTTTTATCTTCAGGTACTTCTTCAACTTCCATTTGATCGTCTACTATTAATTCTCTTCTTATCTTCTTAACACTCTTCTGCCTCTTCACAACATCTTTTTATTGTCTTTCCTGATTGCTTATAATCATCCTTCACTACCGTGTTTGTTGACTCCACGCTCTCCTTGTCATCTCCCTTTATTCTCTTATTCATTCGGTCTAATCTCCTATTGATCTCGTCGATTTTCTGGTTGGTTTGGTCGATTTTAATCCCCAATTCTGCAGATAAGTCTTCCTTCATGATAGCCATTTTCTTCTCTAATAGTTCTTCAGTTTTCTTCTGCCCGTCTTCCATCCTCCTGTTGGTTTCATTTATTTTGTCATTTAACTCTTCCTTCAATAATTCTATATTTCTCTGGCTCTCTCTCTGGCCTTCTTCTATTTTCTGGTCCGTGGATTTCTGGCCTTCCTTTAGTGACTCTATTTTTTGATCCGTGGACTTCAGGCCTTCCCTTAGTGACTCTATTGATTTGTTGGTACTTTGCTCTATCCTCTGACTCAACGTTTCCATTGTTTTATTAGTGCCTTCAATAATCATCCGCATCATCTCCTGGTAATCCACGCTTACAGGTTTCGTTGGTCTCTCTGGTTGGTTTGTTTCCGGTAGAGCTTCTTGTGGTATGATTTCCGGCTCCTCATCAGGTTGCTGAACCTCCTCCGCCGGTTCAGGTTGTTTGTCCTCAATTTCTAATAGGATTTCTTCAACGTCTTCCGTTGATGTTGCCTCCTTCTCTTCCAGTTTGGCCTCCCTCTCTGCCTCTGCTGCTCTCTTTTTTGAGGTTGATCTCCTTGTGTACATCTTGTCGCTGGCAATGTATTTGCAGTCTCTTGACGGATTGGGTTATTAAATTATTGGTTAAATTGTCCGTTTTTTCCCTAATCCGCGCCCCACGTTGGGCGCCACGTTGTAACACAACGATGATTATTGGGATATAGATAATGTGTATGAGTGTGTTTTGATTGTGTGTTACTTGCAGATACGCTCCGGTATCCACAATAATGTTGTACAATAAAATATCCAAAATTATAATTATTATGATCAGTCTGATTGTGGTTAGTAAATGTGTGGATATCGCTGGTTAAATCTTTTAATTTAAAAGTATTTTTCGCACTCCGCTGGTAACCTCCCCACTTACCATATGTGGATATTGCTGTTCTGTTAGGTGACTGCTCAGCTGTAACACACACGCTACACATACAAGTAGATATTCTGTTTGAATATCAAACGTGATTAGCATGCACAATGATAATAATATAACAACTAAATAATGTTCTGAATTATCAGGAATATTTAAATTCTTCCGCCACCTTTTGATAGAACTGGCTATGAAAAAATGAACTATTTTAAGTTTGAAATTAAACTCCTTTTCCACTGGTAACAAGATATAGAGGTTTATTAACAGTTAAGAATGCTATAAAATCTTTAAAAATTAACAATCAGTCACTAATAATTTTACTGAGAATAATTACAATGAACATATTTAAAATGAAACTCTTCTTAGCCTCAGGCTGGTAACACTGTAGATTATACAATAGTTTTTTATTTAGAGAGGTTATGTCCTCTTACATAAGTTAATTACCAAGTTCTTGTGATTCTTTTAAGTAGCATGATGCCAGATACAAGATGTGGCGTTTTATAATGATATTTAATAAACAATTAATAAAAAACAAACAAACAAATGTTAAAATTGAAAATTGGTACCATATAATAGATAATTATGGTATTATCGTACGCGGGAATTCGTACCCAGTACACAGTAGTTCTTTGACAATAAACAAGTGCGTTGATTTGCACTGCTAAAATATATTATTATATTTTAATAATTCACTGTAGGAATTATTTATTTACAAGAGAAAAAGTTATTAAAAAAAACTCTTGTTATAGCTTTCATCTGGTTTGGATTATATGAGAACAGACTTATGACAAAAAGGTGGCAAATTGTGGTTATGATTTTTAGGTTATCTCATAATGTGAATAGTTATTAGAGTTAATTATATTAAGCATTAATTTCTTCTTAATCTAAACATACATATATTATTTATAATATTTCTGATGCATAACTATCAGTAGAATAGAATATTCTTTCGCGTAAAAATTAAAATATTTATCTTCAATAGTAACAATCAAAAACAACATTAGTCAATTGAGCGACTATTTGCTGTGCTCGTATTTTGTAATAAGTACATTAATCGTGACTCTTTTAATTATGAAAAATAATTAAAACATTTATTTATCAAGTTAAAAATTGCGAAATAATTCTTTCGTCAATTCTGATAAATTTCATCAGCATTATTATACTTCGCTATTATTGATTAGCGTAGTATCTAAACAATCGTTTTTTTCAGAAATTTTTATTTCTGTTTTATTGTTAATTAATGAAAAATATTGTACTCCCTGGTTTATTTTCAACACAACACTCGAAAATACGACCGATATTATACACTGGTCGTATTTAAATCTTATTCACTCCGCACTGTACACACGTTAATGCTTTGTGTGGTATTTAGGTTAGGTGTATGTTGTTTACTGATGTTTACGTGTCGCGCACAATTCAAAATAAACTTCTTCATATATTTGGTCCGCCGAGTGATACGTCCTGTCTAGTTGATGATTGATAGATGACTGTCACGCTCCGTCGGAACGTCTGCGGCTTGTCTGCCGGTTTTCATTCATTCGATTGGTTGAATTCTTTGAACTCTCCGACCCAAAGTACCTTGACTTAGTAAAATTTTTAATTTATTACCAATTTTGCGTTTGGGTTTGAGATTAGAATGACGTAAGCACTGGTGCAAAAAATAATTAAAAAGTTTAAAATCGTGATAACTTTCTTATTATTTGCTTAATCGTTGAATGGTTAGTGCCAATAAATCGCGGACATCCTGAGCTTTAAATAAAGTCCAAACAAGATTATAATCCGTCCATTATTTAAATCACTACAACGATTTTATCGATTTTTATGGTGCATCTTATATTTAATAAGTTTATTACACCAAAACTTAACTAATTACACTAAAACACTTTTGATTAAACGATCTGAGTCTATTTCTCAACTGTTTAATACAAAATTTGGGAATAATTGTCACCCAAACAATGTTTGATCATGGCGTCTTTAGCGTCCATATTCGATTATTCACAATTGTCCTTAAAACTATTTTTTCTTATCTAATAACATCGGTATTGTAATCTAACAATAATATAAATGTTTATTTACACGAATTTGTACTTTAGTATATGCACAGGGCTGTGTTTCGTATACTATTAGTATTGTTTCACTACCCTCCTATCTTTTTTC
Source organism: Magicicada septendecula (assembly GCA_034769895.1). NCBI lineage: Eukaryota > Metazoa > Arthropoda > Insecta > Hemiptera > Cicadidae > Magicicada > Magicicada septendecula. The sequence goes on along the minus strand of CM068370.1, from coordinate 195,143,464 downwards.
TTAAAATTGTCACTTTATTTATGGTTTTTCTATATAAGGTATATTATGTTATAAATGCAACTAGTGTACAACTATAGTACCTAATTCATTTAATATATTTGTTAGCTTTTAGCTATCTGAGAACCCTTCAATTTCTAGTAATGGGTTTGTTTACATTAGGTCATGACATGGTAGTCAGTTATTTTTTGATAAATCAATAATAAAATTGTTATTATTATATTTGACATAGATTCTCAAAGTAGTATCAGACATCCTTCTGATCATTGATAACATTTTTATCTACTTTTGAACAAGTTTGTATGTTGCATTTTGCCTAAACAACTTGCTACATATTGTTTGTTTACATTCTGATTCCACCATCATGGTCATTTAGTTTTTAATAATTTATCTATAAAATGACTATTCTTATGGTTATGGTCCATTCTCATAGTAGTATTAAGTGTCCTTCTTACTACTGGTAACACTTCCATTAATCTCTGTTCAAGTTTTAATAAAGTATTTTGCTTAACTAGTTGGTTACATTGCCTCTGCTCACTTCTGGCTATGCATTCATAGTCAGCTAGTTTACAATATTTTGGTCATAAAACTATTGTCATTATACTTGTAATCTGTTCTCATAGTAGTACCAGATGTTCATCTAACTACTGGTAATACTTTCGTCAATCTTTGCACATGTTTTAACAATGTATTTTGGTTAACTAATTTTGCATATTAGGTTCCATTTCCTATAGCTTTGTGCTATCATATTTGGTCTACTTTATTTGTAGTGTATTTCAATATAATACACTGTTTATTAGGGTGTATCATTACTTAGAATGAATCTTTGATTGACACAATTGTTGATGGTTGTTTGGTTAAACTAACATGTATGATTTTTTGTTTCATAGGTGCCTTTCCTATGGGTTATGTAACAATGTACAACATATTCTAATGCAGCATTTTGCTACTACTAACATGACTTCAGTATGGTATTCTATTACAACAGTTTAATTGTTTTAATACACATGTTTACACTACTTCTTCTTAAACAATAATACAAATATTCTTGAACTAATGATAATACCTTTCTTGTCATGGTTTGTAACTAATTTCTGTCACATTTGTTTGATATTTAACAAACTACTTTGTTTGTTATTATTTTCTCTGGCCTTTCTTTGTATTGTATTCTGTTTTGCCGTGGCATTCAGTTACATTTCTTTTGAAATTTACAAAGGTTTTTATTTATCAAGTTCTATAAACAATAATATAACTGTTCTATCTTACATTGTTTGGTGGTCTTATGACTATCTATTTGGATCACAATCTTCATTAAACTAGTCACACTAACTGTTTGTGTATTTTTTGACTATTTAATCCTTGATGTTTCCACTATGAAAGTAACACATTTTCTTCCGCTATAAACCTTATCACTGGAATTGTTTGTGGGGTTTATTAGGTTAAAATTAGTTAACTGGTCACAGGTTCTCACACTTATATTAAGTACTCACTATAACTGTTTGTGATTTCTTAAAATGTTAAACACTGTTTCTTCATAGTTGACGATCACTATTCTTTTAGTTACTAGTATTGTCTCTAGTACACTTGATGAATGATGATTTCTTGTATGGTCTATCCATTTTCTTCTCTCTTCATGTCATGTTTTCCTTGTCCTTCTTCTTCCTTTCTTCTTTAGGTTTGAACGTCTTCTTCAATATTTTTATTGTAGTAGTCGTTGTTTCATAATATTCATATTTGTCAATATATTAGTTTGTCTGCCATCATTGTGGTTGCTCTTGAGTTGTCTCTTCCTTTGTTTTGCATAGTCGTTTTATTGGTTTCCTTCACTGTTGGAATCCTGTTGTCTTCTTTTACACTTTTATTATAGTCACTATCTTCATTTGTTCCCCTCACTGTTGAATCTATTGGTAGTCTTCTTTTACACTTTCATTATCTATTATCTTTGTTGGTTCCCCTCACTGTTGGAATCTATTGGGCCTGGTTTCTAACATTTTATTTTGGCTCATGGTCATTTTCTTTCTTCATTTCGAGTACTACTCTGCTATGTTATACTTTCTCCTTCATAATTGGAACTTTACACTAATATATCTGTAGATACACACTTTTGTTCACATAGTTTTATCTATCTAGAAATACTTTCATGCTTTCCTGTCACTTGACGTTATAATTGCTTACTTTATGTAACTACCATATTTGGTAACGTTACATATGCCTTCCTATAAGAATTGATTAATTCTGAATCAGTATATTTAATTTTCATTGAAGAATTCATCAATTGTTGTACATTTCCATGTCGATTCATATGCTTTTTATATATATCCCTTCACTTTCTTCTATTTGAATCATGATTATTTCTCTTCTATGTAATTATCTCCCTTGTTTATTTAGTTCCCTAATTCCCTAACATAAGCTTAGCTGGGGCAGTTCAAAGCGGTTCACTTTGGCTATTCAACTCCACTGGCCATACTAACTTCAATAAATATGGAGGCACATCATCTCCATCAATAATAATAAATGATTGCTGGCATTATTCATCAGTCAATTCATCTCAAATAATTAAAAAAATAATAATAGTGGTCGTTCTTCCGACAAATAATAAATATCCTTGGGATTAATTCACGCATCTGCGGTTTACACATTGTTATACTCTCTTTTTCTTGATTCAACTCAACTAAATTCTTCACATATTACAGGGATATTTTATTTTACATTTCATCACTGGTATACTCTCATGATTATCTTCGTTAGTATATTACTTTTCATTCTTCTTCATCATCGATTAATCTCTTCTCTTTGTATCACATTAAACGTCATCTCGTCATATTCTTCATTTCAGGGTTTACTCATCTAGATATAATTCATGAATATATTTATTTTTTCTCTTTTTTCATGGTTTCAGTTGAGATATAGTATATGTGGTATTGGCTTTCTTCTAGTAAATGACACTAGAAAACAATGTGGTTGTGTGTAGTTTCTTGTCTACATTAATGATACTTATTTAGTTTTGCTCCTCCAACTTCTTATTTTCTCTTTCTTTTTTCATCGGTAGTACGGGTATGATGTTAACTTTACTAGTTGACTTGGCTCTTGGAAATAGTTGTGCCAGGGATGGAGGATGTCAGTCTCGTATAGTACTTCTTCTCTTTGTTAGTAGTACGGGTAAGATGTTGAATTACTGGTTGACTTGGCTCTTGGAAATTGGTGTATTATACATACATTGGTGCCAAAGATAGAATTTGTCGATCTCGTATAGTACTTCTTCTCTTTGTTAGTAGTACGGGTAAGATGTTGAATTACTGGTTGACTTGGCTCTTGGAAATTGGTGTATTATACATACATTGGTGCCAAAGATAGAATTTGTCGATCTCGTATAGTACTTCTTCTCTTTGTTAGTAGTACGGGTAAGATGTTGAATTACTGGTTGACTTGGCTCTTGGAAATTGGTGTATTATACATACATTGGTGCCAAAGATAGAATTTGTCGATCTCGTATAGTACTTCTTCTCTTTGTTAGTAGTACTAGTACTATTATTTGCAAATACAATTTTCTGGATCCTTTACATAACTTCCTTGGGAACATATTTTTTCACATTATAAAATTACAATATAGTCAACGTTCATTTCATAGTTATACAGTTACTTCTTATTTAATATAAACACATAATAATCTTCATAGCAATATTCCATCCTTTCTTCATTAGTCAACATTTATTTTCATAATTATATTTTCATTTTTCACTTTTTATCTTTATATAGTTAACAGTTATATTCACAAGTATATTTTCATCTTTCATTTAATATCCATAACAAATAATTTTCATCGCTATATTTCACTTTTAATCTTATATTTTAATCGCCGATATATCGTTTCATTGAATCTTGTGTCAGCATTATTGGTTATCATAATAGTTCGTCCCATATTTCAGTGTATTTTTATTCATTTTAACCATAATCATCGCTCTCCTCTCTTCTTGTCGTTCGGACTTCTTTAGTATCCATACTCCTGTCCGTTCTTGACATATATCGGGCTATCATTTGGTTCTTCCATTTGAATGCTATTAGGGCTGTGTCTGCCTTCCGTTCTTCTGTCTTCTTTCTCTCGCTCTCTTCAATATATTTGTGTCTATGGTTCTCCTGGTTGTCGTAAGTATTGACGTTTGGTAACTCCCTCAATTCTGTTTGACCGTCATCCGTCTTCTGGTTGGGTGCTTCCATTAATTGGCTCCTCTTCTTCCTCAGTTCTCTGATTTCTCTGGCATATCCTTCGATAATCCGGTCCCATTTCTCTTGATAGCCTTCCTTTTTCTTAAAATATCTCACTCTTCTTTTGGAAATCCGTGGTTGAGATGCTTTGTTGGTCATCTTCTTCTTCGTTGTTACATAATCTTCCTCTTCGTCCATTGTCATGAAACTCCTCCGATACTCCTTCCTGAAAGTCCCTTCTTCATGGTTGACGATTGGTAAGTTGACCATATTAATCAGACCGCTTCGAGTCATTTCAATTAACTCTTTTGTGATTCTTGCCTTCCTTGGACGTATGGTTCTTCTTTCTTCCATCTTCACCTCTTCTGTTTCTTGAATTATTTGGATCTTTTTTTCTCCACTATCTTTAGGCTCTGGATTCGTCTGTTCCATGTTTTTATCTTCAGGTACTTCTTCAACTTCCATTTGATCGTCTACTATTAATTCTCTTCTTATCTTCTTAACACTCTTCTGCCTCTTCACAACATCTTTTTATTGTCTTTCCTGATTGCTTATAATCATCCTTCACTACCGTGTTTGTTGACTCCACGCTCTCCTTGTCATCTCCCTTTATTCTCTTATTCATTCGGTCTAATCTCCTATTGATCTCGTCGATTTTCTGGTTGGTTTGGTCGATTTTAATCCCCAATTCTGCAGATAAGTCTTCCTTCATGATAGCCATTTTCTTCTCTAATAGTTCTTCAGTTTTCTTCTGCCCGTCTTCCATCCTCCTGTTGGTTTCATTTATTTTGTCATTTAACTCTTCCTTCAATAATTCTATATTTCTCTGGCTCTCTCTCTGGCCTTCTTCTATTTTCTGGTCCGTGGATTTCTGGCCTTCCTTTAGTGACTCTATTTTTTGATCCGTGGACTTCAGGCCTTCCCTTAGTGACTCTATTGATTTGTTGGTACTTTGCTCTATCCTCTGACTCAACGTTTCCATTGTTTTATTAGTGCCTTCAATAATCATCCGCATCATCTCCTGGTAATCCACGCTTACAGGTTTCGTTGGTCTCTCTGGTTGGTTTGTTTCCGGTAGAGCTTCTTGTGGTATGATTTCCGGCTCCTCATCAGGTTGCTGAACCTCCTCCGCCGGTTCAGGTTGTTTGTCCTCAATTTCTAATAGGATTTCTTCAACGTCTTCCGTTGATGTTGCCTCCTTCTCTTCCAGTTTGGCCTCCCTCTCTGCCTCTGCTGCTCTCTTTTTTGAGGTTGATCTCCTTGTGTACATCTTGTCGCTGGCAATGTATTTGCAGTCTCTTGACGGATTGGGTTATTAAATTATTGGTTAAATTGTCCGTTTTTTCCCTAATCCGCGCCCCACGTTGGGCGCCACGTTGTAACACAACGATAATTATTGGGATATAGATAATGTGTATGAGTGTGTTTTGATTGTGTGTTACTTGCAGATACGCTCCGGTATCCACAATAATGTTGTACAATAAAATATCCAAAATTATAATTATTATGATCAGTCTGATTGTGGTTAGTAAATGTGTGGATATCGCTGGTTAAATCTTTTAATTTAAAAGTATTTTTCGCACTCCGCTGGTAACCTCCCCACTTACCATATGTGGATATTGCTGTTCTGTTAGGTGACTGCTCAGCTGTAACACACACGCTACACATACAAGTAGATATTCTGTTTGAATATCAAACGTGATTAGCATGCACAATGATAATAATATAACAACTAAATAATGTTCTGAATTATCAGGAATATTTAAATTCTTCCGCCACCTTTTGATAGAACTGGCTATGAAAAAATGAACTATTTTAAGTTTGAAATTAAACTCCTTTTCCACTGGTAACAAGATATAGAGGTTTATTAACAGTTAAGAATGCTATAAAATCTTTAAAAATTAACAATCAGTCACTAATAATTTTACTGAGAATAATTACAATGAACATATTTAAAATGAAACTCTTCTTAGCCTCAGGCTGGTAACACTGTAGATTATACAATAGTTTTTTATTTAGAGAGGTTATGTCCTCTTACATAAGTTAATTACCAAGTTCTTGTGATTCTTTTAAGTAGCATGATGCCAGATACAAGATGTGGCGTTTTATAATGATATTTAATAAACAATTAATAAAAAACAAACAAACAAATGTTAAAATTGAAAATTGGTACCATATAATAGATAATTATGGTATTATCGTACGCGGGAATTCGTACCCAGTACACAGTAGTTCTTTGACAATAAACAAGTGCGTTGATTTGCACTGCTAAAATATATTATTATATTTTAATAATTCACTGTAGGAATTATTTATTTACAAGAGAAAAAGTTATTAAAAAAAACTCTTGTTATAGCTTTCATCTGGTTTGGATTATATGAGAACAGACTTATGACAAAAAGGTGGCAAATTGTGGTTATGATTTTTAGGTTATCTCATAATGTGAATAGTTATTAGAGTTAATTATATTAAGCATTAATTTCTTCTTAATCTAAACATACATATATTATTTATAATATTTCTGATGCATAACTATCAGTAGAATAGAATATTCTTTCGCGTAAAAATTAAAATATTTATCTTCAATAGTAACAATCAAAAACAACATTAGTCAATTGAGCGACTATTTGCTGTGCTCGTATTTTGTAATAAGTACATTAATCGTGACTCTTTTAATTATGAAAAATAATTAAAACATTTATTTATCAAGTTAAAAATTGCGAAATAATTCTTTCGTCAATTCTGATAAATTTCATCAGCATTATTATACTTCGCTATTATTGATTAGCGTAGTATCTAAACAATCGGTTTTTTCAGAAATTTTTATTTCTGTTTTATTGTTAATTAATGAAAAATATTGTACTCCCTGGTTTATTTTCAACACAACACTCGAAAATACGACCGATATTATACACTGGTCGTATTTAAATCTTATTCACTCCGCACTGTACACACGTTAATGCTTTGTGTGGTATTTAGGTTAGGTGTATGTTGTTTACTGATGTTTACGTGTCGCGCACAATTCAAAATAAACTTCTTCATATATTTGGTCCGCCGAGTGATACGTCCTGTCTAGTTGATGATTGATAGATGACTGTCACGCTCCGTCGGAACGTCTGCGGCTTGTCTGCCGGTTTTCATTCATTCGATTGGTTGAATTCTTTGAACTCTCCGACCCAAAGTACCTTGACTTAGTAAAATTTTTAATTTATTACCAATTTTGCGTTTGGGTTTGAGATTAGAATGACGTAAGCACTGGTGCAAAAAATAATTAAAAAGTTTAAAATCGTGATAACTTTCTTATTATTTGCTTAATCGTTGAATGGTTAGTGCCAATAAATCGCGGACATCCTGAGCTTTAAATAAAGTCCAAACAAGATTATAATCCGTCCATTATTTAAATCACTACAACGATTTTATCGATTTTTATGGTGCATCTTATATTTAATAAGTTTATTACACCAAAACTTAACTAATTACACTAAAACACTTTTGATTAAACGATCTGAGTCTATTTCTCAACTGTTTAATACAAAATTTGGGAATAATTGTCACCCAAACAATGTTTGATCATGGCGTCTTTAGCGTCCATATTCGATTATTCACAATTGTCCTTAAAACTATTTTTTCTTATCTAATAACATCGGTATTGTAATCTAACAATAATATAAATGTTTATTTACATGAATTTGTACTTTAGTATATGCACAGGGCTGTGTTTCGTATACTATTAGTATTGTTTCACTACCCTCCTATCTTTTTTCTTAAAATTGTCACTTTATTTATGGTTTTTCTATATAAGGTATATTATGTTATAAATGCAACTAGTGTACAACTATAGTACCTAATTCATTTAATATATTTGTTAGCTTTTAGCTATCTGAGAACCCTTCAATTTCTAGTAATGGGTTTGTTTACATTAGGTCATGACATGGTAGTCAGTTATTTTTTGATAAATCAATAATAAAATTGTTATTATTATATTTGACATAGATTCTCAAAGTAGTATCAGACATCCTTCTGATCATTGATAACATTTTTATCTACTTTTGAACAAGTTTGTATGTTGCATTTTGCCTAAACAACTTGCTACATATTGTTTGTTTACATTCTGATTCCACCATCATGGTCATTTAGTTTTTAATAATTTATCTATAAAATGACTATTATTATGGTTATGGTCCATTCTCATAGTAGTATTAAGTGTCCTTCTTACTACTGGTAACACTTCCATTAATCTCTGTTCAAGTTTTAATAAAGTATTTTGCTTAACTAGTTGGTTACATTGCCTCTGCTCACTTCTGGCTATGCATTCATAGTCAGCTAGTTTACAATATTTTGGTCATAAAACTATTGTCATTATACTTGTAATCTGTTCTCATAGTAGTACCAGATGTTCATCTAACTACTGGTAATACTTTCGTCAATCTTTGCACATGTTTTAACAATGTATTTTGGTTAACTAATTTTGCATATTAGGTTCCATTTCCTATAGCTTTGTGCTATCATATTTGGTCTACTTTATTTGTAGTGTATTTCAATATAATACACTGTTTATTAGGGTGTATCATTACTTAGAATGAATCTTTGATTGACACAATTGTTGATGGTTGTTTGGTTAAACTAACATGTATGATTTTTTGTTTCATAGGTGCCTTTCCTATGGGTTATGTAACAATGTACAACATATTCTAATGCAGCATTTTGCTACTACTAACATGACTTCAGTATGGTATTCTATTACAACAGTTTAATTGTTTTAATACACGTTTACACTACTTCTTCTTAAACAATAATACAAATATTCTTGAACTAATGATAATACCTTTCTTGTCATGGTTTGTAACTAATTTCTGTCACATTTGTTTGATATTTAACAAACTACTTTGTTTGTTATTATTTTCTCTGGCCTTTCTTTGTATTGTATTCTGTTTTGCCGTGGCATTCAGTTACATTTCTTTTGAAATTTACAAAGGTTTTTATTTATCAAGTTCTATAAACAATAATATAACTGTTCTATCTTACATTGTTTGGTGGTCTTATGACTATCTATTTGGATCACAATCTTCATTAAACTAGTCACACTAACTGTTTGTGTATTTTTTGACTATTTAATCCTTGATGTTTCCACTATGAAAGTAACACATTTTCTTCCGCTATAAACCTTATCACTGGAATTGTTTGTGGGGTTTATTAGGTTAAAATTAGTTAACTGGTCACAGGTTCTCACACTTATATTAAGTACTCACTATAACTGTTTGTGATTTCTTAAAATGTTAAACACTGTTTCTTCATAGTTGACGATCACTATTCTTTTAGTTACTAGTATTGTCTCTAGTACACTTGATGAATGATGATTTCTTGTATGGTCTATCCATTTTCTTCTCTCTTCATGTCATGTTTTCCTTGTCCTTCTTCTTCCTTTCTTCTTTAGGTTTGAACGTCTTCTTCAATATTTTTATTGTAGTAGTCGTTGTTTCATAATATTCATATTTGTCAATATATTAGTTTGTCTGCCATCATTGTGGTTGCTCTTGAGTTGTCTCTTCCTTTGTTTTGCATAGTCGTTTTATTGGTTTCCTTCACTGTTGGAATCCTGTTGTCTTCTTTTACACTTTCATTATCTATTATCTTTGTTGGTTCCCCTCACTGTTGGAATCTATTGGGCCTGGTTTCTAACATTTTATTTTGGCTCATGGTCATTTTCTTTCTTCATTTCGAGTACGATGCTGCTATGTTATACTTTCTCCTTCATAATTGGAACTTTACACTAATATATCTGTAGATACACACTTTTGTTCACATAGTTTTATCTATCTAGAAATACTTTCATGCTTTCCTGTCACTTGACGTTATAATTGCTTACTTTATGTAACTACCATATTTGGTAACGTTACATATGCCTTCCTATAAGAATTGATTAATTCTGAATGAGTATATTTAATTTTCATTGAAGAATTCATCAATTGTTGTACATTTCCATGTCGATTCATATGCTTTTTATATATATCCCTTCACTTTCTTCTATTTGAATCATGATTATTTCTCTTCTATGTAATTATCTCCCTTGTTTATTTAGTTCCCTAATTCCCTAACATAAGCTTAGCTGGGGCAGTTCAAAGCGGTTCACTTTGGCTATTCAACTCCACTGGCCATACTAACTTCAATAAATATGGAGGCACATCATCTCCATCAATAATAATAAATGATTGCTGGCATTATTCATCAGTCAATTCATCTCAAATAATTAAAAAAATAATAATAGTGGTCGTTCTTCCGACAAATAATAAATATCCTTGGGATTAATTCACGCATCTGCGGTTTACACATTGTTATACTCTCTTTTTCTTGATTCAACTCAACTAAATTCTTCACATATTACAGGGATATTTTATTTTACATTTCATCACTGGTATACTCTCATGATTATCTTCGTTAGTATATTACTTTTCATTCTTCTTCATCATCGATTAATCTCTTCTCTTTGTATCACATTAAACGTCATCTCGTCATATTCTTCATTTCAGGGTTTACTCATCTAGATATAATTCATGAATATATTTATTTTTTCTCTTTTTTCATGGTTTCAGTTGAGATATAGTATATGTGGTATTGGCTTTCTTCTAGTAAATGACACTAGAAAACAATGTGGTTGTGTGTAGTTTCTTGTCTACATTAATGATACTTATTTAGTTTTGCTCCTCCAACTTCTTATTTTCTCTTTCTTTTTTCATCGGTAGTACGGGTATGATGTTAACTTTACTAGTTGACTTGGCTCTTGGAAATAGTTGTGCCAGGGATGGAGGATGTCAGTCTCGTATAGTACTTCTTCTCTTTGTTAGTAGTACGGGTAAGATGTTGAATTACTGGTTGACTTGGCTCTTGGAAATTGGTGTATTATACATACATTGGTGCCAAAGATAGAATTTGTCGATCTCGTATAGTACTTCTTCTCTTTGTTAGTAGTACGGGTAAGATGTTGAATTACTGGTTGACTTGGCTCTTGGAAATTGGTGTATTATACATACATTGGTGCCAAAGATAGAATTTGTCGATCTCGTATAGTACTTCTTCTCTTTGTTAGTAGTACGGGTAAGATGTTGAATTACTGGTTGACTTGGCTCTTGGAAATTGGTGTATTATACATACATTGGTGCCAAAGATAGAATTTGTCGATCTCGTATAGTACTTCTTCTCTTTGTTAGTAGTACTAGTACTATTATTTGCAAATACAATTTTCTGGATCCTTTACATAACTTCCTTGGGAACATATTTTTTCACATTATAAAATTACAATATAGTCAACGTTCATTTCATAGTTATACAGTTACTTCTTATTTAATATAAACACATAATAATCTTCATAGCAATATTCCATCCTTTCTTCATTAGTCAACATTTATTTTCATAATTATATTTTCATTTTTCACTTTTTATCTTTATATAGTTAACAGTTATATTCACAAGTATATTTTCATCTTTCATTTAATATCCATAACAAATAATTTTCATCGCTATATTTCACTTTTAATCTTATATTTTAATCGCCGATATATCGTTTCATTGAATCTTGTGTCAGCATTATTGGTTATCATAATAGTTCGTCCCATATTTCAGTGTATTTTTATTCATTTTAACCATAATCATCGCTCTCCTCTCTTCTTGTCGTTCGGACTTCTTTAGTATCCATACTCCTGTCCGTTCTTGACATATATCGGGCTATCATTTGGTTCTTCCATTTGAATGCTATTAGGGCTGTGTCTGCCTTCCGTTCTTCTGTCTTCTTTCTCTCGCTCTCTTCAATATATTTGTGTCTATGGTTCTCCTGGTTGTCGTAAGTATTGACGTTTGGTAACTCCCTCAATTCTGTTTGACCGTCATCCGTCTTCTGGTTGGGTGCTTCCATTAATTGGCTCCTCTTCTTCCTCAGTTCTCTGATTTCTCTGGCATATCCTTCGATAATCCGGTCCCATTTCTCTTGATAGCCTTCCTTTTTCTTAAAATATCTCACTCTTCTTTTGGAAATCCGTGGTTGAGATGCTTTGTTGGTCATCTTCTTCTTCGTTGTTACATAATCTTCCTCTTCGTCCATTGTCATGAAACTCCTCCGATACTCCTTCCTGAAAGTCCCTTCTTCATGGTTGACGATTGGTAAGTTGACCATATTAATCAGACCGCTTCGAGTCATTTCAATTAACTCTTTTGTGATTCTTGCCTTCCTTGGACGTATGGTTCTTCTTTCTTCCATCTTCACCTCTTCTGTTTCTTGAATTATTTGGATCTTTTTTTCTCCACTATCTTTAGGCTCTGGATTCGTCTGTTCCATGTTTTTATCTTCAGGTACTTCTTCAACTTCCATTTGATCGTCTACTATTAATTCTCTTCTTATCTTCTTAACACTCTTCTGCCTCTTCACAACATCTTTTTATTGTCTTTCCTGATTGCTTATAATCATCCTTCACTACCGTGTTTGTTGACTCCACGCTCTCCTTGTCATCTCCCTTTATTCTCTTATTCATTCGGTCTAATCTCCTATTGATCTCGTCGATTTTCTGGTTGGTTTGGTCGATTTTAATCCCCAATTCTGCAGATAAGTCTTCCTTCATGATAGCCATTTTCTTCTCTAATAGTTCTTCAGTTTTCTTCTGCCCGTCTTCCATCCTCCTGTTGGTTTCATTTATTTTGTCATTTAACTCTTCCTTCAATAATTCTATATTTCTCTGGCTCTCTCTCTGGCCTTCTTCTATTTTCTGGTCCGTGGATTTCTGGCCTTCCTTTAGTGACTCTATTTTTTGATCCGTGGACTTCAGGCCTTCCCTTAGTGACTCTATTGATTTGTTGGTACTTTGCTCTATCCTCTGACTCAACGTTTCCATTGTTTTATTAGTGCCTTCAATAATCATCCGCATCATCTCCTGGTAATCCACGCTTACAGGTTTCGTTGGTCTCTCTGGTTGGTTTGTTTCCGGTAGAGCTTCTTGTGGTATGATTTCCGGCTCCTCATCAGGTTGCTGAACCTCCTCCGCCGGTTCAGGTTGTTTGTCCTCAATTTCTAATAGGATTTCTTCAACGTCTTCCGTTGATGTTGCCTCCTTCTCTTCCAGTTTGGCCTCCCTCTCTGCCTCTGCTGCTCTCTTTTTTGAGGTTGATCTCCTTGTGTACATCTTGTCGCTGGCAATGTATTTGCAGTCTCTTGACGGATTGGGTTATTAAATTATTGGTTAAATTGTCCGTTTTTTCCCTAATCCGCGCCCCACGTTGGGCGCCACGTTGTAACACAACGATAATTATTGGGATATAGATAATGTGTATGAGTGTGTTTTGATTGTGTGTTACTTGCAGATACGCTCCGGTATCCACAATAATGTTGTACAATAAAATATCCAAAATTATAATTATTATGATCAGTCTGATTGTGGTTAGTAAATGTGTGGATATCGCTGGTTAAATCTTTTAATTTAAAAGTATTTTTCGCACTCCGCTGGTAACCTCCCCACTTACCATATGTGGATATTGCTGTTCTGTTAGGTGACTGCTCAGCTGTAACACACACGCTACACATACAAGTAGATATTCTGTTTGAATATCAAACGTGATTAGCATGCACAATGATAATAATATAACAACTAAATAATGTTCTGAATTATCAGGAATATTTAAATTCTTCCGCCACCTTTTGATAGAACTGGCTATGAAAAAATGAACTATTTTAAGTTTGAAATTAAACTCCTTTTCCACTGGTAACAAGATATAGAGGTTTATTAACAGTTAAGAATGCTATAAAATCTTTAAAAATTAACAATCAGTCACTAATAATTTTACTGAGAATAATTACAATGAACATATTTAAAATGAAACTCTTCTTAGCCTCAGGCTGGTAACACTGTAGATTATACAATAGTTTTTTATTTAGAGAGGTTATGTCCTCTTACATAAGTTAATTACCAAGTTCTTGTGATTTTTTTTAAATAGCATGATGCCAGATACAAGATGTGGCGTTTTATAATGATATTTAATAAACAATTAATAAAAAACAAACAAACAAATGTTAAAATTGAAAATTGGTACCATATAATAGATAATTATGGTATTATCGTACGCGGGAATTCGTACCCAGTACACAGTAGTTCTTTGACAATAAACAAGTGCGTTGATTTGCACTGCTAAAATATATTATTATATTTTAATAATTCACTGTAGGAATTATTTATTTACAAGAGAAAAAGTTATTAAAAAAAACTCTTGTTATAGCTTTCATCTGGTTTGGATTATATGAGAACAGACTTATGACAAAAAGGTGGCAAATTGTGGTTATGATTTTTAGGTTATCTCATAATGTGAATAGTTATTAGAGTTAATTATATTAAGCATTAATTTCTTCTTAATCTAAACATACATATATTATTTATAATATTTCTGATGCATAACTATCAGTAGAATAGAATATTCTTTCGCGTAAAAATTAAAATATTTATCTTCAATAGTAACAATCAAAAACAACATTAGTCAATTGAGCGACTATTTGCTGTGCTCGTATTTTGTAATAAGTACATTAATCGTGACTCTTTTAATTATGAAAAATAATTAAAACATTTATTTATCAAGTTAAAAATTGCGAAATAATTCTTTCGTCAATTCTGATAAATTTCATCAGCATTATTATACTTCGCTATTATTGATTAGCGTAGTATCTAAACAATCGGTTTTTTCAGAAATTTTTATTTCTGTTTTATTGTTAATTAATGAAAAATATTGTACTCCCTGGTTTATTTTCAACACAACACTCGAAAATACGACCGATATTATACACTGGTCGTATTTAAATCTTATTCACTCCGCACTGTACACACGTTAATGCTTTGTGTGGTATTTAGGTTAGGTGTATGTTGTTTACTGATGTTTACGTGTCGCGCACAATTCAAAATAAACTTCTTCATATATTTGGTCCGCCGAGTGATACGTCCTGTCTAGTTGATGATTGATAGATGACTGTCACGCTCCGTCGGAACGTCTGCGGCTTGTCTGCCGGTTTTCATTCATTCGATTGGTTGAATTCTTTGAACTCTCCGACCCAAAGTACCTTGACTTAGTAAAATTTTTAATTTATTACCAATTTTGCGTTTGGGTTTGAGATTAGAATGACGTAAGCACTGGTGCAAAAAATAATTAAAAAGTTTAAAATCGTGATAACTTTCTTATTATTTGCTTAATCGTTGAATGGTTAGTGCCAATAAATCGCGGACATCCTGAGCTTTAAATAAAGTCCAAACAAGATTATAATCCGTCCATTATTTAAATCACTACAACGATTTTATCGATTTTTATGGTGCATCTTATATTTAATAAGTTTATTACACCAAAACTTAACTAATTACACTAAAACACTTTTGATTAAACGATCTGAGTCTATTTCTCAACTGTTTAATACAAAATTTGGGAATAATTGTCACCCAAACAATGTTTGATCATGGCGTCTTTAGCGTCCATATTCGATTATTCACAATTGTCCTTAAAACTATTTTTTCTTGTCTAATAACATCGGTATTGTAATCTAACAATAATATAAATGTTTATTTACACGAATTTGTACTTTAGTATATGCACAGGGCTGTGTTTCGTATACTATTAGTATTGTTTCACTACCCTCCTATCTTTTTTCTTAAAATTGTCACTTTATTTATGGTTTTTCTATATAAGGTATATTATGTTATAAATGCAACTAGTGTACAACTATAGTACCTAATTCATTTAATATATTTGTTAGCTTTTAGCTATCTGAGAACCCTTCAATTTCTAGTAATGGGTTTGTTTACATTAGGTCATGACATGGTAGTCAGTTATTTTTTGATAAATCAATAATAAAATTGTTATTATTATATTTGACATAGATTCTCAAAGTAGTATCAGACATCCTTCTGATCATTGATAACATTTTTATCTACTTTTGAACAAGTTTGTATGTTGCATTTTGCCTAAACAACTTGCTACATATTGTTTGTTTACATTCTGATTCCACCATCATGGTCATTTAGTTTTTAATAATTTATCTATAAAATGACTATTCTTATGGTTATGGTCCATTCTCATAGTAGTATTAAGTGTCCTTCTTACTACTGGTAACACTTCCATTAATCTCTGTTCAAGTTTTAATAAAGTATTTTGCTTAACTAGTTGGTTACATTGCCTCTGCTCACTTCTGGCTATGCATTCATAGTCAGCTAGTTTACAATATTTTGGTCATAAAACTATTGTCATTATACTTGTAATCTGTTCTCATAGTAGTACCAGATGTTCATCTAACTACTGGTAATACTTTCGTCAATCTTTGCACATGTTTTAACAATGTATTTTGGTTAACTAATTTTGCATATTAGGTTCCATTTCCTATAGCTTTGTGCTATCATATTTGGTCTACTTTATTTGTAGTGTATTTCAATATAATACACTGTTTATTAGGGTGTATCATTACTTAGAATGAATCTTTGATTGACACAATTGTTGATGGTTGTTTGGTTAAACTAACATGTATGATTTTTTGTTTCATAGGTGCCTTTCCTATGGGTTATGTAACAGTGTACAACATATTCTAATGCAGCATTTTGCTACTACTAACATGACTTCAGTATGGTATTCTATTACAACAGTTTAATTGTTTTAATACACATGTTTACACTACTTCTTCTTAAACAATAATACAAATATTCTTGAACTAATGATAATACCTTTCTTGTCATGGTTTGTAACTAATTTCTGTCACATTTGTTTGATATTTAACAAACTACTTTGTTTGTTATTATTTTCTCTGGCCTTTCTTTGTATTGTATTCTGTTTTGCCGTGGCATTCAGTTACATTTCTTTTGAAATTTACAAAGGTTTTTATTTATCAAGTTCTATAAACAATAATATAACTGTTCTATCTTACATTGTTTGGTGGTCTTATGACTATCTATTTGGATCACAATCTTCATTAAACTAGTCACACTAACTGTTTGTGTATTTTTTGACTATTTAATCCTTGATGTTTCCACTATGAAAGTAACACATTTTCTTCCGCTATAAACCTTATCACTGGAATTGTTTGTGGGGTTTATTAGGTTAAAATTAGTTAACTGGTCACAGGTTCTCACACTTATATTAAGTACTCACTATAACTGTTTGTGATTTCTTAAAATGTTAAACACTGTTTCTTCATAGTTGACGATCACTATTCTTTTAGTTACTAGTATTGTCTCTAGTACACGTGATGAATGATGATTTCTTGTATGGTCTATCCATTTTCTTCTCTCTTCATGTCATGTTTTCCTTGTCCTTCTTCTTCCTTTCTTCTTTAGGTTTGAACGTCTTCTTCAATATTTTTATTGTAGTAGTCGTTGTTTCATAATATTCATATTTGTCAATATATTAGTTTGTCTGCCATCATTGTGGTTGCTCTTGAGTTGTCTCTTCCTTTGTTTTGCATAGTCGTTTTATTGGTTTCCTTCACTGTTGGAATCCTGTTGTCTTCTTTTACACTTTCATTATCTATTATCTTTGTTGGTTCCCCTCACTGTTGGAATCTATTGGGCCTGGTTTCTAACATTTTATTTTGGCTCATGGTCATTTTCTTTCTTCATTTCGAGTACGATGCTGCTATGTTATACTTTCTCCTTCATAATTGGAACTTTACACTAATATATCTGTAGATACACACTTTTGTTCACATAGTTTTATCTATCTAGAAATACTTTCATGCTTTCCTGTCACTTGACGTTATAATTGCTTACTTTATGTAACTACCATATTTGGTAACGTTACATATGCCTTCCTATAAGAATTGATTAATTCTGAATGAGTATATTTAATTTTCATTGAAGAATTCATCAATTGTTGTACATTTCCATGTCGATTCATATGCTTTTTATATATATCCCTTCACTTTCTTCTATTTGAATCATGATTATTTCTCTTCTATGTAATTATCTCCCTTGTTTATTTAGTTCCCTAATTCCCTAACATAAGCTTAGCTGGGGCAGTTCAAAGCGGTTCACTTTGGCTATTCAACTCCACTGGCCATACTAACTTCAATAAATATGGAGGCACATCATCTCCATCAATAATAATAAATGATTGCTGGCATTATTCATCAGTCAATTCATCTCAAATAATTAAAAAAATAATAATAGTGGTCGTTCTTCCGACAAATAATAAATATCCTTGGGATTAATTCACGCATCTGCGGTTTACACATTGTTATACTCTCTTTTTCTTGATTCAACTCAACTAAATTCTTCACATATTACAGGGATATTTTATTTTACATTTCATCACTGGTATACTCTCATGATTATCTTCGTTAGTATATTACTTTTCATTCTTCTTCATCATCGATTAATCTCTTCTCTTTGTATCACATTAAACGTCATCTCGTCATATTCTTCATTTCAGGGTTTACTCATCTAGATATAATTCATGAATATATTTATTTTTTCTCTTTTTTCATGGTTTCAGTTGAGATATAGTATATGTGGTATTGGCTTTCTTCTAGTAAATGACACTAGAAAACAATGTGGTTGTGTGTAGTTTCTTGTCTACATTAATGATACTTATTTAGTTTTGCTCCTCCAACTTCTTATTTTCTCTTTCTTTTTTCATCGGTAGTACGGGTATGATGTTAACTTTACTAGTTGACTTGGCTCTTGGAAATAGTTGTGCCAGGGATGGAGGATGTCAGTCTCGTATAGTACTTCTTCTCTTTGTTAGTAGTACGGGTAAGATGTTGAATTACTGGTTGACTTGGCTCTTGGAAATTGGTGTATTATACATACATTGGTGCCAAAGATAGAATTTGTCGATCTCGTATAGTACTTCTTCTCTTTGTTAGTAGTACGGGTAAGATGTTGAATTACTGGTTGACTTGGCTCTTGGAAATTGGTGTATTATACATACATTGGTGCCAAAGATAGAATTTGTCGATCTCGTATAGTACTTCTTCTCTTTGTTAGTAGTACGGGTAAGATGTTGAATTACTGGTTGACTTGGCTCTTGGAAATTGGTGTATTATACATACATTGGTGCCAAAGATAGAATTTGTCGATCTCGTATAGTACTTCTTCTCTTTGTTAGTAGTACTAGTACTATTATTTGCAAATACAATTTTCTGGATCCTTTACATAACTTCCTTGGGAACATATTTTTTCACATTATAAAATTACAATATAGTCAACGTTCATTTCATAGTTATACAGTTACTTCTTATTTAATATAAACACATAATAATCTTCATAGCAATATTCCATCCTTTCTTCATTAGTCAACATTTATTTTCATAATTATATTTTCATTTTTCACTTTTTATCTTTATATAGTTAACAGTTATATTCACAAGTATATTTTCATCTTTCATGTAATATCCATAACAAATAATTTTCATCGCTATATTTCACTTTTAATCTTATATTTTAATCGCCGATATATCGTTTCATTGAATCTTGTGTCAGCATTATTGGTTATCATAATAGTTCGTCCCATATTTCAGTGTATTTTTATTCATTTTAACCATAATCATCGCTCTCCTCTCTTCTTGTCGTTCGGACTTCTTTAGTATCCATACTCCTGTCCGTTCTTGACATATATCGGGCTATCATTTGGTTCTTCCATTTGAATGCTATTAGGGCTGTGTCTGCCTTCCGTTCTTCTGTCTTCTTTCTCTCGCTCTCTTCAATATATTTGTGTCTATGGTTCTCCTGGTTGTCGTAAGTATTGACGTTTGGTAACTCCCTCAATTCTGTTTGACCGTCATCCGTCTTCTGGTTGGGTGCTTCCATTAATTGGCTCCTCTTCTTCCTCAGTTCTCTGATTTCTCTGGCATATCCTTCGATAATCCGGTCCCATTTCTCTTGATAGCCTTCCTTTTTCTTAAAATATCTCACTCTTCTTTTGGAAATCCGTGGTTGAGATGCATTGTTGGTCATCTTCTTCTTCGTTGTTACATAATCTTCCTCTTCATCCATTGTCATGAAACTCCTCCGATACTCCTTCCTGAAAGTCCCTTCTTCATGGTTGACGATTGGTAAGTTGACCATATTAATCAGACCGCTTCGAGTCATTTCAATTAACTCTTTTGTGATTCTTGCCTTCCTTGGACGTATGGTTCTTCTTTCTTCCATCTTCACCTCTTCTGTTTCTTGAATTATTTGGATCTTTTTTTCTCCACTATCTTTAGGCTCTGGATTCGTCTGTTCCATGTTTTTATCTTCAGGTACTTCTTCAACTTCCATTTGATCGTCTACTATTAATTCTCTTCTTATCTTCTTAACACTCTCTTCTGCCTCTTCACAACATCTTTTTATTGTCTTTCCTGATTGCTTATAATCATCCTTCACTACCGTGTTTGTTGACTCCACGCTCTCCTTGTCATCTCCCTTTATTCTCTTATTCATTCGGTCTAATCTCCTATTGATCTCGTCGATTTTCTGGTTGGTTTGGTCGATTTTAATCCCCAATTCTGCAGATAAGTCTTCCTTCATGATAGCCATTTTCTTCTCTAATAGTTCTTCAGTTTTCTTCTGCCCGTCTTCCATCCTCCTGTTGGTTTCATTTATTTTGTCATTTAACTCTTCCTTCAATAATTCTATATTTCTCTGGCTCTCTCTCTGGCCTTCTTCTATTTTCTGGTCCGTGGATTTCTGGCCTTCCTTTAGTGACTCTATTTTTTGATCCGTGGACTTCAGGCCTTCCCTTAGTGACTCTATTGATTTGTTGGTACTTTGCTCTATCCTCTGACTCAACGTTTCCATTGTTTTATTAGTGCCTTCAATAATCATCCGCATCATCTCCTGGTAATCCACGCTTACAGGTTTCGTTGGTCTCTCTGGTTGGTTTGTTTCCGGTAGAGCTTCTTGTGGTATGATTTCCGGCTCCTCATCAGGTTGCTGAACCTCCTCCGCCGGTTCAGGTTGTTTGTCCTCAATTTCTAATAGGATTTCTTCAACGTCTTCCGTTGATGTTGCCTCCTTCTCTTCCAGTTTGGCCTCCCTCTCTGCCTCTGCTGCTCTCTTTTTTGAGGTTGATCTCCTTGTGTACATCTTGTCGCTGGCAATGTATTTGCAGTCTCTTGACGGATTGGGTTATTAAATTATTGGTTAAATTGTCCGTTTTTTCCCTAATCCGCGCCCCACGTTGGGCGCCACGTTGTAACACAACGATAATTATTGGGATATAGATAATGTGTATGAGTGTGTTTTGATTGTGTGTTACTTGCAGATACGCTCCGGTATCCACAATAATGTTGTACAATAAAATATCCAAAATTATAATTATTATGATCAGTCTGATTGTGGTTAGTAAATGTGTGGATATCGCTGGTTAAATCTTTTAATTTAAAAGTATTTTTCGCACTCCGCTGGTAACCTCCCCACTTACCATATGTGGATATTGCTGTTCTGTTAGGTGACTGCTCAGCTGTAACACACACGCTACACATACAAGTAGATATTCTGTTTGAATATCAAACGTGATTAGCATGCACAATGATAATAATATAACAACTAAATAATGTTCTGAATTATCAGGAATATTTAAATTCTTCCGCCACCTTTTGATAGAACTGGCTATGAAAAAATGAACTATTTTAAGTTTGAAATTAAACTCCTTTTCCACTGGTAACAAGATATAGAGGTTTATTAACAGTTAAGAATGCTATAAAATCTTTAAAAATTAACAATCAGTCACTAATAATTTTACTGAGAATAATTACAATGAACATATTTAAAATGAAACTCTTCTTAGCCTCAGGCTGGTAACACTGTAGATTATACAATAGTTTTTTATTTAGAGAGGTTATGTCCTCTTACATAAGTTAATTACCAAGTTCTTGTGATTCTTTTAAATAGCATGATGCCAGATACAAGATGTGGCGTTTTATAATGATATTTAATAAACAATTAATAAAAAACAAACAAACAAATGTTAAAATTGAAAATTGGTACCATATAATAGATAATTATGGTATTATCGTACGCGGGAATTCGTACCCAGTACACAGTAGTTCTTTGACAATAAACAAGTGCGTTGATTTGCACTGCTAAAATATATTATTATATTTTAATAATTCACTGTAGGAATTATTTATTTACAAGAGAAAAAGTTATTAAAAAAAACTCTTGTTATAGCTTTCATCTGGTTTGGATTATATGAGAACAGACTTATGACAAAAAGGTGGCAAATTGTGGTTATGATTTTTAGGTTATCTCATAATGTGAATAGTTATTAGAGTTAATTATATTAAGCATTAATTTCTTCTTAATCTAAACATACATATATTATTTATAATATTTCTGATGCATAACTATCAGTAGAATAGAATATTCTTTCGCGTAAAAATTAAAATATTTATCTTCAATAGTAACAATCAAAAACAACATTAGTCAATTGAGCGACTATTTGCTGTGCTCGTATTTTGTAATAAGTACATTAATCGTGACTCTTTTAATTATGAAAAATAATTAAAACATTTATTTATCAAGTTAAAAATTGCGAAATAATTCTTTCGTCAATTCTGATAAATTTCATCAGCATTATTATACTTCGCTATTATTGATTAGCGTAGTATCTAAACAATCGGTTTTTTCAGAAATTTTTATTTCTGTTTTATTGTTAATTAATGAAAAATATTGTACTCCCTGGTTTATTTTCAACACAACACTCGAAAATACGACCGATATTATACACTGGTCGTATTTAAATCTTATTCACTCCGCACTGTACACACGTTAATGCTTTGTGTGGTATTTAGGTTAGGTGTATGTTGTTTACTGATGTTTACGTGTCGCGCACAATTCAAAATAAACTTCTTCATATATTTGGTCCGCCGAGTGATACGTCCTGTCTAGTTGATGATTGATAGATGACTGTCACGCTCCGTCGGAACGTCTGCGGCTTGTCTGCCGGTTTTCATTCATTCGATTGGTTGAATTCTTTGAACTCTCCGACCCAAAGTACCTTGACTTAGTAAAATTTTTAATTTATTACCAATTTTGCGTTTGGGTTTGAGATTAGAATGACGTAAGCACTGGTGCAAAAAATAATTAAAAAGTTTAAAATCGTGATAACTTTCTTATTATTTGCTTAATCGTTGAATGGTTAGTGCCAATAAATCGCGGACATCCTGAGCTTTAAATAAAGTCCAAACAAGATTATAATCCGTCCATTATTTAAATCACTACAACGATTTTATCGATTTTTATGGTGCATCTTATATTTAATAAGTTTATTACACCAAAACTTAACTAATTACACTAAAACACTTTTGATTAAACGATCTGAGTCTATTTCTCAACTGTTTAATACAAAATTTGGGAATAATTGTCACCCAAACAATGTTTGATCATGGCGTCTTTAGCGTCCATATTCGATTATTCACAATTGTCCTTAAAACTATTTTTTCTTGTCTAATAACATCGGTATTGTAATCTAACAATAATATAAATGTTTATTTACACGAATTTGTACTTTAGTATATGCACAGGGCTGTGTTTCGTATACTATTAGTATTGTTTCACTACCCTCCTATCTTTTTTCTTAAAATTGTCTCTTTATTTATGGTTTTTCTATATAAGGTATATTATGTTATAAATGCAACTAGTGTACAACTATAGTACCTAATTCATTTAATATATTTGTTAGCTTTTAGCTATCTGAGAACCCTTCAATTTCTAGTAATGGGTTTGTTTACATTAGGTCATGACATGGTAGTCAGTTATTTTTTGATAAATCAATAATAAAATTGTTATTATTATATTTGACATAGATTCTCAAAGTAGTATCAGACATCCTTCTGATCATTGATAACATTTTTATCTACTTTTGAACAAGTTTGTATGTTGCATTTTGCCTAAACAACTTGCTACATATTGTTTGTTTACATTCTGATTCCACCATCATGGTCATTTAGTTTTTAATAATTTATCTATAAAATGACTATTCTTATGGTTATGGTCCATTCTCATAGTAGTATTAAGTGTCCTTCTTACTACTGGTAACACTTCCATTAATCTCTGTTCAAGTTTTAATAAAGTATTTTGCTTAACTAGTTGGTTACATTGCCTCTGCTCACTTCTGGCTATGCATTCATAGTCAGCTAGTTTACAATATTTTGGTCATAAAACTATTGTCATTATACTTGTAATCTGTTCTCATAGTAGTACCAGATGTTCATCTAACTACTGGTAATACTTTCGTCAATCTTTGCACATGTTTTAACAATGTATTTTGGTTAACTAATTTTGCATATTAGGTTCCATTTCCTATAGCTTTGTGCTATCATATTTGGTCTACTTTATTTGTAGTGTATTTCAATATAATACACTGTTTATTAGGGTGTATCATTACTTAGAATGAATCTTTGATTGACACAATTGTTGATGGTTGTTTGGTTAAACTAACATGTATGATTTTTTGTTTCATAGGTGCCTTTCCTATGGGTTATGTAACAGTGTACAACATATTCTAATGCAGCATTTTGCTACTACTAACATGACTTCAGTATGGTATTCTATTACAACAGTTTAATTGTTTTAATACACATGTTTACACTACTTCTTCTTAAACAATAATACAAATATTCTTGAACTAATGATAATACCTTTCTTGTCATGGTTTGTAACTAATTTCTGTCACATTTGTTTGATATTTAACAAACTACTTTGTTTGTTATTATTTTCTCTGGCCTTTCTTTGTATTGTATTCTGTTTTGCCGTGGCATTCAGTTACATTTCTTTTGAAATTTACAAAGGTTTTTATTTATCAAGTTCTATAAACAATAATATAACTGTTCTATCTTACATTGTTTGGTGGTCTTATGACTATCTATTTGGATCACAATCTTCATTAAACTAGTCACACTAACTGTTTGTGTATTTTTTGACTATTTAATCCTTGATGTTTCCACTATGAAAGTAACACATTTTCTTCCGCTATAAACCTTATCACTGGAATTGTTTGTGGGGTTTATTAGGTTAAAATTAGTTAACTGGTCACAGGTTCTCACACTTATATTAAGTACTCACTATAACTGTTTGTGATTTCTTAAAATGTTAAACACTGTTTCTTCATAGTTGACGATCACTATTCTTTTAGTTACTAGTATTGTCTCTAGTACACTTGATGAATGATGATTTCTTGTATGGTCTATCCATTTTCTTCTCTCTTCATGTCATGTTTTCCTTGTCCTTCTTCTTCCTTTCTTCTTTAGGTTTGAACGTCTTCTTCAATATTTTTATTGTAGTAGTCGTTGTTTCATAATATTCATATTTGTCAATATATTAGTTTGTCTGCCATCATTGTGGTTGCTCTTGAGTTGTCTCTTCCTTTGTTTTGCATAGTCGTTTTATTGGTTTCCTTCACTGTTGGAATCCTGTTGTCTTCTTTTACACTTTTATTATAGTCACTATCTTCATTTGTTCCCCTCACTGTTGAATCTATTGGTAGTCTTCTTTTACACTTTCATTATCTATTATCTTTGTTGGTTCCCCTCACTGTTGGAATCTATTGGGCCTGGTTTCTAACATTTTATTTTGGCTCATGGTCATTTTCTTTCTTCATTTCGAGTACGATGCTGCTATGTTATACTTTCTCCTTCATAATTGGAACTTTACACTAATATATCTGTAGATACACACTTTTGTTCACATAGTTTTATCTATCTAGAAATACTTTCATGCTTTCCTGTCACTTGACGTTATAATTGCTTACTTTATGTAACTACCATATTTGGTAACGTTACATATGCCTTCCTATAAGAATTGATTAATTCTGAATCAGTATATTTAATTTTCATTGAAGAATTCATCAATTGTTGTACATTTCCATGTCGATTCATATGCTTTTTATATATATCCCTTCACTTTCTTCTATTTGAAACATGATTATTTCTCTTCTATGTAATTATCTCCCTTGTTTATTTAGTTCCCTAATTCCCTAACATAAGCTTAGCTGGGGCAGTTCAAAGCGGTTCACTTTGGCTATTCAACTCCACTGGCCATACTAACTTCAATAAATATGGAGGCACATCATCTCCATCAATAATAATAAATGATTGCTGGCATTATTCATCAGTCAATTCATCTCAAATAATTAAAAAAATAATAATAGTGGTCGTTCTTCCGACAAATAATAAATATCCTTGGGATTAATTCACGCATCTGCGGTTTACACATTGTTATACTCTCTTTTTCTTGATTCAACTCAACTAAATTCTTCACATATTACAGGGATATTTTATTTTACATTTCATCACTGGTATACTCTCATGATTATCTTCGTTAGTATATTACTTTTCATTCTTCTTCATCATCGATTAATCTCTTCTCTTTGTATCACATTAAACGTCATCTCGTCATATTCTTCATTTCAGGGTTTACTCATCTAGATATAATTCATGAATATATTTATTTTTTCTCTTTTTTCATGGTTTCAGTTGAGATATAGTATATGTGGTATTGGCTTTCTTCTAGTAAATGACACTAGAAAACAATGTGGTTGTGTGTAGTTTCTTGTCTACATTAATGATACTTATTTAGTTTTGCTCCTCCAACTTCTTATTTTCTCTTTCTTTTTTCATCGGTAGTACGGGTATGATGTTAACTTTACTAGTTGACTTGGCTCTTGGAAATAGTTGTGCCAGGGATGGAGGATGTCAGTCTCGTATAGTACTTCTTCTCTTTGTTAGTAGTACGGGTAAGATGTTGAATTACTGGTTGACTTGGCTCTTGGAAATTGGTGTATTATACATACATTGGTGCCAAAGATAGAATTTGTCGATCTCGTATAGTACTTCTTCTCTTTGTTAGTAGTACGGGTAAGATGTTGAATTACTGGTTGACTTGGCTCTTGGAAATTGGTGTATTATACATACATTGGTGCCAAAGATAGAATTTGTCGATCTCGTATAGTACTTCTTCTCTTTGTTAGTAGTACGGGTAAGATGTTGAATTACTGGTTGACTTGGCTCTTGGAAATTGGTGTATTATACATACATTGGTGCCAAAGATAGAATTTGTCGATCTCGTATAGTACTTCTTCTCTTTGTTAGTAGTACTAGTACTATTATTTGCAAATACAATTTTCTGGATCCTTTACATAACTTCCTTGGGAACATATTTTTTCACATTATAAAATTACAATATAGTCAACGTTCATTTCATAGTTATACAGTTACTTCTTATTTAATATAAACACATAATAATCTTCATAGCAATATTCCATCCTTTCTTCATTAGTCAACATTTATTTTCATAATTATATTTTCATTTTTCACTTTTTATCTTTATATAGTTAACAGTTATATTCACAAGTATATTTTCATCTTTCATGTAATATCCATAACAAATAATTTTCATCGCTATATTTCACTTTTAATCTTATATTTTAATCGCCGATATATCGTTTCATTGAATCTTGTGTCAGCATTATTGGTTATCATAATAGTTCGTCCCATATTTCAGTGTATTTTTATTCATTTTAACCATAATCATCGCTCTCCTCTCTTCTTGTCGTTCGGACTTCTTTAGTATCCATACTCCTGTCCGTTCTTGACATATATCGGGCTATCATTTGGTTCTTCCATTTGAATGCTATTAGGGCTGTGTCTGCCTTCCGTTCTTCTGTCTTCTTTCTCTCGCTCTCTTCAATATATTTGTGTCTATGGTTCTCCTGGTTGTCGTAAGTATTGACGTTTGGTAACTCCCTCAATTCTGTTTGACCGTCATCCGTCTTCTGGTTGGGTGCTTCCATTAATTGGCTCCTCTTCTTCCTCAGTTCTCTGATTTCTCTGGCATATCCTTCGATAATCCGGTCCCATTTCTCTTGATAGCCTTCCTTTTTCTTAAAATATCTCACTCTTCTTTTGGAAATCCGTGGTTGAGATGCTTTGTTGGTCATCTTCTTCTTCGTTGTTACATAATCTTCCTCTTCGTCCATTGTCATGAAACTCCTCCGATACTCCTTCCTGAAAGTCCCTTCTTCATGGTTGACGATTGGTAAGTTGACCATATTAATCAGACCGCTTCGAGTCATTTCAATTAACTCTTTTGTGATTCTTGCCTTCCTTGGACGTATGGTTCTTCTTTCTTCCATCTTCACCTCTTCTGTTTCTTGAATTATTTGGATCTTTTTTTCTCCACTATCTTTAGGCTCTGGATTCGTCTGTTCCATGTTTTTATCTTCAGGTACTTCTTCAACTTCCATTTGATCGTCTACTATTAATTCTCTTCTTATCTTCTTAACACTCTTCTGCCTCTTCACAACATCTTTTTATTGTCTTTCCTGATTGCTTATAATCATCCTTCACTACCGTGTTTGTTGACTCCACGCTCTCCTTGTCATCTCCCTTTATTCTCTTATTCATTCGGTCTAATCTCCTATTGATCTCGTCGATTTTCTGGTTGGTTTGGTCGATTTTAATCCCCAATTCTGCAGATAAGTCTTCCTTCATGATAGCCATTTTCTTCTCTAATAGTTCTTCAGTTTTCTTCTGCCCGTCTTCCATCCTCCTGTTGGTTTCATTTATTTTGTCATTTAACTCTTCCTTCAATAATTCTATATTTCTCTGGCTCTCTCTCTGGCCTTCTTCTATTTTCTGGTCCGTGGATTTCTGGCCTTCCTTTAGTGACTCTATTTTTTGATCCGTGGACTTCAGGCCTTCCCTTAGTGACTCTATTGATTTGTTGGTACTTTGCTCTATCCTCTGACTCAACGTTTCCATTGTTTTATTAGTGCCTTCAATAATCATCCGCATCATCTCCTGGTAATCCACGCTTACAGGTTTCGTTGGTCTCTCTGGTTGGTTTGTTTCCGGTAGAGCTTCTTGTGGTATGATTTCCGGCTCCTCATCAGGTTGCTGAACCTCCTCCGCCGGTTCAGGTTGTTTGTCCTCAATTTCTAATAGGATTTCTTCAACGTCTTCCGTTGATGTTGCCTCCTTCTCTTCCAGTTTGGCCTCCCTCTCTGCCTCTGCTGCTCTCTTTTTTGAGGTTGATCTCCTTGTGTACATCTTGTCGCTGGCAATGTATTTGCAGTCTCTTGACGGATTGGGTTATTAAATTATTGGTTAAATTGTCCGTTTTTTCCCTAATCCGCGCCCCACGTTGGGCGCCACGTTGTAACACAACGATGATTATTGGGATATAGATAATGTGTATGAGTGTGTTTTGATTGTGTGTTACTTGCAGATACGCTCCGGTATCCACAATAATGTTGTACAATAAAATATCCAAAATTATAATTATTATGATCAGTCTGATTGTGGTTAGTAAATGTGTGGATATCGCTGGTTAAATCTTTTAATTTAAAAGTATTTTTCGCACTCCGCTGGTAACCTCCCCACTTACCATATGTGGATATTGCTGTTCTGTTAGGTGACTGCTCAGCTGTAACACACACGCTACACATACAAGTAGATATTCTGTTTGAATATCAAACGTGATTAGCATGCACAATGATAATAATATAACAACTAAATAATGTTCTGAATTATCAGGAATATTTAAATTCTTCCGCCACCTTTTGATAGAACTGGCTATGAAAAAATGAACTATTTTAAGTTTGAAATTAAACTCCTTTTCCACTGGTAACAAGATATAGAGGTTTATTAACAGTTAAGAATGCTATAAAATCTTTAAAAATTAACAATCAGTCACTAATAATTTTACTGAGAATAATTACAATGAACATATTTAAAATGAAACTCTTCTTAGCCTCAGGCTGGTAACACTGTAGATTATACAATAGTTTTTTATTTAGAGAGGTTATGTCCTCTTACATAAGTTAATTACCAAGTTCTTGTGATTCTTTTAAGTAGCATGATGCCAGATACAAGATGTGGCGTTTTATAATGATATTTAATAAACAATTAATAAAAAACAAACAAACAAATGTTAAAATTGAAAATTGGTACCATATAATAGATAATTATGGTATTATCGTACGCGGGAATTCGTACCCAGTACACAGTAGTTCTTTGACAATAAACAAGTGCGTTGATTTGCACTGCTAAAATATATTATTATATTTTAATAATTCACTGTAGGAATTATTTATTTACAAGAGAAAAAGTTATTAAAAAAAACTCTTGTTATAGCTTTCATCTGGTTTGGATTATATGAGAACAGACTTATGACAAAAAGGTGGCAAATTGTGGTTATGATTTTTAGGTTATCTCATAATGTGAATAGTTATTAGAGTTAATTATATTAAGCATTAATTTCTTCTTAATCTAAACATACATATATTATTTATAATATTTCTGATGCATAACTATCAGTAGAATAGAATATTCTTTCGCGTAAAAATTAAAATATTTATCTTCAATAGTAACAATCAAAAACAACATTAGTCAATTGAGCGACTATTTGCTGTGCTCGTATTTTGTAATAAGTACATTAATCGTGACTCTTTTAATTATGAAAAATAATTAAAACATTTATTTATCAAGTTAAAAATTGCGAAATAATTCTTTCGTCAATTCTGATAAATTTCATCAGCATTATTATACTTCGCTATTATTGATTAGCGTAGTATCTAAACAATCGGTTTTTTCAGAAATTTTTATTTCTGTTTTATTGTTAATTAATGAAAAATATTGTACTCCCTGGTTTATTTTCAACACAACACTCGAAAATACGACCGATATTATACACTGGTCGTATTTAAATCTTATTCACTCCGCACTGTACACACGTTAATGCTTTGTGTGGTATTTAGGTTAGGTGTATGTTGTTTACTGATGTTTACGTGTCGCGCACAATTCAAAATAAACTTCTTCATATATTTGGTCCGCCGAGTGATACGTCCTGTCTAGTTGATGATTGATAGATGACTGTCACGCTCCGTCGGAACGTCTGCGGCTTGTCTGCCGGTTTTCATTCATTCGATTGGTTGAATTCTTTGAACTCTCCGACCCAAAGTACCTTGACTTAGTAAAATTTTTAATTTATTACCAATTTTGCGTTTGGGTTTGAGATTAGAATGACGTAAGCACTGGTGCAAAAAATAATTAAAAAGTTTAAAATCGTGATAACTTTCTTATTATTTGCTTAATCGTTGAATGGTTAGTGCCAATAAATCGCGGACATCCTGAGCTTTAAATAAAGTCCAAACAAGATTATAATCCGTCCATTATTTAAATCACTACAACGATTTTATCGATTTTTATGGTGCATCTTATATTTAATAAGTTTATTACACCAAAACTTAACTAATTACACTAAAACACTTTTGATTAAACGATCTGAGTCTATTTCTCAACTGTTTAATACAAAATTTGGGAATAATTGTCACCCAAACAATGTTTGATCATGGCGTCTTTAGCGTCCATATTCGATTATTCACAATTGTCCTTAAAACTATTTTTTCTTGTCTAATAACATCGGTATTGTAATCTAACAATAATATAAATGTTTATTTACACGAATTTGTACTTTAGTATATGCACAGGGCTGTGTTTCGTATACTATTAGTATTGTTTCACTACCCTCCTATCTTTTTTCTTAAAATTGTCACTTTATTTATGGTTTTTCTATATAAGGTATATTATGTTATAAAT